>VDFB02000007.1:213988804-214315807 GCA_007258455.2 Sequoia sempervirens | reverse complement strand
TCGCTATTTCGACGAGCGTTCCATGTTTTCCATGCTACTGCTTGCCCATTTCATCGAACCGACGACGAACTTCTGGTGTAATTCGTCGGTGGATAAACAAAGGTTTCGTCGATATTCTGACAAAATCCTGAGGTATTCCACGATGCTGCCAACCGACGATTCTTCACCGTTATTTCGACGTTTAATTTGTCGTCGGCATTGCGACGAAAAAACAATGACGGAAAGATTTTCGCCATTGCGTCGATCTTCCGACAGAGATTTGTCGAACGATCGACGAACGCACGTCGGAAAATGGTGTCAAATCCAGTAGTGTCTTGTCGACTGTCAAGCACTGCGGTATAACACTAAGGCTTCATTATGAAGTCTGGGTGAAAGCTAATGTCTTGCCGATAGCCGATGGCTATCGGGGTAACTCTTGATCCCGAGAAGACGTCTTAGCGAATATTGAAGGTCTCACCGACAAGAACATCTTGTGGGATCTTCGGTATAACTCTTGGCGACAGATGAAGCTTTCGGGATAAGTCATAGAGCTTGGTGACAAGTCTTAGCGAGAGCTACATGTCTTGCCGACTTTGTTTTATGTTGGAGTCTTCGGGGTAACATAAGGTGATCGGTATGACGTCTTGGCGAAAGACGAATGTCTTGCCGATTGAGATGTCTTCGGTGTGACTCTTGGCGAACTGAAGTCTTCGGGGAGAAATGTAAATATCGCTGTAACTTCTTAGCGACAAAGGGATGTATTGCCGACAGTGACATCGATATGACACAAAGAGCTCACTATAATCTCTCAGCGAATGACTAAAGTCTTGGTGACTAAGGAAAACTTTGGGATGACTTATGAGCTCGGTGTAATGTCTCGTCGAATGGAGATTGTCTCGCCAATGAGCATGTTGAGGTCGATGTAACTTGTGAGATCGATATAACCTCTTGTCGATAGCATGAACTCTTGGCGATATCGAATGCTGGCTGGGTTGGCATCGGGGAGACACTGTTAGTGTCTTGTCGATATGCCAACGCAGGTTGAACACCCTTGACCGTTTGGATGACTGTCCTATGTGGTGCGATATGGACAAATCAGAGAAAGCAGAATGTGAATCGTTTCTGAGCTGGATGTTTCAACAGTTGTGATCCGACAGTTGGGAACAAACTGTTTCATAGAGCTAAAGCCGAAGAGAAGGAAAACAGAGCAAACAAATGTGAAGGTTAGAGTGGTTGGCTGGAAGGTCAGAGCCATGAGGTCGTAACAGGTGACTCAAAGAGCTAATGAGATGTTAAGGCCGGGTGTGGCTAGCTGGAAGGCCGAGGCCATGAGGCCGAAACAGAGGAAGTAAGAGGTAGGGTTATGTTGCCGATTTCTCTCCTAATCAAGGATTGAATGCCATGGTTGATCTCTTGTGTTGTCAGTACTCTATACTATGTAAGAGTATTGCAACAGTACGAAGATTGTTTGGTTTGAGAGGTTGATCAGGAAATGTATAGAGGGAGTGTTGATTACCAGATAGTATCCAGAATGAACAAGATGTAAACTCTGAAAAGGCTAAGAGCCTGGATTTGTATTGTAACCATTATGTTGCTGAATAATACAATGGCTCGATCTTTGGAGTGTGGGGTTTTTTATCCGAAAGGATTTTCCCCATGTAAATCTTTGTGTTCTGGTTTTTTGTTTCATCTTTCTTGTCTGTTGGTTCATGTAGTAGAATCTGTTAATGTTTGTTGTTGAATCTACATATGTTTCTCTCAGATGGATCAATGTAGGAAATAAACTATGTATGTTCCGCATTTGGACATAGTTGTTCGTGTCTTTGAGGTAACCTAATCGAAATGAAAGTTACCGAAGGCACTACTGTATGGAGTTTTCACTAGTTGTGCTCCCAAATTTCCTTACAAAAATTCCCATCAAAGATCAATTACATCGCAATGGCGGGTTTTTTACAAAGTATAGATGAAAAGCTTATACCTCATGGGTGCCTTATTAAATAGACTGAGAAATCGAGTTTATCAGGAACGTGACTTACAAAATATACGACTATTTCGATGCTTGACTGATATGTCCTCTCGTTTCTTGCGGACTCTGCCATCTCGCGCCAACGGGTCCTCCTACCGTCCAACTCGACGTCTTCAAAATGGTGGCCCTATGATGGTCATCTACAGTACCATACCCATCAGCGTCCTCCTTTCCGGGGACCGCTCCCTCCTTGGACTTTTATATTGGGGAGGCCTTCTTAGAGGTAATCATAATCCTTACGTTTGTGACCCCCATCACAGAAGGAACCTCTAAGGAGCAAACATTGATTACCATTACGACATGCTTGGTGCCTTCCAAGTACGTTTGCAACCAATTCGGTCTCAATATGGTTATTTTATTGATCACTACAAATTAAGTGCAAGAATGAATATACAGGAGGAACTATTACCTGGAGATTCCCGCAGGGATACGTATTGGGTTGCCAATGCAAATTTGTTTCTAGGAATGTATGACAAGTGCCCAAGAATGATTATTGGAAAAAGAGGAACATCTTTTACGTTAAGGAAACTAATACCTAGATCACCTTCATATGTTAAGTGGCCTTTTGTTATGATCTTATTCGGCATATATGGTTTAAGCACTAATTGGTGTTATGATCTAGTGGACTTTATAATGCAGGACCATGAATAAATCAAAGAAGGAAATATTTTATTTCATTTTAGGGTCTTTAAAAGCAGCATTTTTCTCTAAATTACCTTTCATATGTATTGCAGGAGTTGGGTTGTGGGATGGAATTCGAATCAAGAATGAAGATCAGGGTTTGTATGCTGGATCTACACATGTTGATCGCAGGAGTGTGCTAAAACAATGAAGGTTGCTAGAAAAGGGAAATGAAGTCATAAAGAACATGATTCAAATAGGAGGGTTGTATGTCGCTTACCAAGGAAACAATAACCAAAGATCACATGTGAATCCAAACTGAGAAGATCTTGATTCCCCAAATAATGCACTTAAAAGACAACCAAACAACGATCAACTCATCAGGGAAGACTGGCTAGTGTATGATAGTATGCCAAGGAGAGACAATACCAAGAACACAAATGGTTGTTCGCTAAAGTTAAGAGTGACTAAAGGTTGTTTTACCTTTACCGAAGTAATCATGATCCCTCAAGAACTGTCCACCATGATTAGGAGCAATATATTTTCTCTTCAGCATCACAAAATTTGCAAGAGGGATCATTTGATCTGATGAATGATGCAAATCCATCAAGTAAGAGGCAGCCTTGAAACAGTTTCAGCTACAGTAAAAGGGAAATCAGCTACAAGACAAAAAATGCTACAGTAGTAAGTCACTACAAGACAAAATAGGGAAAATGACAAAGTTGTATTTTAAATTCCATATAATGGGGGGTAGGTGAAACCCTAATGTAAACAAATCTGGGCCACACAATGTAAATTAATCTTGGCCATTCACTCTCCTTTTGGAAAACTATAAATAGGGGCTTTCCCCTCATTTGTAAATGGTTGGAGAATTGGTGCAAAAGGAATTTGCAGCAATAAAAGACAGCATTACATGATTTTATGGGTGTTCTCTTTGATTTTGCTCATCTTGCATGCATGGTTCTACTTCCATGTCAGTTTTATCTTGTAGTTTCTTGGATGATTTTAATGGTGTTGGTTGTTATAGTATTTGATGCACTTCCAGCTCATGTTTTTAGTGCTATTTTGATGATGAATCAATTTGTATTAAAGCTAGTTTGAGCTAACTTATTTGTTGCAACTTAGTTCAATTGTATGTTCATGAGGTGAATGCACAATCTGAAAATATGCAGTCCTAAGAAGATTGCACTAATTTTGTGTAGTTGTAGGTCTTTCTTGGTCAAGCAAAATCTAGTTTATGGGGGTTTGTCTACTATAGCACCCTCCATTGTTACTGTTCATTCATAGCTTAGGATTAGAAGAACTTTCTCAACCCTTTCCCTTTTGTTATTTATTTTAGTCCTTTGTTAGAGTAGGATTTTGAGAATCACCATGAAGCTAAATCAGATGAACTTGGTGGCTTTCAGCTTGTTGTTCTGAATAGGTATCCACTATTCATTCACTTCCAGCACTTTGTAACTCCATTTGAAACCCAACTTCCCATGCTTTGTGAACCATAAAGGCCACCATGTGATTACCAGCAAAACACATCAACCAACTAAGATATTCTGACCATTGTCACGACCTGACACCTGAGAGACCTTGGGGTAGTGATCTAGAACTTATTTGTAGATTTCTACCTTTCAAGAGAGGTAGCATACTTGTGTGTTGTCTATGTTGAGAAGGTGCAAAAACACCCAGTAAGAGGCAACCTTCAAATAGTTTCAGCTATAGTAAAAGGGCAATCAGCTACAAGACAAAAATGCTACAGTAGGAGGTTACTACAAGACAAAATAGGGAAAATGACAAAGCTATATTTTAAATTGTCATATAATGAGGGGTAGGTGAAACCCTAATGTAAAAAAATTTGGGCCACATAATGTAAATTAATCCTGGCCATTCATTCTCCTTTTGGAAAACTATAAATAGGGGCTTGCCCCTCATTTGTAAACGGTTGGAGAATTGGTGCAAAAGGAATTTGCAACAATAAAAGAGAGCATTGCATGATTTTATGGGTGTTCTCTTTGATTTTGCTCATCTTGCATGCATGGTTCTACTTCCATGTTAGTTTTATCTTGTAGTTTCTTGGATGACTTTAATGGTGTTGGCTATTATAGTATTTGATGCACTTCCAGCTCATGTTTTTTGTGGTTTTTTGATGATGAATCACTTTGTAAAGCTAGTCTGAGCTAACTTATTTTCTGCAACTTAGTTCAATTGTATGTTCATGAGGTCAATGCACAATCTGAAAATCTGAAGTCCTTAGAAGATTGCACTGATTTTGTGTAGCTGTAGGTCTTTCTTGGTCAAGAAAAATCCAATTTATGGGTGCATATCTACTGTAGCACCCTCCATTGTTATTGTTCATTCAAAGCTTAGGATTAGAACAACTTTCTCAACCCTTTTTCTATTTCTTTTAGTCCTTTGTTAGAGTACGATTTTGAGCATCACCATGAAGCTAAATCAGATGAACTTGGTGGGTTTCAACCTACTCTTCTGAATGGGCAACCACTGTTCATTCACTTCCAACACTTTGTAACTCCATTTGAAAACCCAACTTCCCATGCTTTGTGAACCATAAAGGCTGCCATGTGATTATCAGCAAAACACATCAACCAACTACGATATTCCAAGCATTGTCATGACTTGACACTTGAGAGACCTTGGGGTAGTGATCTAGAACTTATTTGCATATTTCTACCTTTCAAGAGAGGTAGCATAATTGTGTGTTGCTTGTGTTGAGAAGGTGCAAAAACACCCATCAATAGAATTGGTGCTAGAAGGAGGGCATCGTTGTGCTTGAGGCTACAAAGCTTAAAGTTGGAAGTTGAAAAGCACTTTCAAGTAAAAATCTGAGATAGGGAGATCTCGCTATATGCTGGAAATTTAAAATCAGAAATTTTGAAGGTAAACAAGAGTTGAGTTGAGATGGAACAACATTTGCAAATTAACATCACTCAGCTACATGCAGATTTAAATAGAAGATTGAAGAGACCATTGCAACAATTCACATTGGAAGAAAGGTGTCGAATCCATGGCACTCACAGACATAATGAATTGGGGTGTCTAACATTCTTGGACAGAATTGAAAGAGTCTTGTAGGGAGAAATGCCCTTTTGGGAAATCTATCAACCTTTGGCTCTTGCAGACCCAGAGGAAGAATTGGAAACCATGGCAGTTAAGGCATTCGAGGAGCTCATCCAAGAATGTTTGGGCAGCAAAGATGGACCAAGATTGGAGGAGGTACTGATGTCTAGTTGGTGCAAATTTCACAATGCACCTCACTTAGAATTAACTATTCATCATGTGCAAAAATTATCACTCAAGTCAAGGATAGTTTTAATAAGTTAGAGCAGCCAAGTCCCAAGGAAAGAGAGTTACCCCATGAGATAAGATGTTCATTAACATTTGGAGGACAACACAATCAAGATGAACCAAGAAATTTGACACAATTTAGTATTGGGACAGCAGACATAGAGGTTGAAAACCAAGAGGAAGAAGTTGATTTATTTGGGACAGCAAGGGGCTTTGGTGAAAGTTCACTTAGAAGGGAATTAGAAGGCCTTTCCTTCATTGGCAAAGGGAATCCTTCCACTCAAGAAGAGGAACCATTGGTAGTTGAAGATAAACCAACAAAGTTTACAACAACATATGTTGAGACAGCCAACATAAATACTGAAGAGCGGAAAGAGGAAAAGGTCAAAAGTTTTGGGACAGCTGAAAATGATAATGAAAGAATAAGTGAAATAAGATTAGAAGACCTCTCTTTCATGAATGACAGTGATCAAGCATCTAAAAATGAGGATTTGGAGGAATGGGAACAACCACATGTTGCAGCTATCTACCATCGAGCTTCCTTCCCAACTGATGATGAGCCCAATGGTGGAAAGATACAATGAGCTTGTGTCAAGACTCACAAGGTATTTTTCCGAGCTAAGATACCAAGTGGATTTGGAGGTGTTGTTGCTACCGAATTAGTGTAGAATCCATGATTCATCACACTCGGAGTTCACATGCGAATTGTGCCAAGAGGCCATTGGACAATTCAAAGGACAAGTGGGGCAGCTAAGTGCGTCGCTTCTTGTAGCTGCTCCAAGGATTGAACTGGAGGACCAAGAGCCAAAACCAAGTGATAATTTAGTTGAAGGAAGCCCCCATGAGGATGTTGGGACAGCAACGAAAGGACACCATAACCCCAAGCCTTTGAATGGTGAAGTGGAGCAAATAGGAGTGTTTTCTATCAGACACCAAGAACCTTTCCCTCTTGAAGAACATTTGTACGTGATGAATGATAGACTTTATGGAGAAATTTTAGAGGTGGATTGCTCGTCATTCATTGATCCTCTTGATAGGCTGATATCACTTGCTGATTTCTTCCCACTTAGAATTGTGCCGCAAAGGCATAGTGACACCGAGGAAGAGTACATTATAGAAGACGGTGTTGATGAAGACATACTACTTGAACCTTCAAACAACAAAACATTAGAGTCTCTAGATTGGGAAAGGAAATCCTTCTCCATCTATAGTGATAGTGAACAAGAGGAGACAAGTGAACGTCACGAGGAGATACATAAACTATATGAAGAAGAAGACAAAGGCGGGGGTGTTATGATAGTTACTCATGATGATGATACACCCTACAGTCTACAAGATGCATCTAAGGGTCCTTTCACCTTGATCATTGTTGATCCTCCTTCACATTTAAGGAGCTATGATAGGACAGATTTGTGCATGTCATCTTCCTATG
The DNA here is from genome assembly GCA_007258455.2 of Sequoia sempervirens. NCBI lineage: Eukaryota > Viridiplantae > Streptophyta > Pinopsida > Cupressales > Cupressaceae > Sequoia > Sequoia sempervirens. The sequence goes on along the minus strand of VDFB02000007.1, from coordinate 214,308,455 downwards.
ATAGACATCATAAAAATAAGGTCAACACCTAGGAAAGGAGATGGGACAACACACTGCCTTTTGAAGATAGCAATCAAGTGGAGCAATGGACTACGAAAGACAAACGTGATCAGGCATTTCTCCTTGAAGGACACCTAATAGGGGTCATGGATCCCACACGAAGGTTGGAAGAGGTGTTTGCTGCCCAATTCTCCCAGCCCTATGCAAGCCTAATATCAGAAATGTCGCACCATCCAATGCCTCCACCTAAGGCTATCGATGCATCAATCAATGACGCGGTGCTTGCTCTTGACTGTCAAATCGTGCCACTGTTGCATGACGACATCTAGGTTCTTCTTTCCTTGCTCCTATAAATACTTGTATTTATGTTTATCATTTTGATTATGGGAACGAGGGGAGACAGACATGTTTATGGATCAACCATGGGTTTAATGAATTACCTCAATTGCTGATTTTTCCTAAATATGTGATTGAATTTGAATGCTGTAATAATAAAATACTTTTTTTTTAGTAAAAAGATAAATTTGCATGGCTTAGAACTGTAACGATTGCCCTACTAGTTGTACATGCATTAAGAAATCCAATGGGCATGAATGTCAGTTTGCCTCTCCTGAACGTCGTTCTTTGTAAATATATCTATACATAGTTCACTTCGGGTAGTGTAGGTCTCATGTATATACCTTGCTTTCCTACTTTCCTTATGTTAGTTGGTTTGTTGTAGGTTAGGTTCGATTTAGAGTAGTTTTTTTCTTGTTTTATTTTTCTTTCCTGCTTTGGTTAGTGTAGGTGTTTTTCTTTTGTTTTCATATTGCTTCGCTCGGGGTCCCTCTGCTTTTAGCTAGGCATGTTCGTTTGCACAACCATCTTTATTGTCTAGGGTTGTTTGATGAATTTCTTCGTCAAACTCTAATCAAGTTTTCAGAGTGGATGGTGATGGTATTTTGTTAGTGTTAAGTAACCTAGATGTTTGATTCAAAGAGGATAAGTTGTTGGTTGGTTTGATTCTGATGTATTTTGAAATCTTACATCTCTTACACATCTTAAGAATCTGACGGTTGTTGTAGGTCCTTTTGTGAAGTCTAGTTAAGTGAAAAATTTTAAATTTTGCTTCAGCGCCACTATGATTCTTAGCCTGGAGTGCGAGCTTCATTGCTTGTGGGTTGAAATGAAGGAATTTAAACAAAGAAAAAATCAAAAGCAAAGAAACAAAGGAAAGAAAAGAAAAGTAGTGAAAATCAAAAGAAAGAAATTCAACTTTTTAGGGGGTTACGAGCAACTATACTGGGGCTATGGAAGCTAGTCCGACAGTAGAGCAATGCTTGGGAGAATCACAGTGACACCCTCGTCGGGGCTATGGATGCCTGACTGGCAGCAAGACAATGTCCTCGATGCTTTTGGAGTTAGAATAAACTATGTAGCTTAACATGACAGAGCTTGGGTTCCTATAGCAACTGAAGGATGGAAGTTAATGCATATGCACACACTTGGATTTTTAGCATACTGAAGGTTGCATTAACTAGTGCTTTTGATTCTTTGGTCAAGCGTCTAGCTTGCTTGCCCTAGCATGAGGATCGGAACCAGAGATTTTGGGTTCCTGATTCCAGTTTGTCATCGAAATGCTCTGGAGCATTCCCCCAACGAGTCACCATTTTTTGTGCATGTTTTGCACACCCACCCCGCCGTAGGTAGGGACCCCCTCTTTTTCACTCCTGATGAGTTGTTTTGTTCCTGTCTTGTTTTGCGCACCCCTGATTCCAAGCCCAGGATGGTCATGAGCCTTAAAACGATCAAAATACCTTTGGCCAAGTTCATCTTCCTAAATTTTTCCAAGTCATTTGCTAGTGCAGATCGGACCCTACAGGTTTCCCCTTTGCTTTTCGCCCGACGTCTATTAACCTTGGCGGACCCGCATTTGCGGGTTTCCTCTTGTCATTTTCCATTGTGCTTACTCATTCACCTACAGCCAAGCCTTGACGTTCACCCGTTGTGCAGATCTTGCATTCATCCTCGTCATTGCGTCCTTCATGCTTTGTAGACCCATAGTCGCAGGTCACACTATACAGATTCTCATTCCCATTTCGCCGCTTTCACGGCCACTAACCCTTAACTGTCACCCGTAGGGTGGATTCTGCATTTGGGCCTATTATCCTGTCATTGTTGTTACCCCAAGTTAATCGACCCGTCACTTCAAAATCGCCTAAGTCCAAACATTTGGGGTCTTTTCGCATAGTTTTCCTTCGCCTGACTGTCATTCTCTAACGATTGAGATCTGGCATCATTTCGTCGCTCGAACCCCACCCATGACCATTCCCAAAATGAAATCATAAAGTGGTGGTGAACTCTCAAAGTCCATGCTCACTAACGAGTCCACCATGGTGAGCCACTGCCTGAGGAAATTCGTTACCCTAACACCATTTCACAATGGCCACCCTCCGCAGCCTCCCTGCTCCATAGACCCGCAACCAACCATTGTCATCACTTGCTCAGCCATTCTCATTTGGCATTCTTATCGTCGCTTTTCAATTGGTCATTCGCAGGGTTGCGGGCTACCTTGCCATTCATATTCCCCATGTCATCCCTTCCAAGCATAATGGAATCTTTGGTTAACATTGGTAATTGGCGAGGATGGAGTCACGCATTACAACTTTTCACTTCACAAATGGTGACATTCAAGATTGGCGGCATCGGCACCGCAAAGTCCCACCTTCCTTTGCCCATAACCCCTCCATGAACTTCAACCTTATGGGCTCCACACTGGTAATGGCCGAGCTTTCACGTCGAGCGAGCTTCGGCCCTCCATACCTTTTCGTCTGCAACTTCTTGGCAGACCTCACCAATGTGTGTCTTGTGCTTCGCATGGACATTGTTTGCTCGGCCGTCTCACATGTCGTCCATATAACGACCCCCTACACTCCTCTGTCCACATACCCTTCAGACAGACATTTATATTGTGGAGCCCACACACCCTGAAGCCGTGCATTCATACTTAGAGATCCAAAAGCATAAGACTATGGAAATATGAGGCGATTTAAAGATCTAACTTTCACGAGCCTAATGTTATGGCATTCTTTTATTATAAGCACGAAAGAAGTGGAATAAGGAATAAATCAAAGCTTGTCAATTTTCAACAGGGGAATTGATGATAAGGCCAAACCTAGGAAGAATGGTAGCACATTAAAAATCTTGCAACGATGACAAATTTGTATGACATTTATGAGTGCATCGGTCGATTAATGGCGAAGCAGTGTTATTTTTGTGGGTATTACTCTAGCGTAGGTATTTGGAATTTGTCAAAACATGAAATGTTCTTTCATAGGGGTCGCGTAAGCTTAGAATAATGGAATCCCCTGGACTATATAGATGACAGAGGTTGCTATTTTGTGAGTCATCTCCCAACGGCATTTCAAGACGTCCTCCATACTCCATACTCGGAGTTTCCTATAAGGAATGATCAAATGAGATGGCAACGAACTTATGGTTACCATAGTGGCCGACAACATCATTCGCCTTTTGCTAAACGATGGAGGCATATTCAATATGATAATATGCAAGTACTAAAGGTTAAATGATGAATCCATCAAGGGGTCTTTTCTCCATCATAGACTACACGCAGTCGTCCGTGCATCAGTCTCTGCCTCTCTACTCTTACGAAGCTTTACTAGACAAAGGCCACATTCTTAGACGACATGAGCACCTAGCATTAAAGCCTCGACACTGAGATGAGAAGCAATATTGAGTTAGAACTCACAATCTGATAGTTCGCAAAACTTTCCTCTCACAAACACTCTACGAAGAATCTTAGAGGGTAAAGTCTAACAACATGGCATGCCACGATATGAGCTAAACAAAAGGGGAATTCACTATGGTGGTTGGTAACCAATAGACTAACCAAGCTTTACTGCAAGGAAGAAACAAGATATTTGCATGATTTAGGATCATGATGGAGGTAGAAAATATCAAAGAAGATGCGAAGTGAATTCAATCAAAATATGTCTTGCGGGGATCATTGTGTGGGTGGTTATTCATGTTTTGCCGTTGTCATGGTGACCATCACCCGACAGCTTCCTGCACTCCTACGCCCGCGGTTTCGAACGACAGACTCATGTGCGGGTTCCACATATGCGGAGACTGGTTACCCCATCGTTGTTGTCATGGTGTCCATCACTCAATGTCTCCCCGCGTCTCCTTACCCACTGACGTTGGAAATGTGGGATCCACACACTCCTTGGCAGTTGTCTAAGCTCAACAACAGGGACATCCTCCACAGATGACAAACGACACCTCCAAGCCCATGAGGTGGTTAAGGTGCGTGCTGCAGAATATGTTACGACAAGAGAGCACAAAAGGGAGAGAAAGATCATGGGAATATGTTCATAATGCAAACCTCAAGCAATCTTTTAGAAGTTACTCTCCTTAAGGAAAGCCATAAAGCTTGCAATAACAAGAAACTGAATTAAATGAGTAAAGGCTTGACTCCAAATGAAACTCATGCACAGTGCCAAGACAAGGGATGATAATATTTAAGAAAGACAGGTTGTTGTGGGCGCATTGCTTAGTTTTTATTCATCTATGGTTTCCAAGCCAAACCTACCATCAAGAGTGTTGTGAATCAAAGGTCGAATATGGCATGACTGCATAATTTGCACACACCATTGAAATTGTTGTTGCTCGTGGTCTGAAAGACGGAAGGCAGTACATTTCCAAAACGTAGGGATCAAAATGTTAGATCTATTTAAAGAGGGAGCTTGGGAGACCAGTGACACTAGCTTTAACTTGGGTTTGTCAAATGATAATAGTCAGATATGAAGCCTACCGAGTTGAGCCTCAGAGTATAAGTTGTCATGAAGGGGATCTTTTAGTGATGTGGGTTCCACCACCTACAAGGATGTCCATCTTCGTCATGACTGCAACGTATTTCCATCAACGGCGCCCTGCTCTTCTCCACCCGCATGACGGGGTGAAAGACTTGGGTTGTGCGGGTTCTGCATGGTTCTATGTAGCAAGCCACTTAATGCCGGCACTACCAACAGCGGGTTCCACTGGCTGGGGGTCTGTCTCTTCCAAGTTCGTTCCTTGGCGGCTTTCTTAGCACGTCTACCTGCATGCTTTCTTCCACACAGTCGCACCACCCCAAACCCCTGCAAGACTTTGGGCAGACTATGTGATTGCTCGTTAGATTGAATACTAAGGGAGATAGATAATATAGAATCATGGACGCAGTGACTGGTTTGTGATTTTGGAGCTCGAACTCTACTGGACTGTCTCCATTACCTAGTACGTCACCTTGACTAGTGGAGCATTTCTCCACCATTAAGAGCATTGACTATGAATAACATAGATGAGGATACGACAACAATGCTCGGGCAAAAGAAAATTCTATGACCAAACAAAGTCAGATTATTGAGGCAATGCGGGTCCATTGCTTGTCATGGTCGCAGTTCTTCCCTTAGTTGTGTTTGAAGATGACATCTATGCAACGATATGTTGGCTCGGCGTTCTTGTACCCATGCCTATTGGTTCACTCTTAAGAAACTCGAACTGATGCTACAATCCACAAAAGAAGGCAGGGAGATGAGCCCACGCTGCCCCTTACAAAGGACGATAATGGGTAGATTATGGGGGGAAACGACTTACTCTATAAATTGACTTGCTGGGAATGATTCCCATCAAAGATCTATTACTATCACAATGGCGGGTTGTTTACAAAGTACAAATGAAAACCATATTCCTTGTGGGTGCCTTATTAAATAGACTAAGAATTTGAGTTTATTAGGAACATGACATCCAAAATATATGACTATTTCGATGCTTGACTGCTATGTCCTCTCATTTCTTGCAGACTTTTCCATCTCGTACCCGCAGATCCTCCTACTGTCCAACACGACATCTTCTAAACAACAGCCCTATGATGGCCATCCATAGTACTATACCCGTCAGCATCCTCCTTTGCGGGGACCGCTCCCTCCTTGGACTTTTATATTGGGGAGGCATTCTCGGCGGTCATCACACTCCTTACGTCCACAACCCCCATCACAGAAGGCACCTCTGAGGAGCAAACATTGATTAACATTAGGACATGCTTGGCACCTTCCAAGTATGTTTGTAATCAATTCAGTCTCAATATGGTTATTTTATTGATCACTGCAAAGTAATTACAAGAATGAATATACGGGAGGAACTACTACTTGGAGATTAACATAGGGATACGTATGGGGTTGCCAATGTAGATTCGTTTCTAGGAATGTATGACAACAAGCGCCCAAGAATGATTATTGGAAAAAGAGGAACATCTTTTATGTTAAGGAAACTAATAGCTACATCACCTTCATATGTTAAGATGCCTTTTGTTATGATCTTATTTGGCATATATGATTTAAGCACTAACAGGTGTTATGATCTGGTGGACTTTATAATGCAGGACCATGAATAAATAGGACAAGAAGGAAATATTTTATTTCATTTCAGGGTCTTTAAAAGCAGCCTTTTTTTTAAACTTACCTTTCATATGTATTGCAGTAGTTGGGTTGTGGGATGGAATTCGAATCAAGCATGAAGATTGGGGGTCGTATGTTGGATCTGCACGTGCTAATCACAAGAGTGTGCTAAAACAATGAAGGTTGCTAGAAAAGGGAAATTAAGTCATAAAGAACATGATTCAAATAGGAGGATTGTATGTCGCTTACCAAGGAAACAATAACCAAAGATCACATGTGAATCCAAACCAAGAAGAAGATCTTGATTCCCCAAATAATGCACTTAAAAGACAACCAAACAACGATCAACTCATTAGGGAAGACTGGCCAGTGTATGACAGCATGCCAAGGAGAGACAATACCAAGAACACAAATGGTTGTTCGTTAAAGTCAAGAGTGACTAAAGGTTGTTTTACCTTTTCCCAAGTAATGATGATCCATCAGGAACTGTCCACCATGATTAGGAGCATTATATTTTCTCTTTGGCATCACAAAATTTACAAGAGGGATCATTTGATCTGATGAATGATGCAAATCAATCAAGTAAGAGGTAGCCTTCAAACAATCTTAGCTACAGTAAAAGGGAAATCAGCTACAAGACAAAAATGCTACAGTAGCAGGTCACTACAAGACAAAATAGGGAAAATGACAAAGTTGTATTTTAAATTGCCATATAATGGGGGGTAGGTGAAACCCTAATGTGAGAAAATTTGGGCCACACAATGTAAATTAATCCTAGCCATTCATTCTCCTTTTGGAAAACTATAAATAGGGGCTTTCCCCTCATTTGTAAATGGTTGGAGAATTGGTGCAAAAGGAATTTGCAGCTATAAAAGACAGCATTGCATGATTTTATGGGTGTTCTCTTTGATTTTTCTCATCTTGCATGCATGGTTCTACTTCCATGTTAGTTTTAGCTTGTAGTTTCTTAAATGACTTTAATGGTGTTGGTTGTTACAGTATTTGATGCAGTTTCAGCTCATGTTTTTTGTGGTTTGTCGATGATGAATCACTTTGTAAAGCTAGTCTAAGCTAACTTATTTGTTGTCACTTAGTTCAATTGTATGTTCATGAGGTGAATGCACAATCTAAAAATTTGCAGTCCTTAGAAGATTGCACTAATTTTGTGTAGTTGTAGGTCTTTCTTGGTCAAGCAAAATCTAGTTTATGGGGGTTTGTCTACTGTAACACCCTCCATTGTTACTTTTCATTCATAGCTTAGGATTAGAAAAGATTTCTCAACCCTTTCCCTTTTGCTATTTCTTTTAGTCCTTTGTTAGAGTAGGATTTTGAGCATCACCATGAAGCTAGATCAAATGAACTTGGTGGGTTTCGGCTTGTTGATCTGAATGGGCAGCCACTGTTCATTCACTTCCAACACTTTGTAACTCCATTTACAAACCCAACTTCCCATGCTTTGTGAACCATAAAGGCCACCATGTGATTACCAGCAAAACACATCAACCAACTAAGATATTGCAAGCATTATGATGACCTGACACCCGAGAGACCTTGGGGTAGTGATCTGGAACTTATTTGCAGATTTCTACCTTTCAATAGAGGTAGCATACTTGTGTGATGCCCGTGTTGAAAAGGTGCAAAAACACCCATCGACAATTTCATAGATTCTTTTCCATAGAATCGATTCAAATAGGCTCACAAATCACGGGATTGGGAAAGGGTCATTGTTCCACATTAACACAACACCAATTCCAAGACAGGATAAGTTTCAAATGAGTTAGAGTAGGCAGTTAACTATTTTCGTAGTTTGTAATTTTCATTTTCAATAAATGCTTAGTTTAACTTTCAATTTGAATGATTTTGTTTGAGATTGAGGTTTAGTGGCTAAATTATGCTTCAATTCATCATGCATCAAGTGTAATCGACCCACGCTAACAATCCTTGGTCCACACCTCCAAATGGGGTGTGGGTTTTCCAAGGAGGTGTTTTGCTTGTGGTTTTGAAAAATAATAGTGGTTTTAATCATTCACAAACTTCTATATATTGATGCCTTATCATTATGAGAAGTTGGCATTAGGGAGTTTTAGGTTATCATAACCAGATGTTGTCGAAATGGATACAGGTTTGAAGACTCCAACATTTTTAAATTTATGCATATAAAAATCCCATGTGTGAAGGGAGCTTGTAAGCTTCCATGTTTTGTAATCCATATCAATTCAAAATAATATAATATATTATTGCATTCTTGCAATTTGTTGTGTGGTTGTTTGTTTCAGATTTGGAAGGGGGAGAAAATTTTCTTGAGGGAAGAGGAAAATAAATTGTGTTGCAGGTTGTGAAGGTGCATTGCAGTAGGAAATAGATTATGATATCCATGATTCAAGATCAACAAATTTGGTTGTTGAAGAATTTGGATTGAAGAGTCAATTTCACAAATCAAGAAGATGATGGGAAGAAGAGGAATCAGAGTTTGTCTTTGATGATTGTTTGTTGTCATATAGTTGATTTATATCTAATTTGTAATGATTTACATCAGCCCATATGGCTTCAAAACAATGTATTTTCAGAAATGTTAAGTTGTTATGTAATTCAAGAGATTTTGAATCAACAAAGAAAAATACTTCTTGCAGATTTTTGTGTTGTTTCAAACCATTTCTAAGTCACATTTTCATATTTTTGTGAGTATGTGAATGAGGATTGGATCCTTCTACATTAGCTTCTAAGCCTTGATAGAACCACACAAAATAGTGTAGATGATTTTTTTGACACGTCTCAATTAGATGAAATACTAGGTATCTTGCCTTTTTGAAAGAAATCAAATCTCAAAATGGAAAGTGACTATCCTGAAGTCTCTATATTCAAGTCTTGACTCATTGGATACCTTAGTGGTTTGTTGTATTTTCTATTTACACAAAGGAACTCACATAATGTTTTATTGGAATCCTATAATAAAGGTTAGATTTGAAATATATGAGAATTTATATGACTCTTAACCCCTAAAATTATTTCATGATCTAAAATTTGAAAATACTTTACTGTTGGAAACAACATTTGATCATCAAATATACAATACTCATTCATTTTTATTCCCAAACTAATCACTAGATATAAAAAAATAGCAAAAGATAAGGTTGGAAAGAAACAAGATTTTAGAAAATCCTAAATTTAAATAGCTATCACAATGCCAAAATGTATAAGTAAACAAATCTTAGAATAAATTGATCTCTACTTAACTAGACAAATCACAACACTCCAAAGATAATGCACTAAATTTTGATATAAAAGAATTCAAAATCATAGTCTTCTCAAACATTGAATTCTGATAGAACTTAATAAGATAATTCACAATATGAAATAAAAGTGCTTGAACTAACCACACAAGGTAAACTTATAGTCAACAAATTGCTAATGGTATGAACATAAGAATAATCACATGATCTCATTCAGACATTGACAATAGAAAATTCAACTACATGTTGAGAGACCAAGAAGTAGACTCTATATTTTATTGCATAAATAAAACTAGTATCAACATTTTTTCTCCCTTTACAGAGAGGAATATGTTTTTTATATGAGAAGGCACCAAAACACTACAAAATTGGATGGCAAGAATTTATCCATCACCAAAAATCTATATTTTAAAAACATTAAATACTTGGAGCTTGAACAATCTCCATTGTTCATGAATAACAAACTTAAATACTATGCTTAAAATAAAATTACAAATTCCAAGGCAAGGTCTGCCCCATTCAACAATTTATAAAGGTGTGACAAATTTGAAGGCCCAAACACCTAGTTCAAAAAGTCATTTTTTGAAATATGAAATTTTTAAGCAAAATAAACAAGGCGACATGCTCCATCTCTAGAAACAACATTGGGTAAAAGTACAAAGTTGTGTCACACTTTTGTAAAGAAAACAACCAACACTTATCCAACTTTTAAACTTGAAATACTAAAAAGTGGCATATATGTTTTGAATTTTGAAATGATTGAAACTAATAAAATATTTTTTGATTATATTTATGTTTGTATTTTTTTGAAAAAATTAAAAATAATTTGAGTTTTTTATAATTGATACTATAATTTAGTTGTTGGTAAAATGCTAAAAATGAAGATACATGAGACGTCAATCTTTATATAGTAATTTTTTTTGTTCATTTTTTTTGTGTATTTATAACTTGAAACTTTAGTGCATGGATATTTGTTTTCCCAATTTTGATAAATATATTTTTTTAAATAATTACTAAAATGTGCATGTATTAAAAACATAGTTGTTCCATTTGACGTCAATTTTCATACTAATTATTTATCTAAAATAGAAAAAAATTATGGCATCTTGATATAGATTCTTCTATCTAGTGCATCAAATTTTCTTTTCTTTTTTTAATAATTTTTAGAATTTTTCTTGACATGGTAATCAACCTAATATTTTTGTGTTGATAACCTACTTTTAGTATTTTTCTTTACATTTAAAAGAAAATGTTATTTACATGAGCAGGAGTTGTTGAAACATTAAGTTTTTCAAATAATATATTTTTTTTGGTAAATTGGCCTTATAGTGGTGCTACATATGCATTTAGCCAATAATTTTAGTTGGAAAAGTTATGGACATATCTAACTTAGCTACAACGAATCTTACTAGATCATATGTTTGATCGAAATTGATTTTTAGTTAGAAATACTAAATTCACTTGTGTTGATAAGTTGGCCAAAAGTGGGACACAACTTTGTACTTTTAGTCCATTATTCAACTCTATCTTTTGCATTAAACACATTTTCAATGATAGGTGTGTCCATCTCTGCTTGCATGCACCTATGGTCCTTACAAGTTGTAAATACTAGATTGACAAAGTCCATGTAAATAGTTCTTTTGACAAACTTATGTCTAAATTTACATGTTTCAAATCCTAAGAGGAAAACTTCTATTTTTTTTCTTTTTCTTTGGCACATCTTTTTCATATTCTCTAAGCAACGTCTTCATCTTTATCATTTTATCTATAGTTTTTGGGTTGAAGGTGTATGTAGGTTGGTCAAAACCTAAAGTAATGATTTTCCTTAAACTGATTTTTAACTCTCTAGCATCTTTCAAATCTTCATCTATGTTCAAATATTGAATGGATAGCTCTGCAAATAATTACAAGATTCTCATATTGAACATCCACCAATTGACTTCTTAGCTTACTCGGCTCTTCCAAAAATTTGACAATTAGACCATGAGAGCTTGATGATGTCAATTCATAGCCTTGGCTATTAAGTGCTTGTTGCTCTGGAATCTTCTTTTTTATTAGCACTTGTACATCCATATCTCCAATGGTCGTTCGATGAGGGAGGTTTTGATCATTCACTTCTTATTCTTCCTAACAATATTTGATTAAACGTTAATCTTTTCTTTCAACGTTTCGAATTGTGTCCAAGAACTTGTAGCTTCCCCTATCATATTGCATTGATCACTCAATTCATTGGTCCAACCCTCTATTGCTTTAGCAATATATTTCATTTTTCTAAAGAGTAAGCTTCTTGCAACTAAAGATTATTAAGAGATATATCTATTTATTTTTTTAGAGGAGCACCTAGTTGTTTGATGTATGTTTGGAGTTCTATAGCTTTCTCCTCTAGCTCTTTCTTCATCATGAACAAAATTGTAGACACAATTGTTTGGACTTTTTATATTTATTGCTCTTTGGTCTGTTGTCCAAGATTTACAATGTTGATCTAGTGATCTTCTGCTCTAAGAACTCTATCATCCTTTTTTTTTATTCAAGGGGTAAATGCTTTTGACCAGAGCTATGAACCGAATACAACCATTCAACAATACCACCCCAACGGGGTTTGAACCTTGGTGGCAAGAACAACAATTCCACCTATAAACCATCACACCATGCCAATACCGGCAAGAACTCTATCATCCTTATCAACCAAAGGATTATCTAATTTTTCTATCCTATAGTCTATGGCATCTATTGTTATTGTAAATAGTATTCTTGTATTTTTCCTAGCTCTAGGAGTATTAAAAAAATTCATAATAATAGAAAGGTCTTGTGATGTGTGATTTACTTTTGGTTGCATTTTTTTTATATGCACTTCTAAAAAATTGGTACCAATGAAGAAGAATCAATCATTTGTTGTTGATGATATCGTTGTTGATGTAAAGTAACATTTGGATTACTTGATAATTTTGCATGATTTTGTGTACCGTTTTGTATTTGACTATTCAATGCATCATCCTTTGCTTTTTGTGGGAGAGTTGAAGGTATAGATATTGATGTAAATGGGGTAACTTGTGGAGTACCACTGTTGGGAATTAAGGTGTCTCAACCTTTGCAATTTCCTAGCTTTAAAATAATAATTTAATTATGTTTATGTTGTAATTTCTTGGTCATATAAATTTGTCATCTAATATGACTTGGCATGGTGAGTTGTTGGCATGTTGGAAGGTGACATGGAAGGTGACAAGGATGTTGTGGTCCCCACAAGAAAATGTAGGCATCCCACTTTCAGAAGAGATTCCTTGACATGTGTTGGCATCCATGAGGGGTTCTTATGACAATCTTGTTGAACATCTAGAATACTAAGGGAGGGTGAATCAATATTCCATAAAACCATATTAACATCCATTTAAGCATTATCACAATTCTGATAGAATTAGCAAGAGAGAACATAAAAGCAATTCAATGCAACCATACACATGAACACCAGGATTTTTACGTGGAAAATCCAAAAAGGGAAAAACCACGGTGAGGGATAACTCACAATATATTATATCCAAATAAAAAATATTATAGGTCTCACTACTAGGACTCACTTTCCTTGAAAAGGCTCATAGCCTGAGTACAAAAGATGGCTAACAACCAGGATACAATGATAGTGGCTCACTACCAAAAGATTGAACTGATATGATACACCTTCAATGTGCAGGGTTCAGTTCCACTGAAGCTCAAAATATGAAGTACTGCCTCACATAGTAGTCGCTCAAAAAAACTACACTAAACACAATTGATAAAGGATTTAGGCTCAGATCTTCACACACCTCTTAATCCTTTTCGCACTCATATTTACTTCTTATTTCACATTCACTGCTCATGTGTGTCCTCCTCATCCCATTCCTAAAAACATCTTATATATATACAAGTATATCTTAATCATCAATTAGGTCGACCTAATTAGATGAAAACAAAATAATCAAAACTTTCTTTGTTAGCACCATCTATGATTTAAACATTTTATCCATGTAGTGCATTATACAAAGTTGGCTATCATCCATAAAACATAACTAGTCTTCATAAAGTATTGCAGACGCTAAGTCGGCCAAGAATAGAACACAATTCTCCCAACCAACAAATAGTCCTCAAAGCAAACACCTTCCGGATCTGAGAACATATTAATTTCCCATCATACTACCAACATAGAGACTCTCAACAAAACCACAGCATAAGAATGTTCACCTTAATAAAATGTGAAGTCTCCCACACAATATGCCAAGCAAGGAACAACAGTAGAATACAGAGTTGAACTCTATCAGAGATAACTTTCTCCTCACAACAAAAGACGTCTCAAGATCCAGGATATAGTTCTCTCAATGAGTCAAGAAAACATGGTTAAGAGATTAGAGTCATATCAAATATTGCAGTGAATTTTGGACTCAAATACCAACACATTGATCCATCACAAAAGGGTATTACCTGAAGAAAACAACATCCGGTAAACCAAGTAGACTTTCCATATAGTTATCACCATGTTGACATGAATGACAACATAGGAACAACCAACACAAACCATCCACACTTTATGCTCATGTTGCAAGGCTCCCAACAATCTCCCCCTTTGGAATTGATGGCAACATGCATGACAACAAAAAAAATCCAACATACAACAATAGAATACTCTTAATACTCCCCCTATCAAAACCGTTCTTCACAACAAAAAAAATCCTCTATCTCTCTATCTTTCCATCTTTGTATCTCTATATCTCTCCCCCTTTGACATCAATGACAAAGGAAGGGGGTCTAGTATATGTGTATATATGCATCAAATTGTAACCAAAAAGATATGAACACAAAATTGAACTAACCTAAAGAAGAACCTCTTAGACTCTCTAGGATAGCCTTCCACGAGGCTTTACCTTCTTCCCATGAACCTTTTGCACTTACAAGAGTCTTGTAAAATAGATCAAGCTTAGTTAAGGACTCTACACCATCTGCTAAGGTATTGGGACTAAGATTAATCTCTGATAACTCACCAATACAACCAAGAGCACTAGAAATAGAAGTATGTCTGAGTTTAATCATGTCTCTGAGTGCCAAAAACTTCTTGCTTAAAGTTTTCCTTTGATCCTATAGAGAAAAGAATTTGTCCTGAAGCTGCACAATTTTTCCTTTGAACCTATATGTATCTCCCTAAATGCTCATCCAAGACTCACTCAACCTTATCTCATTTCTTATATCCAGTGTACTTCCAGACCAATCTAGGAAAAAAGAAAGTAGTTCATGTGCCTCTTCTTCACAAACTTGTACACTTTGCAATGCCTTTATCACACAACTCCGTGCATTCACACATTTTTCCTAGATATCTTCCAAATTTCCTTCATCAGACCTAATTCTAGCAGGCACTTCAAGTCCAAAGATGTAGACCTTCAAAGAATCAATCATGCCATGGAGATTCTCCACAACAAAAATAGATGAAACAAAATTAGCACAAGGAATAACCTTCTGCAACTCTTCCAAAGCTCTTTGAATATTTCTTCTTTCATGCTCATGTCCAAGCTCACTTCCTTTTGTAACTTCTTGCTTAACAACACTATTCCTTTTCTTCCATGTTCTGGTCACCCTACCAAAGGTGCCTTCTACATTGAGATTCTTAGGGATTTCCAAAAGAATTTTACAATAATTATCAACTTCAGCTTCTAACACTTCATAATCCAATTCAGATATCCAAACTAACCTTGATTCAAATGCTTCCATGTGATAAAAATCTATGGACACAAGAAAATTTATGTTTCCGAAGTACCTTTCAACAACACTTATTGGAATGCTAAACCTTCTATTCATCCTCATCTGAAATGTTCTAAAGAATGCAGCAAGGGCAATCTCTTGTGCATCCAAACTACCAAGATTTATCATAAAGTTCCTGATTTGATAGGAAATAAGCTTTGAATTTGACCTTTCTATCCTTCCTATTACCGGTAACTCTCTCAAAAAGTAAAAGAGCAAACAGACAACCAAATTACCATACCGAAATGTATTCTTCTTACTCTTCTTGATTTCCTTTTAATTCTTCAAAAGATGTATACGAAGTAATTCACACAAGTCATAATCCATACCTATTTTAACCATGTCAACAGTAGTATGTATAGCAGTAGTAGAGACTCTAAGGTCATTGTTAGGGATACAAACTTTGTGACGGATGACCATAGCAGCATACCTTATTACCGAATCAACTATCAATCTCTTTTCCTTCAAAATTTGCACCGGTAACCTCAATTATCTCTTTCTCATCCATAGCCTTCTATTTGGGAACTGGTCCAGAGGAACACAAACTAGTTACATCTCTAATAGATTCTCTTCTAATCAAATTTTCCTCATCAATCCACAAAGATTCATCATGAATTTTGCTCAACACTATTTGAATATACTTCTTAAATTCAAACAAGGGAACTTACCTCCAAACATCCAACTTTTTCTCAACTAATACTTTGTAGGCATCATGGTTCTCTTTCAATTCACTTTCCCAAAGCATGCTCAACTAAATTGACAACATATCTTCTACCTTACTGCAAAAAAATGCATGGATATCTTTTGTGGGAAACAGTCTTGGAGGGATGCAAGAGAATGCACCAATAGACTCTTCTGACACATTCCTCAAATATTTCTTTGTAAGAGAGGGGACCAACCACGTCAAGGCTCTAGGTCACAGAGAGCCGAGAGCGGAGGGTTGCCGTAACTTACCTCACTCTAAAGGAAGGGGATCGAGAATGAAGAGCACTATGTAGTATTTATGTCACTATTCAGACCTGAGTTTTGGGTTTAGGCTAGGCAAGCTAGTTTTTAGAGTTTGTATTGCACCTCAGACAACTCTCTATCCAAGGACGATAGTGCAAATTCTAGGATGAAAACATGACACACTGGCGTCTCTCTAGCGCGCTGGCGTTAGTACGGCCAAAAAATAGAGAGTACAATAAAGATTTCCTAAAAACAGACTAACAACCTAGCTAGTTGGTTTTAGGTGGAAAAAAAAGAATGAGGAAATATAGAAACTAAAGACAAATGTGATAAAGCAAATAAATGAGAGCTAGGGTGATGAAGATAATCTCACACAAGCGTCAGTTTTCTAGCTAGCTCCACATGTACGTTTACCTACACACAAGAAAGAGATGGAAAATTGTTGGGGGATGTATAGGGGCCTGCCTCTGTCAGACCCCCTATTTTGGTGTTTCCACCTCCACAAACAGTTAGAAAGCAATGAAGTAGAATAAGCGATAAAGAAAAGAAAAGGAAGCAAAAAACACTACAAACATTATTATGCTACTCAATCAAATCACAAAGGAGAGGAGTGAAGCATTACAACCTCCACCCAAAAGCTTACTAGCCAATGGAGGAGAAAGCAAGTTACAAACTTGGAAAAGTCACCACTCCTGCAACCATGGTGAAGGGAGGTCTCGCAAGACTCCAAGATTGCAACGTCTGTAATGGCTTCACACTTGCAATGTGGAGTTGATGGAGTGCTGCTTCTGCAATACTCAAAAGTAGAATGCTAGATTGTTGCTTGAGAGTGAAAGAGTGAAGAGGAATTGCTAGAATGCCAAGAAGATTGCTAGAGTGTCAAATGAAGTGAGAATGGATGACTTTGAAGGGAGAATGAGGAAGAATATGCTATTTTTGGGTCGTATGGTCGAAGATGGACATTACAATTCAACCCCAATCAAGTGTGTAACGCCTCTTCCAACTTTAGACGTAGGAATCCATCAGGGACGACAGCACACTGCGCGGATGTCTGTGTGCTATGCATGCATCCCCGACAAATATTCTCTCACCGACGCACAAGAGATATGCCAAGTGGATGGAAGGCAAAGGGGTCATGTGGAATTTTTCCTTCAAATTTGATTTTCTAAGGTGAAGGTATGTAAAAGGGGAATTTTCCCAAGGGGTGCAAATTCACTCCTATACATTTTTCCCCCACTTTAGTGAGCATGAATACTGATGAGCACTTGGTAAAGTAGATCGAAGAGTTAGTAGGGTTAGAAATTTATACTTGAACCGTCAAGGAAGCAGACTGCGATCTAGAGAACTCGAAAGTGCAGTGCAGGCAAAGAACTCCATAGGTACTCTCCCTGAGGAGTTTTGAACAAAAGGACTCCATAGCTTCATAGAACTATGAAGCTCCATAAAGTACACCAAAGGCACTTGGACCAATGATGGATAAATCCTACAAGATGAAAATCTCACAGGCTCGTAGACCTACAAGAAGGAAACCTCCAAGTTCTCTCTCATGAAGGAAGCCCAGAGAAGTAAGTATCTTACAGGCCCACATACCTACAAGGAGGTGTCCCCCAAGTTCTCTCTTATGAGGGAAACCCAAAGAATGGGACTTTGCAGAGTCGAATTGGAAAGTGACTTCACAGGCACACCTAAAAAGAAACATAATCCACAGATAGAACATGTCAGAAAACAAAGCAGCCACACAGGAAAGCAAGCGAATAGTCACGTAGATCATCGACAAGTTGGAAGGCTTTCAAAGGGGTCCCATAAGAACTCTTCAAAAGAAGAGGGATCCACTCAAGGGACAGGTTGTTTGAAAGTGTAAAAGAGATTTTTTTTCGCAAATCAATTCATCATCAAGGAATCCTTTTGAAAGTGTTCACTTTATCAAAGAATTCGAAAGGAAGAAAATGCTCCCTCATGAGGGGAAGGTTGAGGCTTCTCCCATAGGAAAAAGCTACTCCCACCTCAAAGGAAATTTCTCAAGTTTCTTTCTTTACAAACCCATGATGAAGGAAACACGCTCTGTTATGGTTCCAAGTTGAGAATGCAATTTTTGAAAAAAGGTTGCAAGGACTTTCAAAAAAGAATTCATTGGCAACAAATGTGTTTTCCGAAAATCAAAGTATCATATAAATGGCATTGTCATACATGAGAGGGACAACTCAATCAAAGAAGAGAGATATAAGAAAAGAGCGAAAGAGAAACAATCACGAATAAGGAACACAGGGGGATATGGTTTCATGGGGTCATATCTGCTCATGCTTATGTAAATAATAGGTAACCACGGTGCAAGGTGAAAGATCATCAATCCCCACCAGATCAAGACGAATGCACAGAAGAAAAAGTAAAAATAAAAAATTGGGTCAACATGGAAGGGAAGCCTAAATGCCCCCAACACTTTCCATCGTCCCCAATTTTTCGAAAGTCAAAGCACATAATAGATGAAGAATGGTGATACACATAGAAGAAGGTTTACGACACAAAATCACTCCTATATCCAAGCACCAACAAGGGTGAAAAGGGTCATCCAGTAACACATAACACGAGTACGAGGGAACACATCACAACACAAACACACACACACATCTAATCTAAAGAGAGGCCTCCCCCTAACACTCATCAACCAAGAGGCTTCCGCTTCCCAATCTAGATCATTGTAATATTAAGGGGATGTGCTTCTAACCCTCTCGCAACAAGGGCTAAGGAAGAATCCCCCGCAAGGTCTTCTCCACTCGGCTCTTGTGGAGTTATGGTCATCAATTTTGTGAAGATCACAGACAAGGCCAGAACTTCATCTGAAGAGTTGAACGTGCACTTTGCAGGAGTGTCATGTCGTACCTCAATGGACAGCGAGTACTACACCCGAGATTCACTACTTGGCTTGTCGAGCGATTCGGGAATAATGAAAAACTCAAGGGAAGCCAGGACTTGTTTTGTCACCAAAATAGAACAAGCTATAATAGGACCACCCTTTGGAGAAGGTGGGCTCCTCTTATTCGATTTGTTTCTGGAAGGGCCATCCTCTACCTTCTACTTCATTGGGGGATGTGAACTCCCCATAGACAAGGCAAGAGGCACAGAGGAGGAGGAGAAAACTACATCGGACACCACCAAGGTATTCAACATGTCCACGGATTTAGGGAATGGCGGGATGTCTGGAAGGGACATCAATAAGGGCAGCTCAACCAAGGAAGCGATGAACACCTACACCTTTTTTGAGGTCAGACACAACCATAGAAAGATCTAGAAGCGGGAGTGAGCTTGGTTGAACAAAAGAAGATGGGAGGAGAGAGGAGGACGCATTAGGAGGCCCTGAAGTGGGTGTGGTCATCTCCTCTTCCTTCTTCTGCAAAGTGGCCTGCTCAGCCGCAAGAACCTTTCGTTGGCGCTTACGCTCACGCACAAGGCGGTTTCTATGACTCTTTGAGCTAGAGGCCGGGAGCTGTGAAGGGACAAAAAGGCTCTTGCTCAGCCATAGGGGTTTCCATCACTATTTTTTTTGATGGAGGGACAAAATCCTAAAGGGGAGCAGGAGGACGAGGTTGGGAAATTGCAGGGGGAGTCAGCTCTAACACCTCAATGGCGGGCCTCTTTTTATTCACTTCTTTTGGATCAGGAGCGATAAGAGGCCGTGAAGGCTAACACATAGCGGATTCCCCTCGGGGAGCCTTCTACCATATAGGTAGGGCCAAGTTCGAGGAGGTGTAGTGGGAAGATTGGATATCCGAATCTTGGGTCTGTGCCAAGCTGGTATCATCGGGTTCCTTAGGTAAAAACTGGGAGTATTCATCCAAAACTCTTCCTTGGAAAGAGGAGCAGAAGAAGCATCCCGAGGACAGACATGCTTCTTTCCCTTTTGAGAAGAGGAGGCAGCTTGTTGTTGCACTACTGGAAGGGTCAAGTATGGTTGTCCCTTACCCCCAGTCATATACTTCACGTAATTCTTGTAAATTAGGTCCGTTCTTGGGGGAAGCGAACCAACCGGGGCGGGCCAAAAATTTCCAATGAGTTTCCTCCACAAGATACTAAAGGTCGGTATCCAGTGTCATGCACGATGTGCACAACACCCTCGTGGGAGAATTTCAAGAATTTATGAATGACAGAAGTGATTCCATTCATGGAAGCTAGACAAGGTATGCCTGACTTCACTCTGAACAGATCTGATTCTGAAATATCAAAGGTCATGTTCACAGTCCTAGGTCCAACTAGGACGGAAAGAGATATTGAGCCATACGGCTTGAGAGAGAGGCCAACGTGCGTACTAATGGTAGATTTTTTTCTTCATACTCCTCCCTTTGTAAAGAATTCAACCATAGTGTCTCCTCGGTAATGACATTCACTCAAGTCGCAGGGTCGACTAGGACCCCTATCACAATGTTCCCATTGAGACGAGTGAGAATGTATAGGGGAGACTGCTTGTTATTTAAGGGAAAATCCTGCGATGTAAATGTCATGTCTAGAAAACCAGTCATAGGCTGCAGAGATGGAGTAATTGTAACCATGTTAACGTACACCTCGAGCTGAGTGGTAGAATCAAAGGGATCAATAATTAAGTTAGCAGAATGGGCCGAAAATGGGTCCATGTATATATGCAACTCACTATTTTCTTTCACAACTAATTTGTTTGTATTTTGTTTACTTCCATCAAGACGAATAGTACCGTCCTTGATGTGGTCCTGCATCTCGTGACACAGGAATATACAGCGTTCGGTATCATGTTCGTTGACTTGATGGTACTCATAGAAGGAATTCGCATCATACCAATCAAGATAAGGTTCTTTGAGAGGTCTAGGGTTCTCCAAGGTTATGATCTTATCCTTCAGCAACTTTTGTAAGATGGAAGAATAGGATTTTGCTAACTTGGTGAACTTTTTGTTGTGTTTGAGGCCGTTATCATTCGTTGCGACTACTACATTTGCAATAGCCTTACCTTTTCCTGAGATTGATACAATAGAATTTCCTTCCAAACGGGAGTGCGAGGAGGATCCCTCGAACTGAACTACTGTCTATTGATATTCTCGCAATGTCGCACACAAATGCGTGAAAGAAGGGTAGTTCATAAGGGAAAATTTTTCCTATCAAGGTCTCTACAAGTTCCCCATGAACACCTTCTGCACATCAGAATTGGGTAGAGGGTACAAGATATGAGAAAAGAGCGCTTGATACCATGCTATGAAATTAGTTATCTTCTCATTGTCCCCTTGCTTGCAATGGACGAGATCCAAAAAGGTCATCTTCAGTCTGATGTTGGCTTGGAATTGTCGAAGAAACTGATTCACAAATTGATCAAATGAGAAAATAGAATTGTCAGGTAAGGAATGGTACCATTCGAGTGTTGTATCCTTAAGAGATCAAGGAAATGATTTTTTCATCAATGCATCATGATGGAAGAAGTATGTACACATGGCATTAAAGGCGGATACATGTTTTTGTAGGTCCCCTTTTCCACCATACTTTTTGAATTTTGGAATCTCCATTCCTTGTGTGAAGGGAGTGCTCAAGATTGTCAACAATGGGCTATGTCAAAAGAAGGGTTGAAAGATGGGTTGAGTCGAGGCCTGGGAGAGGCTTTCCAGCTGGTTTTGCATACGACCCATATTCTGAAGCAAGGCGTTCAAAATAGGGTCGTTAAATGACAAGGCACCAATGGAGCTTCTTGAACGGCCGCCACCAACACCACCTCTAGAACCACCTCTAGAGCCACCGCCATGACCTCCATCAGAATCACCACCACCAATAGGGCCTCCACCAAAGCCACCTCCACTACCACCTCCATGACCTCCACCAAGGCCACCTCCGCCAGTGCCCCCTCCACTACCAAATCTAGCACCACTCATTCCACCCAAGCCTCGACCACCAAGCGTAGTAGGAGTGAAACTAAACCCAAGGGGTGTTTTATTCACCTTAATAGCGGGAGGCCCCTGAGAAGTAGAGGAGACACTAATCGAGGGCCCTGATTCGTCCATACAAACAGATCTAGTAGGAATTGATATCCCTTTTTGCTTCTCATAGGCATCGAGCACTTCTCCTCGGGTGGTACTCGATCTAGGCCTATACAAGGGGACATAAGCTTCAGTCAAATCGGTGAGGCCGCGTAGAAATTCTATACATGTTTGATATTTTCCTAGCAACTGTCTCACCTCTCTTGCAAGCCGCTAGCCTAGCGGCTCTCGCCATGCTTGGTGCTTTCTCTAAATGGCTTTCAAGGTCTAACAGTCTATTATTTAATGCCATAATATTTTCTGCAGGAACATGCACAGTTCATCCTCATCTACGGATGAAGGTGTAGGGGATGCTGGAGGGGTAGGTACACAAGTTATTTCTTCCATGAAACCCATCTCTTCAGCATAGTTTGTGGGAAAACTAGTGGTAAACTCATTACTTAAGCCAGTGGGAAAATTGGAGGTGAAACTAGAAGTGACCATCTTCTCCATTCATAGGTGTCGCACACTTCGCCTAACAATGTACCTGGAAGTCGTGGACTAGGTTGTGACACTCATAAACCTTCACAACACTCAGGGTTACAACAAGGTAAAAGGGAAAAGTCTCAACACCAACGAATGGGTAAACATTGCTTCACGTCGGGTTCACTAAAAATGTAAGAGAGGGGGACCAACCACATCAAGCCGTCAAGGCACGGAGAGCCGAGAGCAGAGGATTTCCCTAACTTACCTTACTCTAAAGGAAGGGGATCGAGAATGAAGAGCACTATGTAGTACTTTTGTCACTCTTCAGACCTGAGTTTCAGGTGTAGGCTAGGCGAACTAGTTTTCAGAGTTTGTATTGCACCTCAAACAGCTCTCTATTTGAGGATGGCAATGCAATTCTGGGACGATAGCACAGTGTGTTGGCGTATCTCTAGCGTGTTGGCATCTGTATGACTAGAAAATAGAGAGTACATTAAAGACTACCAAAAAACATACTAACATCCTAGCTAGTTAGTTTTAGGTGGACAAAATAGAATTAGGAAATACATAAAGTAAAGACGAATGTGATAAAGCAAATAAATGAGAGTTAGGGTGACGAAGGTAATCTCACACAAGCGCCAGTTCACCAGCTAGCTCCACACGTACGTTTACCTACACACAAGCAAGAGGGAAAATTGTTGGGGGCTGTATAGGGGCCTACCTCAATCAGACCCTCATTTTGGTGTTTTCACTTCCATAGACAACCAAAAAGCAACAGAGTAGAATATGCAATAAAGGAAAGAAAAGCAAGCAAAGAACACTACAAACAATATTATGATACTCAATCAAATCACAAAGGAGATGAGTGAAGCATTACTGATGAGGTAAAAATAACCTCATCAATATAATGGGCTCAATATGCAAACCTATACCTTTCAGCCCAATTTACCCTGCCAATTAATTACCATTAGTATAAATAATTACTTTTTATGAATTACGTGCAAAATTTACTTCTTGAAATTAGTTGAATTAAGCTAACTTATGTTGATCTAATGGTTTAGTCCTTGAGCATTTCACAGGTCAACTTCCACTCCCGATTACCATTCCAGTCAAAAGGGAAATGGATGCAGATCTTAACACTTTTAAAAACAAGTGAGCGGGCACCGGAATTCTAGGAGCATATGTTCTAGGCCAAGTCTTCATAGTTCTGTTATTTTCAGTTTCAAAAACTTTATGGCTCATGTCGAGCATCTTTAATATTTAATGTCATGGGATTTAAAGTCCATTAGTTGTTGACAATTTGTTAAAGATTTTATCAATTGGAAAGAAGGATTTTGTTAGCCACTTTCATATAAAAACATGTAACTGTTGCAAATGATGAATACAAAAGAATATCATTATGCTACCAATATGTCTTTTTGGAGAAAAACTACCATATGAATAAAAATGAGTTTTCCCGCCACACTTTGAATTACTGAGTAATGTGAATGGAGTCCTTTAAATGAAGTAACTTGGAGATTACCAATGCATGTGATCTATGATAGTTGCAAAAACACCCGAGAGTTGGCCACTCGAGGGTTATAGATAGATAGATAAGTATTTTACTTTTCATTCTGTACTTTTCTTTAATAGATAAAAACTAAAATTGGAATTCATTTTCATGTGTGTGGCATACTGTTAGTGTCAATCCTGCAGGTTGTAGCTAAGTTCGTAGTCTCTTAGCATCTGAAGTTCCAAAGCACCTCCCTTTAGTTGTTTCTGTTAAATCATTTTATATTTTGCACTAGATCAATGTTTCCTAGTTTCTTTACGAGTTTTACTTCTTCATCAATTTACACATTCTTTAGATTAATCATTTCCATGCTTTCTAGCTTAGTGGTGATGCTTCTTAGATTCATAGTTTTCTGCTTTCTAGTTTAATTTATTTCCAGCATTCTAGATAGATGATTTACTATTTTCAAAGTTAGAAGCCCCTTTAGTTTAGAGTTTTATTTAGTGGTTTGGTATTTAGGAAACCTGAGAGAGAGATAGTTGAGATGTCTTCTATTGCATACAGCCTTTGGACACTGCCCAATCGATATGTGAATGTGTTTATTAACTAAAGTGTAGGGCGTGACGACAGCCTATGACTTTTTGGCATCATTGTCAGGGAAGCCTTTTCCTAGTGTTAGGAGGAGATATCTTGAATACCTCTTTTAGGGAGATTCATACAAAAAAAACCCCCAGTCGACGTACCAAACACAAGCAGGGAGGAAGGCAACTCAAATCAAGAACGCACTGAGGAATTGATCGAACAAGGTCAACCTAAGACATTCTCGCATACCCTAGAAAGAGAACATATAATTGTAGAGTATATTCCTTTGCAAACTCCAGAACCTTGCCCAACTAAGCAAATTTTGGAAGAGTATCGCATCCCCTTCAACATCATGGGTGACTATAGAAATGCCGCCAACACCAACGATAATCCTTCACCACCACCATGCACATTCACCTATCCTATTGCTATTGATGCAGATGATGATACGACAATTAAAAATATCTCACCGGCCTTCTTTCCAACCTTCTGGGGTTTGTCTACTGAGGATCCTAATCAATTTCTATTTGAGTTTAAAGTCTTGTGTCAAACATATGACTACAAGAATGATAATCAGAAACTAAAGCTTTTCCCTTCCACTCTGAAAGACTTAGCTATGCACTAGTTTATGGGATTAGCTTCTTAGTCAATAACCTCCCGGGATGAAATGGAGTCTATTGTTTTGGAGAAGTACCAAAGTTACTGTAGGGTTAGCAATAGGAAAGAAGAATTATTCAAAGTAAGGAAAAATGAGGATGAAAGTTTAGAAGATTACATGGATAGGTTTATCTTCTTATCTAAACACTGTGGTGGAGAAACCATAAGTTTTGATATTCTGAAGACCTTATTCCTCAAAGGTCTCGATGAAGAAGCTCAAAGGAGCTTGGATTTAATGGGAAAAGGAGACGTATCCCAACTGGTACTGGATGATATTATGGAACTGTGTCATAATTTCTCTCGAACTCAAGGAGGAATCAGAAAGTCCACTCTCTTTAAAGGTTCCAATGATATCAACAAACTTCGTGAAGAGCTCGCCAACTTCAAAAATGACATTCTCGTCCAATTAAACACTACTTTAGATGGCATACATGCTAAAAGTTAAAATCCTGAAACCTTGTCCATCTATTGTCCCAGGTGCTGAAACAAACATTTTCTGCGAGAATGTCCTTTTGAAAAAGTTGATAAGATTGATGTTTGCCAAGTGTGTGACAAAAATCACCCAACCGATCAGTGTGAGCTACTAAATTCCATCAAAAGTTCCAAGAAAAGAACAACCCCATTCAAGGAAGAAGTGAATGTTGTCAATCAAATAACTAGAGGCAATTTTTCCTATGGCCAAAATTCCAATCCTAATTGGAGACCCCAACCAAATTGGAACAATAATCAATGGGCAGCACCCTGGCCATAGGCACCACCTCCAGTACCTCCTAATTGGGGAACCTATCCCTGGGGACCACCTGAATGGGAAAATCAATCTTGGGGTAACCCTCAGTGGCCTAACCAGCCTCAACAACAGTGGACCCTTAATCCCATTCCTCAATGGAATTAACCTCAACATCAGTTTTACACTAGCCCCAAGAGAATTCCTACTCAACAAGAGAATCTTCTACCACCTCCCCAGAATATGCAACAAAATGAACAAGTTAACCAGCCACCACTTCCAACACAACCAGTTTTGAACCCAAAGAATAATCACCCAATTACTCTGGTATATTCTACTGAACAAGACAATGTCACTGGACTCAACACAATACACTATGGAAATCTGATGTTAAAGTGTAGAAAAACACTTTCGCAACCGACTATTGAACAAATCCTAGATCAACCTATCAAGAAGTCTGTTGAGAAAACCACAATAACATCCACATCCGTAGAACAAATCCCAGACACCACGCAACATGATCCTGACCTACCATCTTCAGTTGGAGCTTCCGACCTACCTCGGGAGGAGGGGGGTCAATCTCCAACTGAACTTCTAAAGGATCTCATGCCTAAAGACAAACAGCCTCCAACTGAACTTCTAAAGGATCCCGCACCTAAAGACAAAATCAAAGCACCTTTTCTGGAGCGACTGAAACCAATTCTTGTGAAAGATGCTCCAAAAATTACCTCACCCACTAAAACTTCATTGATAAAAGAAATTAAACAATTGCAGATTGAAGTTCCCTTGTTATAGGTGATTAAAGAGATCCCTGAGTTAAACCAGTTGATTAAACAATTGTGTATTAAGACCCCAGGGAGAAAACCAAAACGAATCAACATGGTCCACGTAAATGGGTACCTAACTGACTTGTTGGTTGGGATGACCACTACTTTTAAGTATGATGGTCCAGGTAGTCTGCTTATAATAGTAATAGTTAATGAGGTAGCAATACCTAATGCTTTGGTGGACCTTGGAACAGCCATTAACATGATGATTGTTGATGTGATGGAAAAAATCGGGACTTACTGATTTATGCCCCACAACTACAGTTTTACAGATGGAAAATCAATCCATAGATATTCCCAAGGGAATCATTGAAAATATTTTTGTTAAGGTGGATGGATGGGAATACCCAGTAGATTTTCAAATAATTAAATCTCTTACGCCCAAGAACAATTATGCAATAATTATGGGACGACCATGGCTAGCTACTGTTGCAACCAAAATTGATTGCAGGGAGGGAGAAATGACCATCTCACATGGGTCTAATAGCAAAAATTTATTTTTGTATCCTCCTGCCAAGCCTACCGAACACAATAAAGTATGGGTTGATGAACCGGAAAGCCCCAACGGATAGGAAAATTTGGCTTCACTGGCCACGGTAGTTATCAAACAGCATGGTGAAGAATTAGAGGATGAATTGGAGAACTACGTGGAAAATCTTACCATGGATTCGAGCTGTGAGGAAATTTCAGACGTAGAAGAAATCCTAGGACACCCAATCAGCATAGATCATGCAAAATTTGATGGTGCCAGTTTCATCAGATTACCTTGTCCTTTGATGAAGCTAGTTCCAAAAACTCACCATTTCTTTGCAGATGTTGCCCAGCTTCATAAAATTGTACCTCACAACTATCCACTTAACACCCTGATAAGGCCCATGTACATTTTCACATCCAACCATCCGGGAGTCAAAACCATTATGTTGATACCAGGAAAAACTTTGAACATCAACAGTTGGTTGACTGAGACGGAAGAACAAAGATTGTTTGACACCCTGGTGAATAGATCTAAAGCATTCACCTGGGACTATACAGATATGAGAGGAATACACCCTAGTTTGTGTACACATCATATCTATACTGAGGATGTTCGACCTGTTCGCTAGCCACAACGAAGACTCGATCCTGCTCTGAAAGACATCATTAAAATTGAAATTGAGAAACTCTTACAGGTAGGATTTATCTACCCAATTTCTGACAACAAGTGGGTGTCACCCTTGGTTGTAGTACTAAAGAAGAATGGGAAGTGGAGAGTGTGTTTAGATTATAAGGAGCTTAATAAAGTAACACGTAGAGATTATTCCCCCTACTATTCGTGGACCAAGTGTTGGATAACTTGGCTAGTAGGAAATATTTTTCATTTTTGGATAGATTTAGTTGATACAACCAGATACAGGTAGCAGTAGAAGACCAGGATAACACAATCTTTACCTGCCCTTGGGGGACATTTTCATATCGGGTTCTTCCCTTTGGGCTATGTAACGCTCCTACAATGTTTCAAAGGGCCATACTGGCTATATTTATTGAGTTGGTAAATGAGTTCATGGAAATTTGTATGGAGGACTTCACTGTGTATGGTTCAACTTTCAATGAAGCCCTCACGAATCTAGATAAGGTGTTAATATGGTGTGAGGATCATCATTTGTCCCTAAGTCATGAGAAATTTTTTATCATGGTGGAACAAGGAATAGTGATGGAACATCATATTTTAGCCGAAGGGATTAAGGTTGATCCTAAGAAAATTGAAGTCATACAACTTGAGATCCCAAAAACTTAGACTGATGTCAGGAGTTTCTTAGGGAATGTTGGATACTACCAAAGATTCATAGAAAACTTTAGCAAAATTGCAGCCCCTATGTTTTCTCTACTTCAGAAGAACTTAGACTTCATTTGGACGCCTAAGTGTCAGTCTTCATTTGAAATTATCAAGGAGAAACTCATCTCTTCCCCTATCCTTCGAGGACCCAATTGGAGCCTTTCATTCCATATCTATGTTGATGCATTTGATGATGCCATTGGAGCATTTTTGGCACAAGAAGATGAGAATGGGGGAAAATATGTTATATACTTCATCAGCAATAATTTGACGCCAACAGAAAAGAATTATACCACAATAGAGAAAGAATTTTTTGTTGTAGTGCATGCAATCAAGAAATTTTGACATTATGTCATGGGATATAAAGTTACATTGCATACAGATCACTCAGCTATCAAGTAACTCATGAACAAACCAGTGGTAAATGCAAGGATAATTAAGTGGTTACTTCTCCAAGAATTCAATGTCACAATTGTTGACAAACAAGGAAAGTCCAATGTAGTCACAGATTTCTTGTCCTGGATTAAACATGACGGAAACTGTGCTCCAGTACAAGACGAGTTTCCAGATGAAAATCTGTTCACCATCTCCACTAAAACCCCTTGGTTTGCCAATATTGTGAATTATTTGGCCACCGCAGAAGTACCACCTCACTTTTCATCAAAACAGAAGAAGCACCTCGTCAAAGAGAGTGTCCCTTTCAAATGGATTAATGGAATCTTATTTCGATGCAGACCCAATATGGTTTTACGATGGTGTGTTAGGGCAGATGAGACCTATAGTATCCTGAGAGCCTATCATGATGACCCTACAGGAGGCCATTATCCTACTAAAAGGACAACTCACAACATTTTGGGAGTAGGATACTATTGGCCTTCAATGCACAAGGACATCAAGAAATACGTTCACCGATGTGATGAATGCCAAAGGGTAGAAAGGTCGACGGCCTCTAACAAAATGCCCATGCAGCCTCAGGTAGTCCTTGAATCATTTAAAAAATGGTGATTGGATTTTATTGGCCCAATAGACCCTCCTTCACAAGGAAAAGAGTACATACTGGTATGTACCGATTACCTGACTAAGTGGGTGGAAGTGCAAGCCCTACGTATTGCTAGGGAGGAACAGGTAGCTAATTTCCTCTATAACAAAATTTTCCTCAAATTTGGAGCTCCAAGGACAATTGTCACAGACCAAGGCCCCTAGTTTATGTCTAAAGTTTTGTTGGCATTCATAGATCATTTCCAAGTAAGTCACAAGAAGTCCACACCCTACCACCTGCAGGCAAACAGACAAGTTGAGGTCACTAATAGGGAGTTGGAAAACATTTTAACAAAAATGGTTTCTTCAGGAAGGAAAGACGAGGCTAGGAAACTACCAGAAGCTATCTGGGCCTACAACATAACTTGGAAATCAACTACTAGCTATAGTCCCTATGAATTAGTCTTTGGGAACAAGCCCCTCCTACCGATTGAATTCGAACTCCAAACACTTAGAACAGCCATGGGATTGGGCATGAAACTCAACGGGCCCAAATTGAGAGAGTTTTATAGCTTAGCGAAGTGAACAAACTTCGTTTGGACACCGTCCATCAAATTGAACTGGTCCAACAATAATGTAAGGTCTGGCATGATAAACATATCAAAGAGAAAGAGTTTCATACTAGGGATTGGGCATTATTGTTCGATTCTAGATACAAGGATTATCAAGGGAAACTCAGGACACACAGGCTTGGACTATACAAAATTTCTGAAGTGTTTGCTAATGGTTCAGTCTAGTTGAAACCTATTGATGGCGATACTCGAACTCTTCTAGTTAATGGGCACCGATTACGCATCTACCATAAGCTTGTTAATAAAGAGGAGTTTACAAAAATGGCAGAAACACAGGAAGGAATCCACTGCATTGACTCTACTAAGGCAACGTCAATATAGTTTTGTCATAAATATATATGTATATATGTATATATATTTCATTTTAGATGTTTCTTCAATTTCTTCATCAACTTCACCATTTAGACTTGACTAAAATTTTGTCTATATTTTGCAGGACTTCATCTTTTCGGCGAACACAATTCCGGCGCACCCTATTGCGATGCTCTAGAGTTTGTCAGCCTGGTTGTTATTATGCTTTAGAACTTGCTACTGCAATGCTTCAGAACCTGTACAACAGACTTGTCTCACTCCTCACCCTGATCCTACATTCTAATGCATCACTCAATGATGCTTCAGGAAGCCAAGGCCAAAACATCACATCTTTCTTCCCTCTGGCGACATCTTTTCAGCGATGCTCTGGAATTCTATTGTTTCTTCCTTCCAGCGACATCTTTTCAGCGACGCTCCAGAATTATGCTCAGGTGCTCCAGAATTGTGTTCGGATGTTGTAGAAATTTTGGTTGTTGCTTCAGTTGCATCTTTCGGCGATGCTCTAAACATTTTGGTTGTTGCTTTGGCTGCATCTTTCGGTGATGCTTCAGAAATTTTGGTTGTTGCTCTGGCTACATCTTTCGGCGATGCTCCAGAAATTTTGGTTGTTGCTCTTACTACATCTTTCAGTCATGCTCTGGAAATTTTGGTTGCTACTCCGGCTGCATCTTTTAGCGATGCACCAGAAATTTTCAAACTTGTTACCATGCTCTGATGACATCTCTCTACGATGTTCCAGAACTCTCATTTCCTCTACTTCAGTTGCATTTTTTGGTAATGCACTGGATTTTTGTAAATTTTATTTCCAGTCTTTTGATTTTTCCTAAGTTTCGTGCATGCCTATCATTTGATTTTATGCCACTTAGAGATCTGATCCCTAATGATTATTCTACCACATCATACCGAACCCCTCCATAATAAATAAAATTATTATGACACCTTTTTGTCATAATAATTTTTGTCGCCACTTCAACCATCCCATTCGTGCCATTATTATCTGCTGCCACCCTCACCAACCATATGACTATCCAATTACATCAGCACAGGTGAGTGACATTCGATCTAATGACAAGACATAAGGTACATGCGAATTTATTTATTTAAAGAGTTAGTACTTATTTTGAATAAAGGCTAATTAATTGGCATGATCCGTTCATCCCTATAATTCTGAAACTTGTGCCTTTACACGATTGCTAAAAGTACGGCAGTAGTTGTGTAATTCCCCATGAAGCTTGTCATAATTACTCAATAAGGTGACAAGAAAGGTGATAATTAACTCCTCCATTGGGTATATCGACATAGAATTATTTTCTTATCTGCAATTCAGTAAGGAAAGAAATAAAGAGTTCTGCAGAATTTCGCCGACTAAAAAGAAAGAGAAAACAAAGAGAATGGGAGGAGCTAAGAAGAAGTCTAAGCCAACTTCTGCAGCTCCATTGTTAGCATTGAGAAATATTGTGGCTTTATTTCATAAAGTTGGATGGTTGGAATTTATGAAGCAATTTGAAGGGTATACAAAGCAGATTGTGAAGGAATTTGTCAAGAATTTCGCAGATGGGCAGACCTTGGTGCACGGAAAACAATTTTTGGTAAGTACAAAAATCATTGCTCGTCTTTTCAATCTCAAAAATAAGGGAATTTATTTAAATAAAATTTCCCATGCTCCCTATCAAAAATTAATAGAACTATTTCATAGGGAAGGGGAACCCCAACCTGTAATGACTAAGCACCAGGGGACAAAATAAGGGAATCCATAGAATGTCTCTTCCACAACCCTGGAGGTCTGTTGTAGCTTGGATAATTAAGTATTTCACCTATGAGGGACAAATGACTACAGTAGTGGGACCCCCTTTTCGTCTACTGACTCATTTACACCACGGCATTAAGGACCCTTCTCTTAGGGTAAATTTACCAGCCTTCATGTGTCATTCAGTCACCTCTATGATGGAAAAGTATAAAGTTGGGGCAAGGCCCCTCAAACATCACAATTTCATATAATTAATATGAAAATATTATTTCCGCAAAAAGCTAGAAAATAAGTCGCAAAGGTTTATGTGGAAATTTGAAAATTTAGAACCAGGAAGGTCGCTTGAGGAGGGAGAATTTTCCAAGCAAAAAGAACAATCATTAGAAGAACCCTCCTCAGAGGCATTAGATGCTACTAAATCCCAACATACCTCAACGGATCCCAACGGCGATGCGCCGAAAACTTTTTCGGATGAGGTAGAAACCCCAGGACAAGAAGGGGAGGTGGAAATTGTGCACTCCAAAGATGAAGAGTAACCTCCTCGTAAGAGGAAGAAACGAAACAAAGTTACCTTTCAAATGACTCCTCCTCTATGGAGAAGTAAAAGGTTGTCTTCAGGGGCCAATGAAACCAAACCCCAAGACATATGTAGTACTTCCAAAAGGAAGAAGGCCAGGACTCCAGCAAAAGTGGTAGAAATTGACAGTCCACATGATAGCGAGGAAATAAATGAAACAGAAAACAAAGGTGATTAATTTCCTAGGGAAGAGGACCAGAAAACCCCATCACCCAAAGAACGAGAGGGGGAGAAAACACAGTGACCACATTCAGAGTAGAATGAAGATGAACCTGTGGGGGCATTTTCTCCTTTTCTTGACAGAGGGGGAAATATGCTTGAAATTGAAGAAAATGTGTCTCATGTTGATAAAGAAGTGCCTCACTCATCCCTTCCTAAGGATACTGAGGAAGAAAATGTGTCTCATGCTAATGTGGAATTTCCTCGTTCATCCTTCTTTGTGGACACAGGGGATACAGAATCCAGCCAGAGAAGCAAGGAATTAGAAAAGTTAAAAGCAGATATTATGGAATTAGGAACCAGGCTGCAGGATGATGAAGCACAAATTAACTATCAAAAAGAAGAAATTGAGGTGCAAGCTGCCATTGTAAATAAAAGGGACCAGGAAATTGCAAGATTGACAGTGCAGATGGAGGAAAAAGACAAGCTCATTCAATAGCTGCAGTACCAGATTTAGCAATGGAATCAGCAAGATAAAAAGCAAAAGGTTGCCCTGTCTGACAAAGATAAGCATATTCAAGACCTAAGAAATAATTTTATGCAATTATTCAGTGCTTTTGAAGAAGAAATAAGAAGACAGGAAACTGAACTAAATGCTTCTATGAGTAAGATTATGGAATTAGAGAAAGATTTGCAAGAGAGTGACACTAAACCAATTATGGAAACAAAGGAGACACAAACTGAACCTATTGTTATAGAATGGTTCCAAGTACGCATCCCTCCAATATTCATGAAATGGATAAAGCATTGCTATCTTTTAAGGGATATGTAATTTGAGAATAATAGGCTAAAGAGGGAATCGGTAATGTTAAAAGAATATTTTCATCAAGCATATAGGGGTAAACAGAATGCTTGTGAAATTGGTGATTTATTACTAGCCTATCGAAGACCATCTAGGCTATACTCCATGTTTCTTAATGAACATCTCTTAAGATGGAAACTACAAAGAATTTTCCAAAATCAGCCACATGATCTTGATGACAAGGAATTTATAAAGATATTTTTGAGTCACTCCTTGAACATCAAGATTTGTTATGTGAGTTCTTTGTTCATAATTTCCTCCTAGAAAAATACACAGATTTCTTTGTTAATTTCTTTGTGGGAGAAGTGAAATTGAGAACATTCTTGTCTATAATGAGAAATCAACTTCACTAGCAAGATAGATCAAGAGAATATGCACATGTAGAAAGGACTGTGGGGTTGCAAATGAGATATCCTCATAGGAAGCCCTTCACTTTCAAAGCATAATTTTTTGGTGTCTGACTTAAAAAGGAAGTACAGAGAAAGTACAATAATAACCTCCAGCTGTGCTATGATCACTTTCAGGAACAAGGGCCAAAATTGATTGGACCAGCTTGGCATGCATGTGAAGAGTGGTATACCCCTCTTCCTATGTATCTCAAGAAAAGAGAAATAATTTCACCCCTTAATATTAGATGGTCCTACAAAAGAGCAGTAGATTTGGCCAAAATCCTTAAAGAATTGAAGATTAACTGGATTGGTATGAGGTATAGACCTCCTCTCCTTCTTTCACCGCCTCCTTCAGAATATACCAATCTTGACCAAAGTGATGAAAGTTTTGCAAGGTGGGTACAAAGAGTCACTTTTCATTAGGGATTCTTGAGGGACCCAGAGCGGCTAGATACACAGGTAGACAACTTGTATGATCTTAGTGCCAAATATGAAGAGATGAATAAAAGCAATCAAGGACAGGGAACACACCAGAGAGCAGGAGGACCTACTCCGGCTTAGGAAGGGGAGGAAATGATGAGGTAAAAATAACCTCATCAATATAATGGGCTCAATATGCAAACCTATACCTTTTAGCCCAATTTACCCTACCAATTAATTACCTTTAGGATAAATAATTGCTCTCTTTTTATGAATAAGCGTACAAACTTTACTTCTTCAAATTAGTTGAATTAAGCTAACTTATTTTGATTTAATGGTTTAGTCCTTGAGCATTTCACAGGTCAACTTCCACTCCCAATTACCATTCCAGTCAAAAGGGAAATGAACGCAGATCTTAACACTTTTGAAAACAAGCGAGCGGGCGCCGAAATTCCAAGAGCATATGTTATGGGCTAAGTATTCATAGTTCTCTTATTTTCAATTTCAAAAACTTTATGGCTCGAGTCGAGCCTCTTTAAGAATTCATGTGATGGGCTTTAAAATCCATTAGTTATTGACAATCTATTAAAGACTTTATTGACCAAAAAGTAGGATTTTGTTAGCCACTTTCATATAAAAACATGTAACGGTTGCAAATGATGAATACAGAAGAATACCGTTATGCTACCAATATGTCTTTTTGGAGAAAACTACCATATGAATAAAAATGAGTTTTCCCACCACACTTTGAATTACTGAGTAATGTGAATGGAGTCCTTTGAATGAAGTAACTTGGAAATTACCAGTGCATGTGATATGAGAGCTGTAGAAACACCCGAGAGCTAGCCACTCGAGGGTTATAGATAGATAGATAAGTATTTTACTTTTCATTCTGTACTTTTCTTTAATAGATAAAAATTAAAATTGAAATTCATTTTCATGTGTGTGTCATACTATTAGTGTCAATCTTGCAGATTGTAGCCAAGTCTATAGTCTCTTAGTATTTGAAGTTCTGAAGCACCTTCCTTCAATTGTTTCTATTAAATCATTTTATGTTAGTTGTTGGATTGTTATCTTTTGAACTAGATCAATGTTTCCTAGTTTCTTTACGAGTTTTACTTCAACAATTTACACATTCTTTAGATTAATCATTTCCATGATTTCTAGCTTTGTGGTGATGCTTTTTAGATTCATAGTTTTCTACTTTCTAGTTTAATTTATTTTCAGCTTTCTAGATAGATGATTTACTCCTTTCAAAGTTAGAATCCCCTTTAGTTTAGAGTTTTATTTAGTGGTTTGGTATTTAGGAAACCTAAGAGAGAGATGGTTGAGATGCCTTCTATTGCATATAGCCTTTGGACACTACCCGTCGATATATGAATGTGTTTATTAACTAAAGTGTTAGGACCTGACAACAGCCTATCATTTACCACCTCCACCCAAAACATCACTAGCCAATGGAGGAGAAAGCAAGCTACGAACTTGGAAAAGTCACCATCGCCGCAACTGTGGTGAAGGGAGGTCTTGCAAGACTCCAAGTTTGCAATGTCTATAATGGCTTCACACTTGCAATGTGGAGTTGATGGAGTGTTGTTGCTACAATGCTCAAAAGTAGTATGCTAGAGTGTTGCTTGAGAGTGAAAGAGTGAAGAGGAATTGCTAGAATGCCAAGAAGATTGCTAAAGGGTCAAATGAAGTGAGAATGGATGAATTTGAAGGGAGAATGAGGAAGAATTATCCATTTTCAGGTCGGTTGGTCAAAGGGGGACATTACAATTCAACCCCAATCGGGTGTGCAACGCCTCTGCCAACTTCAGACGCAAGAATCTGTCAGGGACGACAACGCACCACGCGGATGTCTATGCATCGCGCGTGCATCCCCAACAAATATTCTCTCACTGACGCACAAGATATATGCTAAGTGAATGGAAGGCAAGAGAGTGATGTGGAATTTCTCCTTCATATTTGATTTTCTAAGGTGAAGGTATGTAAAAGGGGAATTTTTCCAAGGGGTGCAAATTCGCTCCTATACATTCTTCAAACCTACTTGCACTTTATCCGCACTACTCACAACCTTTGAATTATCCATAGCAATAAAAATGAAATATTGTGCAAATAGGAATACCTCTATAAATGCCAACAAGAAATGTATAGATATCCTGCTTCAAGAGCTCACTTCAAATTTGTTTGATTTCTTCTTCAAATCCTAAAACTCTGAATTGCCTTCTAAACTTCCTTTGCACGCTTCTCTGAAAATACATAAGCCTTTAGAATTATCTAAATTTATTCCTTCCATTTCGAATGATTTTGCAATAAATGCTTCAACTTGTAGGTAGATTTCCTCAAAAATTGTGTACGCCTCCACTCTTTCAAATTCTGTAGTTTTCATCCTTCACACATGCGACTGAGAAAATACCTTAATCTTGCTACCACATTAAATATACATCTGTCATGACATGAAACAAGTACCAATGAGGGGGTTTATTAGACTTTCTAATAATTGTTCCCCCTTAGCCACTGCTTGTAATTAGAAATTGATGGGAGTATCTGCACCGGAGGTCAACATAGATAAGACTGATGATTCATTTCTCCAAATCTTTAACATTTCCTTTCTTGCTTCTTCTGGATCAATGATTTGATCATTCTTCTTTGTTGAATAGATATTTTTCTTTCTTCTGCTATCATTACCAAGCTATTACAGATTTTTTCACTTACAGCAAACAACATTCTTCTTTCCATTTTCCCATTTATTCAACAAACTAACTTTATGTCCTATCTTCTTACTCTTAGAACACTTGTTGAAGAATGATAAAGAATCATTCATTTTAATTTTTCAGTCCTTTGCCTCATGACCAAATTTCTTGCAAGAATAACAAGCACCGTTGAAAGATAATTACCTTTTAGCATCATGTCGCTTGACAGGGGCTTCTCCAGTATCACTTCTTAGATCCTTGATTTGCCAATTTTTGTACCGAGACTTCTTACCAGTCGATTGCTTCGCTTTAGAACTTTGACCTTTCTCAAACCCTAAACCACTATTATTCATTTATGATCTTTGAGAGGTAATCAATTCATCAAGCATCGTCAAGCTTATTTTAAATTTTTCTTCAAAACTTCTTGCCTTTTCTAGATCAAATCTCAAGATTTTTGCTTCTTCTAGCTTTATGCAGTCATCCATCTTCCTTTGAATTTCAATTTTCTGACAATCTTCAGTTCTTTTCTTCTCCTCCAATTTTTCCAACAGGAAAGAGATAACTTCTTCTCCTTCAACCAATAGATCACATGCTTCAACACTTTTACTTTGCACCTTTTCAATGTACTCATTCGCTTTCATCAAATTTTCATTTAGATCTTCCATTTCTTCTGAATATTTGACAGAGACTACTTCTAGAGGAAAAACTTTCTTATACTCAAATTTTGGGACCTTCCTCAAGTTGTTAGGCTTCTTTCGAGGAGCCAAGCTCTAATACCAATTGTTGAACATCTGAAATACTAAGAGGGGGAGGTGAATCGGTATTCCATAAAACCATATTAACATCCATTTAAGCATTTTCACAATTCTGATGGAATCAACAAGAGAACATAAAAAAAAGGTCAATGAAACTATATACATGAACACTAGGATTTCTACGTGGCAAACCAAAAAAGGGAAAAACCATGGTGAGGGTTAACTCACAATTTATTATATCCTGGTACAAAATATTATAGGGCTCACTGCCAGGACTCACTGTCCTTGAAAAGGCTCACTAGCTAAGTAAAAAAGATGATTAACCACCAAGATACAATGATAGTGGCTCACTGCCAAAAGATTGAACTAATAGGACACACCTTCAATGTGTAGGGTTCAATTCCACTAAAGCTCAAAATATGAAGTACTTCCTCACACAATAGTCGTTCAACAAAATTGCACTGATCACAACTGACAAAGCATTTAGGATCAGATCTTCACACACCTCTTAATCCTTTTTTCACTCACACTTACTTCTTATTTCACATTCACTACGCATGTTTGTCCTCCTCATTCCATTCCTACAAACATCTTATATATATATATATATAAGTATATCTTAATCATCAATTAAGTCAGCCTAATTAGATGAAAACAAAATAATCAAAACTTTCTTTGTTAGCACCATAGATGATTTAAACATATTATCCATGTAGTGCATTATACCAAGTCGGCTATCATCCATAAAACATAATTAGTCTTCATAAATTATTGCATACGTTGAGTCGGACAAGACTAGAACACAATTCTCCAAACCAAAAAATAGTCCTCAAAGAAAACACCTTCCAAATCTGAGAACACATTAATTTCCCATCATACTACCAACATAGAGACTATCAACAAAACCAAAACATAAGAATGTCAACATTAATAAAATGTTGAGTCTCCCACATAGTATGCCAAGCAATGAACAACAATACAATACAGAGTTGAAATTTTTCAGAGATAACTTTTTGCTCACAACAAAAGACATCTCAAGAACCAGGATATAGCTATTTGAATGAGTCAAGAAAACATGATTAAGAGATTAGAGTCATATCAGATCTTTCGATGAATTTCGGACTCAAATACCAACACACTGATCCATCACAAAAGGGTATTATTGCCAAAGAACAG
This sequence comes from Sequoia sempervirens, assembly GCA_007258455.2. Classification (NCBI taxonomy): domain Eukaryota; kingdom Viridiplantae; phylum Streptophyta; class Pinopsida; order Cupressales; family Cupressaceae; genus Sequoia; species Sequoia sempervirens. Next base: position 214,268,845 of record VDFB02000007.1, on the reverse strand, counting down.
CATCTAGTAAACCAAGTAGACTTCCCATATAGTTATCACAAAGTTGACATCAATGACAACATAATAACAACCAACACAAACCATCCACACTTCATGCTCATGTTACAAGTCTCCCAACAAATCTTATGACGGATTCCTATGACGATCTTATAAAAAATTCCTATGACAATCTTATGAAGCGTAAGAGTCAGATTCTATGATAAGTTGGACAACTATTGGAAGGAATATTTGCATGTGGAATCTAGGTGCCCAAGTTTGACAATGACAAGTTGTAAGAGAATCATTTATTAGTAGTCAGTTATGATGGATTCTCTTCACCTATAAGAGTTTTCATATATGATAGATTCTATGACGACTATAAGGTATGTAAGAGCATTTGTCATATCTATTTTGAGTAAAAATGAGGCACCCAAGTTTGGAGGTATGAATGAGGAGTCAAAGAATCTTATACAAGTGTCATTTGCATTCTTGGAGGTGGTGGAAAAATGTGCCAAGTGGATTTGAACACCCATCTCTTGTAGCTTCCTCTAGAAGCTACCTTCGTACTTGTATTATCTATATATTGGATGTCTTGGAGTGGGTTATGTAATTTGTATTTTGTAGGTATTGTTATGTTGTTGGAATTGCTCCAAATTTTAACATTTGTATACCCCTGAAAGAACTTGCATTGCAAGTGTGTTGTAATCACCGTTGATTAGATAATACATTGTGTAGGTTTTGGAGTGTTGGTTTTTTCTCCCAAAAGGGATTTTCCCACGTATATCTTGTGTTGTGAGCTTCTTATACTTGCATGTGATGTTATTTTAATAATCTCTCTACTGTGTATCTCACATTGTAACTATAAAATAATTAAAATTGTACATCTCTCCTCTTAGATCTATGTCAGGAAACATTTTTGTGTACCTTTCTTCCTTTTAGTTGGTATTAGAGCTTGATCATCTTTATTTCTAGTTATTGGGTAGAGGTATTTTTGTATTGATATCATTTGAGTGGGAGTGTGTGCAGTGGTTTTGTAATCTTTGTTGTAGGAGAGATGGCTAGCACATCTGGGATGTTTGAATTAGAGAAGTTCAACAAAGGAAACTTTGAGTTGTGGAAACTCAAGATGGAGGACCTATTGGTGGATATAGATTTATGGCTCACTATATCTGATTCCATGACAATGGGCATGAAACAATAATACTGGGGTCAAATAGATAGAAAAACTAAGGGTCTCATAAGACTCTATTTGGTTGACTTTGTCATGTTAAATTTTCATGAAGAGAAAATGATTACATCTTTGTGGAATAAACATGAAAAAAATTATCAGGTTAAATCCCTAGTAAATAAGTTATTACTGAGAAATAAGTTGTACTTTCTAAGAATGGAGGGTGGAGGATCTATTGCAGATCACCTGAATTCATTTAATATGCTAGTTTCCCAATTTTCCTTTATTGGTGTAAAGATGGAGGAGGATCTTTGTATATTAATTTGTTCATTTCCAGATTCATGGGACCACCTTGTTATGGTCATTGGAAGTACAACCACTAATTTCAAGATGGATGGTGTGGTTGCATCTTTGTTCTTTGGGGAGATGCAAATAAAATCATCTAAATAAGCTAAGGAGGATCTTGTGATATGTGGCAGATCCAAGGAGAAAGGAGATAAAAAGATAAAAACAAAGAAAACAAAGGAAAATCCAAATCATGTGGGAGATCTAAGTCTCCTGGAAAGTCTAAGGCTTTGTGATGAAATTATGGCAAACCTGGTCACTTCCACAAGGAATGCAAAGAGGAGAAAAAGAAGAAAAATAATGATTCTCATTTAGACAAGTCTTCTCAAGATGATGTGAAGGATTTATCACTACCTTGACAACACATGCATCAGAAGATGTGTGGTTGATTAACTTTGGTGCATCATTCCACATGACCATGCATAGGAGTTAGTTTTCAAAGTATGAAGACTTTGACGATGGGAAGGTGTACTTGGGTGATGACTCTCATCTAAAGATTGTTGGTCATGAAAGAGTTTGATTTGATTCCTTGATGGTAGAGTGAAGGGGTTCAATGGTGTACTTCATATCCCTGCGCTTTGGCATGGAACCTATTATTCGCAAGTAAATTGAGTGATGCGGGTGAGCATGTAGTTTTCTAGAATGGAGGATGCAAGATGACAAGAGGAGTTATGGTGTTGGCTAAAGGTGTTTGGATTGGCACTTTATTTCATCTTGATGCATGCACTATTCAATTTAATAGTTATTTTTTTATGAAGAAAAGATCTTCAAAGTCTCCATCCTCACCATCGGACTAGTAGCAAAGACAATTATTGCATCTACTTCTAATGGTCATGCTTTTTGGGTACCTAACAGTGCTCATTCTATAGAGATGAAACTTCCAAAAGAGAAAACTATATTATGGCACCAAACGCTTGGCCACATTGGTGGAAGGGTCTTAGAACCCTAAAAAATAAAAATCTTGTTGAGGGGATGAATTATTTTAATCTTGAGTTTGATTTTTGTGAACATTGCATTTATGGAAAGAAAATTTGTGTTAAGTTTTACTCTAGTTCTACAAATCTTCTAAGGTGTTGGACTTGATTCATTCTAATGTGTTTGGTCCTATTAATGTTCCTTTGATTGCAAAATTTGTTTATTTTGTTTCATTCATATATGATTATAGTAGAAGGAAATGGGTTTATTTCCTTAGAAGTAAATTTGAATTCTTTAATAGATTCAAAGAGTTTAAGGCTCTTGTAGAGAATCAGAAGGATAGAAATATTAAATGTTTGAGGATTGAAAATGGTGGAGAGTTTTGTTCGATAGATTTCGGCGAGTTCTGTAAAGAATATGGAATTGAAAGAAATAAGACAACTCCCTAAATCCCTTAGTAGAATGGAGCTGCAGAAAGAATGAACATGACGTTGATGGAGAGGGCTAGGAGTATGCTTAGTGGAGCTAGCCTCGAACAAAATTTTGGGTTGAAGTTGTTTCCATTGATTGCTACCTAATTAACAGATCTCCTACTTTAGCGTTTGTGGATAAGACACCCATGGAGGTATGATCTGGTAAAAATCCTTCGTTGAGACTTATTCAAGTATTTGGTTGTTAGGCATATGATTGTGTGCCTAAGGAGAAGAGGTCTAAGTTGGGTAAAATGGAAATAAAGAGTATCTCCATCGGTTATGGCATTGGTCTAAAAGGGTACAAGCTTTGGGATCCTATGGGAAAAAGGGTTATGTATAACAAAAATGTGATTTTTAGTGAACTCCTTACTCCTACAATTGTTCTACAGCTAAATAAAGAGGATGTGGTCCATCTTCCTCCTACCCTTGACAAAGAAGAACTGAAAACATTTGATGGACCTGATGATGAGGAGAGCTCAAGTAGCTCTAAAATTTTAGAAGAAGATGAAGAACCTCAACCTCAACCTTTGAGGAGGTCTACACAGATAAGGAGACAACCTAATAGGTTTGGATATTTATTGCATGATTCTACTAGTATTTTTGCTTTGATTTCTAACACTGACGAGCCTAGGACCATAAGGGAGGCTATGGGTATGAGTGATGCAGATTCTTGGATAAAGGCCATGGATGAAAAGATGGTTCAATTAAAAATAAATGAAACATGGGATTTGGTGCCCTTGCTTGATGGACATAAACTCGTTGGTTGTAAATGGTTCTTCAAGAAAAAATTTGGTTCATATCGTAGTGTTGAGAGATATAAGGAAAGGTTGGTCATGAAGGGTTGTTCCTAGGTTGAGGGAATTCATTAAGGTGAGATCTTTTCTCCTATTACAAAGCTAACATCCATTATATTTTTTTATCACTTGTTGTTGTTACCTGATTTTCGCATAGGGCTCAATCAGGCAAGATAAATTATGTTTCAAGTGTTCATGAAGGCCAAATGGGACATTTGCATCAGGGGTTAGGTCATACATCTGACGCTATTTCACAAGGAAGTCTATTGGAAAGCTTCGCCTTAGTTAGATTTGGCATAAAATTCATCAGAGAAGAAAGTCGGCAAGACCCTCTTGTTGTCTTGCTGACTAGCAGGGTGTTCTATTTGGGCTGAGTGTGCTAGTCGCCAGGACTTTCGGATCGCCATGAATTTTATATCTCTCTCCGACCGATAGATGTCTCGCCAACCATTGTGCACAAGACTATCTCGCCGAAAGATTTGGGTTCGGCGTAACGTATGGCCGAGTGGAGGGGGTCTTGGCGAAAGTTGGGGCTCTCGTTGTGATGTCTCGATGACCAGAGTAAGTATCAGCGAAACGAAAGGGATCAGCGTGAGGTCTTTCCGACCCGGTGAGGTCTCGCCGACAGGGTAAGATCTGGTGAAAGTTGTGAGCTCGGCATGAGGTCTCACCGACCAAGCAATGTCTCCCCGAAGTGAAGTGAGCTTCCGCCGAAACAAAAGGACTTCTGGTGAGAGGTCTTGTCGATCCGATGGTGTCTTGCCGAGGAGAGTTAGCGTCGGTATAGTGTTCTGAGCTCGGCGAGAGGTCTTGTCGACCCGTGGGTGTCTCATCGAAAGGAATGATCGGAGCTCGGGGAGAGTGAAATGCGCTTGGTGAAAGGTCGCGCCAAAGGATGGAGGTCTCAACGATGGAAAGAGATATCGGTATGACTCCTGAGGGCTCGCCATGAGGTCTTCCCGAAAGCGATAAGTCTTGTCGATGGTCTAGGTGACAGCCACTGTGGATGTCGATATGACTTTTGGGCTCGCTATGAACTCTTGTCGATGATTGTGAGCTATGCCAATAACCATTGAAGGGCATAATCGCATCGGGGAGACACGGCTAGTGTCTCACCGACATGAAATTCTGATGAAGTGACCTTTGACCATCTGGAAATCTACGGGGCATGAGTTCAACCAATCAGAAGGAGCTATAGGTGAGTTGTGGTAGTTTGACCCCTGTAAAGAAGATCAACAGAATGTAAGCAACGTGGATCTGCTCTGAGAATAAAGTGATGGATTAGTTTGATATCCAGGAGGTGTCGTCGATAAATAGGAGGGCGGAGACCGCAAGGATAGCTGGGATGTCAACCAGCAGGGGTGGATTAACATTAATGATAAGGGCTTCAAAGCATTCAAGCAGCTCTTTAGGGAAGTTTGAAAGTGAACACAGAGGCCAGAGGTTGGCACATTAAATGTGTTGCAAAAGATCAAGGAGGCCATTCCTAGAGCGACTCTTCATCGACATGGACAGCGGGGATGCACTTGATGTAGCATTAACTTCATTTGAAAAGATCTAAGGGAAGATTTTTTTCTAAAGACGGATTTTTTGTAAGCCCTAGGGCAGGGGCTGACACTTTTGTATATATGGCATTTTTTCCTTTTTTGTTACTTGGTGCTTTTCTATTTTTTTTTGTAACTTGTGGAGTTCTTTGCAGAAGAAAGGCTATATTTTGTAACTCATGACAGGCATGTATATTAGTGTTCACCATTGAAATCAATTAGTATAAGCGCTTTACCTTTTCAATCTCTCTATTAAATTGTGTGCATTCGTATAATTGATCAAACTGTATGATTCCTTGTGGTTATGTCTTATTTCAGCACCTTTCCGTAGAGAAATATGTATTTTTGCAGGTTGTGAGAAGTGTTATAATGTAGTATTCTCTAGTTGTGAAGTTATTTCTTCCTTCTAGAGGTGTAGCCATATGAACCTTTTCATGAAATGTTTATGCAGAAAACATATGTGATTGAGTTGTGTATGACAAAGCTTTTGTCATTGATTGAAACCGTGTGTGTAAACTGTGTTATATGTCATCTTAAGTAAATTTTGGTGCATCACCATAGAGTTAGGTTTTATCACAAGTATTCTTTCTTCCCCTTTCCTTACAAGATCAGTAGTTAGGTGACACCATAGGAAGCCAGCCTTCTCCGGAGGTTGACCTCTGTTTACAAGAAACCCACATCTTTAGAGGTCTTCCCATGTTACACTGAGGTGTTGAACATCAGGTTCAACAAGGGTGCAACTTTAGGTGATAACATTTGCTACATATGACTTAGAGATTGAGCAGATGGATGTGAAAACAACTTCCCTTCATGGTGATTTGGAGTAAGAAACTTATATCACAACCGAAGCATTACATTACAAAAGGTATAGAAAATTTGGTTTACAAATTGAAGAAGTCTTGGTATGGTTTGAAACAGTCACCTAGGATGTACTAGAATTTTGATTCCCTTGTGTTGAGCTTGGAATTTTTTGATCAAAATCAGATTATTGTTTGTTGATGATCGTATTCTCATTATTGCTTTGCATGTTGATGATATGGTGTTCATTGGGAATGACAAATATTTAATTTTTGATTTGAAGTCTCAACTTTCAACACAATTGAAATGAAGGATTTAAGTACAGCTAGGTACATTCTAGTTATGGGAATCAAAAGAGACAGGGAAAATGGAAAACTTTGGTTAGGCCAGAGTAAGTATGTGAATATTGTGTTGGAGATATTTAGCATGGAACTTGTAGACCATTGTGTGTTCCTGTTGCGATTTGGATAAAGTTATCAGTTTCAGATTGCCTAAAATCTCCTAGTGGGGTGGAGGATATGATGAGAGTACCTTATGGTAGTGTTGTCAATTTGATGTATGTCATGGTATATACAAGACCAGACATTGCCCAAGCAATGGGAGTCCTTAGCCAATTCATGGCTAATTCTAGACAAGTACATTGGGATGCAGTAAAAAGAGTATTCAAGTATTTATGGGGTAGTTCGAGTATTCCTTATTTTATCATGGACATCCTATAAGATCTTTGCATTCAGTTTGTATTTGTGGATTTGTGGATTCAAATTGGGCAGCTAATATTGACAATAGAAGATCTACCAATGCTTATGTTTTTACTATGTTCAATGGTGCTATTAGTTGGATGAGTAAGTGATAAATTGTAGTTGATTTCTCCACTACAAAAGCAAAGTGCATGGTAGTTACTCATGCTTGTAAGGAATCCATTTGGATTTGAAGATTGTGTTTAGATGTTGGGCTTGATGTAGGGATGATTACTATTTGTAGTGACAGACATAGTGTTATCTTCTTAGCAAAGAATCCAACCTTCCATGCTAGAATAAAGAATATTGATGTTCAATTCCATTTTTTTTGTGACATGGTGGAAGATAGTAAGGTGCATATTGAAAAAGTATACTTTAACAAATGTTGTAGATAACTTGAAAAATCTAGTGAGTGCATTGAAGTTTAGATGCTCAAAATCTATGGACCTTTCAACCCCTAGCAACTGATTACTTGGTTATATTGGCTCTTGAAAGGTGTTCGACAAGTGGGAGAATGTTGGAATTAAGGTGTCTCAAATTTTTCAATTTCCTAGCATTAAAATATTATGTTAATTATGCTTATGTTGTAATTTCTTGCTCATATTAATTTATCATCTAATATGACTTGGCATGGTGAGTTGTCAACATGTTGGAAGGCGACATGGAAGGTGACAAGGATGTTGTGGTCCCCACAATGCGATGTAGGTGTCCCACTTTGGGAAGAGATTCTTTGACATGTTTTGGCATCTTTGAGGGATCCTCATGACAATATTGTGATGGATTTCTATGACGATCTTATGACAAATTCATATGATGATCTTATGATGGATTCATATGATGATCTTATGATGTGTAAGAGCTAGATTCTATGATAGATTGGACAAGTATTGGAAGGAATATTTGCATGGGAGATCTAGGTACCCAATTTTGAATATGACAAGTTGTAAGAGAATAATTTATTATTAGTTAGTTATGACAGATTCTCTTACAGCTATAAGAGTTGTCATTTATGACAGATTCTATGATGACTATAAGGTGTGTAAGAGCATATGTCATATCTATTTTGAGTAAAAATGGGCGGCCCAAGTTTGGAGGTATGAATGAGGAGTCAAAGAATATTGTACAAGTGTCATTTACATTCTTGGATGTAGTGGAAAAATGTACCAAGTGGATTTTGACGCCCATGTCTTGTAGCTTCCTCTAGAAGCTACCTTCATACTTGTATTCTATATATATTGGATGTCTTGGAGTGGGTTATGTAAGTTGTATTTGTAGGTATTGTTATGCTATCAGAATTACTCCAGAATTCAACATTTGTATACTCCTGAAAGAACTTGCATTCCAAGAGTGTTGTAATCAATATTGATTAGATAATACATTGTGCAGGTTTTGGAGTACAAGGTTTTTCTCTCAAAAGGGTTTTCCCCAAGAATATCTTGTTTTGTGAGCTTCTTATACTTGCATGTGATGTTATTTTAATAATCTCTCTATTGTGCATCTCACATTGTAACTATAAAAGAATTAAAACTATACATCTCTCCTCTTAGAATACTTTTAGGAAGCATTTTCGCATACCTTGCTTCCTTTCAATCACTAACTTCTATTTATTTTTGGATTCACTCTTGGTCCTTATTAACTTGTTCTTCATTTTGTTTTTGTGGGACACTTGTCTTTTTATTATCATGTGAATCAATTTCTATTTGTTCACCTTGAGGAGATGGCTTATCCTATTTCACCTCTTCTACTTGTACTTCACTTTGAAAATGTTCATGTGAGGCATGAGGATCAATAGTTTCTACTTGTTGGATTTCCTCTTTGTGTACCTCTTTCTCCCCATCCAAAATCACTTGTTCATCTTGTTGTTGATTTGTCACATATCCTTGTATTACTTCTTATTATTTCATCTAGTGAGTAACTCTATCAAATATTTGAGAGTGATAGAGGGGAATTTGGTGGAGAGAACCTGATGAGAGAGACTTGAGGTGTGACCAAACTAATTGGATCCTCCTTATTGATCACATCAATGGATGAAGGAATTTTGGTAGTAGTAGTCTCTACATGTTGTACAATGGTTCTAAATGTTGGACAGGTTGCAGGAGAAAGAATTGATGAAATTGATGGAATAGTGGATTGATTCACCAGCATGGTAACTTAAGTGGAAATAGAAATAACCTAGAAAAAAATGTTGTGGAATATACATTGTAGCATAAAAGAAATAGAATAACTTGTTCTACATTACCTGTAGTGATTGACTCACTTTAAGTACTCTTGAGTTTTCTTCTTTTTGATCAATGCAAATACTTCTTTTTCTATCCTTTCCAAAAAAATTCTCTTTAATACCTTCTTGGGCTCTTCCACTTCAACTATCTTCATCACTTTGGCTCTATACTTTGGAGGCTATAACATTTCTATAATTGGTTATTGTGTTTACACCTCTTCCCTCTAGGTTAAAGAACCCTCACGTTCATCTTTTTTGTTCTTTGTCTTCTTTGGTTCTTCCTTAGTGTATGTCAAGGTTATACCTTTATCCTTCTATTGTTTAATATTTAGCTTTAACCATATCATACGAAAATTGAGCACTCCCTTTGTTATTTCCTCTAAGGATGTTACTTCTTCCTCTAGGCAATTCAATGTTGGAATGAGATTTTGCAATATATTTTCATTTTCATACACTTCATGCAAAACAATCCCATCATTTTATAATTGATCAAGGACCTCAATTATTCCAAATACTTTTATTTGAATGACAGTTAGTCTACAATAACTTATTTTCCTCACCTCATGGTCATCACTACAATCAATTCAAAAATATTCAAGTTGTGGCACATGTTTCATCAATGATATCACATATTTTTCCATTCTTCCATGTGGATAAAATGATTGCCATTAGTGTAAAAGTGAAAATTATATCTTTTAATTTATACATCTAAGTCTCTTGGACTAGGGAAGGAAGGACATGCATACCTATTGATCATTATTGTAAACTCCACTTGTTTTATGCTTCTCTTCTAAACTCTTGTGTGTTTCACACAACTCTTGTCAATTCCAATAATATGATCTTATCAATTAGATATTTAGGAAACTTGTAAGATGCTCCAAAAATCGCCTATTCTTATGCAGGTGAATTTAGGGAAGTAGATGAACCAATTGTCATCCCGATTGATGTTGGATTAACTAGAATAATTACTTCATAATTGATTAATAATAATTAATTATTAGGTCCCCTATTAATTTAATCACTTAAACTAAACATACAAGTGTTTTTATTATTATTAGATTGGGCTATTTATAGATCAAGTTGTCTCATTGTATCAGATTACGACACTTATCACAATCTAATCAAATCCTCATCTAGGCTTTAGACTTTTTCTTTTATAAGCATTCATTATTGTACTTTTTAATCATTTAGGTATTCAATTCAATACAATTACAGGTTAATCTCAATATCAGATACTTGTGTGGATCAATTTTTTCTCTCTTTGTTGCATAGAAAATTAGTTGCTTTGATCTCTCATTTATGATAGGCATTTTTGGTTGCAAGTGATTTTTTGGAATTGTGGGATTCACTATCATCTCCAACATGGTATTAGAGCACTAGATCTATAAGTTCATATCTAAATTCTAAGAGATTCAACATTGAGAGAAAAATCGTCTCATTCTGGAGCTAAATAGGCATCTCCGTTGAGTTCAAAATAGTGAAAAACCTAAGGATTGTTTGTCATTTCGTCGAATTTGGAAAAGTTGCAAAAACAGATAAACAAAACTTGTAGCGAGGACCTTCGTATGAAAATCCATAAGGTTGTACGAATCTGTACAGCCTCCTGTTGCAATAAATTTCTTTGCAATGACATACCGGTTCTTTAAAAAACAAAGTTTTAATTGTTTTGGTTTTGAAAATTTTACAAAAAATAAAACAAAAAACAAATCAAAAACAGGCATAGAAAATTTGTACCCTTTCTTGTCCATTGTGCAACACCTTTAATGCCCGGCAATGCTTTAAACAAAACCAACACCATCAAAGTTACCACTTGGCATTGCACCACATAGCAGCATTAAAATTTTGGAGCCACCTACATAAATTAATGGCCAAAAAAATCATTTTGGTGTTCATTTCTGTGTGGGTCGATCTTTTTCTAACATTTAATGACTGAGGGAATATTCCCTCCGTAATAAACATATTTTGGCGACAATTTTATTTCCTAGCTCATTTTTTTTTGGTGATAGTATATATTCTAGGAATATTCATTGATGTCAACACGAGGTCAACCATATGGACTATCTCAAGTCCCCCTCCTAGCCCCTATTTAGCATAAATGAACAAATTTTTTTCATCATAACTTGAGCATATGTTGTCAAAATTGGGCAAATGAGATTGTATAGGCGCAAATTTGCACCCCTTACACAAATTCCCCTTTTACACTTCCTCACCTTATAAAACTAAATCCGAAGCCAAAATTCCACATCAACTTGATGCCTTCATTCCACTTGGCGTCTTTCCTTTGCGTCGGTAGAGGAATATTTCTCGGGGACGCTCGCGCAGCACACAGAGGTCCATGTGGCACGCTTATGTACCTAACGGATTCTTGCGTCTGAAGCTAGCAGAGGCATTACATTTCCCATTGGGGTCAGTTCGTAACATCCCTCTTTGACCAACCGACCCAAAAAATGGCAGTTTCTCTCATCCCCCCTTCAAAAACACTCTTCATTCATTTCATCTTCTACACAATCTATTTTTGCATTCTCAAACACTTCAACTTCATTCTCTTTGCATTCTTCACTCTAAGCAGAACTTTGGCACTTCATAGCGGCAACAACAACACTCCATCAACTTTGTATAGCAAGTGTGGAACAAGTCATTGTAGTAGGGGCTTGAGGTTTTGCAACACCTCCCTTCATCACAGTTGAGGCTATGGTGATTACTCAAGCTCTCTTTCTCCATCATTGGCTAGTGAGCTCTTGGTGGAGGTGGTAATGTTTTCACTCCTCTCCTTTATGATTTGGTTGAGTAGCTTTACACTATTTTGTAGTGTTATTCGTGTACTTTCTTTCTTTACTTCTTTATCATACATTTCTCTATTGTTGCTATCTTGGTTGTCCGTGGAGGTGGAAACACCAAAATGGGGGTCTGACTAAGGCAAACCCCTATACATTCCCCAACAATTTTCCCTCTTTCTTATGTGTAGGTGGATGTGCATTTGGAGCTAGCTGACGAACGAGCATCTTTGTGAGATTATCTTTGTCATCTTAGCCTTCATATACTTACTTTATCACATTTGTTTGTATCCTTCCTACTTCATAGTTTTGTTTTGTTCCCTTAGAAGTGACTAACTAGGTCGTCAGCTTGTTTTATGGTGGTTCATATTATTTTTTTGGTCCTCTAGTCGTACAGACGCCAACACACTTGAGAGACGTCAACGCACCGCACTATCGTCTCGGAACCGCACTTTCGTCCTTGGGCAAAGAGCTACCTGAGGTACATTTTGAACCTGAAAACTGGATCACCTAACCCTAGTTTAGATTTTGGGTCTGAAGAGTGGATGCAAGCCCTTATAGTCCTCATCATTCTTGTCCCTCATTTGAAACATCCCTTTAGAGTGAGGTAAGTTAGGGCAGCCTTCCGCTCTTGGCTCTCTGTGACTTGGGGCCTTGATGTGGTCGGTCCCCCTCTCTTACATTTTTTGTGAACCCGACGTGAACCAATGTTTGTTCATTTGTTGGTGTTAAAGTTTTTCCCCTTGTACCTTGTGATTGTTGTTCCCCTGAGTGTTGTGAAGCTTTATGAGCATCACAACCCAGTCCACAACCTCTGGGTATATTGTTAGGAGAATTGTACGATACCGTTCGTTGGAAAGGACGATGGTCACTACAGGTTTCTCTACAGGCCTTTTTGCTAGATTCATCATTAGTCTCACCACACAGGACCATTTGTCATGGGGCGAGGTAGGATTCTCTGACGAGATCGACCACGTCCCCACTCCTCATGCATCTCCCACACCATCGTCGGTGGACAAGCACGAGGTTGTTCATATTCCTTCAGAATGTCTCCGCCCTTAGCAAAGGGTTGGGTGACTTGGAAAACCACTTGGAAAGAAACCTAAAGTTGGCTAGGGTTGCTCGGGTTATCAATGAATTAAAGTATATGGTGGGAAAATACCGAACACGCATAGTACTCTTCGCTAGTAACTCTAGTCTAATTGAAGCATGTGCTCCCTCAAATAATCCTAACATTGTGCAAGGGGCCACTTTCAAAGATCATGAAAGACAGCTAGGAATGTCGATGCCTCTTATGTTTGTGTACATGGTTGATATCATCCCCTCGATGAGCATCCCCTCTGCCTCTAATACTATCAAGGTGAACAAGGTCCCTTTGGGCTTCAACTTCACCCCCCTGTCACCTCTAGCAGTGGAGATTTGGTGGGATGAGTGGTGGAGGATTTGGTAGTGGAAGTGGCTTCAGCGGCGACGATGGTGTTGGTGGAAGTGGTTCCATTGGAGGTTATGGTGGTGGCTTTAGAAGCGGAGGTGGCTCTGATGGAGGTTCTGTTAGTGGCAATGGTTCCAGCAGTGGCCACAGTAGCAGTTCTGAAGGTGGCTCTAGTGGTGGTTCAGGAAGAGGTCCCTCTGGCCCTGTGTCTTCTAACGACCCTATTTTGAACACTCTTCTTCAGAATATGGATAAGATGCAAAGACAAATGGTGAGTCTCTCCCTGGCCTTTGCCCAGCCTATCTTTCAGCCCTTTTTTGACATAGCCCGTTATCGGTAGCAATCTAAAAGACTCTCTTCCCTCAAGGAATAGAGATTCCTAAATTTGAGAAATATGGTGACAAAGCTGACCCACAAGCACATGTGTCTACCTTTAATTCCCTATGTACAGATTTCCTCCACCATGATGCATTGATTGTGAAACTATTCTCTTGATCTCTCAAGGACACAACGCTTGAATGGTACTGTTCCTTGCCCGATAATTCCATTTTCTCGTTCGATCAACTGGTGAACCAATTTCCTCGAAAGTTTCAAGCCAACATCGGACCGAAGATGACCTTTTCAGATCTCATTCGGTGCAAATAGGGTGATAACGAAAAGATTACTAATTTTATAGCATGATACAAGGCACTCTTTTCACAAATCTCGTATTCGCTGCCCGATTCCAGCGTGCAAAAGGTATTCATAGGGAACTTACAAAGGCCTTTGCAAGAGAATTTTTCCCTTATGAAGTACCCTTCTTTCGCTCATTTGTGTGCAGCACTATGAGAGTATCAACAAATAGTAGTTTAGTTTGAGGGATCTTCCTCGCACTCCCATTTTGAAGGAAAATCCATCGAATCAATCTTTGAGAAAGGAAAGGTTTTTGCGAATTTTGTAGCTGCTACGAATGATAACAGCCTTAGATGCAACTAGAAGTTCACAGAGTTAGCAGAATATTACTCTTCCATCTTTCAAAAGTTGTTCAAAGATAATATCCTAACCTTGGAGAACCCTAAGCCCCTTTAGGAGCCTTACCCTAGTTGGTATGATGCAAATACCTACTGTCAATACCATCAAGTCAACGGACATGATACCGAATGTTGTATGCACCTACATCATGAGATACAAGATCGCATCGAGGATGGTATTATTCATCTTGATGGAAGTAAACAAAATACAAATAAATCGGTGGCAAAAATGAATAGTGAATTGCAAATATACATGGACCCATTTCTATCACATTCTTCCAACATGATTGTCTATCACTCTGATTCTATCACTCAACTCAGGGCTTGTGTCAACATGGTCACGGTTACTCCTACCACGCAACCTACACTCAGCTCCCCATATGTGACATTTACTTTGCAGGAATTACCCCTAAACAACAAGCCCTCTCCTCTCTACATTCCCACTTGCCTCAATGGCAACATTATGATAGGAGTCCTAGTGGACCCCGCGAGCTGTGTGAATGTCATTACAAAAGAAACATTGTTGCTTAATTTGTCACATAGAGAGGAGTATGAAGAAACAAAATCTACCATTTGTACGCATGATGGTCTTTGTCTTAAACCATATGGTTTGATAACTTTGTCCATCCTAGTAGGACCTAAGGCTGTAGACACAGTATTTGACATTATCTCAGAGTTGGATCTGTTCAAGATGAAGTTGGGCATACCTTGGCTAACTTCCATGAATGGAATCGCCTTCATTATTCAAAAAAATTTAAACTTCTCCCATGAAGGTGTTGTGCATGTAGTGCATGACACTGGATACTAGCCTCTGGTATCCCGTGGGGGATATTTATTAGACCACTTTTGGCCCGCCCCGGTTGGTCCACTTCCTCCAACAACGAACCTACTTTACAAAAACTACATGAAGTATAAGATCAGGGGCAAAGGACAACTAAAATTGTCCCTTTCGGTAGTACAAGAGTTGGCTACCTCCCCTTCTCAAAAAGGGAAAGAGAAGCTCCCCTGTTCTTGGGATGGCTCTCCTCCTCCCCTTTATAGAGAAGATTTTTGGATGAATATGCTTGGTTTTTATCCGTTAAGTCCAATGATACCACCCTGGCAAAAACCTAAGATCAGGATATCGGACCTCCCTACTAAACTGCCTGGACCTTGGCATTATTTGTATGGTAGAGGAAAAGGCCCCTGCGGGGAATCTTTTATGTCTCAAACTCTGTGGCCTCCTACCGCTTCTACTCTCAAAGTAGTAAACAGGAAGAGACCCACTGCCAAGGTGTAAGAACCAACTCCCCCCACTACTTCTCAACCTGCTCCTCCTACTCCCATTCAGGAGCATCTCCCTCCCCTAGAAACTGCTATGGAGAAAAATCCCATGGTTGAGTAGAAGCCTTTTATTCCTTCGCAACCTCCGATCTCTAGCTTGAAGAGTCATAGAAACTGCCTTGCGTGTGAGTGCAAGTGTCGACAAAAGGCTCTTGCGGTTCAACAGGTCACCTTACAGAGGAAGGAAGATGAGAGGACCGCCCCTATATCAGGGCCTCCTATCACGTCCTCCTCTCTCCTCCCCTTTGCTTCCATTCAATGTAGCTTCGCATCGCTTTCGGCTTTCGCTGTGACTATGAATGCACCTAACCCTAAAAAGGTGTAGGTGTTCATCGCTCCTCCGATGGAGCCGCCTTTGTTGATGTCACTTCCGGACGTCCTGCCTTTCCCAAAACCTATACATATGTCGAACACTTCGGTGGTATCCACTGTGGTTTTCTTTTCCTCCTCTTCCTATGCACCTCTCGCCTCATCTGTGGGGAGTTCACGTCCCTTGATGGAGCAGAAGGTGGAGAGTGGTCCTTCTAGCAACGAAGGACATAAGAGGAGTACACCTCCCCTGAAGGGTGGTCCTACGCTAACTTGTTTTGTCCTAGTGACGAAACCAGTCCCAGCTTCCCCTGAGTTTGTTCGATGAGCCTAGCAGTGAATATCGAGCACATCTTTCTCCATTTGTTGAGGTGGAACATGGTACTCCTGTAAAGTGCATGTCTAACTCTCTAGATGAAGTTCTAGCCTTCTCAGCGATCTTCACAAAATCGTTGACCATACGTCCACAAGAGCCAAGTGGAGGAGACCTTACAGGGCCTTCTTCCTTAGCCCTTGTTGCGGGAGGGTCAGAAGCTCTTCCTCTTAACATCCCACCACTGTAGGCTCATCCTCCTTCCCCCTATGATGATCTAAAGTGGGAATCAGATGACCTCTTGGTCGATCATTTTTAGGGGGAGGCCCCTTCTTTATCTTTAGAATAGATGTGTGTGTGTGTTGTGATGTGTTCCCCCGTGATCGTGCTATGTGTGCCTCGATGACCCTTATCACCATTGTTGGTGCTTAGATACCGGCATGGTTTTTGTGTCGTAAACCTTCTTCTATGTGTATCATCATTCTTCCATGTTTGTGATTGATTTTTGACAAATTTTAGGATGATGCAAAGCATTAGGGGCATTTAGGCTTCTCTTCCATGTTGACTCAACTTTTTATTTTTACTTTGTCTTCTTGTGCATTCTTCACATGGTCTGATATAGTAGGGGGTTGATGACAGTTCAATTTATATACTATTATTATACTTATATATATATATATATAGATATATCTGAGCAATTTTGACCCTGAAATATCAAATCACCCCTGTGCCCTTTATTCGTGATCTCTTTGTCTCTTTTAACTTTTCTTTTCTCTTTCTCTCTTCTTTGCTTGAGTTGTCCCTATCATGTGTGACAACGCCACTTCTATGATACTCTGATTTTCAGAAAATTCATTTGTTGTCAACGAATCTTTTCTCGAGAATCTTTGCAAACTTTTTCAAAGAATCGCTTTCTTAACATGAAACCCTAACGGAACATGTTTCCTTCATCATGGGTTCGCAAAGAAAGAACTGGAGACCTTTCCTTCGAGGAGGGAGTAGCTCCTATCTTCCCCTCGCGAGGGGCCATCTTCTTCCTTTCGAATTCCTTGATGAAGTGAAAATCTTTTGAAAGGATTCCTTGATGATGAATCGATTTGAGAAAAAACATCTCTTCCGCAATTTCAAACAGCACATCCCTTGAGTGGACCCCTTTCTTTACGTTGGGTTCCCAAGGGACCCCTTTGAAAGTTTTCCAATCTATCAACGGTCTATGTGACCATTTCCTTACTTGCCTGTGTGGTTGCTTTCGGAAATGTTCAATCTACGAGTAGACATGTCGCTTTGCAGGTGCGCCTGTGAAGCCACTTTCTGACTCTACAGAGTCCCCTTCCTTGGGTTTCCTTCATGTGAGATATCTTGGGGGATACCTCCTTGTAGGTCTGGGGGTTTGTAGGGCGCTTCTTCTAATCTTCCTCCATGCGAGAGATCTTGGGGGGTCGCTCCCCTGCAGGTTTGCGGGTCTGTAGGGTGCTTTCTTTGGGCTTCCTTCATGTGATATTTTGGAGGATTCCTTCCCTACAGGTTTGTAAGTCTATAGGGTGTTTTCTTAGGATTTCCTTTATGAGAGAGATCTTGAAGGACACCTTCCTTGCAGGTCTGTGGGTCTGTAAGTTGCTTTTCTGGGTATCCTTCATGTGAGAGATCTTGGAGGACACCTTCGTTGCAGGTGTGTCGGCATATGAGGTGCTTACTTCTCAGGGATTCCTTCATATGAGAAATCTTGGGGGTCACCTCCTTGCAAGTTTGCGCACCTGTAAGACGCTTTCGATCGACAGCTTCATAGTTTTGCGGTGATATGAAGTCTTTTACTTGTACTACACTCTCGAGCTTGCCAGATCACAGTCTTCTTCCTCGACGATTTAGGTATACATTTCTAACCCTACTACCTTTTCGATCTACTTTACCGAAGCACTCATCAGTATTCATGCTCGCTAAAGTGGGGGGAAAATGTATAGGCACAAATTTGCACCCCTTATGCAAATTCCCCTTTTACACTTCTTCACCTTAGAAATCCAAATCCGAAGGTGAAATTCCACATCAACTTGTTTCCTTCATTCCACTTGGCATCTTTCCTTTGTGTCGGTAGAGAAATATTTGTCGGGGACACCCACGCGGCGCACAGACGTCCGCGCAGTGTGCTTACATCCCTGGCGGATTCCTGCATCTGAAGTTGGCAGAGGTGTTACACTTCCCATTAGGGTCGGTTTGTAACATCCCTCTTCGACCAACCGACCATGAAAATGGTAGTTTCTCTCATCCCACCTTCTAAAACACTCTTCCTTCATTCATTTCATCTTCTACACAATCTATTTTTGCATTCTCAAGCACTTCAACTTCATTCTCTTTGCATTCTTCACTCTAAGAAGCACTTTGGCACTTCATAGCAGCAGCAACAACACTCCAACTCTGTAAAGAAAGTGTGGAACAAGCCATTGCAACAGAGGCTTGAGGTTTTGCAACACCTCCCTTCATCACAGTTGAGGTTGTGGTGATTGTTCAAGCTCTCTTTCTCCATCATTAGCTAGTGACTTCTTGGTGGAGGTGGTAACGTTTGCACTCCTCTCCTTTACGATTTGGTTCAGTAGCTTTATATTGTTTTGTACTTTTATTCGTGTACTTTATTTCTTTACTTCTTTATCATACATTTCTCTATCGTTGCTATCTTGGCTGTCTGTGGAGGTGAAAACACCAAAATGAGGGTCTGACTGAGGTGGACCCCTATACAACCCCCAACAATTTTCCCTCTTTCTTGTGTGTAGGTGGACATGCATTTGGAGCTAGCTGATGAACAAGCATCTTTGTGAAATTATCTTTGTCACCTTAGCCTTCATATACTTACTTTATCACATTCGTTTGTATCTTTCCTACTTCATTGTTTTGTTTTGTTCCCTTAAAAGTGACTAGCTAGGTCGCCAGCTTGTTTTCTAGCATTTCATACTGTGTTTTTGGTCCTCTAGTTGTACAGACACCAGTGCACCTGAGAGATGCCATCACGTTGTGTTGTCATCTCGAAACCGCACTTCCATCCTCAAGTAGAGAGCTACCTGAGGTATAGTGTTGAACCTGAAAATTAGCTCACATAGCCCCAGTTTAGATTTTGGGTTTGAACAGTGGTTGCAGGGCCTTATTATCCTCATCATTCTTGTCCCTCATTTGAAACATCCATTGAGTAAGGTAAGTTAGGGCAACCTTCCGCTCTTGGCTCTTTGTGACCTGAGTCCTTGACGTGGTCGGTCCCCCTCTCTTACAGAGATATCTTCAAAAAGTTGGTTTCATGCACTTTCCAGTGGTGTAGGTCTCATCATCAGAGTTTGTTACTATTTCATTTTATTCTCAGTTAAAGTCAGATCATATTTTCTTCTTCTAAGCTCATAAATTTTCATAAATATCTCTAATTTTTATGATTCTTGCAATGTTGGAAAGGTATTTTAGAACTCTTCAAATCCATACATGCACTTTTTCCATAATTTTTCCCCATGTAATTTTTTTTGTTTTTTGTGATTTAACATTTATGTCAATTACTTGTACGTCTTGGCACTAAGAAATGGTTTTTTTACGTGATATGACTTCATTTGATCTTCTTTACATGCATTGAGATTATCAATATTTGATTTTTTCATTTGAGGAAGTATCATGAGTTTTTATGTTCATCCTTCTATGATCATCCTTGAAAAGGATGACTACGAATCTTGGAAAAACGTCATCCTTACACATCTCAAGTGGCCTAATATTTTTCCTTATTTTTATGGGCTCATACCTACACCAAACACACTAGAGAGTAGATCAACATGGGGTATCATCAGTTATCATGTACGAGTGATTTGTTTAAATGTTGATCATGGCATTATGTGTGTTGTATTGGGAAATGATTTTCCCCACACACTTTGGACATGACTTTGGGAGATCCATGGAAACTCTCATATCTCACCATTCCTAGAGGATCCTATTGATGGGTCCGTTGAGCACAGCAATAGTAAACAGAATATTACTATTTTTTTCTCCTGAAAGAGAAAGAATAATGCATGGATATCTAACTCCCAAGGTCTTGGTAATCGGTTCTCGACTGTGCTAATTTCACTCAATGGTTGATGTGAACTATAATGTTCAAGGGGCCTGCTGATGTTGAGCTTCTGGATTGTTCTAAAATCAAACATAAATTTAAACCTACTTTAACTAGGGTTTTTTCAAGAAACAGAAAAAGATAGATCAAAGCTTTGGAACTAAAGAGAATGCTAATTCATCCAACTTAACCAGACTTGTTACCTTTCAAAGAATTCCTAACTAAAACTGTAGAAAAAAATTAACTTGTGATTAACACACAGTTTCATTCATTCACAATGCTAATTTCAACAACACATTGCAAATCACCATTCAATCAAAACATAAAATAAAATTTTATTCCTTGAAAGCTTTTCATATCAAATGATTAACCCAAGATAAATACCATTCTGGAACACTATATGAAGTAGATTTAAATCTGGTTGCTTCTACTGTTGGTGAAACACATAAGCAACATTTACAAATCTAGCACAATCACCAGTGTAAAGAAAACCTATGTCTTCAGATCATCTCCATCTACATTACGAAAACTGGAAAGATACACCACTGCCTTCTACTCTTGAGTTTCTCTACCTTCTAATCCTAACTAAGAAGACAAAAAGAAGATCCCATTACAAAGAAACAGGGTGCAATTATGTCTCCTCTATCTTTTAGAAAATTCCTACTCTGTTCTACTCTTGAGTTTTTTTACCTCTTAGAAAATTCCTACTGTTCTTGTTACAAAAAGGTCCCAAAAGTCTCATATACAAAACGTGCCAAAAAGAATGTGTCGGCCCCCTGTTTTTAGGGTTTTACAAAATCAGCAGTTACAGAAGGGTCGACCCTCAGATCCTTTGGAATAAAGTTAATCGCATTCAATGTGCATCCCTCGTGTCCATGTCGGTGAAGGATCGCCCTCAGGAGTAGCCCTTAGATCTTTTGCAATAATCGCATTAACTTCTGGCCTCCGTGTCCACCCTCGAACTTCCATCAGAGCTTCCTTGAATGTCCTGGAGTATAGTCATTAATATCAATCTACTTTTTCCAGTAGAGATCCCAGCTATCCTTGAGACTCGCGGTTTCTTCTTCCTTCGGCTTTCCTCTCATTTAAGATCTTTCTGCATGTTGACCCAGTCGATTGATCACCTTCGATCTCAGAGTAGATCCATTTCATTCATGATCTATTGATCTTTCTCATAAGAATAGTCACAGCAGTCAGACTACCAAGGGTTTTCCTTTAGCTTCCTCTGATTGGTTGAACACATACCATGTGAGATTCCCAGGCAGTCAAAAGTCATTCAAATACAACCGTATTTCGGTGAGACACTAGTCGTGTCTCCCCGATGCGATTATACTCCACAGCAGCAATCAGCGTAGCTTATAACTGTCGGCAAGAGTTCATATCGAGCAGCTAGAGTTATATCGATATCCTTCAGTTGGAAAAACACCTGCATTCATTAAGACATCATATCGTCGGCAGGAGGTCATAGCAGGTTCGGAGTAGTCACACCGAAGAGTAAAAACCATCGGCGAGACTCCATCAGTCAGCAGGACATCATATCGAGCTCAAATCCTTCGGCCAGGAGTCTTACAAAGCCACATACCTATCGGGGGAGACTTCATTCTATAGGAAAGAGCCCATAGCGATCCCCCAAGAGTTATACCACTGTGCTCCTCCATTGGCGAGACATATGCATTCGGCAGGACATTACACTAAGCCACTCTATTCTCTCCGAGTTTGAACCCTTTCATTTGGGCGAGACTCCCACCGGTCAGGAGGACATCACACCAAGCCCCCTTATGTCGGTGAGACCATGATCACTCGGCCAGACTTTACACCCAAGGCAATCCCTCTCGGTGAGACTCCCCCTGGTTGGGAAGACATTACCCCGAACTTAAACCTTTCAGCGAGATGCCCCGTTTTGGCAGGACATCTCCCCGATGACACCCCCTCTCATCGAGACCTCGCTTGGTTGGTGAAAGGTTACACCGAGACCATTCCACTTCGGCAAGACCTCACCTCATCGGTGAGACACTACACCGAAGGCACAAACTTTCGCCGAGACTTCCATCTATCGGCAGGACCTCTCCCCAATGACACCCTTCTTTCGGCAACGCTAGCCTTGTGCACAAGGGTCAGCATGACTTCTTTCCAAGCGAAGAGATACATAAAAACTCATAGCGGCTGAAATGTCTGGGCGACCGGTGTATTTCAAATGAATAGAACCATACCGCCAGTTGGCAAGACATCCAACTGGTCTCAGCGACTTTCTTCCTCAAGAGTTTTATGCCAAATTTGACTGAGGCAGGCTTTCCAACCGACTCCCTTGAGAAATAGCATCAGATGTATGATTTAATCCTGCAAAACAATGCCTCCATTAGTTCTCAAAAGCATATAAAATACATCATTTTTCATCATTTCTTCAATTTTTAGCAAAAACAAACCCAACTCTAGCTGAGGCAGAACCAAATCTGACAGAACAAAAAGACAGACTTATGACGAAAACAAAAGAACTCCTAAGACCAAACCAAACAACCAAAGGTGAAGAAAACAAAAGAAAAGGGGGACCCATTTTGTTCCAAAATAAAATGGGGTGGTTATGCAAAGCATAACAAATCGTGACTCGATCAGGAAAATGGTTTAACCATTTTCAAGAAACTGAAAGATTCAGCTACCCAGAAGTCCTGGTTTATGAACATCACAACTCTAGTTGGGTCAGTTTTAACAACCAAGGTTGAGCTAGAATCTCAAATGTAAATCAACACTGGCTACCCCTGAATCTATGTGTGTGTTTGATGGTGCATCACCTTTTATAAAGCTTTCCTCATCTTTTGAACAACAATGTGCAAGATTTGAACTACATGAGTTGATTCCCTTTAGCTGTTGTGCAATGATATCCTGGGCATTGCTCCCCTGCCAATCAGGCGTCCATAGCCCCGACGGAGATACCTCTAGTTTTCTCATAGCATTTGTCTACTACCAGTCAGGCGTCCATAGCCCCGGTAGAGATACTGGAATCACCCATTCATATTGAGTCTTCTTTTCCTTTTAGATAGTTCTTTTTCTTTTCTTTTATCTTGGAGTTTCAAATATTTCATTCAATTTTTTATCAATATGCCAGATGTTTGACATTTGTTCTGGGTTGAAAACTACCACGGACCTCATAACAGCATCTGGGGGATCAGATTTTTAACTCAAATCTTATAGCACCATAGTCCTAAGATAAATATACCATTACAAAAGGAGATGATCTTGATGATTCGTGACAGATTCAGAGGTAGTTAATGAAGATTGTTTACTTTGCACCTTGTTTTCAAGACTTTCCACAACTCTTATTGATAATGGGCATAAAACAACGAATTTAGGACAAAATCATTAAATCAGTAAACTTGAAAATATCTAAACCAACTTCTCTCCTAATAACCAAAGTATAATTCAGATAACAACCCACCATTTGAAGATGGAAAGAACAGATAAACCCCAAAGAACTAAACAAGACAAACGCCAAACAGCAAAGGAAACGAAAGGACAGAAAGAAAAAACAAACAAACAAACAACAAAACTATTTACAATCAAAACAGCAAATTATTTACATACATGTACAGCTCAACAAAATACCAAACTTTACGACCCAAAATAATGTTTAAGAAACTATCCATTGGCAGGCAATGGAACAGGCTCTCCCGTTAAACTACTCAGCCAGAAAGCATTTTCTCCTAGAATCTCAGCAATTTGATAGGGACCTAACCAGAGCTTATCAAATTTCTGGTGGTTGCCCTTCTTTTCATTAGCTTTATCCCACAGCAGCACAAGGTCTGAGATTCTAAAAGCCTTGATTTTGGCTCTTTTGTCAAACCAACGTTTGACAACAACCTGGTGTCTAAAGAATTGTTGCAAGGCGGCATCTCTCTGCTCTTCTAATTTTAACAAGCCAAGTAATCTTACTTCTATCCTATCGTCACTAGAGTAGAATTTCTGCATGAACTCAATGATAGGTATTTGCAAGTGGATAGGGAACACAGGCTCTTGGCCATACACTAGCTTGAATGGTGAAGTCTTTAAAGCAGCCTTGATCCTAGTCCTATTTGCCCATAATGCAAACCTTAGCTAGGTATGCCAGTCCCTAGGATTGTTCTCTAGCAGTTTCTTAATTATCCCTAAGATATTCTTATTAGTTGATTCTGCAACTCCATTTCCTTATGGGTAATAGTTTGAAGAATACTTTAAAACAATTTTGTGATCATAAGCCCATGAAATGAACTCAAAAGAAGAAAAGGAAGAGCCATTATCACATACCAATGCGAAGGGTACTCCAAACCTAGTTGTGATGCATTCGATGAGGAACTTGATTACTACCTCTGTTCTGCTATGCTTACAAGGTATAGCCTATGTCCATCTCGTGCAGTAATTTGTGGCAATCAAAATAAATTTGTGTCCTGCAGAAGAATTTGGGTTAATTACCCCAATAAAATCCAACGTCCATTAGGCAAATGGCCTTACCTCGTAAATAGGCTGCAATGGCATGGCTGAATGGCACTCTTTTGATGCAGAAATTTGGCATATGTGACATGTTCTCACATGTTGGTGGGCATCCTTGAACACACACGGCTAGTAATAACCAAATCTGGGGATCTGATGTGCTAACGAATCTGCAGAACCATGGCATGTGTCATGTTTCCCATGAAATTCAGCGATCAAATGTTTAGCCTCTTGCTGATCAAGACATCGTAGGTAAACTCCCTCGAAATTCTTCCTATATAGCAATCCTTATTTGAGCATATAATGGGAGCTTTTCATTCTCAGTGCTCTTCTCTAAGTCGTATTCATTCCCTCTGGGCATCGATTGTTGAGCATGAAATAGATGATATCGGCATACCAAGGGTCATTGGAAAAGGACTGTGTTGTGTATTGTTGATAGATAATGTTCTCACCAGCATCTGTTATGGATTTAGAAAGGCCTAGACCTCGAACAAGTTTCATAGGGAGAATCTCCAGATCGAACTCCTGCAAAATGGCCATCCATTTCCCCCTTCGTTCTCCCAACTCGCTCTGCATGAGTAGAGACTTTACAGTGGCACCAGGAACTACAGCAATAATTTGACTTCGAACGATGTAATGCCTGAACTTCTTAATAGCTCTAACCAATGCAAAAGCTTGTTTTTCAAGAGGTGGGTACTTGACTTCGGCATTCTTAAATGGAGAACTCATGAAGGCAATTGGCCTCTCATCTCCCTCCTCTCTTCGTTGAGTTAGGACAGCTGAACAGGAATGTTCAGAAGCAAAAGAATAAATATAAAATGGCCTCAAGTAGTCAGGGTTGGTGAGGACTGGCGCTTCCAAAATGAATTGTTTGACTTGAGAAAACGTGGCCTTTTCCTCATTACTCCATTCTATTACAGCATCTTTCTTCATCATTTCATTCAATGGCTTTACAATTTCTACAAAACCTGTGATAAAATTTCTCACAAAGTTGATCTTTCCAAAGAAATATCTCATCTCCTTCTTGCTTCCTAGCCAGGTTATCTTCAGAATGGACTCAACTCAGTCTGGGTCGATCGATATTCCTCTTTCTGAGATTATGTGTCCCAAAAGTTTCCCTTCAGAAACCCCGAACACACACTTTTTAGGATTCAGGGAGACACCATATTGGATACATCTTTCAAGAACTTTAGCCAAGTCTGCAGCATGGTTTAGTCTATCTTTAGAGAATACTGTTAGGTCATCCATGTAGACGATGATGCATTTACCAATCAAATCTTTGAATGCTACGTCCATGGCGCACTGAAAGGTTGCTCCAGTGTTTATCAAACCAAATGGCATCCTTTTGTAAGCAAATGTTCCCCACTTAGTAGTGAAGGTTGTCTTCATTTTGTCTTCATAATTAACAATCACCTGATTCTATCCAGAGTAACCAGCCAGGAATGATATCATCTAAGATCCATTGACAGTTTGCAAGGCTTCGTCCAGAGAAGGAGCGGCTAGTTGTCTTTTTCTGAAGCTCTATTCAGATTCCTGAAATCTACACATAGCCTGATCTCTCCATTTTTCTTACGGACTGGAACCACGTTAGCCACCCATGTTGAATGTCATACAGGGAAGATTATTCTTGCAGAAAGAAATTTTTGAACTTCTTTAAAGATCAGTGGTTCAATCAAGGCGTTGACAGGACGTTGTTTCTATCGAAATGGTCTAGCTTCAGGCTTCAAAGGAATAGTATGAGTCATTATAGAAGCATCAAATGTTTTTAGATCTTCATACCCCCAAGCTATTGCAGCAATATCCTTCTTCAGTGCCCTCAGTATATCTTTTCGGATTGCTTCAGGGAAAGCTTTCCCTATGTGGACATTTCTTTCCAGGCTAGAATCAGCTAGGTTAATAGTTTCATATTCGCCTCCTTTATCTTCGATTGATACATTTTCCCAAGCCCTTGGGTCTGAATCAAAAATTATTTTCAAGGCCACCATTCCCTTGGGAATGCTATTACCTTTTAAATTGAGGACCCCCTTTGTATCGCAATCTTCGGGGTTCCAGTCTCCTTGATCCCTGTCAGACTCATCGATGATCTGTCCTTCAAAAACATCTAAGCTTGCTAGAAAAGCAAGGATATGTTGATCATCATCAAAGACTTGAAAATTCCTGACATTATTAGGAACAGCCGGGGTGGATATCAATTCTACTGAGAATCTCTTAAGCTTGGAGCCTTGCATGGGTTCCAGGGTACTTGCGACAACAGCTAATGAACCAGCTATTTGATTCTCTTCTCTGGGGATTAAGCTAATCCCAAAAGCATCAAAGTCTTCAATCAGGTTCCATACCCGATTTCTATAAGCTGCCAGCCTTTTATTGTGACATGTGTATTGGCTACGCACTTGCTTGATAACTACTTCTGAATATCCTTTAACCATCAAGGCAGTAACTTTCTTCTTATGTGCGAACATCAGCCCCCGAGCTAAAGCTTCATATTCTGCTATGTTGTTAGTGCATCTAAACTACAACCTGTAAGAAGCAAAGAAAGTTTTCCCTTTCAGACTGATTAATTCAATCCCAACACCATAGCTTGTTTTGGACTTGGATCCATCCCATAGCTGATCATGAGCTGGGGTTGATCCCTTTGACGTTATTATGGGCGTTTGGATCAGATGAGCCATAGGTGGGGGCACTTGATCCTTTGCATCAAATATTGGGAAGGGGTGTTCAATAGGTTCCTCAGGTGCAATTTCCAATTCCTGCTCGGATATATCATGTAATCTGAGGTTATCCTTCTGACAGTCACTTGTATCTTTGATTAATCCCTTGAGTTTTGGTATACTTGTGAGTGCAGGGATATCAAACAAACCTTGAGGTTGTTCATCATAACTATGTTGGTCTAGTATTGTGACCGGGATAAGTCCAATTTGAGGAGGGACTTCCTTTGAAGGTATATTATCCCTGTTAACATTATTGCATTTTTGGCTTCAAAGGAGAAGTGATCTGCAACGGTCTCAAGGTGACTTAGGCTAGTTTCCTCAATTTGGGAAACATGATTTAAAATACTGAAACAAGGTTGGCAAGTCAATTCTGAATGATTTTGGTAGTGTACCCTGCACCAATTAGGGAGTAGAAGACTCTGCAAATCGATATCTTCCCCTAAGACCAGCTAATCTTGTTGCAGCTTCCTGATCAATACCTGTTGGTTTTCATTAATCATGGGATCAGGGAATTTTTGTGTAGACAAATCTTTAGAATGAAGAACCGAAAAGGTCAAAATTTCTTCTCTTTTATAAACCCCTATCTCAGTTTCAAAATAAGCTACCTCGTTGGGACAATCATACTCAGTGATGATGTGTTTGAGGCGAGGTTCACTTTCAATCCTAATTTGCATAGGCACTCCCCTCCATGGTAGCTACATATGTGAAAATTTGAGGGAGAGGTATCCCCCTATACTTTTCGTCAAGTCTCTGCTCAACAGCATACCATAAGTCTCGGGAATGTCTGCTACTTGAACATCTATATTGGTTTGAATCCTAGGGTCAGACCCTACTTGCACATGTATATTTCTCAATTCTCCAACTACATTAACCTATGTTTTATCAAGTTGTATGACCTTTTTGTTTGTTTGGACAGGGTTCAATCCCAATGTCTTGCAAATAGAAAATGGCATAACATTGCCAAAAGCCCCTGAATCTAGCAAGCAATTATGTAGATTCTTCCCACAAATTCTCAAACTTAAAAGGAATGGTGGTGTACCTACCTTGCTTTTGTACAAAGTTGTGTTCATGTCTGCAATAGGTGTCACCTTGGTTTTCCCTTTTGATTTATCAGCTTCTTCCAAAGCTTTCAGCACTATCTCTCATTGGGCAGGGCACCACTTTAGGATGTCAAAGTATGATAAAGAGGTTTTCTGTTTCTGCATCTCAGAAATAATATCAAATTTTGTGTTATAGCTTGCATTACATTTGGCAACACCAGGTGAATTACCTTTGTTATGGAAGTCAGGTGGACCTTTTGGTGGAGGAGGCTTATTATCAGCACTTTGATTCAGAGGCACCATGTGATTAGGTGGTGCTGATGTAGTGAACGGACCCTTATCTGATTTCTTAAAAAGTGTCCCCCTTTTGTCTGGAAAGCTTGGGCATCGTACGAATCTTCCTCTGGTTCATTCTCATTCTGCATTAGGAATGAAGGTGCTTCCTCAAAGAGGTCGTAAGTCATTGTTGTATCTACTGAGCCACCTTCTTTATTTGAATTCCCTTCGAAATTTTGGGCATCTTCCTGTGCCATCTTCATGACTTTCTCCATTTCAGGGTAGTTTACCTTGGAATGGGTTGCAGTATCATGTAACCTACACCAATTAGTCAGAAAATTAAGGTCAACCATATTTGCAGTATGTGACCTGTCCTCATTAACTTGATAATTGTGAGAAACTCCACCGTTATTTGGCCTGGTATTCCATTGTCGGTTGTTATTTGGCCTCTGTTTATATCCTCCATTTTGGTTTTGATAGCCTTGTTTGGGGGAGTTTTGGCTTTGGTAATTTATCTAGTCGTGATTGTAGTTGTTCGAGTAATTACCCTGATTGTTATTGCTCTAATTGGGATAATTACCTTGGTTTTGAGAGGGGTTCAATCTAAGCTAAGCCATGTCATTTGTGACTTGAGATAGAGTTTTCTTTAAGGTCTCCACCTCATTTGTGAGTTGGACTGTCTTTTCACTTTCAACACTCTTAGCAACCAGTGGTTGACCGACATGATTTGGTGTTCTAGCTTGATTAGGATGACCATGCAGACTGTGATGAGCCTGTGATTGTTGAAAAAAGTCAGGAGCTCCATTGGCAAAGAATGGAATAGGAGGTTGAGTCTGCAACTGAGACATAGGTCCATAATGAGAAGGAGACATTCCTGGGACTGTATTGAATAAAGGGGTTGGGTTAGGCATTTGATACCCCATTGAAGGAAAACCTCCTCCCAAACTTCCTTGTTGAGAGTTGATTTGTTGTTGCAGCTTGATGGCTAGATGATAAACTTTAGACAGGGAATCAATATCTGTCGGTTGATAAGTCCTTTGTAGGAATAAGCCAAGCAAAGGGTCTATAACTCTAAAGTATGCTTGAATGGCACTATTCTCAGCAACTAGATAGGGGTCCTGCAGACTCTTATACATTTGTTGAAACCTAGTATTAAAAAAAGGCAAGGATTCACATGGCTCCTTCTTAATGGTAGCAAATTGGTGGTACAACATGGCTGGATCCACATAAACTTTGAACTAATTGATGAAAGCATTCTCCAGGTCTGTCCAACTCAGAATAGAACCTTGTGGAAGATTTAGGTACCAGTTGTATGCCATATCCCCTAAGGAATAAGGGAACAAACTACAAAACTACATCATGGTGAGCTATCTCGGCTCCGGTACAAGCATCCTTAAAAGCTTGTATGTGCTCTTCGGCACTCTCTGATTCGCCATGAATGTATTTGGGATAGAATTTCTCAGGATTCTTTGGAATATCATGAAAGCCTCCAGGAATAGTCCCCAATGGAGAGGGATTATTCTGAAAAAATGCCATTGGTGGTGGTGGTGGTTGAGCCAACTATTGGATGGGTTGAACTAGATGTGATGGCACTTGAGATGAATTCGGTGGTGGATTGACAGGTATCCACTGGGGTATTAGTGAAAAGCCTGGTGGAGTGAGCGGAGCTGACAAGGGTGGTATGATGGTTGCCCCAGTCTTGTGAATCTTGTCTCTTATTGGGGTCTTGAGTTATATCAAAGGTGGTGGGTTTTCAGCTGATCGAAGAACTCTATGGGACCTTTCTGGTGAGAAAAAACCCAGTATTATCCAGTTTTCTCTTCTAGGCCCTCCTAGCGCTAGAAAACTATTGATGGGTCTGATAAGCACAGCAATAGTAAACAGAATATTACTATTTTGTTCTCCTGAAAGAGAAAGAATAACGCATGGATATATTACTCACAAGGTCTTGGTAATCGGTTCTCAACTATGCTGATTTTACTCAATGGTTGATGTGAACTATAATATTCAAGGGGCCTGCTGATGTTGAGCTTCTGGATTGTTCTAAGATCAAACATAAATTTAAACCTACTTTAACCAGGGTTTTTTAAAGAAATAGAAAAAGATAGATCAAAGCTTTAGAACTGAAGAGAATGCTAATTCATCCAACTTAACCAGACTTGTTACCTTTCAAAGAATTCCTAACAAAAACTACAGAACAAAATTAACTTGTGATTAACACACAATTTTATTCATTCACAGTGCTAATTTCAACAGCACATTGCAAATCACCATTCAATCAAAACATAAAATAAAATTTTATTCCTTGAAAGCTTTTCAAATCAAATGATTAACCCAAGATAAATACCATTCTGGAACACTATATGAAGTAGATTTAAATATGGTTTCTTCTACTGTTGGTGAAACAGATAAGCAACATTTCCAAATCTGGCACAATCACCAATGTACAGAAAACCTATGTCTTCAAATCATCTCCATCTACATTAAGAAAACTGGAAAGATACATCACTACCTTCTACTCTTGAGTTTCTCTACCTTCTAATCCTAACTAAGAAGACAAAAAGAAGATCCCATTACAAAGAAACAGGGTGCAATTTTGTCTCCTCTATCTTTTAGAAAATTCCTACTTTGTTCTACTCTTGAGTTTTTTTTACCTCTTAGAAAATTCCTACTGTTCTTATTACAAAAAGGTCCCAAAATTCTCATATACAAAACGTGCCAAAAAGAATGTGTCGGCCCCCTATTTTTAGGGTTTTACAAAATCAGCGGTTACAGAAGGGTCGACCCTCAAATCCTTTGGAATAAAGTTAATCGCATTCAATGTGCATCCCTCGTGTCCATGTCGATGAAGGATCGCCCTCAGGAGTAGCCCTTAGATCTTTTGCAATAATCGCATTAACTTCTGGCCTCCGTGTCCACCCCCGAACTTCCATCAGAGCTACCTTGAATGTCCTGGAGTATAGTCATTAATATCGATCTACTTTTTCCAGTAGAGATCCCAGTTGTCCTTGAGACTCACGGTTTCTTCTTCCTTCGGATTTCCTCTCATTTAAGATCTTTCTGCATGTTGACCCAGTCGATTGATCACCTTCAATCTCAGAGTAGATCCATGTCGTTCATGATCTGTTGATCTTTCTCATAAGAATAGTCACAGCAGTCAGACTACCAAGGGTTCGCCTTTAGCTTCCTCTGATTGGTTGAACACATACCACGTGAGATTCCCAGGCGGTCAAAAGTCAATCAAATACAATTGCATTTCGGTGAGACACTAGTCGTGTCTCACCGATGCGATTATACTCCATAGCAGCAATCGGCGTAGCTTATAACTGTCGGCAAGAGTTCATATTGAGCGGACAGATTTATATCGATATCCTTCTATTGGAAAAACACCCGCATTCAGTAAGACATCATATCGTCAGCAGGAGGTCATAGTAGGTTCCCAGTAGTCACACCGAAGAGTAAAAACCATCGGTGAGACTCCATCAGTCGGCAGGACATCATATCTAGCTCAAATCCTTCGGCCAGGAATCTTACTGAAGCCACATACCTATTAGGGGAGACTTCATTCTATCGGCAAGACCATCGCTTGTCGGCAAGAGCCCATAGTGATCCCCCAAGAGTTATACCGTTGTGCTCCTCCATCGGCAAGACATATGCATTCAGCAAGACATTACACCAAGCCACTCTATTCTCTCCAAGTTTGAACCCTTTCATTTGGGCGAGACTCCCACCGGTCGGGAGGACATCACACCAAGCCCCCTTCTGTCAACGAGACCACGATCACTCGGCCAGACTTTACACCCAAGGAAATCCCTCTTGGTGAGACTCCCCCTGGTCGGGAAGACTTTACCCCGAACTCAAACCTTTCGATGAGACTCCCTCGTGTCGGCAGGACATCTCCCCGATGACACCCCCTCTCGGCGAGACCTCACCCTATTAGTGAGACACTACACCAAAGGCACAACCTTTCACCGAGACTTCCATCTGTCGGCAGGACCTCTCCCCAATGACACCCTTCTTTCGGCGACACTAGCCTTGTGCACAAGGGTCAGCGTGACTTCTTTCCAAGCGGAGAGATACATAAAAACTCATAGCGACTAAAATGTCTGGGCAACAGGTGTATTTCAAATGAATAGAACCATACCGCCAATCGGCAAGACATCCAGCTGGTCTCAGCGACTTTCTTCCTCAGGAGTTTTATGCCAAATCTGACTGAGGCAGGCTTTCCAACCGACTCCCTTGAGAAATAGCATCAGATGTATGATTTAACCCTGCAAAACAATGCCTCCATTAGTTCTCAAAAGCACATAAAATACATCATTTTTCATCATTTCTTCAATTTTTAGCAAAAACAAACCCAACTCTAGCTGAGGCAGAACCAAATCCGACAGAACAAAAAGATAGACTTATGAGGAAAACAAAAGAACTCCTAAGACCAAACCAAACAACCAAAGGTGAAGAAAACAAAAGAAAAGGGGGACCCATTTTGTTCCAAAATAAAATGGGGTGGTTATGCAAGGCATAACAGATCCTACTATATATTGTCTCATTCCTCTTGCAGATGCAAATTACATACCCTTTGATGATGATATTTTAAAGGAGCTCGAGTATATCACAGGTCTTCAATGTTATGATGGTTCAAAGACTTGTCTTCATGTTCCCACTCCTTAGATCGAGACCTAATATCCACCTTATGTTGTTCCTAATCAGCTTGACATTTCCACATCTTTGGAACCTATTGGTTTAATGCAACAAGACATCCATCATCTTCTAAACACGGCTACTTGAGATTCATATCTTGCAAACATATCATCCTTGTTTGTAGAGCCTTAGACTACAGATTTTTGGGATTACTTTGAGGACATTTGTCTCCTCTTTGTTGATAGCCACATCACCATTGTTGACCCATCATCTTCATCATCATTGGAGCAGGTTTTACATCAGTCTTCATAATTTCTTGAATTGACATCATCTCATTTCAACATGTTGACATTTGAGCAATTTTCAAAGGCACACATCATTTGGATTTGGATTCCTAATTCTTTCATCTTTTGGGAATGGCTTCTCCAATCACTAGTGGATATGTTTCTTCTCAAGGGGAGAGATGTTGTCTCCAGGTAGTGGCTCATGTTTTGTCTACAGGAATTCATCATTGGCATAGAAGCTCTTTCTTTATGAGGGATTCATATCCTTATTTTCTATTCCTATTGGGGGAACAGCTATTGTACTTGTGTGATAAAAGCAATTCTTAGGAGGCCACAGTGAGTCCTCCTTCTATCCTTCTTTCACTAGTGCAATTATTTATTTTTCTCTCTTTTATGTTGGGATTAAGGTGTCTCAACCTTAGAGTCCTAATATGCATAATTTAATGTATTATTGTATTTATTTGTACTATTTAATTTCTTATAGTGTCATGTCATAAATTGGGACCCACTAGCTGGGTGGTATCCCTATTAGAGGTGACTAGATGACACATCATCATCCTAAGTGGACATAGGCATCCCACTTTGGAATCGTTGACTTATGACATATTCTATGACACATCGTAAGGCATCTTTATGCATGGAGAAAGTTGAAGCACAAGTTGGGTTATGACAAGTTGTAAGAGAATCAGAAATTTTGGTTACTTATAACAAATTCTATGATGGATACTTGTTAGAAATCTGAAATAGATTGAATAACCCAAGAAACTTTTTTAAGAGAAAATCAAAGCTACGTAAGAATTGAACTTTTTTAAAAGAATTTTTTTAGGATTGAATAACCAACGGTAGTGGGATTATATAGAACTTAGGAGAAGATGGAGGTGGAAAATCAACTAATAAGAATTGACCACAAAAACCACCAACATTAAATAAAGTGATAAAAAGTAAATATTCCACCTTAAAAAGGTGGAGGACAACTCATCACTTTATCTCCTAGTTATTAAATAATTAACCCACTTTATTATCCTAAGCAAGCTTAATAAAAGTGTAGGAAAAACCTATAACAAAGGGAAAATAAATATCTCACTAGGAATATTAAATATTATCCCACCAAGAAATAAAAACCTACACTAGCATCCCCCTTTAAGCACAACTTAGGAGGATGTAAAAGATGATGGGTCCTGGAAAATGAGGCCATGTTAGGTACCCATGTACATATCAAATTCCCCTCAAGGAAGAAGAAACCCCCCCTCAAAAAGAGAGAGAACACCCCCTAGAATACAAAGAGAAGAAAACAATGACTAAGTAGCCCCATCAAGGACAAGTGTCCTCATGTCAATGTTAAAAGTTGTCACAATCAAATCAGGTGTTCTAGGCCATACTGTTGAAGATGACAAATCATAATATCCTAGAGACGAATGTAGAGCATAATCCAAAGATTTGAGTATCTCCTCTGAAGATTTTTTCTCCAAGTTATGATTCAAGGTATCCACACTCATGTCAAACTATGATGAATGATCAAGAGGGTCAAAGTGTTCCCTCACAATAACTAAAGAAGAATCATCTTCATCAACGAGAAGATGAATACACTCAATAGTGTCTCCCAAATCAGTAATATGTGTCTCTAAAAATAAGTCTGAAATACCTGTCAAGAGATCATCCCAAGCTAAATCAGGAAAACTATAGATATCCTATTGCAAGAAGTCATTGGAAGCTTTCCAAGAAGAAACTCTAAAGTCTAAAGTAGCAATAGTAGATACAAGGACCAAATATTTATCCTCAAAGAGAAGACGTATATCCTCAATAGTATCATCTAGATCGAAGATGAGGGACTCTACAAACAAACAAGATATGACCGCTAGAAATTGATCCCAATGAACTCAATCCAAAAGACAATTCATCCTGCTGCAATGTATCACTAGAGGCTCTCACAGAAGCAAATCTAGAATATGAAGCTACAACAAGTGATTACAATGTAATCTCAACATGATGATGAGAAGCAAGAGAAGTCTTTATCATCTAAACATTCAAAACGAGCATAATACTTAAGCTCCTATAAAGTAGCATCATCAAAGGGTATATTATTTGCATCATCAAGTGGAATGAGAAAATCTGTAGCAAGATCCTCTAGGAATGGAGAAACATGAGGGTCTCCAAACATCTCCCACATTTTTGTCTAAAGTGTGCATAGGGCCATTCAATGTTCGTTATAGCCAACATAGTGTCATCATCAACATAAGAACCAATCACTCCTAATACATGATCAATTTTATTACCCCATACTGATTTCCTTCTAGGTGTGCCTGGTTCAAGCATGATCCCATAAAGGTAAGGCAAAAGTTTTAGCCATCTAAGATGGGTTAGAATACCTTTTTTCCAAGACTCGTAATTAGCCTTATCCAAAATTATCACAAAAGGGTGAGTAGAAAACCCCATGATACAATCCTCAAATGATTACAAAGAAACATCAAAAAAGAACACCAATAAACTCCCACCCTTTCCATTGGTATCAAAAATCACCCCACCCCAAATATTATAAGGTTGGCACTTTATAATTCAATACATTTACAAAGCATTTTCCAAGATAAAATGCTTAATATGCTCAAAATAGCCAAAATTAAAAATTCTCATACAAAATAAACCTGAGACAAAATATGGAAGAATTAGTCTTATGGTTGTGTAGTGCTCTTCAAGACCTTTACAACGCTTACTTGTTTTTAAAAAACAGAGCACCGAGACAAAAGTTATCGTCTATTGAAGAAATTAGCAACAAACAACTTCAACCTAAAATATCTAGTACAAAATGGCAAAAAATATTCTCAATACCTATGTGGATGGAAAGTGCTCATCTTCAGCTTTTCAATGATATCTTATTTGCTTAAATACAACACCTGAAACAAAATGAATTTTTGAAAAACTGGTTGAATTTAGCTTGCAAGAAACGGGTTTTCTAACAAAAAAAGTTTACTTTTGATTTGATTTTTGAATAACCTATTCACTATGTGTACAAAATATAAGAAACCCAAAAATATTTTGATGCTAAGAATAAAACCTAAAAATGTTTTTTTGATCCAACAAGTAGAATATGAAAAAAATGAATTTTATTTCACCTTTAACCTATAGAAAAATGACACGTGGCACTTTTTGGACAACAATTTTCTTCAGATCTGCTCAAGATATGCAAAATCTAAAAAATACCCAAATGAGATTTTCACCCTGGCTGAAAATACTAAAAAAAAAAATTTCTTACAAATGAGTGGAAGTTGGATTTCTAAAGCAAAAAATAAAATGGCTCCAATGAAAATCGGTTTTTTTCAAACCACTGTCTACAACTATGTCAAATGATCTCCAATTTGGATGAAACAAAAGTCAAATCTAACTTTCTCGTGCCTTCTGGACACATTACAATAGTCAAAAAAGCTCCTAGTATAACCAAAAATGTTGCAATCACCTGGATCTCACAAAACACATGCAATATGAAGAGGTTATTAGATCTTTGCAAATCCTTTGTGATTCTCTAGATTGTTTAAAATGCAAGAGAAGAGTATACGAGAATTTACAAGATCTTTACAAGAAACTCAATCTCTCAATCAAGAATCTATGAACTTAGATTTCTCAAAATAAAAGCTTTGATACCATGTTAGAAATCTGAAATAGATTGAATAACCCAAGGAACTTTTTAAGAGAAATTCAAAGCTACATAAACTAAAAAATCATAAAGAATGCAATCCAAAGCTTCGAGATATTATGCAATTTCAATATGACAGAATGCATTAAGAGCTTCCAAGATTGATTGATGCAAAATACAAGCTAGGTAGTGGGTTTATATAGAACTTAGGAGAGGATGGAGGTGGCAAATCAACCAATGAGGATTGACCACCAAAACCACCAACATTAAATAAATTGATGAAAAAGTAAATATTCCACCCTAAAAAGGTGGAGGACAACTCATCATTTTATCTCCTAGTTATTAAATAATTAACCCACTTTATTATCCTAAGTAAACTTAATAAAAGTGTAGGAAAAACCTATAACAAAGGAAAATAAAAAAACCCCACTAGGAATATTAAATATTATCCCACTAGGAAATAAAAACCTACACTAACAATTCTATGACGGATTCTATGACGGATCTTATGGCAGATTTTATTGCAGATTTATGGTGGATTTTATGACAATTGTAAGGCATCTGTCATAGGATTTCATTAGCATATTTTGGGTGCCCAAGCTTGAGGAAGGAATATTTGCATGTTATGACAATTGAAAGAGGTGTAAGCGAATATTATACATCCAAATGCATGTGTATGGTGTGGGATATTGTAACATGTGGATTTGGATGCCCAACCTCTTCTAGATGCTTCTTCGAGCTTGTATCTCTCTATATATTGTATGTCTTGTATTGTAGAATGCATAGTTTGTTTACAAGTAATGAAAAAGTGTTGTCGGATTCACTCCAGAATAGGTGTTTGTTTCGAAACACCTGTTGAAGAAGCTTTGTACTTGGGGTTGCATTGTAATCTTTATTTCAAATAATACATTTGTACTATACTTTTGGAGGGTGGGATTTTTCACCCGAAAGGGTTTTCCCCATGAATATCTAGTGTCATTATTTTATGTGTCCTTGTAGTTCTACCTTCTTTATCTCTTTGTGTTTCTATTACTGTAACTATATAAGGTGTTGTTAGAAAATTTTGTAACTCTCCCTGCTTAGATTGGTGTAGGAAGTTGTTCTTGCTCATTTGGTTTCCTTGTAGTGGGTATCAAAGCCTAGCCAACCTTGATTCCTTTATTGGGTTAGAAGGGTTTTTTGAGTTGACCTTTGTCTCAATGGGAGTTTTACAGAAGTGGATTTCATGACCTTGTTGCAGGAAAGAGATGGTAGGCACATCTAGGAGGATTGAGATGGATAATTTTAACGGTGTAACTTTGAGCTTTGGAAGCTCAAGATGGAAGATATGCTTGTAGATCGTGATCTATGGGTTGTTGTTTTTGGAACCAAACCATTAGGCATGAAACAAGAAGACTAGTAGCTCATGGATCAGAAATCCAAGGGTCTCATTAGACTCTATATGGTCAATTATGTTCTCTTGAATCTTCATGAAGAGAAGACTATTGCTCCTTTGTGAAAGAAACTCGGAGATGTTTATCAGGATAAATCCCTGGTAATCAAGCTATTCCTCATAAAGAAGATGTATTCTCTAAATATGGAAGATGGAGGATCCATGGTAGACAACCTAAATGCCTTTAACATGTTGATTGCTCAACTGGGTTCCGTTGGAGACAAGATTGAAAAACAAAATTGTTGCATTCTCATGTGTGTTCTTTTCTAGAATCATGGGATCACCTTGTGATGGTTATTGGAAGCACAACCATAAGGTGGTTGCTTCGTTATTATTTGAAGAGATGCAAAGAAAGTCTTCTGAGTTGGCCAAGGATTCCCTTGTTGTTCGTGGCAAACCAAAGGAGAAAGGAAAAAAGGACAAGAAATATAAGTCAATTTCTTCAAGGAGATCTAAGTCTCCTGGTAGGAAGTCCAAGGAAAAATGATGGAATTGTGGTGAAACCAGCCATTTTTTGAAAGACTGCAAGGAGAAGAAAAATAAAAAATAGATCTTTCTCTGATTTTGAATCTAACAAATCATCTCAAGATGAAGCAAAAGCATTTTTTGTAGCCTTCGCAACCCATGCATCGAAAGTTGTGTGTTTGATAGACTCGGGTGAATCCTTTCACATGACCTCTCATAGAGGTTTGTTTTCAAAGTATGAAGAGTACGATGGCAAGAAGGTGTACCTAGGTCATGACTCTCACCTAAAGATCATTGGTCATGGAAGAATCAAAATTAGATTTCTTGATGGAAGAGTTAAGGGGATTGATGGAGTCTTGTATATCCTAGTTTAGCACGAAACCTTCTTTCTGTAAGTAAATTGAATGATTTGAGAGTGCAAGTTTTTTGTGGTGGACAATGCAAGATTATGACAGGAGCTATGGTGTTGGCTAAGGGTGTTCGAGTTGGCACTCTATACAAGTTGGATGCATGCACAGTACAGTGCAATAGTTCTTCTGATGTACCGAAGAAGAGACCTTTGGATTCTTCATCCTCACCATCTAATCGTGCAGTGTAGAAGTTTGTTGCAACTACATCCCATGGTCGTGCATTTTGGGTACCTAAGGGTGCTCATTCCATGGAAATGAAGCTTTGTGCAGAGAAGACAATGTTATGGCAACAACATCTTGGTCACAATAGTGAGAAGGGTCTTAGAACCTTGAAGAATAAGAGCCTTGTTAAAGGCTTTGATGATTGTAATCAACTTTTGTGAACATTGTGTTTATGGGAAAAAGCGCCTTGTTTCTTTTTACTCTATTTCTCACAAGTCTTCTGGGGTTTTGGACTATGTTCATTCAGATGCTTTTGGTCCTATGAATGTTCCTTCATTATCAAAATTTGTATATTGTGTTTCTTTCATAGATGATTATAGTAGGACATTCATTTATTTTCTCAGAAGTAAAGCTGAAGTCTTTAGTCAGTTTAAGGATTTAAAGGCCTTGGTAGAAAATCAGACTAGCAAAAAGATTAAGTGTTTGAGGATTGACAATGGTGGTGATTTTTGTTCTACAGAGTTCGACAAGTTCTGTAAAGAGCACAGGATCGAAAGACATAAGGCACCTCCCTACACTCCACACCAAAATGGAGTTGCAAAGAAGATGACCAAAACATTGATGGAGAGAAATAGGAGTATGTTGAGTGGTGCTAGCCTTGAGTAGATTTTTTATGTTGAAGCGGTAGCCACTGCATGTTATTTGATTAACAAATCTCCTCCATCAACACTTGTTGGAAAGACACCCATGGAGGCGTGGTTTAGTAAAAATCCTTCGATGATACATCTCAGAGTATTTGGTTGTGTAGCTTACGCTCATGTTCCTATTGAGAAGAGGTCAAAGTTGGAGAACAAAAGCAGTTAAGTATATATTTATCGGTTATGGTTTTGATGTGAAAGGGTACAAGCTTTGGGATCCAGAAGCTCAGAAGGTTCTCTACAACAAAAGTGTGATTTTCAAAGAGATGAAACCTTCCACTGTTGAGTTGCATCCAAAGAAAGAGAAACAGAAAAAAGAGGTAGTTTAGATTCCACCTACTCTGAAGAAAGATGAACTACACACTCCTATTGGACCTGATGATGAGGAGAGCTCAAGAAACTATGAAAGTTCTAAAGAAGAAGAACCTCAACCTTAGCCTTTGAAAAGGTCTACACGAGTTAGGCAGAAACCGAAAAGGTTTGGTTATTCATTACTAGATTCTAGCTACATTTTTTCTTTAATTGCTAACACTAACGAGCTTAGGATTGTAAGAGAGGCTATGGGTATGACTGATGAAAAATTCCTGGATGAAATCCATGGATGAGGAGATGGTTGCATTAAAGAAAAAAAGACTCAGTATCTGGTACCTTTTCCTATTGGATGCAAACTTGTGGGTTGTAAATGGGTTTTCAAGAAAAAGTGTGGTCTTGATGGCAGTGTTGAGAATCATAAGGCATGGTTGGTCACTAAGGGGTTTTCACAGGTGGACGGAATTGATTATGGTGAGATATTCTCTCTTATTATGAAGCTAACATCTATCTGGTTCCTATTATCACTTGCAGTAGTGTATGACATAGAAGTGGAACATATGGATGTGAAGGCAACATTCCTTCATGGTGACTTGGAGGAAGAGATTTACATGTCACAACCAAACCAGATTGTTGAAAAAGCTAAAGAAAATTTGGTTTGCAAATTGAAGAAGTCATTTTATGGTTTGAAACAGTCTCCTAGAATGTGGTACTAGAAGTTTGATACATATGTGTTGTCACTGGGATTTCAGAGATCTAAGTCTGACCATTGTGTGTATTATAATTTTAATGATGGTCGCATTTTCATTATTGTCTTATACATAGATGATATGTTGTTTATTGGGAATGGTAAAATTATGATTTCAGATTTGAAGTTTCAGTTGTCAGCATAGTTAAGATGAAAGACCTAGGTGTAGCTAGGTACATTATGGAGATGAAGATCACAAGATACTGAGCTAACAGAAAGCTTTGGTTAAGCTAGAGCAAGTATGTGAAATCAGTGTTGGAGAGATTCGGGATGGAAAATTGAAAATAGTTAGTTGTTCTTGTGATGCATGGGATGAAGCATTCTGTGAATGATTGTCCAAAATATCCTAATGAGATGGAGGACATGACTAGAGTACCATATGCGAGTGCAGTTGGAAAACTAATGTATGTTATGGTGTGTACGAGACCAAACATTTCCCAAGCAATGGGAGTCCTTAACCGTTTTGTGGCTAATCGTGGACGAATACATTGGGATGCAATCAAGAGAGTGTTCAGATATTTGTGGGCTACTTCTGAGTATGCCTTGTGTTTTCATGGTTATCCTAGTGGACCTCAGCATTCTGTGAGTAGTCATGGATATGTGGATTCAAATTTGGTAGGTGAAATTGACAGCAAAAGATCCACCAGTGGTTGCATGTTTATGATGTTTGGTGGTGCTATTAGTTGGATGAGTAAGCAACAGGTTCTAATCACTTTGTCCACGACAAAAGCAGAGTACATGGCAGCCACTCATGCTTGTAAGGAAACCATTTGGATTAAGAGACTGTGTTCTGATATTGGTTTAGATGTAGGACAGATTACTATTTTTTGAGATAGTCAAAGTGTCATTTTCTTAGCAAAGAATCCTACCTTCCATACCAAAACAAAGCACGTCAATGTTCAATATCATTTTGTTCATGAAATGTTAGATGACAAGGTGAATTTAGAAAAGGTTGACACTTTGGTGAATGTTGCAAATGCGCTGACAAAACTAGTGAGCACAAAGGAGTTTAGATGGTTTTTCAATTCCATGGGTCTTGGAGCCCTAAGCAAATGATTTTGTATGACTCTTGGCAGGTCTTTGACAAGTGGGATAATGTTAGGATTAAGGTGTCAACCTTAGAGTCCTAACATGCTTAATTTAATGTATTATTGTATTTGTTTGTATTATTTAATTGCCTATAGTGTCATGTCATAAATTGGGACCCACTAGCTAGGTGGCATCCCCATTGGAGGTGACTCGATGACACGTCATCATCCCAAGTGGACATAGGCATCCCACTTTTGAATATTTGACTTATGACAGATTATATGACACGTCATAAGGCATCCTTATGCATGGAGAAAGTTGGTGTCCAAGTTGGGTTATGACAGGATATAAGAGAATCAGATATTTTGGCTAGTTATGACGGATTCTATGATGGATCTTATGGTAGATTTTATGCCAAATTTATGATGGATTTTATGAAAATTTTAAGGCATATGTCATAGGATTTTATTATCATATTTCGGCCACCCAAGCTTGAGGAAGGAATATTTACATGTTATGACAACTATAAGAGGTGTAAGGGAATATTGTACAAGTGTCCAAATACATGCGTATGGCATAGGATATTGGGCCATGTGGATTTGGACGCCCATCCTCTTCTAAATGCTTCTA
This sequence comes from Sequoia sempervirens, assembly GCA_007258455.2. Lineage (NCBI taxonomy): Eukaryota > Viridiplantae > Streptophyta > Pinopsida > Cupressales > Cupressaceae > Sequoia > Sequoia sempervirens. The sequence continues at coordinate 214,225,735 of VDFB02000007.1, read as the reverse complement.
CTAGCTTGTATCTCTCTATATATTGTATTCCTTGCATTGTAGAATACATAGTTTGTTTACAGGTAATAAAGTGTTATCGTATTCACTTCAGAATAGGTGTTTGTTTCAAAACACTTGTTGAAGAAGCTTTGTTCTTGGGGCTACATTGTAATCTTTATTTCAAATAATACAGTAGTATTGTGCTTTTGGAGGGTGGGATGTTTTACCCGAAAGGGTTTTCCCCACGTGTATCTAGTGTCATTGTTTTATGTGTTCTTGTTGTTCTACCTTCTTTATCTCTATGTGTTTTTCATACTGTAACTGTATAAGGTGTTATTAAAAAAAATTGTAACTCTCACCTACTTAGATTAGTGTAGGAAGTTGTTTCCACTCACCCGAATTCCTTTCATTTTAGAGAGGAGCTTTTTCTCGTGTGGTTTTCTCATTTTCTATGGTTATGAGAAACTTCATTTTTTTGTACATGGGTACCTCATTAGGCCTTGTAGTCATGACTGATCCATGCATCCATCATTGCATTCTTTATCGAGGTTTTTTAGCTTCTCCCTAAGTTGATCTTAAGGAGAGGTGTTGGAGTAATTAAGATAATCACTTGATAATTAATTAATTATTAGGTCCATTATTACTTTAATTACTTAAGCTAAACTTAGAAGTGTTTTTAATTATTATATTGGATTATTTATAGGTCAAGTTGTCTCATTGCATAGGAATAGGACATTTGTCAAAATCTAATCAAATCCTCATTTAGGGTTTGCACTTTTTTCTTTTATAAGCATTCATAATTGTACTTTTTAATCATCCAAGTATTCAACTCAATACAGTTATAGGTTAATCTCAATATCAGATAATTGTGTGGATCAACATTTTATCTCTTGGTTGCATTAAAAATTGGTTGTTTTGATCTCTCATTTGTGATAGACATTTTGGTTGCAGGTGATTTCTAGGAGCAATAAGGTTCACTATCAACTCCAATAATTGATACCTTGGGAAGCATTCAAGATAGCCACTTGTTTAGACTACCTTCTAAAATTATTACTATATACATGGTGAAGGAATCCTTTAATCTTTTATAGTGCACCATTGAATTCTTATACTCCATTTGTGGATAGCATTATAAGATTTCATTCGATTTGGTCCTATGTATACTATGTCTTTCTTTTTCAATTCAAAATATATTGTCTTTCTTATCAAGGAATAAAGTAAATAGGAGGTCATGCAAAATCAACTTATATCATTTCTTGATTCTACAATATCGTGTTGATGAATTGGAACATCCAAGCAATAGATAGTCCCGTTATTCTACTTAACAAGGTGACCATATCCGTGATATCCATATAAAAAATCACTTCTCAAAATTTTATTTGAGATTCTAAAGATTGTTGACTTTAGAACTTACATCCATCTATTAATTGATCTTAGACATGTGTCAGCATCATGATTATAATAATCTAAACAAAATATCATTATTATGAAATCCACCTCTTGATGAAAAGGAATGTGAAATGTCTTAGTAATAGCTTCTAGAGTAAGGTCTTCTAGTACTTTTCCTTCAAAAGTGCTACTCGTAATTTTAAAATTTCCCACCTTCACATATTGTTCCCCCCACCATCCAACGAGGTAGTTAGAGATCTATAGCATAAATTAGTTGCAAAAAATATTGTTTTCCTATCCAATGCTCTCCTCAATTTTGATGGTCAAAATAACATGTTCAATATTGTTGAATTTTAGAAAGAGAAGATGGAGATCTTTATTTCTTTGGCTATGAGAACTACCAGAGACATTTCAACTTGTGATTCCAACATTCATCTATCCTCTATTTTTAGCGGCACCTCCTTTTGGGCTTTCAAAAGAATGTCTCAATATTGAACATAAAGTCTTCAACCAAACAGTTGAGTTTTTAGCTAGTGAGGGACGTGAAGGTGATTCAAGTGCTTTTTATTCCACAAATATGGATTCCTTAGAATTTAATCATGCCCCCTTTAATCTTATGTCAAATGGTTGTTTAGACTTCTCAAGGCATGATCCATCTATTATGCCCACCGTCACTACCACAAATAGTGGAAATACATATATTTCTACTAAACATATTCTTCATTTGGTGGAAAACATGCCCTAAGAAGAAGTGCATAATTAAGTTAATATTCATGAAAAATAATATATCATACAATCTAGTTGCCATTGGACACCATTACTACTCTTGTCATTAACGATGAGTCTAATATGAATCCAGTCTCTTTAGTCAATCATAATTCTAGCACTTTACAAAGTGTTGACACTAGATATAATAAATTAGAAGGGTTTGAAAAAGGGGTTTCAGAAGAAAACATTGTTGCATCAAGCATGTTGTCATATCCAAGCATTGGAAATTGGAAGGTGATACTGCATTTTTAATGCCTTAGATGCGACTATTGATATTAAGGACAATGCTAATGAACAAATTTCAAGCATTGAATATGAGGGAAAAAGTGGACATAGACAATCTATTAGAGATGGCCATATGATGTTAAGCAATAGTGTTGGTCTTGGAGACAAAGCATGATAAATGAAAAAGCCTTCCTCTAGTGACTTTTATGAGGAAAAGGCTAAAATATGACTAGCATATAGTGAAATTCTTTGCATCTGAATGTTGTAATAGACACAATACACTACAATCATGTAGAAATTGCTCTAGGTTCTAGCGGGCCAATCCAAATAGAGGAATTAGATATGAGGAACTCCAATGTTGGGATGATTTAGTAACAAGATGACATTTATGAACTTGGTGGAACAAGTGGTAAGAAATAATGGGCAACTGCCTCAGCAAGTTATAGAAATGTGGAAATCCATACTCAATCTAGTGGCAATGAATAGTTAGTAAAGGCAGACACAATGATTGAAGAGAAACATAGTTGGTACCTCTCAAATGTTGAAGTGCATATGCACCAAGAAAGACCAGCAATATGGGTCAAACTTGATATGTATTTACATTAAATCATGGTGGAGACATCAAGCAAAAAAGATTTTATGATGATGGAGAAATTGAAAAGTTTCCAACATGTGTTTTTGATAATATAAGCAGCATTTACAAGGTGTCGTACCCTTTACACAAAAATCCTGTAGGGCCAAAAAGGAACCAAGTTCATCAAAACATCAAAAAAGACTAAGCAAAAGCAATGGAAATAGGACACAAAAATAGCACAGAAATAGCAGAAACCCAGCACAACACAAACCAACCCACTAACTGTCAACACTCCCATTTCAAGATGAGAAGGTTTAAAACATCATCCCCAATCCAGTTGAGACCCTCATCCACAGTGTTCTTGTTTGCTTCCTCCTTGATGACATCTGAAAGAGTGACATCCAACCTTTGAATCATTTTGATGGTGAATAGAGCCAAACTATTGAATTTACATTCCAATTTAAAAACCCGCTCTTGTAGCATGTTGAGGTCCTCATCCTTTCCTTTCTTGATTTGGGTACCCTCTTCTACGCCAGCTCTGTAATTTGAGGAGTGGGTGGAGTCATCTTTAAGCATCTAGTTCATGTCAAAGAAAATACTAAGGCCCTCCATGAAACCTTCTTCCATCTCCTCATCAGTGTCTTTTTTGCCTTCAATTTTTCCACCAGTCTGCTTCGAATCACTAGAAATCTCATCCACAGTAGCCCCTTTTTTGTTCTTCGCCAGTCTGTGGGACCTCCTCACACTATTTTGTTCTATTCCCACCTCAAAGCTCATAGCCACCATGGTGTCGCCCTTAGATTATTTTTCCTCAACGCTTTTTCCTTTGTTGTCAGTGGTCGGCAAGTCCACCTGGCATGGAGACTCTTTTTTCCCCTTCTTAGCAATGAGTCTATTGTCCTTCTTGTTGAGTTTGTTTTTTTAGCTCACATAACCCTGCCATAGCCTTGGACTGGACCAACCTGACCACACTTTTCTTCTTTTTGATGGGGGTCTAGATTTTTGCTCAGCATTGGGTTCATTTTTAGATATCGGGGTTTTCCTCTTAGGACCCTTTGAAGGAGTAGGGGAAGGATTATCGGGGGCTAAGTCAGGAGGTTCCAGTTCCTCCACACACATAGCCGAGATAAGTTTGGGAGGGCACAACGCCAAATTAAATTGATAGAGCCTAAAGATTAGGCACTGATGTAGCGGCAAGGGAGGTGGAGTATCAGGGTTGAAACCAGCAGCTTCATGGGAGTCTTTGATTGAATTTTCTAGGGAAGTCAGCAAAAAGAAAGGGAAGTTGAGGATCATCTTGTGTCATAGGTGAACTAACACCAGAAGATGGTAAAAGTAAAATACCTTTTATCTACCTTCTAATGTAACATATTTCATAATAGAAAGACAAACCTTGTCCCAGGGTTTTGGCAGCACCTCATGGTCAAATCCTGACTGTTTTTTAACCGGCTTCCCGTTTCCCTTGAAGAAAGTGTTGAGACTCTCTAAGTCTTGTGTTTTGGTGTGTTTTTTTATATTTCTTTCCATCACAGGAGAGGCCCATCGCCTTACGAATCACTTCCTCATCCACTTTGAATGAAATGCCACCCATGGTGACCCTCCTATTCTTCCACAAACCAGCAAACTGGGCCAACAATCTCTCATCGTGGCCCACAAGACTCTCTAAAGGTGGTGTCATACCTCCCTCCATATAGATATGCCAAGCTATGGGATCCCTGTGAAACTCCTCACAGTTATTCGGCTCGATCCTCACCCTATCACTTCCCATTGTGACCCACAACACATAGGAACTGGCCCAGAGAAAAGTTAGCCAGAAAATGGATAGCCCGCCAAAAAATTTACCCTTTCTTAAACTATCATTACTCCACCAACCGAGATAGTATGGAGTAATAAAAGCAATTTGACATTTACATGCTTCATCATTCCCAATGATGCCAGCACCGCGAGTCCATAATCATCACTTAAGATCCAAAAATTAAGGCAATAAGAAATGAAAATTAAATCCGGATAAATAATATCCGTTGTGCCAATGGTCTCAATGAAGTTACACATTTCCCTAGGCCATTTAGCCACGGGGGGAAATTTTGAAATTTTTAAGTACATCTCAAAAGATCTTATGCAAATCATTAGATGTCTTAAATTGGAATTATTAGATAAACTGGCGAAGAACATCACATTACACACATTCCAGGAGATTTGATAGGATATGTACTAAACTTGAAAAGACAGTCTCTAAAGACCAAGGACCCCACCATACATAGTTATGAAATAATAAAGGCACGCAACCACCCACTTTAAACTTGCCACTTCACCCAGCCAAGTCCTCGTCAGCCAAGGTCCTATCGAGTAGTGCCACCTGTACCCATGATAAATAGCATTGTTAACCATCATTGAGTGGTTATATTCCTCTGCTCCGTGAGGATTAATCCTTGTATATATGTCAGTAGTGCTTCAAGCCTTTTCCAACACTTGCATAAATGCTAGGTGGTACCCAAGTTGGCTAGGCCATCAGCCACCTGGTTGCCTTCCCTATAGGTGTGATACAAGTATTTCCTTTTAAATTTTGAGACTAATAAATTTATGTCAAGTAAAATTTCCCTGATGTTCCAACCAAGCAATCGTTCAAAATTAATAGAGTCAATCACAATCTTAGAGTCCCCTTCAATATATAAATTTTTGATACCCAGAGTGACAACAATCTCGACGCCCTTGAGCAGCACTTGTAACTCAATCGTCATAGAAGAAAGAATTCCAATTCCTCCAACAAACCTAGCAACCAAGTTTCCCTTTCAATCCCTTATAATACTAGCTAAACTAGGGTTCCCCTTGGCCACACCATCAAAATTCAATTTAAACCAACCCAAATCTAGAGGTTTCCAAATAGTGTTTTTCCTACCTAGGGACTTGGAATTATCAAAGGAGTTGGTCCCAAGCTTAAAGTTCCAAGAATTTTCCATTTTGATCTCCCAATCAGTAGGGTCAATTTATGGTGGTTTCCACTTGAGCATGGAGATACTTTCAGAAATAATTATGGACCCAATGCCAAACACTTCCTTGGGGCTCGTCTCAGTGTCTCTAAAGATCTAATTGTTCCTTTCTTTCCATAGGCACTAGCAGATGATGAGGGGAGTTTGCCTCTAGATTTCCATGGGGAGGGGGTCTTGAAAGGGACCAATCCAACCTTCAATAAAGGACATTAAACCTTATTCAGGGTCCAGTGAGTAGCCAGCTTTTGGAAAGCCAAGTCCCAAACTTCACTAGTATATGGACAATGCAGTAATAGGTGATCCATTGAATCTTCATTATTTTTGCATAACATACACCTGTTCAAGATTTGAAATCCTCTTCTCCTTAGGGTATCATGGGTTAGGATTCTATTATGACACGTCGTCCACCAGAAGAAATTTATTTTTGGAATCAAGTGTCGGTTCCAAACCCGTTTCCAAATCTTGCTCTAAGAGCCCTTGTCTGATAGCAAACAATAAGTTGTCCTAACAAAGAGGTTTCCCTTGCTTTCCAAGGACCAAAAGAAATCATCATCAACATCAGATAAGGGGATTCTGGACAAGGAAATTAAGTCCTAAAAGGAAAAAGCCAAATATTTTAGGCCATGGAAAAGAGCACAGCATGAGCCAAGGTCTTTACATCTCTTAACACCCAACAAACCATGAAGGTAGTCACACACATTCCTACCAAAGAACTAAATCATAGGTTCCATCAGGTTTTTAAACTCAGAACAGGCCAAGGGGGAATCAAAAATCCAAGGGTCTTCCCAAAAGCGAATACAACTGCCTCTACCAAGCTTCGATCTCAGACCAAATTGAAGCAACTTCTTCATTTTGCAAATATTATTCCAAGCTAAGGACCCACGGGGGTGATTATTCTCAATGCACCTGAATAGGGGACAGTTGCTCAGGTATTTGGCATTCATTATCCTACACCAGTCCTTTTTATTCCTTAACTGGTCCCACCCCACCTTGGCAAGCAAGGCTTTGTTGGTAGATTGTAGTTTCCTAATGCCCGACCCTCCCCCAGATTTTGGAAGGTACACCTTCTCCCAACTGACAAGCAACATTTTCTTCTTTTTCTCAGTACCAGACCAGAGGAAGACTCTTTGAATCTTCTCAAATTTCTCAACAATGTAATTGGACATTTTGAACATAGAGAGGAAATAAACTGGAATCCCCTGAAGGGCAGTGGTAAGTAGTTGTAGTTTATCGGCATGACTTAGGATCGAACCTTTCCACCCTGCAAGTTTCCTCTAAATCCTTTCAAGAATAGTATTCCAAAAATTGGGAGTGACTTCCTTAATAGTGAGGGGGATAGCTAGATACACTAAAGGAAGTGAGGCACTCACACAACCTAAAACAACAATCACACGATCCTGCAAACCAGGAGTGCAGTTATAGAAATAGATCATACTTTTATTATAATTAATGCACTAACCTGAACAAGCAGCATAAAGATTGAGGCAACTTTTCCATTTCCTAGCTTCCACAACCGAGGCTTTCCCAAATAACATAGTGTCATCCACAAATTGTTGAATGGTAGCAAGGTCAAGGGTGGTGGTCGGCTTGACACCCTTGATGGAGCCCTCTAATAGTATACAAGTAACATTCCTACTCAGAACATTAGCCACCATTATAAAAAAATATGGGGACAGGGGGTCCCCCTATCTAATACCCCTCCCAGCCGCAAAGAAACCTTGGAGCACTTCGTTGACCAGAATACAATACCTCACCATGGTAATGCATTCCAAAATGATATTGATCACTCTTTGATTGAAGTCAAAATTATCAGGGACTTTGGGAAGAAAGTTTCAAACGACTTTATCGTAAGCTTTAGAACTATCAAGCTTAAACGCCATACTAGCATTGTTACACATGTCCATAGAATGTAAAATTTCATGAGTGGTAATAGCCACATCTAAGATATGGCGACCCGGAACAAATCCTTTTTGACTAGGACTTATCATTTTATCAAGGAGGGGCTTCAAGCGGTTCACCAAGATTTTGGAAAAGATCTTATAAACAGTATTACAAAGGCTAATGGGATGGAAATTAGCTATGGTCTGTGATTCCTCAATTTTAAGGACAAGGGCAATGAAGATGTGGTTTAGTTGTTTGAGCAATTTGTCAGAATTGAAAAAATCCCTTGCAACTAGAGTAAGGTCCTCCCCCACAATATCCCAAAAGGTTTGGAAGAAGGCCGGGGGGAAACCATCGGGACCAAGGTCCTTAAAAGCACCCATACGAAACACAACAGACCGGACCTCCTCAGGAGTAATAGCCCCCATATTAGAATCATTATCCTCCCAGGTAATAGGAGTAGGAAGGGGTTCCACTAGCAAATCATCCAACGTCGGAATGGGAGCCTCAACAGGAATAGACAAAACCCGTTGGAAATGATCAGCAGCCAAAAGACCAATCTGAATAGGAGTAGACACAACATCCCCTGCCTCATTTTTCAACTTTTTTATTTGATTTATTTTTTTATGTTTAAGGGTTGAAACATGGAAGAAAGACATATTATGGTCCCCCTCGGTCAACCATTGAATTATGGATTTCAGCTTCCAGATTATTTCTTCTTTCTTCAAGATTTTATCCCATTCCATGCGCTCAATCCTCTCCTATTGACCAGTCTGAATACTGGTATCTCCTTCCTATATCCTCTTGTGTATCTCACAATGCTTATCAGCCACAACTTTTTTTTGATGGAACACATCTCCAAATACCCACTTCTTCCATCCTTTGACCATATTTTTGTGTTTGAGCCTATGAAAGATTTTGAATAGAGGAGAACCATGCACAAGAACATTCCACCAAGTAGAAATCATATTCCTGAAATCCGGATGAGAGTTTCTCAATCATATTCGCAAAAAAAGGACCAAGTAGTACCCCATATGAAAATGGTACTTTTTGCATGGAGCTTGTCTTAATTGTTGATTTTCCACTCTCTGCCAAAGGGTTATTTTGTGACAAAAATATTTCATCCTAATATTGAAAATAATTAAGAAATGTGCCAATGCTCTAAAGAAGAATTGAAAACCAAGCCTTGGATTGCAACTTATCAAGTTCCTACCAATAGAACCTTTCCCAAAGTCTACATTAAATGAGCATGCTAGGAAGATGCTTATGGAAGATTACAAAGCCTACGCAAGACATGCCAAACTATATATAAACCTTCATACTTTGAAGCCCAAGATGAAAAGTAAGGTAGCTATTTCAAAGTCTACTACTCTAAGTGAAAGCTCAACAAATTATATTGTTTTTGCTCCTGGCCTCCTCTTACCATGTAGTAGGAATAAAGAAAATGATAGTCAAGATCCAATCGTGAATGTTGCTACAACAAAAGTTGTTGGATTTGGGACATCAACAATTTAGAAGAAAAAAGAATTGGCGGCATCTATGAGAGTGTCATGTAACTACAATTTACTAGGCTCTCATTACGCTACCTAGTATTGGTTATGATATATTTATCCCCAGAATGCCCACAAAAAATATTTTTGACACAATTTACATGATCTTTAAATGGGTCTTAGTTCTTACTTGATTCTCAATATGACAAACTTCATTGTGGAAGATTCAAGTAGGACTAGCAGATTTAGAAGCACGGCTACAATAACATCAAGAAACAATCTTCCAAAGGAATTGCAGAATCAAAGGATAGATTTCTTGTCTTCAAAATTTAGAACTAAAGGAATTCCAGAATCAGAGGATAGATTTCTTGTCTTCAAATTTTAGAACTAAAGGATATCATCAAAAATATATGCTAAAGGAATTGCAGAATCAGAAGATAGATTTCTTGTCTTCAAAATTTAGAACTAAAGGATATCAACAAAAATATATGCTCAACTCTCTCAAACAGCCTTCGTTTGAACATTCAAGTAGTGCAATTAAAATTTCAAAGTGGAAAACCTAGTCAAGTGAGTAGCAATGAGATTTCTTGTGAGCTCTCTAACATCCCTTACAACTTTAGGCTTCTTGGTTTCTAGAGCAATTTCCCATATTGCCAAATTTTCAAACTTTGTGTTGAATCTAGAACCAAAATACAAATCCTTGGCTTGCTCCTCTAATATTAGTTCTTCTTCATCAATATCTTATTTTTTGATGGTATCCAAACCAATAGAAAAAGAAATATCCCATCCTATTAGTAAGAGACAATCACTTTCTTGCACAATCCTCCTTCCTTCAGGAGTGATGTTGACATAAAATTAAACCTCCTTAAGAACCTTTAGGGTTATTTGTTGCATCTCCTCATATGTAGCTTCTTCTCTTTCTTTATTCAACCTCTTAAGGAAGGATTCAATTTTATTCTTTGTCAGGAAATCCTTAAATTCTTTGGACTTTAAAAAATTTCAACTGTCAAGAACTCAATGCATGTCAAGGCTCTTATATCACTTGCCACATTATCATTGGCCCTTAGATCAACTATCATTCTATCTTATGGAGGACCATCAATTTGGACACTTGGTGAAGCAAGTTTGATTTACCTCCTCAACATCAGGCACATTTTCTCCTACTCCTTATGATTCTATATAATCAATTGAATAGTTGACTAAAGGTTGAACACCACCTTGTATTTCTAACACCACCCTTGGAGGAGCATTTGATGTAGCTGGCACCTCACCTATTGCAATAGGTTGTTTAGCTTCCTACCCTACTACCCTTGATTCTTCTCTGGCTAGTCTTCTTGATGGTGTAGAAACCCTAGGGGCAAGAATGGCCACATTATCAAGCATAGTTTGCATTTTGATAATAGGATCTTAAATATCATTATATTCTCTTAAATAATTTGGGTTAGTTAGTCTTCTTTGTTCCTCTCCCCTGAGGATTGTAACCCATGCATTCTTCTTTCTCTAGACTATTGTGTCAGATGTACAATTTCTTACATATTCAATTCTATTGAACTCATGATAGTTGGAATTTTTCACTCTTAACCTAACATGATCAATGAAGTGCTTTGGGTCATAGTTCCTTCACTTATCTACCTTCATTTTGTAAGATTGTAACAAGGAAATCAACAATTCTAACCCTTCCTTAGTAGTAACCATAAAGTAAAAAAATACAATTAATGATGGTAGCAATGATCCCTTCTTGTGAGTTCTCGGATGAAATTTATTTGCTTCATTAATTTGCCACATGATTTCTAAAAATGCAATTTTGTTTGGCACAATTCTTGTTAATATATGTGGTTGGACAGGTGCACCATATACTCTGATAATTGTAGTGTTTCAAGGGAGGAACCAATCACCCCAATTATGGTATATTCCTACCTCAAGTGTTTTATGTTTAGGTCTCAAGAAACTCCTTACTTTCTCAAACAAGTTGATACTTTGATGAACCAAATTTCTCATCACCTCTTGCACAAAATATTATTTAAACACAATATAATCTGAAGACTAACATTGCATGTCACAAATGTATGTTCATCCTTGTATTGGCAATGGAACTCCTTCAGCATCATGCAACTTAAATTACATTGCAGCACCGCATATTGCATTTCTACTATGCAAGTGTGTTGCATAATAGAGAATACCACTTGAAATACATTTGTCATCACCTTTGATTGCCATCAAACCCTTGCGAATTCCCTCTGCAATAGAAGTAGCAAATTCAAAGATCATGTTTAGGTCTCTATGTTGGATATCAACCACCATCATCATCAAATGCACTGGCATTGTGTCTTGCAATCCACAGCCAGGACTTGACATAGGGCATAATATGTGTTGATAAAATAATCCTCAAAATTGTCATAGTTAAAAGGATCAACTTTGTCTTTGGAAAACCTCACAAGCCTTCAGTTTCAATCCCTTTTTTTCTGATGACTATGTATAATGAAACAAAGTCTATAGGGATATTAGCATTTGTATTCAAATTGAACACCTCACATATATTCTACGTCTAGCCTTGCTAGGAGATCATTTTTGTTATTTATTATAGCTCCAGTATGAGGATCATATCTTTTGGAAATAGCCCTAATTAGGTCCACATTAACAAAAACATTTAGTACTACCAACCTCCCTAGGTCAAGATTTCATATGTTTGAGATCGATCTTGCAACAATACTCATTTTATAACAATAATTGAACAAATCCCAACCAATCAATTAATCTATATGAAAGGATCCCAAACCCTTAGGCATGCTTTTCCTTCTTGGAAAAACCAGGGAGATGACTTATAATATCTTCCTCTAACCCTCTTTTCATTTTTCCTGCCTGGAATGATGCTTGAATCATATTTAGGGTTTACTTACAAGAATTAGGAATTGTGAATTAACTATATAATTAGGACTCAATTTTATTTTAGAATTATTCAAGAGAGCCCGGAAAACCCTAATTCAATTCTTTATATGCAAAAAAAAACCTTTTGCATTAACAAACAATAATATTTTACTTGTTCGCAGTGCTTTGGAAACCCTAATTTGATTCTTTATGTGTAATCACAGCTTCAACAATCACTCCAACGGATTAATTTTCTCATAAAAATTAACTTTGATGCATAAGAACAAAGCACTCAATAGAATAAAATTGAATTCTTAATTGGTGTTGTAGAAACCCATCACCTCTGTAGTAATGGCTCAAACGAGCGAAGCCTACAAGTCTCCAGCTAGTCGTTCTCAATTTTGAATGTGGACCCTTGACCTTGGTCGGAGCATTTTTAATCAATGACTAGAACATAACTTTTTCTTAGCGCAAAAACCATTTGAGTTCTCTAGTACCTTCCCCTTGGAAGCTTCAGCAATGATTCGGTTACTAAGTTACCTACAAAAGGTCCAAAATATGGAGAACCATCATTGGCCTAAGCTAATTGTAGAAGAAGAGTTGGATAGAAGAAAGAATACATGGATGAAACAAAACAAAAAAAGGATGGAAAAGTGGGATGTAAATATGCATGATTGTCCAAGTACAAATGAAGAAATAAAAAAATATGTGAAGCAAAAATTCAAAAATGCTATATGGACAAAACAATCAAGGCAAAAAAAATATTACTATATCAAAGAATTTAATCCCAAGGGGGACCATGAAGAAAAGGCCTATATAGGAGTGAATATTAAATGGAGAACAAAGATGTTGATAGCCCAACTTCGTACTAGCTCACATCGTCTTAGATGTGAAATGGGCAGATGGATGGTTCCTAAAGAAGAGTGGGAAAAAAGAATATGTTGATTTTGCGACATGGGATTGGTGGAGATAGAATGGCACTTTGTTATGGAGTGCTTAGTGTATAAAGATATTTGGGTCAGTTATGAGGATACTTTACAAGTTGATAACTTAAATACCTTGTTTGAGGAGGAAAGGTTGGTCAAATCAGCAAAGTACATCATCAAAATCCACTATCGTAGAGTTGACCTCAAGCAAAGATCTCAAACTATTTAGGGTATTTTCTCTTCACTGACAATCTTGTGTTGTTCCTGGGTCTCATAGGCTTCTCTAGCCTCATGGACATTATTAAAATATTTCATTTCATTTCATTGGCCAAATCACACTATGAAGACAAGGTGTGCTGCAATGAGGAAATGACATAAGTTACCTTTCAGTCACAAGGTTTTCCCCACATTTACCATTGGGCCTTCAAGTGGAGATTTCCAAGTTGTTCCACTTTACATCATGGAGAACATGTGTCATTAGAGCACACCAACGCAATTCTAAACAGCTCTTAATTTTATAACTTGTGTTATGAAGAGAGTTCATGCTACAAATGAAAATACTACATGTGGTGCTTAATCATTTTTTGGCACTCAACAATTCCTATAACTTCTTACATGAGCCAACACTAAGTAAGAACCACATGTTTGAACAAATAAAGCTTTCGTTGCAAGGAGATTTGGCACTATCAATAAGGTATCAGCACATCAGCACATAATTGAACCTACTAGCTTGACACGGAAGAGACAGTCACAAATAGTGGAATCCATGTGGAAAAAGAACGCATTAGCACAACTTTAATGGGCTCGCGAAATGAGGAGACACTCAAAAGGATGGATTTATTTGAATAATATCTAGCCACATGGATGCCAAGCAGACAACGATAGGGACCACCATACAAGTGCATCAAAGGAAGACTTAAGTGTGTTTTAAGCGCACTAGATTAATTGGCTTGATCAGTCACTAGGATAAACGGTTTGATATAACAAATGACATCAAGGACATGAAAACATAACTTAGAAGCATCCAATGGCCTGGGCAAGTCACCAATTTGTTAGAAAATAAAGTGCAAATTATATGCCAAGGGTTTAAAGTTTTATCTTGAGTGAGTTAATCCTTTTAGGATATGAATTAAAACCCTAAGAATTTTGCTTAGTGTCAACAAAACCAATGTTTGACTATGCTCTAATGTTTGGCGAAGTATTAAACGGTTGTCTCTTTTCCTCTAAATGTAACAATTGGAGAAGCTTGGCTTCTAATTTGTCATTTGAGTTAAGACAATCAAGTGAGAACTAGAGAGTGGATTTTCAAATTCACCAAAAAGAAAGGATCAAGTCTATAGACTACACGATAAGGTGAAGTACCTAAAATAGTTTTATTCCTTATCCTACCAACCAACAAAGTGTACTTTAATTCCACATGCCACTCCCTAAGATTTTTATCCAACAATTTTTTAATGATATCAAGTTCATTCTTTGTAGTTGACTTGGGTACACCATTACCCTATGAGTAATAGTTTGAAGAAAATTTCAAAAATTGTTTTCAAATCAAAAACCCAATCAAAAATAAATAAATAAAGAGAAAGTGAGTATGTTATCAAATACCAAAGCAAAAGGTATTCAAAACTTGGTTGTAATGTTCTCAAAAAAATTAACACCTTAATTTTACATTGTTTGCATGGTTGGGCTTCAATCCATCGAGTGTAGTAATTTGTGGTTGTAGAAATATACATGTGACTAACCAAGTAAGGTAAATTAATTATAATGATGAAGTCAAGGCTCCACTATGCAAACAAGCATATCTCCATAATCGTTTGCAATGGTAATATATTTGTCATTGTACCAAACCAACAAGCTACATTGATTGTAAGTTGAAAATTCTTCTCAAAATTGCTCAAAAACAATATAAAAAGATATATATATATATATATAAAGAACTCATCTAGCTAGGTAATTAGGGTACCTCTATTGGGGCTATAGATGAATGGATACCAATAGAGTTGTACCTTTAACCAAATCACAAAGAAAACCTCGTTGATACTCTAAGTGTTTGAATAACAGCAAGCCAATCTTCAAGTATGTCGGAAGGTCAAATCAATCCATGTAGTTCAATGTTCAATTTGAAATGACAAGTTTCAACCTACTCCAAAAATGATAATCAAGACATGCACACACAATTGAGTTTCTCAGATAAATAGGGTTGTTGTCAACATTGATCTTGTCTTGTGGTTATGCCTTCATATTTTTTTAGTTTGATCTACAAAACCCTAGATTTTGGGTCTTAACTTTCTTTTATCTTTCAATAAAGGTGTCACTTGTTGTGCCTTACACGCATGCCTCATTTTTTTTTCAAAAAATGGCAAGCCCCTTCTTTTTTGCTTAGAATATGTTGTGTTCTACTAGTCATCACTTCTTTCCCTTTTTGGTCAATTAGGAGAGGGTATTGTAAGTTTTAGTTGGTTATGTTTTATTGTTAAAAGGGTTCTATTTAAATACTTTAGTGGACATTATCATTTTTCGGAAATTTGTGAAATTTTTAAGAACTATTGCACTTTTAACACTTGTCTTAACCTTCTAAGGTCTTTAACTTTCCTGAAAAGTGTCTTCTAAGATGTGCAAGTGTTTGTTTCTTTGTAAAATTTAATTTTGCAAAGTTTCAATACAAAACTAGACATAAGAGGTGTTATTGATTGTATAGCAGTGAATTTGCACCCCTTACGCAAATTCCCCTTCTACACTTCCTCACCTTAAAAAACCAAGTCCGAGGGCGAAAATCCACATCAATTTTTTGCCTTTGTTCCACTTAGCTTTTGTTTTGTGTGTTGGCAGAAGAATAACTTTCGGGGACGCCCGCGCAGCATGTAGACATGCGCACAGTGTGCTTATGTCCCTGACGGATTCCAGCGTCTGAAGCCTGCAGAGGCATTACACTTACCATTGGGGTCGATTTGTAACACCCCTCCTCGACCAACCAACCCAAATATGGCCATTTCTCTCATTCTCCCTTCAAATTCACTCTTCATTCCTTCATTTCATCTTCTAAGAATTCAATTCAGCTCTCTACACACTTTCTCAAGCATTCTCTTAGCATCCATGACTCTCAAGCAGCACATTGCACTCCATAGTAGCAACAACAACACTCCATCAACTTCGTAGAGCAACTGTGGAACAACACCATTGCAGCAGGGGCTTGAGTCCTCTCATTTTCTCCTCCATTAGCTAGTGAGCTCTTGGTGGAGGTGGCAAGTTTTTCACTCCCCTCCTCTACGATTTGGTTGAGTAGCACATTACTATTTGTTAGTGTTATTGTGTTCTTTACTTTCATTCTTCCTTTATCATGCTTTTTCTCCTTTATCACTATCTTGGCTGTCTATGGAGGTGGAAACACCAAAACGGGGGTTTGACTGAGGCAGACCCCGATACAACCCCCCAACAAATTTCATCTTTCTTTTGTGTAGGTGGGTGTGCTTTGTTGAGTTAGTCGGCGAATGAGTACCTTTGTGAGATCATTCTTGTCACCTTCACTCTCATATATTTGCTTTATCATATTTTTTTGTATTTGTCCTACTTTATAGATTTATTTTGTCCCTTTGGAAGTGACTAGCTAGTTCGTCATCCTGTTTTCTGACGATTCACATTGACATTTTGGTCCTCTCGTTGTACGGACGCCCGCGCACCGCGTTGTTGTCCCGGAACCGTGCTTTCGTCCTCGGATAGAGAGCTTCCTGAGGTACAGTGTTGAACCCAAAAACTGGCTCGCCTAGCCCCTTCTTGGATTTTGGGTTTGCAGAGTGATTGAAGCTAGGTTAGGGGAGCCTTCCATTCTTGGCCCTTCGTGACCTGGGGCCTTGAACATGGTTGCTCCCCCTCACTTACATTTTTGGTGAACCTGACGTGAACCATTTTGGTTCCATTCTGTGATACCAAAAGTTCCTTTCCTTGTATTCTAGGAGTGTTGTAGGTGTGAGTGTTGTGAGGTTTTCACCTTACAACCCAACTTGCGACCCCTAGTAGGCATAGTTGGAGGGTTCCAAAGGTGTTGTGTAATGAAACCTTGATTGGGTCACCATCTTATCCTTTAACCTTTTAGGGACTCTATGAAAGTATCGTCTAGTGTGTGTAATGGCCTCTTTCCTACATCAACCTATCCCCTCTGTGCAACCTATGAGCAGTGGTCCTGGTATAACCTTCACTTCACAGGACCTGTCAATGGGTTTTAATACGGAACCATCTCCTCTCTACATCCTTGCGTGAATCAATGGAAACATCGTAGTAGGTGTTCTCGTTGATCCGATGTCTCAAATAAACATTATAACTGAGGAGATCATGCTAATCAACTTCTTGCACAAAGATGGGTACGATGCACCCGTAAGCACTCTGCACGCATGACGGACTTTCCGTACCCCCTTTGGGTAGTATTGTCCTGTCGGTTTTGGTTGGACCTAAATCCGTGAAGCTTTTCTTCAACATTATCCCTGGGTATCCCTTGGTTGGTGGCTATGAATGTGATGCCTTCGGTCATGCATAAATGTTTAAAATTTATCCACGAGGGTTTCGTGCATGTGATTCATGACACTGGTTATAAACCACCAATTGCTCATGGTAGCCACTCATTAGATTACTCTTGGCCTACACCCATTGGTCCTCTCGTGCCTAGGATGGACCTCCTGCACCGAACATATCAAAATTATAAGAAAGGGCGCCTAAGGCCGAAAGTAAGAAAGCCTCTGTCGCCTTATGTTGTTTCACATTGGGCTTGCCTAAAAGCTAACAGTGATGCCGCTAAGCCACGTAGAAGGGAAGAAGAGAAGCGGTCCCAAGATCCTCCTTCTTCCTCCTCTGATGTTCAACCTAACACTTCCTCTCGCCCTGCTAAGGCGCCATTAGATTTCATTTCGCGTTTGTGAGAGAATCCTATGGTGCCTGCTTGGCGAAAGCCCAAGCATCGCAGGTTTCAGCTTCATATTTTGCCCACAGAGCCTATGCCCATTAGGTATAACAGGAAGAAAGGTCCCCATGGGGAATCCTGTATGTCTCGGCCTCCTACCGCTCCTACTCCCAAAGCAATGAATGGGAAGAGGCCCGCTACCAAGGCACTAGACTCAACTCCCCCCGCTGCTTCTCAACCTGTTCCTCCTACTCTCATTCAGGAGTCTATTCCTCCGCCGAAAACGGTTGTAGTGGACACTCCCATGGTTGAGCAAGAGCCTTTTGTTCCTTCACAGCCTTCGGCCTCCAATTCAAAGAGTCACAGGAACCACCTTGTGCGCAAGCACAAGCACCAACGAAAGGCTCTCATGGCTGAGTAGGCTGCATTACAAAGGAAGGAAGAGGAGACAACTGCCCCTATATCAAGGCCTCCTCCCACGCCCTCCTCTCTCCTTCCCTCTACTTCCGTTCAGTCTAGCTCTTTATCGCTTCAGACTTCTGTGAGTATGAATGCGTCTGACCCTAAAAAGGTGCAAGTGTTCATCACTCCTTCAGTGGAGCCGCCTCTGTTGATGTCCCTTCTGGATGACCAGCCTTTCCCGAAACCCATAGATATGATGAACACTTCGATAGTATCTACTGCGGTTTTCTCTTCCTCCTCTTCCTCTACACCTCTCGCCTCGTCTAGTAGTCCTTCCAGCAACAGAGGATGCTAGAGGATCCCACCTTCTCTGAAAGGTGGTCCCGCTCTGACTTATTCTGTCCTAGTGACGAAACTAGTCTTGGCTTCCCCTGAGTTCATTACCGCTCCCAAATCACTTGGTGAGCCTAGCGGTGAATCTCGGGCACAGCCTTCTCCATCCGTTGAGGTGAAACATGGCACTCCTGTAAAGTGCATGTTTAACTCTCTGGATGAAGTTCTAACCTTGTCAGCAATCTTCGCGATATCACTGACCTTAGCTCCACAAGAGCTTAGTGGAGGGGACCTTGCGGGGCCCTCTTCCTTAGCCCTTATTGTGGGGGGGGTCGGACGATCCTCCTCTTAACATTCCACCACTGCAGGCCAGTCCTCCTTCCCCTTACGATGATCTAGAATGGGAGGCGAATGGCCTCTTGGTCGATCAATGTTAGGGGGAGGCCCCTTCTTTATCTTTAGATTAGATGTGCATGTGTTTGTTGTGATGTGTTCCCCCGTGATCATGCTACGTTTGCTTGGATGACCCTCGTCACCCCTATTGGTGCTTGGATACAGGCATGGTTTTTGTGTTGTAAACCTTCTTCTATTTATATCATCATTCATCCATGTTTGTGACTTGATTTTCGATAAATTGGGGACAATGCAAAGCGTTGTGGGCATTTAGGCTTCCCTTCCATGTTGATCCAATTTTTTATTTTTACTTTGTCTTCTTGTGCATTCTTCACATGGTCTGATATAGTAGGGGGTTGATGACAATTCATTTTATATACTACTATTATACTTATATATATATATATGAGCAATTTTGACCCTGAAATATCAAGCTACCACTGTGCCCTTTGTTCGTGATGTTTTCTTTTGGCTTTTCCTTTATCTTTCTCCCTTCTTTGCTTGAGTTATCCCTCTCATGTGTGACAATGCCACTTCTACAACACTTTGATTTTTAGAAAACCCATTTGTTGCCAACGAATCTTTTCTTCAGAATTTTCACAAACTTCCTTTCAAGAATTGCATTCTTGATTTGAAACCCTAATGGAACGTTTTTCCGTCATCATGGGTTCGTAAAAAAATAACTTGAGAACCTTCCTCTGAAATGGGAACAGCTTTGACCTTCCCCTTGCGTGGGGGCATTTTCTTCCCTTCGAATTCCTTGATGAAGTGAACATCTTTCAAAAGGATTCCTTGATGATGAATCGATTCGAGAAAGAAGTATCTCTTTCGTACTTTCGAGCAGTGTGTCCCTTGAGTGGACCCCCTCTTCATGTCGGGTTCCCAAGGGACCCCTTTGAAAACATTTCCAACTTGTTGACGGTCTACACGACTACCACTTACTTGCCTACATGGACACTTTCTAGCATGTTCTATTTGCGGATAAACATGTCACTTTACGGGTGCACCTATGAAGCCGCTCTCGGACTCTGTGGAGTCCCCTTCCTTGGGTTTCCTCCATGTGAGATATCTTGGGGTATACCTCCCAGCAGGTTTGCAGACCTGTAGGACACTTCTTCTGAGCTTCCTCCCTGCCACAGATCTTGGGTGTGGCTCCCCTACAAGTCTGCGGGTTTGTAGGGCACTTTCTTTGGGTTTCCTCCATGTGAGAGATCTTGGGGGACACCTCCCTATAGGTCTATAGGTTTGTAGGGCGCTTTCCTGGGTTTCCTTCATGCAAGAGATCCTGAAGAACACCCTCCTTGCAAATCTTTGGGTCTGTAAGGTGTTTTCCTGGCTTCCTCCATGTGAGAGATCTTAGGGGACACTTCCTTGCAGGTCTACAGGTCTATAAGGCGCTTTTTTGGGTATCCTTCATGTGAGAGATCTTGGAGGACACCTTCCTTGCAGGTCTACAGGCCTGTCAGGTGCTTTCTTCTTGGGGCTTCCTTCATGTGAGAGATCATGGGGGTTGCCTCCTTGCAGGTCCACGAGCCTGTAAGACACTTTCATTCTTTAGCTTCATGGCTCAGTAGGGCTATGAAGTCCTTTACTTGTCTTGCGCTCTCAAGCTCGCCAGATTGCAGTCTGCTTCCTCAACAGTTCAGGTATACGTTTCTAACACTACTACTTTTTTGATCTACTTTATCGAAGCACTCATCAGTATTCGTGCTCGCTAAAGTGGGGGAAAAATGTATAGGAGTGAATTTGCACTCCTTACGCAAATTCCCCTTTTACACTTCCTCACCTTAAAAAACCAAGTCTGAGGGTGAAAATCCACATCAGCCCGCTGCCTTTGTTCTACTTGGCTTTTGTTTTGTGCATCGGTAGAAGAATAACTGTCAAGAACGCTTGTGTGGTGCGCAGACTTTCGCGCGGTGCACTTATGTCCATAACGGATTCTTGCGTCTGAAGCCTTCAAAGGCGTTACACTTCCCATTGAGGTCAATTTGTAATGCCCCTCTTCGACCAACTGACCCGAATATGGCCGTTTTTCTCATTCTCCCTTCAAATTCACTCTTCATTCCTTCATTCTTCTAAGCATTCAATTCAGGTCTCTACACATTTTCTCAAGCATTCTCTTAGCATTCATCACTCTCAAGTAGCACTTTGCACTCCATAGCAGCAACAACACTCCATCAACTCCGTAAAGCAAGTGTGGAACAACACCATTGTAGCAGGGGCATGAGTCATCTCATTCTCTCCATTAGCTAGTGAGCTCTTGGTGGAGGTGGTAAGCTTTTCACTCCTCTCCTCTACAATTTGGTTGAGTAGCACATTACTGTTTTGTAGTGTTATTGTGTTCTTTACTTTCATTCTTCCTTTATCATACTTTTTCTCCATTATAGCTATCTTGGTTGTCCATGGAGGTGGAAACACAAAACGAGGGTCTTACTAAGGCAAACCCCTATACAGCCCCCCAACAAATTTCCTTTTTCTTGTGTGTAGGTGGACGTGCTTTGTGGAGTTAGCCAGGGAATGAGTACCTTGGGGAGATCATTCTTGTCACCTTAACTCTCATATATTTGCTTTATAATATTCATTCGTATTTTTCCTACTTTATAGCTCTGTTTTTTCCCTTTGGAAGTGACTAGCTAGGTCGTCAGCCTATTTTTTGGCGGTTCACATTGTCTTTTTGGTCCTCTAGTCGTATGGATGCCAACACACCTAAGAGATGCCAGCATGCCGCGTTGTTGTCCTGGAACCGCGCTCTCGTCCTCGGGCAGAGAGCTTCCTGAGGCACAGTGTTGAACCCGAAAACTGGCTCGCCTAGCCCCTTCTTGGATTTTGGGTCTGCAGAGTGATTGAAGGACCTTATAGTCATCATTCTCGTCCCTCACCTCTAAACACCCCTTTAAGCTGAGGTAAGTTAGGGCATCCTTCTACTCTTGGCCCTCCATGACCTGGGGCCTTGAACGTGGTCGGTCCCCCTCTCTTACACTAATTAATAATCCAAATGTCCAAACCAATCCCAAGTATTTTTCCCACAATAGATTAAAGCTCAAAAGGTTTGTAATGTGAAGTGTGTGGAATTATGAGGGACTACTAGATATCTAACATGTTGTCTAAACCTTCAAACATCTAGATCTTTCTCATAAACCTTCCTTTGGTTAGTCAAAATGTCCATTTCTTTGCAAAATTGACGTTGTAAGATCTCAACTTACCATAGTACATGCTTTTATTTGCCCTCCATATCTTGTCATCCCAACATTTTTCACGTGTATTTTGAATGGTCAAAATATTCAATTTGAAATTTTATTTTCATGGAGTTTAAATGCAGCAAAGAATACTAGATGTGTCATCAAATGATAATAAAAAACTAAGTCCACTTATGCACCCTTTTCTTGCAAATTAGTGAAATTGTAAAAGGGATGTCTTAAGAGTAAAAAATTGCAAAATTATGGAGATTTGAATGATTGCTTCCATTTTCTTTCAAGCTTCTTGGTGTCCACTTCTCAATTAAATTCTTGCAAAAGTGTCTCCATAGTTAAATCTTCCCACCAACTTGTTTCCTACATTAATTGTCACACATGGAGTTAATAAGGGTATAAACTGAATTTAATCAATCATTTCATCATTTTGCAATCAAATCTTCTAAGCTCAAGCAATCTTTGTGACCCCAACAAGCACAAAAGTAACAAATTCGTCATCATTTCAATGTAAGAGTGAGGATTTCACCAACCATAAAATTAGTGAAAGACACATAGTTGAAGTTAAGAAGCTTAGTAGCTAGCTAGGGTTTTCATGTTTCTATATTTTGAGAATTCCAACTTCTTCAATAGTTCATCAAGCAAGAATTTATAAATGAAACATAGCACAGGTGTGCAATTCCCAATAATGATCAATGTGTATGCATGTCCTTTCCCCAATGCAAAAGACATAAATTCAAAGATATAATTTGCATATTTACACCAATAGGCCATCGTTTGATCCATATGAAAGAATGGAAAAATATGTGGGACCATTGATTAAACATGTGCCACAACTTGAAGATTTTTGGATTGATTACAATAACAACCATGAGGTGAGGAAAAGGAGATATTGTAGATTGATTGTCTTTCAAATAAAAGTATTTGAAATAATTGATACTTTTGATCAATTGTTAGATGATGAGATTGTTTCACGCGAAGTCCATTGAAAATAAATGTCAAAATCTCATTCCACCACTAAACTAGTTAGAGAGAAAAGTTGAAGTTGATTCCTCAACCCTACAACTCTCATGGATCACTTGCAATCTAACATATGTCACACAAAGAGAAATAGCAAAGCTATGGAGGCCAAGAGTTAATTGATCCAAAAAAATGAATCATATTGAATGTGCAAACCACACAATATGAGTGAATAATACAATGAGAATCCGTATAAAAAAATATTAAAAAAAAAAACTAGAGAAACCCTAGGTGAGTATAAAAGGATATCATGACATGTGTCATCATCATATGACTTGATACACAAAAAAGAATGACCTAAGTAAGCTTAAGTACTAAAGTGAGAAGGGATCTAAGTAATTAAATAATTAATTAGGAAAATACCATTTACTCAAACACCCCCCATTAAGTGCAACTTAGGGAATAGTTAGAACCCTCTAAATGTGAATGCATAAATTGCAAAAAATGGGTCCTGACAACTAAGAATAATGAGATACCCAAGTAAAATAAAAAGTCTCTCATAACCGGAGAAAAAGAGAAACTCATGGGAAAAACTCCTTTTCTAAAAAATAGCAAAACAAATGAAGGACTGAGAAGCCACCACAATGTCCCAAAAAATAAAAACATGAAGAACATCACTAAAGCACGAACAAGTTGCAAACAACTATCGAGAGATGATAGCTATAGTGCTAAATATGAAGAACCTCCTATGAAATCAAGATCAAGATCAAGATCAAGAAGCCAAAAATATGTGTGAGTGCCCCCAACGACACTACTCAAACAAAGATCAAATGGAAAACAAAGGAAAACAACTCATAGTTGAACATACAAATGGCACATGAATCTGCATGAGTGACCCCAACGACAATACTCAATCAATGCAAGTAAAACTAGAAATCAAAAATACAAGTGTCAATAGTATGAAGAAACTAATCAAGGATGGAAGGTCTCCTCTAGAAAACAAGAATGCAAGATTCTCTATATAGTAAGTATTTCATCTCATCGAAATTCATGGGTAAATAATCATTGCATCTATCTAGTACATAAGAACAAATACTAAATACATAGTTCACTCCAAATCAAAACCAAGGAAACATTAACAAAAACAGTATGAAAAGCCTTGATAATGCAACAAGGGAGACAAATGACAGGTCCACTAAAACTATATGTCACCAAGTAGTGCATGAAGGAGAAGAAACAACATATGAATGTGCACAAGAGAGTACTTGCAACTGAAAAAGGGTGTGCAGAAAAGGAACACAAGAATGAAGATAGATAAGGTTGTGATTGCAAACAAAATGGCACACACAACAAACCCCCCATAGCATTTCAATATTAAAAAAAAAACTATAGCACTTTATAATACAATGCAAGTACAAAGTATGACACAACAAGATGTGCAAAATACTCAAAAAGCATGCACGAGTGCTACTTTATCTCAAAGCATCTACAAATGAAAAATGCATTTAAAATATGTTCACTAATGCCCAAAAGGAAAACATGATGGAAATACATTATGCAAATCTCACAAAGAAGTCATCTAAGGCAAACAAAAAGTTTCTAAGTGTTAAAATGTCCAAATAATCATTCAAAATGTGAAAACATTACAAATTGAATAAAATGTACCTGGAGCAAAATCTGAAAAAAGTGCATGGATAGCTTTAAAGAGCACTAAAAGACCTTTCAACACCACAAAAATTGCAAAAAACTGAGGAACTGGCCAAAAATTATGAGTTCAGAAGCCAAAAATGAGCATCTAACTTTGACAAGTGATAAAATGCACTAGCAACAAAATTTGAAAAAAAATACTTATACCATTGGAAAGTACTTAGAGCCAACTTTTCAATGATATCTAGTTTGCCAAATTTTGATATTGCATTCCCATGTTGTGCCAAAAAGAAGGGAAAAAAATAGCTCTTTTAGGGCAAATTAGGGCTTGAGGGGGCAAGTGTGGGTCATTCGTTCTACTAATGTCAACAAATGAAATATTGTGCATGTTAATGTACTCCCTCCAATCAACGAAAAAATGCCAATTTGGTTGGAAACAAGCGATGGTGACAAAATATGCTCTTTGTTTGCCAAAAATAGTCTCCTAGTGTCAGAAAAAAAAAACATTGTAAGACACCAAAAAATGGCATTCCTTGAAAAAAAAAAATCTCAACACAAAACTCATCATTTAATAAATGTCTAGCAAATGGGGAAGGAGGTCGTTGTCAAGGAGTAAAGATGCTAGAAAGATTGTAGGAAATGAAAAACGTCCAATCAAGAAGAATTGGGATCATCAAAAAACACTAGGTATGCAAAAATCATCGCCATCGGCTAAGAGGGCTTGATGTCGCCTGGTAAATTGAGTCAAGAAACAAACACTAATGTCATTGAATATGTGTCATCACCATGAAAAAGTTCATCAAGAGGGTTGTAGGGTTGTTAGCGGTCCAAAAACACATCCCTCTTAGTCAACGATGAAACAAACCTTCATCGATTAAACAAAATTGGCCCTCAAAACAAAAACAAAATCTACAATAAAAGATTTTAGGTGCCAAAAATATTGCAAAAAAATGTTGAAACCCTTCAAAGATGCCAATAATATTGAAAATCCCACCACTAAACCCAAATCCAAAAGAAAAAAATGAAATTTGTTGCTCTTAAAGAAAAAAATTCTATAGAAATGCACCCAAAAAAACCTCAAAACTATGCCAAAAATCATACCAAAGAGGGAAAAAATGTTGACACAAAGGGTGCAGCGAAGGTATTGTTTGTACATCCTATATGGATCCATATAGTCATACAAATTTGCTACATTAAATGCTATGCCCATTGAAAAAAATTGTAAAATTTTGAACTGATCCAATTTTGATGTTCGGACAAACGATCTTTAGGTTTTTTAGCCTTTTGAACGCAATAGTGAAGCCTATTTGGCTCCATGCTGCACAAAAATTTCATCCAAGTCTAGATCTCAAAAAAATGAATAGGGAATTGCATATTTGGAGCTCCAATGCCATGAGTTGATTTCTCAACCCTATAATTCCCCAAGATCACCTGCAATCAAACACCTATCACAGAAACAAAAATAACAAAGCTAGGGAGGCTATGATTTGATTGATCCAAAAAATAATAAATCATATTGAATGTGCAATTCAAACAATATGAATGAATAATACAATGAGAATCCTTATAAAAGAAAAAACAAAAAGCAACCTTAGAGAAACCCTAAGTGAGGAGAAAAAAAGATCATGACATGTGCCCTCATCATATGACTTGAGAGACAGAAAAACACATGACCTAAGTAAGCTTAAATACTAGATTGAAAATGGATCTATGTAATTAAACAATTAATTAGGAAAATACCCTTTTACTCTAACAAAAATAACATCCCTCAAGGAAATAACAAAAAGGAGTGTTCAATTTCAATATAACATGTTTGAAGTGAAAGATTGAACAATTGAAGGTTAAAGGTATAACCTTGTTGTGACCTATTTCACACATGGCCCCATTGCAAATGGGGACCCCCAGTAGTTTGCTTTTTTAGGGTTTTTCCTTCGCGTTACAATTTCAAGTCCTTTGCTTTGAGAGTTTAGAGTTAGAGTTTTGAGGAGTCATCCGAGCCAACTAGAGAATTCAAGCCCAAAACAGTGCATAAACAACGTCAAAGTGCTCAAAAGGTCTAGAGGACGAGGAACACCATTGCTTTGAGTCAATTCTGACACTCCCTACTTTTTAGGGATTCTGTTTTTTTGCTTTTTGTTTTTTTCATTTTTGGAACTTTTGGACCAATCTGGGATTTACTATTTTAGAAATTTTGTCTTTTTTCTTTTTTTCTACTTTTAGTAATTTCCATTTTTAGAAAGTGCCAGGGCCCCACAGGTCATGGAGTCAACGTTTTCATCTTCAAAATCAAAGTTTTGCACCTCCAATCATAAAAAGTAAGAAAAAATCATAAAAAGCAGGAGAAAATCACATGGCGAGGGTTTTGTTCCAAAAGAACCAGATAATAGCAAGAAATTCATGGCATAAGCATCACTAAGCTCGCCTAGACATGAAGAATGGATGGCAAAAGGAAGATAAAATTTGTCATGCACATGGTCAAGCTTGAAGGATGAAATGTCTAACCTGAAGCAAAGTCCACCATGGAGATGGAAGGACAAGAGCAAAGTCCGCCCATCCTTGTCCAAGGCACTCCAAAGTCCGCCATGAGGATGATAGGCACAATGGCAAGCTAGATGCAAAGTTCGCCCAACCTATGGCAAGACCATCATGAAGTTCGCCCATGCACTTGTCCAAGATGCTAAGAAGTTCGCCCAGCCTTGGCAAACAGACTTCAAAGTCCACCCAGCACTAAGGAAGGCATGGCATGAAGTGGATGAAGTCCGCCTAGGAAGAAATAGGAGTTGGCAAGACAAGGATGAAGTCCACCCAGCCAAGAGAAGGAAAGAAAGACTCAAAATTTGGCTAAGTATTGATACGTTCGGAAGAAAATTTCATGAAATTGGCTAAGTATTGGCGAAATATGATTAAATGTCAAAGGAGAGAATATGGAAAATACATGTTGAAGTCCACCCAGCCTAACATGAAGATGGCTAAACCACTTCCAAAGTAAGCCCACTTGAAGATAAGATAGTAAAGAGCTCATAGAGTCCGCCTAGAGGAGAGATGGAATTTGAAATGTCTTAGCTCTCACCAAGTCCGCCTAGAGAAGATGTATCATGGAAAGAGGAAGATGAAGTTCGCTCAAGTTAGACAAGATGGCAAGACAACTATGAAGTCCACCCTTGGCATGGAGAGCCTAAAGCCAAACAAATTTCAAGAGGAAATCCATGAATAAAATAAATTTTTCCATGGTTAAAAGGTTGGAAAAGGTTGAAAAGGTTCGAAAATCAAATTTAACACTTAGAATATTTTAATATTTTCCAACACTTAGAAAAAGTTTTGAAATATTCAACACTAAGAAAAAGTTTTGAAATATTCAACACTTAGCCAAAATCTTCAAACTCAAAAGAAAAATCTAAAAGATTTCACAAGGATGGCGCTTAGGTAAGAGATTAGAAACTTTCTCTTAAAGATTTTTAATAAGGATTGAGTTGCCATTTCGGAGAAAATAAAACAAGTCCGAGTTTGATGAATCTAAGATAAAAACATGAATTTGCCAAAATAATCGAACCTTTCAACTTTATAAAGAGTTTAGCTTGTCATTTTCAACTCATTCTTTCAAAGTTCGATGGTAAAAGAGATTATAACTCTCTCAAAGATTGTGAAAGATAATTTCTTGAAGGAAGATTTTGGAGAGAGTAAATTTTTGAAGAAAATTCCGGGAGATAAAGTAAATTTCTAAGTTGAAGGATCGAATTTCTGAAGGCTAGGCGTGCTTTTTCTAAGCTGAAGTAGAACTTTCAGAATTTAAGGCAAAATCACCGTCAAAAGTATATAATTTCGAAAGTTTAAAATCCAAATTTGACAGATTTTTTATCATTCTTTTGTCTCATTCTGGCAAAATTTGTTAAGTACTTAGTCGAATTCTCCCAATTTCAGTCTGCTTTTTTGCAGAATTTAACTTTTCTATAGGCTGAAAGTACAATTTTCGAGAGAAAGGTCCAAGAAACTCAAAATTAAAATTTTAAAATTAATATATTTCTATGTTTCTTGCAGGATAATGAACACCAGAGGAGAACCCTTGAGAAAGGCACAGATGAAGTTCGCAAGCAAAGGACTCCAGCCGGAATCAAAAATCATCTCCAAATGGAAGAACATCACAGACATAAATATTGAACATGTAGATTTTAAAGACTTCAAGAAGAGGATGTATGGACAAGAAGGATTCTCGCCGACACCAATCGCTCACCAGATGATGAGGAATGGCATCGTCCAAGTAACTGGATTTCCACCAGCTGTAGAATGTGTTGAATTGATGGTGGAATGTGCCATACACTATAACGCATAGGAAAGGTAGATTGTTGCACCTGATGGTAGAGTGTTAGCTCATTTCGAAGAGTTAGCCATTCAAGAGGCTTTCGACATACCAAGTTATAACCGAACTTCATACAAGACCAAGGAAGATGCAAGAAGACATTATGAAGATCGGATGGATCTTTGTGCAACCAACATCAATAAGGCATGGTTGGAGAAACCAAGGCCTTCCATCAAGAAGATGCCAAAGAAATTGCTTCAAACCGACTTCAAGGAGGAATATGGAGATATTATATTGCTATTGAACAGTAATGGGCAGCCCGTAGGGTGCACCATTTGAGATGTGGATGTATTATTTCATTGATAACATCACCTTAAGCGTCAAGATGTTCAACTGGTAACAAATAATCAGTGACAATCTCCATGAGCAGCTAGTAAATTTGGAGAGGACAAAATCTTTCTACATGATTTCTTATATTGTCTATCTATTGGCAAGGACTTACAGATATGCAGGATTGATCTGTCGAGGCATAGTGGGCAATCGGGAAAATGAATTCAAATCTTATGATTGTTATTCGCAGTTGTAGCTATGCGAAAAGTCACACTTCATGAAGCGAATGATGCCTTCCTAATGTACATCACTAGAATACTTCAAGGAGGAATGCATCAAAGGCTTACTCGTGAGGCCAAGAGCCTAATCAGCAGATACGGATCCTAGTTTATCCAGTTTCCCATATTCACCTACATAAGAGTTCAGGGAGTCATCGGATGTCCTTACTGACTCCCGATCTATCCCACTAATAGAATGGTCTTGCTTGAGGTTCTTAGACAACTGGAAACATACCAAGGCCTCCAGAGAACGAAGCGAAAGGCAGTCATCACCTTTCCATTCTTCATTGGGAATATGCAAGAGTCTTGTCCATCAGCACAGGCAGCTGAAAGTGCTAGGTTAGAAATGCAATGGTACCCTTTCACATCTTGCCGGTCTAGAGTTGACTTCGATCCTCGCCACCACATTGGGGTCTGAATGGAAGGAAGTATAAACATAAGGTAGACCTAGAGGATTTCTGGAAAAATGTTGCAGATGAATATGATGTTAGAAAAAGACTATGGTCTAGACTGTCGGTGAACCTGATCAGAACAATTGAGCTCTTTCGTGTACCTAATCAGCTGGAGGATGATGGGGAGTATGTTTAGCCGGGCTTTGATGAGAATCGGCCTCTTCCTCTTGTAAGATGGTCGGAACCAAAGCTAGCGGATTTCACCATCTTGATGAGGCCAGTTGTCAAATATTCACAGTGGTGAGCAGATCAGCAAGTCCAAGAGCTACGACGAAGGAATGTGACTCTGACTTATAATTTAATGGGTGAAGCGGATTCCTGTTCTTCAAACGTAGGTGCATCCCAAAGTGATAAACCAATCGAGAGCACCCATTCGAGGAAAAGGAAGGAAATAGTCAATGATTCTACAAGGATGAAAGGAAAGAAGATTGCAAATGAGGAACCTACTCCGAAGAAGCAAAGATTGAAGCTTCCTCATTTTGCCATGTCTGGGAATATGAATGAGATATTGAATATTGATGAATCATTGAACGACATAAGAATTCCTTCTCCGATTCATATTGAGCCAATCCCGCCAACAGATGATGAACCCCCATCTCCCACAGGCACAGAAATACTCAAGTCTGAGAATGAAATGGATATTCTGGGTGGTGAATTTCAAGAGGGAATGATTTCCGCTCTTAGAGGAATCCAGGATATTTCATGTGTAGAGAATGCTCGGGAAGAAAACAGCATTGAACAGCCTACAATTCCTGATTGGCTAAAAGAAAGATTGAAAATAAAAGTACCAATAGAGATCCCAAAGGAAGATGATACAACCGATTTCTTGGCCAGGTTAGAGACAATTATTGTGAAGAAGCCCGCCAAAATGTTTTCCACGATCCAGAGGGAGGAAACCGGTCGCCGTACAGTACAAATTGTTGTGCCAACAGTAGATAAGTTGAAAGAGGATATTGCTCCTCAAGACTATGCCATCACCACTGTCGACTTGGGCCCAACAACAAAGGGTCAAGAGGTGGAAAACTTGGACAATTCAATCACATCCATCAAGGCGAGGTTGGAAAAGGAAGTGGCAAAGAAGAAAGAATGTAAAAAGGAGATTGAACGCCTGAAGGAGTACATCCAGCATCTGACCAAACCTCTTGATCAGGCCGACTCAGTAGTTCCTCCACTTTTAAACTCTTCACAAGAAACGATTAAAAATTTTGAAGAGATGGTCACAGCTAAAGAAACAAAGGAGTGGATAGTAAGCAAGAGTGGAGAAGCAACTACATTTGCAGAGAAATTGATATTAGCTCATGGAAAAACTTCCTCTTTGCTTTCAAGAATTGCAGTTATGGTTGAAGCATGGGAAGACCTTTAGGATATTCAGGATAGAATTGTTCCATGCCTCAAGAGTGCTGAAAGGAGTTTCGAAGTAGGAACTAATTGATGGAAAAGTTATTGCAACAGGCGTTGCATATGATTTCAATAACTGGTACTGGGCATTGATTGTGCAGAGCATAGTCTTGGAGAAGGTGAAGGCAGATAGTATTAGAGCTGAGGAGCAGATGAGAGAAATCCAGAATAAAATCTTACTTGTAGCTGCAGATGTACTTGAAAAGGATATTGTCCAAGCAAACGATATGCAACTTGAAAATTTAAAGCTCAAAATCCAGGAGACTTTCTTCACCAGCATAGGACCGATTCTAAAGCAAAATTTGACTAAGGCATCAGACTTCTTGTCCATCTGGCATGCCTTCCAACACCAGGAATCAGAATGGGAGAATGTTTTCACCGAGAGTGCAGATGATTTGGACGTGTTGGAATACAAGGTCAATATGCTACCACATGTCACAATTGAGGAGGTCAACATAATAGTGTCTAAGTTCCTCAAATACACTGCCACTCAGGAGGATAAGGATGCACCTCCAAGAAGATAGCTCCATATGCCACGTGTTCTTCACCCATTTGTTGTTAAATGTTATTCTGGGAAACCCTAGTTAGGGTTGATTTGTCTAAATCTTTGTCGTCGATCTTAGATTGATCTCGGCCATTCATTTATTTTCAAAAACTCTATATAAACTCTCATTCTCTCATTTTTCATTTGATGAAGAGAATGTTATGAAATTGTTGTGTATAGCTACTTCAGATAATAAAATTTCATATCCATGATTTGCTTTGAATCCTTCTTATTGTCAAGTGGTTGCATGGTTCCATATCTCCTTCAACAATAGATTAGATTTAGTATAGAACATAGAATAGATTTAAAAGTAGAATTTGATTTGAATGTATGTTAGATGAATGAAAGATTTGATAGTAGAGATTGGTGAAACTTTGCTCATACTTTCTTCGAATGAATGATTTTTGTTCGATGCGTAAAGTTAGCCTGAGCTTATATATTGTGGATGCTTAACTTCTGTCTGAATAAATATTGTTTGATTTGATGGTAGTTATTCATGACGTGAAAATCATAAGCACACCCTTAGAAAATTGCACTCACTTTGTGTAGTTGTCCTCAGTGTGGCGAAGCAAAGTGTTGTTATTGGTTTCACCCAATCTTTACCGTCTTTTGAGTTCATAGGATTAGCATAGAACTTCTAAACCCTCATCCTTTTGCATTTTTTTTGAAACTCTGAAAAGCCCAAAGAACCAAAAAGGATAGAAAAGAGCATTACTGTCAAATTAGTCTAAGTCCTAGCTTGTGAGTACTTTGTTAACATAAGTCCCTTTGTGTATTACTAGCATATCACAACACCCATTGAGCTTATCCACACGTTAAGACTTGACAAAAGAAACCTTGGAATTGCCATATGATCTTCTCGCAATCTTGGCATACGCGGTGGTTTTTCAAGAGAGGATAAAGTGTCTTTGGACTTTTTATTCTAATGTTCGGTGAATGATAAAATGTACACCAACAAACCTTCACATACACTAAGGAAGAACCTGTTAGAACTGTAAAAATCTGATGATTTTACATGTTGATTTCACTCATAAATTTCCAGATTGGTCCTACCGTGTGCATATTTCACCCATATTTTTCCATATGGTCCCATTGTTTCCATCGGGTCATGCGTTTTTTACATTATGGTCCCTATCGGCATGAAGAAATCAGGGTCTTCCCGATCCATATTGTTTTTCTGCGATGTATAAGTCTGTGTTGCCTATCGGCAAGACTTATTTGATGTCACAGTGATCAGGATCCATCTCCAGGCATTTATCGGCAGGACACATCTTTTGTTTCGGCGATAGAGGAATGGTCTATCGGCAGGAGTTTTGCCGCCGTGATGAGGTCTTATCGATTTCCATATGTCTCGTTGACCGGCACATGAATGAACTTTTCAGCGAGACTCTTCTTCGAAGTAAGGTCATAGCGAACTTCCCTTGTCTTGCCGACCACTGATAATAGATATGCCTTTCGGTAAGACTCATGTGCTTCGATGTAGAGTCTTGGCGAACCCGTCGGGTCTTGCCGACTAAGTCTTATGGATGGCTTTCGGTGTGATACAATATTGTCTACATGAGGTCTCCCCGACAGTTGCAAGTTACAGCGACAAACATGGGACAGATGGCTTTTGTCGGTGTGAGATTGGCATTCTCTTGGCGATCTAAAGTAAACTCGGGGCTTTTGGTGAAACAAAGGATAATCTATATAGCATCTCCCCAACTATGATTTGTCTTGGCGAAGGCGAAAGAAAGTGCATCTCGGCGAGAGTGTGTTTTGGTCTCAGCGACTCGGGATGGGTGAAGGGACTTTCGATGAAACATATTGTGATCTGTTTGTGGTCTCTCCAATATCTGAAGGTTATGGCGACAAGGAACGAAACAAGGGAGCATTTTGGTAAGAAGCTTCTTATGTCTCTGCGACTAGGTAAACATTAAGGGTGTTTCGGTGAAACAAAGACTTATCTGTATGATGTTTCCCCGACTCTATTGGGTCACAGCGAAAGCGGATAAAGCACAGGATGACCAGCAATTGAATTGCCTTCGGCATGACTATGATTTGTCTTGGCGACTGTTCCAGTGTTGATTAATAAAATTCAAATGTTACAGGCCGACATGATGAGCCTGAATTCTACGGTTGGCCGACATTGGAATATGAAGCAATGTGTTTCCTGATGCATGTGTATAAATATGTACTCCCGATTGTGAATGAGAGAGAAGATCATATTTTAGATTAGATACAGTAGGTAGAGATGGATACAGTAGAGTAAATTTCTCATAACAGAGGCTATGTTGCATGTTTTCAAATGGCGATTTCAATGAAAGTCAGTTAATGTGGCAGGTTATTTCTGGTGTCAATTGTCTATTGAGTTTATTGAAAAGTATTGCTAAGCTGTCTCCATGATTGATTCTTTCTAGTTGTTTAAATTGATGTAACAAGTTTACTTTCGGTTTATCAGTGCACATTTGTTGTATCTGTGTGGTTAATTAACTGATTCTCTCAAGAAGAGATTAAATCCTTTTGGTTGATCACAGTAATTAGGGAGATTCATCTGGATTATTAAAGTAGAGCTTAGTAGTCACAATCTTGCATGTTTGTATAAGTTATAAACAGAACATATGCCAGCAATTTGAGTTTCAGCCAGAATAAGTTGCCCACTTCTGTTTCATTCGACTCTGCATACCCAATAAGGCACTGGTCTCTGCAGTTTCATCATTTAGATTCATTTATTTTCTTTATATCTGTTAATTCAGCATTTTAGGATTTAGATTAAGAAGATTGCTTTCAAGTTTGTTTTCATTTGTTCACTTCCATCTGCCATTGTGGACAGATCATTGCAAGAAGGAATATCATAAGTCAAGTCTGCTTCATTCATATAGGTACACCTGCCTAGGTCTGGCAGCACCTGAAGAGAAGAAGGTTGAAAGCTTTTTGACCTTGTCTGTTACCCTAAAGCGTGTCAAGAGATTGGCAGCCTCTTGAGGCATTTCGCCTGCGTTTTTGAGAGCTAACAGAACCAAAGAAGAAAAAGAAGAAAAAGGACAAGGTGAGGATTTTTTAACCTAGAGGGAAGACATGGAAACACAAGAACCAATTCAAGACATGTTATAGCCTCCAAAGCCTAGAGCCAACAGGATGAAAGTAGTTGGTGTGCAAAGGCCCAAGAAGGTATATAAGAGAAAACCTCTAGAAAGGGCGGAAGAAGAAGAGATAGCTCCATTGAAGAGAAAGAAGAAGAAGAAAACTCAAGAGGAGTACTTCAAGTGAGTCAATCACTACAGATAATGTAGAACCTCTTCTCTTCCTTATGTACCACAAAATCCACTTCCACAAGAAAGAAAAAAATGTAGGTTATCCCTATTTCCACTAAAGTTACCATGCAATGAGTCAATCTCGTACTCTACCACCAATTCCATCAATTGTTTCTCCTCCACCCTTGCCAATTTTTGGAATCATTGTACAACATGTAGATACTACTACTACCACTATTCCTTCATCCATTGATGCAACCAATTATCCTAGTCACACCTCAAGTCTCTCCCATAGAGTCCTCTCCCCCAAAATCCCCTCTACACCTCTCAAATATTGATAGAGTTATTCACGAGATAGAAGAACAAATAGCAATATAGGGAGAAGTGACAAGTCAACAACAAGACGAGCAAGTGACTATGGAAGGGGTAAAGAGGTGCAAGAAGAGGAAATGCAACAAGTAGACACTATTGATCTGCATGCCTCTTAGGAACATGTTCAAAGTGAAGTACAAGTAGAAGAGGTGCAACCTAATAAGCCTCCTCCTGCAGGTGAGTGAATAAAAATTAATTTACAAAAGACAAGTTTCTCAGAGAAACAAGATGAAGAACAAGTCAACAAGGACCAAGAGTTAGTCCAACAACAAACAGAAGTCAGTGAAACTAAACAAGTTACCCCAGTTACATCAACATCTAGACCTTCAACTCTTCAGATTTGTCCCCTTAGTTTCTAGGGTTGTCTAGCCCTCATCTGTGGTTCGACAGTTGTCTGTCAGTTGTGTCTGTGTGGTATGTCATCTTTTCCTAGTTCATTTCTGGTTTGAACTAGCTTATTTTTGGCCCTGA
The DNA here is from genome assembly GCA_007258455.2 of Sequoia sempervirens. NCBI lineage: Eukaryota > Viridiplantae > Streptophyta > Pinopsida > Cupressales > Cupressaceae > Sequoia > Sequoia sempervirens. The sequence goes on along the minus strand of VDFB02000007.1, from coordinate 214,189,471 downwards.
GGGCTCTCTCTGTAAAGGGTACAGCACCCTATAAATGTTGCTTACTTTATCAAAAACATCTAGACCTTCAACTCTTCTATAACAAGCAAAGGATGATGCATTGGATAGTTAAGTACAGAAAGATACACAAGATAAAGTGAAATCTCAACTCAAACAAATGTTAATTTAAAACAATAGCAACAACAACAACAAATGATTGATTCTTATTCATTATTACCAATTTTGTTATAAGTATACATACATCACATGTAGCCAAAAGTCAAGCCTGCTTCACAAGACCTTTCCAACATTATGGCGAAAACTGATACACCTAGAGCTAAGAAGAAGCCACTTATAGTATCAACAATAACAAAATATGTCACAAGCTCTAGGATAACTAAAATAGCTACTCCTTTGTTTGATAAGGATGATGGAGATCTCAAAGGAGAAGAATACTAAATCAACATTATAATTCTTGGACAACAAACCAAAGAGCAAGAAATCCAAGAAGTTCAAACGATTGTTTGTAACCGTCATGTCCAGGATGAATAAGGATGAAAAACAAAGAAAGAGCCAAAAGAGCAAGTTGCAAAACTCCAAGCATATATCAAACAACTAGTTACCCCTCTACAAACAATGGATAGATCTATCTCTTCACCAATAATCATCTCTCAACAAGGTGCTTCCTCTTTAGAAAATGAAATGTATTGCTAAAGCAACAAAGGATTAAACCAATGAATTGATTGATTAAGAATGTAAGATGAAAGAGGAAGTTGCAAATTCTTGGACACAATTCAAAACATTGAAAGAAGAGATTAATGATTAAATTGAATATTGCCAAGAAGACCAAGAAGTAAATGATCAAAACCCTCCTTACCAAATTGACATTTGAGATATGGCTGCACAAATAATAATAAAAAAAGATCATGCACTAACAAGCACTCAAATAGCCAACAATGTGGATTGAAATCATCAATTTCCTAAGTGATCTAATTGCCAAATGTTTGAAAGAGTTGGGCAAGCTAAGAAGTCAAGTGGTGGATGTTTAATATGAGAATCTTGCACTACTAGAAAAGATGAGCAATCCATATTTGAATATAGATTAAGATATGAAAGATGCTGAAGATTTAAAAGATGGTTTCAAGCAAATCATCACTTCAAGTTTGGACCAGCCTACATATACCTTCAACTCAAAAACTATGGATAAAATGATGAAGATGAAGACCCTCCTCAAAGCATATGAAAAAGACATGCTAAAGAAAAAGACAAAATTTGAAGTTTTCCTCTCAACCTTTAAAACACAAAAATTCAAATATGAGTTTGTCAAAGAGCCAAACACAAACCTTGTCAATCTAGTATTGACAACTTATATGGACTACAAGCACAGGGAAACTGAAAAAGACAAACCTATTATTGAAGATATCTCTAATGCTAAAGAGAGTGCTAAGTAATGTTGTTTCCAAAGTTGGAGTGTGTCACCTTGTCTCTTTTGTTTCAAAATTTCATATTTCAAAGAAATTACTTTTCAAACTAGGTGTTTGGGCCTTGGAAATTGTCACCTTTATAAAGAAAATATATAAATTGTTGAATGAGACCAACCTTGCGTTGAAATTTATTTTATTGCAAGCGTAGGATTGACGTTTGTTATTGATGAATAATGGAGATTGTTTTGGCTCCAAACATTTAAAGTTTTGAAATTTTGGAGTGATACATAAATCCTAGCCATCCAATTTTATAGTGAGTTTTGATGCCTTCTCCTATAAAAGGCAATGTATTCCTCTTTGTAAGAGAGAAATTGTTGTTACTTGTTGAACTATTATACTAAAATATAGAGTTTACTTCATGGGTTTTCAGCACTGAATTGAATTTTCAATTATCAATGTGTGGATGAGATGAGTATGCAATCAATCTTGTGTTCATACCACTAACAATTTGTTGATTGTAAGCTTAACTTGTGTGATTAAGCTTAGCACTTCTATTTCATATTATGACGTATCTTATTAACCTATGTCACAATTGGGTGTTGGATAAGATTTTATGATTTTGAGTACTCTTTGAAGATCACATTATCTTTGTAGAATTGTGATTTGTCTAGTTAAACAAATATCAATTTACTCTAAAATATAATCACTAATACTTTTTGACACTACAACAAAGGCTTAAAATTTGAGATTTTCCAAAACCTTATTTCCTTCCAACCCTATCTTTTGCTATTTTTTATATCCAATGAGCAAATTAGGAACCAACATCAAGTATTTTATATTTTATAATCATAGATTGTTTCCAATAGTAAAGTATTTTCAAATTTCAAATCAAGAAACAATCTTAGGGGTTAAGTCATACAAATTCTCATATCTTTCACATCTAACCCTTACCACAAGATTCCAACATGACATTGTGAGAGCCCCTTTATGTAAACAGCAAAATACATTGAACCACTAAGATATCTGAGTCAAGACCTGACTATAGAGACCTCAAGGCAATCATTTTCCATTTAATTCCTTTCAAGAAAGGTGAGATATCTAGTATTTCATCTAAATTGAGACATGTCAAGAAACCCATCAACAAATAGCACTTATGCCCTTACTTGTGCATAAAGGCCCTAAGGGAATCATGCAAGATAATGATATAGCTCGAGTTTGATACTTAGTAGATCCTTTCATGTTTTCATTAGGTTGTTATTGCCCAATGTGTGAGTGTGATGTTGTGTCAACTCATTGCTTTGATTTTGGTGGTTGTTTCCACGTTTTGTGTGTTATTGGTTGAAGGCCATAACCATTAGTACCTGAGTTACAATATGTAGGTTCTTGGTGTATGTGATACCATGATTTGTATCATAACCCGTACTACATTGCATTGATTGCCTGATCAACCATCTCTCAATTCGGAGAGGTGTGTCTAAGGCTTCCACATGATTGGTTGTCCTTGTTCTAGCATTTGGGCTAACCAGATTTGCAAATATACTTAAAGACCATGACAAATTCCTTACTAATTGTGAGACAGTAGACCTTCTTGTACCTTTTATTATGAAATGTGTAATTAAGATTGTTGTCATTCATTGACTCAAATTGTATTCAAGTTATAATTGAACTTATAATCCAAGGTAAACAATCCACTCCTTAAATAGAAGTTGCCTTTGTAACCTTTAATTTATTGTTTATGCTATGTTAAATGTAATGTTGAAACAAAATCTTATGTGATGCTCATCTTGATACATTGTGTAGACTTGGTTTACTTTCCATGCTTTGATGATGTTGATATCATGTTGTGCATTGTGATGTCGATGGTAAGAGGCCTGTGTTATGTTTTGCTTGGTTTCTAGTCAACTATGCTCATTTGGAGGTTAATGTTCAACCAATATAAAACCCATAGGTGCTCAAACATTTGCTCCAATACTTCTTCACTAAACATGATAGTCAAGGAAGTTGTGCATTAATAATTGCAAAAATAAAGCTTTTAGTTTTTAGACTTCTTAACTTTTAACAAGATGCAATTGCAAATCAAAGTCTAGAGATTGGAATTGTCCAAACATTGTGCACATTGCAAAATGTAATTTGGATTCTGAAGTCCAAATCTCTTAGTAGTCAAATTTTAGCCCTAGTTTGGGTTTTTGCATGGTGTTGGATGCTTCTCAAATTGCTAAGTCAAAGATGCATCTTGTTGTTCAGCCACCTAATTTTAAAGCAAGAATTTGACAAACTTGAACTTCACCAACAAATATCTTGCTTTGAGGAGTGCTAATCGAACTCCAAAGTCTAAAATGCATGACACAGATCAGTTCTTGAGGCCTAAAGTTTTCAACCAATGAGCTCACAATTGGCATGTGTTTATGTCCTAGTTTATTATTTGAAGCCCAAATTTCTAATGTTGATTTGCCAAGGCTCGATATTGGGAGGTGTTTGACAGTTTGCATTCTACAACTCAAACTCCAAAGTTTGAGGTGTTGCAAAATGCTAACAATTTAGCAACTGAAGCCTAACCAAGTGCAAGATTGCCCTATTTGTCCCATTTTTCAAGGCGCCAAGAGAGGGTCTTGGTAGGCAAATTGTTGAGGTTTGTAAATTGGCTTGAGAACATGACTCTCCTTCATCTCTCAATGTTTGAGCTAATCATGGTATTTGTTCTATCATGTTCTTAATATTTCACTTGTGTCACCTTGGTATTTGTTCTATCATGTTCTTAATATTTCACTTGTGTCACCTTATGTTGTGCATTGGTGTGCATGCCAACGGTGTCACGTGGTTCTATGACACATTGTGCATAAAAGAGTGCATTATGACTTGTTGCATTTTACTCTTGTACCACAATAAAATTGTTCGTTGTGTTTTTAACTGTTAATGTCTTGTGTATAAGTTTCAGGCATTATACCATACCTTATGTTTTATCTAGATTTACTTGAAGTCGATGGATATTGCATAAGTAGGCTAAAATATCTAATTGATTGTGCAATCATATCTCTCAGAGTTATCACAACATTGTCTACTCACAAATAAAAGAATAGGCAACCCATTCCAAATAACAAACAAAAAACTTCGTTTGTAATCCCAAAAAGCATAGGATAGCATGGACAACCTATTTGCCTCGATAATACTCTTAGCACCCTATCCTTCACACTTGGAGTGTTCTTTTCCAAAAATAGATTCATAGAGTGCCATCACAAGTGACATCCCCAAGTGTGAGAGACCCAAATAACACAAGAACCTAGAACTACTAAGGCAAATATATATATTGTAAACAAGAGGATGGACTGCTATGGATCGTATTAAACATCATGGTGAAACAACATGCCGTATGAATCTTATTAAACATCTTGGTGAAACAAGAAGCTAGCAACTCCAAATTCAATGTCAAATATATATAATGTATAACCAATTCCTAATAAATGTACAGAAATAATATATGAAGCTGTAGTGTCTGCTTCTTTAAAAACTTGTGCAAAGACCAATATTTTGACAGTAAATTTGCAAAAGATAAAATGTGTAGCCGGTTGTTCATAGCATTTTCCTACATTTTGTAAAGCTAGCTTATTTCAGTTCAAACTTACAGTATTATATCATTTTAGCTTATTAATCGAAAGAATATGCTTCAGTTCATGTGCTGTTCCACATCTGTGTGTGTTGCTATACCTCGCCTGAACCCTGCTGCTTGTTTGGCATAAAAACTTGTGCAAAGACCAATATTTTGCTACATTTTGTAAAGCTAGCTTATTTCAAATCAAACTTACAGAATTATATAATTTTCACTTATTAATCTAAGATTCTAAAGAATATGTGTAAGTACGTGTTGTTCCACATCTATGTGTGTTGCTATACCTCACCTGAGCCTTGCTGCTTGTTTGGCATATCTGAGGTGTTCATTGGCACTGTGGAAACATATCCTTACTTGGGACATCTTTGTAGGGAGACAAATTGTCGATTTGGTTTTAAATTTTGCAGGTCGTTCCTCTTAAATAAAGTATGACTGTGATGGATCAACTTGCAAGTAAGGATTCAGAAAGAAAGGAAAAAAAAGGACTTCATCAAATCCTGCAGTCATCCTAGCCATAGGGAATTTAATGTAAAAATCTGGCAGATTTTAAGGTTGAGAGCTGAGTGTCAAAAAATAAAAAGTGGAATTTCCAAGACAACAGTCTTAGTTAAGCATGAGGGGTAATTTAACCACTTATACTGGTCCCTAGCGACCTTATACCCAGCATGAAATACAATTTCAGATTGAAAGGATACTTCACATGGCAGCAATTGCCCCTCATCTTACTAATTTCGAAAGGTTAATTTTCACAATAAGGATTTCTTTCCATAGAAGGTTATGAGAAGAACTACAAAATCCACACAAATACCCGGCTTGAAAGGAAATGAAATTGAATATGGCTGCAATTGCCCCTAATATTACAAATTGAGAAGCTTTAATTGCCACAAACAGGATTTCTGTCCATAGAAGGTTCTATGAAAGAACAACAATATCCACACAAATACATTTACTTTGGTATCATTATTATCATTTTTAGTGGATCTGAATTTATTGCTTGCTCTTAGGCTGCCTAGAGAAAAGACATCCAAAATGTCTTGGACAATATTTCTGCCATGTCCCTATAAGTAAAGCATTGCAGCATAGTTTTAATACCATAATCCATACCTACCGTAAAGGAATTCTTCAAACAAAAGGAAGCAAGGAAAAATGTTATTGTAAAACAAACCAGTAATGTTCAAGAGAATTTTAGCCGAAGTACTTGTAAGATAAATATGATTAAATATATCAAAAGCTGGATATTAAAAAGACCAAAACACTAAACAGTGGTGGGTTTTCAGCACGAAAACCATATCACATTCTCCAAAAAACCATTTACAAAATCCTTTTCAAGCTTTCATTAGTCTCATTTCATAATGCATTGGGATCTGTTTCTGACCAGATACAGATACAATAGTAAAGAAATCCATTTTTAATCATGGATGCTGCATTAAAGATGCAGAGTATGTCAACAAAGATCACTCTGCAGAAGAAATTTCATATTTAAATGATGAAAACTTTGTTTAGGAAGATAAAACAGATTGATGTACATGAATGAGGTAAAAGCATCCCTCCTGTAGGTGAAAAGAATCATAATTATAAGCCTCACAGTCCCCATTCCCTTCCTACGAACCACAACTCTTATAAGTGGAACAATTCAACAGATCACCAGAGCTATAGCCAATGACCTGGATTTTTGCTTGTGTAAGTTCTACTCACATATGTTTACTTGCGTAAGTTATATATGCATATGCAAATATGTATCTCAAAGGGAACTATCATCTGTTTCTGTTTCTTCTTACTTTCAAATCAATTACAACTACATTAATGTTATGTCCACTTCCCAGTAGATGAAAAGAATCATAATTATAAGCCTCACGGCCCACATTCCCTATCCTATGAATCACAACACTTAAAACTGAAAAATCCAACAGATTGCCGGGGCTATAGCCAATGACCTGGATTTTTGCTTGCATATGTAATATGTATCTCAAAGGGCAGTATCATCTGTTTCTGTTCCTTCTTACTTTCAAATCAATCACAACTACACTAATGTTATGTTCACTTCCCCATCCTAAAGCCAATTTCGTAAAATGAGCAGCTGCTGCACCAACAGAGTAACTTCTGTTATACCCTTTGAATGATGAGGTATACAGCCACTCAAACATTTTATAGTAACTTCACAGACAGTATCATTTGACAGAACATCCCAAGGACCATCGCTAGGAAAAATGAGGCACTCATCTTCATGTGTCTGATCTGTACATGTTACTTCTGGTTCAGAAATCACATAATGTTTCAAGAATTGGTCTCCTGCAGCCAAAACACTATCACTTCAAGGGCAACCAAATGGAAAATAATATGCGGTTTGCATCTAAATACAAATTTACATCTTCTCCTACGCAATTATCCATTGTTTTACCACAGGGTTTGGTCAAGCTTTCATAACAGACTTGCTATTTACATAAAATTGGACTAAAATTCACCACAAAAATTGTACTTCACAACATGCATTGACCAGCTTCATCAATAACAGAAAAAGAACTTAGAACTAAAGCCTCACTGCAAATTGGTAAAACTGCTTGAACTACATCTTGCTGACTATGGCAACATAACATTGTCCTTAATATGTAGAATGAAATGAAAAGCCTTGCAATTTTCCCATAAAGTGTATTAGAGAATCAATGGAAGGGCTACAGCTTCTACTTTTAGGACCCTGATGGTTGATGGTTCAATGAACATCTTATATACATCCCATACCATATTTTAGAATCTTCACCTAAACAGTAGGAACAGCTACAATTTAGGAAGCAAACTCCCAGCCACAGGCAAAAAGATGGAGCAGAAATTATGCAGCTACCGCATAAACTTTTTGTTGCCAGATGACTCCAGATAAAATCTTCCCTCCCAAAGTTTTTGCCAATTGGATGCAATTTCTATTTTAAAATTTCACCAAAAATTTGGTGAGAATTAAAAGAGAGCAAGATATATAAAACAAGCAACAATTAAAACAAATTTGTGAGACCACTAGCCAAAACAACACAACCTATTGGTTTTCTATGTGTTCTTAGACAAATCACGAAGCAAAAAAATAGTATATCATGTTTCAAAAACAAACTAACTGGAACTCTTGGTCAAAAATATTGACTAGTACAAACCTAGGGCCCAAGACATAGCAAGAAAGCATCCAACATGATATTCATTCCAAAAAGTAACACATCGGGCAGCAACTTCAGTAGAGCCCATTTCATCCTCTCACTCAAGCTACGATATGGCAAATTGTAACTAAAAAAGGTACAGTAAGCTTGAAAACCCTAATTCATGATGCAAACATTTCATAAAGCATCCACCTTTTGAATTAGCATCTGGACATTGGTGTTTGCTTGGACACTAACTTACCAGTTCGGGTTCAGGTTCGAGGATTCAGTTCACGGGTTCGGTCAAAAAAAATTTGGGGTTGGGTTCATTTTGGGTTCGTCCATACAAAAACATATAAAAAATCAGAAATATATACATATTTACAACAGTAATTAAGTTCAAAATACCACACATAGCATCATATATTGTATAATAAACAAAAACACCATAAAAATAAAAAGCATTAGAATGTCAATTAGTCAAACTCAAATGTCATGATATATATTATATATTAAAATTAACTACATTGCTGCATTTATCCTTGCAGGTAAGCATCAGGGAAGATTGTCCAATTGGATGACGACATTATAGATGAAGACTTGTAGGCAAACTGGGAAACTTGGACTTGGAGAGTACATGGCAAATCAAATGAATTCAATGGGAGTTTGGGAGCAATGCCCCCAACAGGGTCAAGGGGGCAGCACCCCTCATTGGGGTATGGGGACAACACCCCCAGCAGGGTCAAGGGGCAACACCCCTCGCAAGGGTCAGGGGACATTTCCCCCAACGGGGTCGAGGGGCAACACCCCCCATGGGGATCTGGGGGGAGCAAAGCCCCCTGTAAGGTTGAGGGGCAATGCCCCTCGTGGGGGTTTGGGGGCAAAGCCCCCAACGGGGTCAAGGGCTGCCCCTCGCACGGTCTAGGGGCAACGTTAGGGCGGGGTTGAGGGGTGGAGCCCCTGCCACCAAGCCCAAATTAAGACCTCCAAAACCACACAAACCTTCATGGCGTACATCATTTTGCATTCACAATAAGACCCAAATTAAGACCTTTACAGCCACACAAACCTTCATGGCAAACATCATTAAGGTTAGGGGGTGAATTGGACTTTTTAAGTTAAAAAAAGGTCAAAAAAAATTTAAAAAGTCAAAATAAATTTATAAAAGGGCCAAAGACGGCTAAATACATTCCAGGTCCGCCACAAGCTATGGGCCAGACCCACAGGGAATCGAACCCGAACCCCGGAACCAGGCCTAGGTACCTGTGGACCAGTAAATTAGCTTGGACAATGGTGTCTGTGAGTTTGACAACATTCAAATTATTTGCAAATGCTCACAAAAATTTCAGATACTTACAAAATATGAGCATTGTGCTCCAGAACATAGATCTAACCAACCGAAGATGGGGACAAAATATTTTGCATGTGTTTTGTAGGTGACGGCCTTTGTCAATCCCCTATTTGGCTTATTCCAGCCTTAACAATATCAAATGAGAAAATTTAGAATGTGTGAACCCTAGTGGATGTGTTAATGGTGGTGCATGTAGAAAAACAGATACCTTGATACAAACCCTAGGAGGTATTCTATGCAATGGTGATGTGTGGGTGTGATGGGAAAAAAGATTGTAATGATAGGGAAAGGATCTGCAACATGAGATAATGGTGAAGGTCTTTGGTGTGATGTCCTAGCCTAATGTTGTGATGGTGCAGATTCCCATTGGACATGTCCCCGAGGCTGAGACCCACCCACAATTGGGCAGCCACATGTCCACAAGGGGGTTCACCTACAGTGGCACTTTGGTGGGATGAAAACCCCAAGTAAGGCCACCACTACACCAAAAGCCTAGACTAGTAGTGAATGGCACCTACTGGCATTAAGGGTGAGGTTTTCGTCCCACCAAAGCACCAATGCAGGTGGACCCTCTCGTGGACACATGGCTGCCCAATTATGGGTGGATCCCAAACGTGGGTACACGCCTATGTTGTAGGGTTCGCACCCACAGGCCTCGAACCCAGTTCGGGTGCGAACCCGGTATGGGTTCGCCTTTGGGTACGCACAGGGTGCGTGCCCAGCCCTGTGGGTTTTCTCGGGTGCGCACAAGCGCGCACCCGGGCGAACCCACAGGGCTGGGGACGCACCCTGTGCGTACCCAGCTTGTATCTAGCCCAAAGGTACGCAGACCTGGGGGTACCAGCCACGTACCCAGGCGTACCTGGGAGAACCCACGGCCCAGCACTTAAAAAGTGGGCACAAAAGTTAAAAAACAAACAATTTTTTAATTATTATTTTGCCTCTTAACCCTAAAACGACCCAATATGAGGCCTTTCAACACTAAAACATTTCATTTTTACCTCTCATTTTGCTCTCTCCATATTTTCTCTCCATCTTACCATTTTGAAGGGAGGTGATTGCATTCGAAGGAGATCGATTGTGGAGTGGCAAATAGCTTCTACAAAGGAGATTTAAGTGTTCAAGGTATGCATTTAAACCCTATTCTTTAATCTTTTGATGAATTTTTTTTAAGTTTCTTAGCTTTTGATGGATTTTTTCAAGTTTGTGAAGAAGTTTTTCAAGTATATATTTTTTTTTTCATTTTTTTTATAGATTGCAACAATGGCCAGTAGTCAAAGTTCAGTGGGTGGGGAGGGAAGCCAAAAGTTCAAAATTGATAAAAGATCTCCTTTATGGAGTCATACCATAAGAATTTCACAAATTCCTGGAGGTGGGGAGTTTGTTTGGAAGTGTAATTTTTGCAATACACAATATAATAGCTCCTATTACCGAGTGAAACTTCATTTTATGGGCCCTGGTGGTAAAGGGATTAATATGTGTGAGGGCCCAGATAAGAAGGGGTCGTCTGGTGTACAAATAGCAGCATTTATAAAAGAACAAGACGATGCTGACAAATTGGTTGCAAGAGGAAAAGAAAGTAGTTATAGTTTCGGAAAAAAAAAACAACATTACCCACTCAGATAGTTAGGCCCTCTAGACATCCCTTCTTGTCTATACCCTCTACGGAAGAAGAAGATGAAGAACCAGAAACCACCACCCGCAAGAGAGGTCCATTAGAGAAGGCATTTAAAATGGAGGCAAGAGATATTGCTGAAGAAAAAATTGCACGTTGCCTCTATGCCAATGGTCTTCCATTCAACTTGGTGAGATCACCATATTGGCGGGACATGGTGTCAGCAATAAATAGTGCACCTCCTGGTTTCACAAGTCCTGGGTATGAAAAGGTGCGTACCACCTTATTGCAAAAAGAGAAGAAATTTGTAGAGGCCCAACTAAAACCAATTAGAGATTCTTGGGTTGAAACAGGTGTATCTATTGTTTCCGATGGATGGAAAGATTGCAAAAACCGTCCATTGATTAATGTTATTGCAGTGTCCCCCAAGGGGGCAATGTTTTTGAGGGCGGTTGACTGTGAAGGGGAAGTGAAAGATGCAGAGTTCATTTCCAGGATTCTCATTGACTCCATAGAGATGGTGGGTAGTGAAAATGTTGTCCAAGTAATTATGGACAATGCAAAAGTTTGCAGGGCTGCAGGTGCTTTGGTAGAGGCTAGATATGAGCACATCTTTTGGACACCGTGCACCGTACACTCCCTCAATTTGGTGATGCAAGCAATTGGCAACCAAATAGAGTGGATGAAAAAAATATACCAGGAGTCTAAGGAGATCCAGATGTTTGTGACAAACCACCATATGTCACAAGCAATTTTCAGAACTTTTTCAAGATTGGAATTGTTGAAGGTAAATTTAATTTATTTAGTTTCATTTATCATTTATGTCATGTTTTACATAATTGAATAAAATAATTTTTTGCATTATTTACATATTTTAAATGTGTTATTAACTTACTATTAACATGTTCTTAGGTTGCCGAGACCCGGTTTGCATCTCACACAATTGTTCTGAGACGACTTGTGAAGGTGAAAGATGCATTGAGTCAAATGGTTATTAGCAACCAATGGGGTATATGGAAGCAATCAAATTCAGAGAGGGCCCAAAAGGTCAAGGCATTGATCTTGCATGACGATTGGTGGGATTGTGTGAATTATGTATTGGAATTCACCGAACCTATCATGTCTATGCTTCGGTTTGCTAATACAGATGAACCATGCTTGGGGGATATCTATGATATCATGGACACAATGTTGGAAAAATAAAAATAGAAATACAAAAAAGAGAGAATGATCCTGAAGACACCTTGTACAAAAGGGTGGAAGCAATTGTTCTTCATCGTTGGAACAAGATGACAACTCCATTGCACCTCCTTGCATATGCCCTATCTCCGAGGTACTATACCACTGAAGTACTTTCTATCCCAGGGAGAATACCGCCATATAGAGATTCGGAAGTTGCTAATGGGTATAAGACGGCATTTAGTAGAATGTTCAGTGATCCAGAAGTGCATACAAGTGTCATGAGAGAATTTGGAATGTTTATCACATGAAAATCAAAAAATCATACCTCTTATGTTGCTAGAGACCAATACAAAATGGATGCTCTTACATGGTGGTACCTCCATGGTCAAGATTATATGTACCTCCAACCTGTTGCAATCAAAATCCTCTCACAAGTAAGTTTTTTTTTTTTTGCCACTTGTATTGTAAAATTTAACACTTAACATTCTTGAATTTATCTTGCATTTTCTTATTTTATTTTTAATTTTGTTGGTTTTCTCTCTAGGTTGCAAGCTCTTCTGCCACTGAACGGAATTGGAGTACATACTCCTTTATCCACTCAGTGAAGCGTAACCGGTTGGCTGCAAAAAGCGCTGAAGACTTAGTGTATATTCATTCCAATTTGCATCTTCTGTCACGTAAGGATCCTCAATACAGGCAGGGGGCAGCGAGGCTTTGGGATGTAGCACCCGAGTCTACTGACTTGGATGCAACCATTCAAGATCTTGCTAGAGCCACTATGGATGATGTGGGTGATATTGATGACATATCACATGGTGTTGGATCCGCTTTGGGTTCAAATGATGATGATTTTGAAGTTCAAACCGCTCAAAATCCAAGTCACGATGATTCTGACAATCCTTTTGATGATTGATGAGCACTTGAACAATGAACATTGAATCATGTTTCAATGATTCATGAACTACATTTTGTAATTCAGTAATTTTATTTGAATATTTTTCAACTATCAATTGGCATTTAATATTTATCTTTGGCACTTGGCATTGATTAATGATCAAGTATCATACTATGAAATGATTTAGTTTTACAATTCTCTATATTTCTCTTATTTTTTTGTATATATAATATATATATATATATATATATTAATATATATATATATACACACGTACCCATACGTACCCAAACCCCTAAAAAAAATTTGCCCGTACCCACGTACCGGGTTCTCGTACCCAAACCCGTCCCCGAACCCGAACCGGTAACTTAGGTACACGCCCAATAGGAATCCACACCACTGCAACATTTAGGCCGAGACATCACAGCCCACCATGCTCCACAAGGCTTGACTTCAAGATGTCGGCTCTGATACCAAGTAAGGCCACCACTACACCAAAAGCCCTAATTGTTAGTGAATGGCACCTACCAGCATTAAGGGTGACATTTAGCACCACTACAAATGAACCCCCTCATGGACACATGGCTGCCTAATCGTGGGTGTGTACCAAGTTCCTAACCTTGGGTCACACCCAATGGGAAATCCACACCACCGCAACATTTAGGCCAAGACATCACATTTGGCTATGGCATCAAAAGGGATAGGGAGAAAATGGGAGAAACTATGACTCAAGGGAGATATAGGAGGACCAATGAGGATAAAAATAGAGAGTGGCAGGGATTCAAGGAGACCTATAGTTTTGTGGCACAATGAGGGCTTCCAATGTTAAATATTCAATCTTCAAGCTTGCTTCCTTGCATAAAAATGAAGTTTCTTTGACACGTACCTCCAACTGCTTTTCATGAAGCAAGTAGACATGACTTTGCTCCAATAGTCAAAGTCTCTTGAAAATGAAGATGAGTCCTCCTCAGCACGAGTGGTGCAGTCAAGGATGGGGGTATCAATAAAGGGCACCCTCCTTCTTGCAGCAAGACCACACAACACCACTTCTATGGACATAAGATGAGGTCTATCACTCATAAACAATCTGATCTTTTTTATGTCCTACTATGACAACAATGTGGAAGAAAAGCCAGCAAGTTTAAGCATGCACGCTAAAAATCCTGACAAGCTGATTTTTAGGGACAAACAAAAATTCTTATTTACTCACTTATATTAAACACAATACTCATCAAAAGACACAAATTTACTGATCTGAAATCAGACACAAATTTACTTTACTCTTGCTGATTTTAAAGCAAAACAGTGACACCAACATATAAAGGAAATAGCTAATTTTACTGATCTTCATATAACGTATTTTACATCAAGCCTCATCTAGGAATCTTGATGGTCTCCCCTTACAAAACTCATATTCTAAAACTCCAAAACCCTTACAAACACCCAAGTGTGAACATGCTGACTGAATACAAACTAGTGACAGAAGCCCACAATCTACAATTCCATATCAATATCATCTTGACCCTGCAAAACCACAACCACTCTCAATATTCAGTATGCAGCACCAATCTCTGCAAAATCAACTTCAAAGATGATTGCTTCAGTCTCCTCTCTTATGGGTATTCCCAAGTTCTCTCATCTGAGCTCCTGATGACCTACAAGCAAAGAAGAACTCTCCATCTCTTTCCTGCACCTTATCACTCTCTTGGAAGCTAACATTTTTAATCTTAACAAAGAGTTTACACATCTCTCCAAAAGTGGCACCATTATCCAAAGGGTTTGAATGAGGAACCAAGAATGTAAACCCCAAAGATGTAAGTGCTCCATGAGGTGGAAAGATTCTCCAAGGGATGCAAGCAATAATCAAAGGATTCAAAAATTAAATTTACAAAATAATAAAATATTAAACTCCAAACATAGCATTCATCTCCAAAAGTTATAAGCAATAGACAAGAGAATATCAAATGTAACTCCCATAATTGCAACCCTCTCTACATGTGTTGTACTTATTAATTGGGTTCAAGCAAGAATCTAGGAAGTCAACGTATAACTACCTCCATCTAGTCAACACATTTAAGTCAGAGCATGCAAGATTCTCATCAATTTGTAACTCCTCCACACATGGACACTCCATTCAAGGACGTTGGCATGCAAATAAAGGTCAAACATGCAAATTGAATAAGCACCATGCAAGTGGCCCACATCCCAAGCACCCTCGTGGTATTGTGAATCTTCAACTTCCATGGAATTGTTTTACGGGTTTGTATGTGTCATTTTATTGTTTTTATGAATCAAGAAACCGTGATCCTTTTGGTTTTCTGTGCAAAACTCACATATGGAAATTATGCCAAACATAGTTAAAGGGGTGCACAATTCCACGAGGTGGTAGATGATTCAAACCCAGCAGAACACCGATTTTAAGGCCAAGAAATTATTCTCAATAATAGCATGGGTGTAAATATTACAGAGATGGTGGATGGTTAAATTAAGAGCTGCCTGAAATTTAAATCATATCCATGGAGGTAGAAATGTGGACAGAATAAGCTGCGAATGATAAAAAATAGGACAAACAAATCAAATTACATGATGATCATTGACAAGATAAGGCTGACAAAGCATTTATGAGGGGAGGATTGTGCCGTCAACATCTTACCTGAATTTAATACAAAATATATGATTGTCTCAAGATAAAGAAAAAGTTTAAAAAAAACAGAATGAAAAGGGAAATTGTTGTGCAGTGGCAACCTGATTTGCAAAAATACAAAGTCTAACAAAATTTATCTGGTTTGGGTGTGTGCTGATGGTGCCACCCCAAAAAATTAAATAAAAAGGCATACAAACGCTGCAAAGGAAAGAGAACAAAGCAGGGATAAAACAAATATCAGTACAGATGGAAGCAAGAAGAAATCAGCACTGATAGACAGTGAGAAGAATAGACAGATAAAAGAGAGACAAAAGATGAAGTTGGGTTGCCAGTCAGTCTACGAAGAAATCTGTGATAGCAGCACCTGAGGTTATTTCCCCGGGAAGAAGCACAGTTGATTGCTGATTTGTGTGTGTGAAACAGAATTCCAAGAATAAATCTTGAGAAGGATGTAAAGTTGTAAACTGTTACACATGTATGTGAATGTTTTATGTTTTGTGTTGTTATTGCGTTGTTCGTCCAGTTGTTGCACCCATTGCGAGTGTGCATATTTACTTGAATGAACAGAGGAAGAACAAGGATAAGTATGAAAGTGCCTTAGAGTTGGGACTCTTGGAATGTTCTCAGATTTAATTGATTGCCTAAGAGTTAAAGACACTTGGGATGTTCTCCAAATTCAGGATTGCCTCAGTACATGATACTTGAGATGTTCCCAAGAAGAAAGAGATTTTCTCAATGCTGAAGTAGCACATCGGATATTCTCATAAAACTCTGCTTCAATGCACCGGATGTGTTCAGGATGTTTTCCTGGAGAAGGATGGCTAAAATTTGTTCCTTCTTGTATATTCTGTGTGAATCTATTGCGGGTTATATGGTAACCAAGTAAATTATTAATTTGTGTAAAAAGCCATGTGTTTGTGTCTGCATGATTGACCATAATAAAGAGAAATGAAAGAAGACAAGGTTGAGTAAATTTGTTCCTTCTATATTCTGTGTGAATGATTGTGTGGAAACCTAAAAAATTATTAATTTGTATAAAAAATGTCTGTTTGTGTTTGTATGGTTGACCACATTAATGAGAAGCGAAAGAAGACATAGCTGTGTGATAAATGGTATAGAAGTTGTAATTTGAGTATAGGTTAAGCATAAGCAAATTTAGAATTACAACAAGAAATTCACTGAAATCTACCTTGTTACCTCCCACAGAACTTGGCACCCACTATGAAGGTGTCCAGGAGGAAAAGCAGTTCCACCTTTGTTTGGTGTGAGGAAAGACCAATAGACTATCATTAGTTGGAGCTTACAACACATGCTTTCCTACACCTTATCCTAAAAAGTTATCATCTTTTAGTAAAAAGGTTCTAGGAAACATTGTCTATCAATTGGTATCTAAGATTCTCAAGTATGTGATGTCTATTTGATTCAGATTAGCATAGCAATCGCATTATATCTCTAGCCAAGAAGCTGAAGATAACATTGGATGCAGGTTGCTAATGGGGTTAGAGAGATTACTCATGCCCAGATTGCTGATGACAAGCTACCAGGCTGAATGTCAGAAAGATAAAGAGCTGTCTTGACAATTTTTTGCTCACTTCGGGAGCTGCCATTAATGCCAACAAATGCAGAATTTACATCATTAAAACCTCTGCTGCTGACAACTTAAGTCATACCCAGATTCTCAAGTTTGCACATGATGGCACTGACCTCTTTAACTATTTGGTTGTTCCTATGAGCTTCAAACTAAAGAGCTCTGATTGCAAGCTCAATCATTTGGAAAAAATTGACAAGCACATTCAAAGTTTAATAATGGGTGACTAAGTCTCGTGGACCAAATGGTTTTACCAGCCTTCCCATCTACCAGCTCATGATTTATCATGCCCCCATCTCCATTCTACGAGTTCTTATGGCAAGGTGGTAAGCAAAACCACAAGAAAAAAATTCATCTAGTTGGTGGGTAGAAAGTCTCTAACGAGAACCAACAAAGAGGCATGTGAATCACATCTCTGCTCATTATGAGCACTGCTCTTGGTGCTAAGCTTGTCTGGACTCTGTTCAATTCTCTTATGCCCCCTTGGAAGCAGATCCTTCTCTACAAATATGGTGATGGCAAAGATGGCATGTGCTTACTCAATTCCATCCTTCAAAAGCTTCCCACCTCTAAAATCCAGTCCCTAATTGTTAGAGCTGCTGATTTGATTAAAATATAATACTTCATGGCATTGGGGAAACGGCCATAGCATCAGATATTGAGAGGACCCAATTCAAGGCCACAAACCTTTATGCTAAGTTACCGGTTCGGGGACGGGTTCGGGGACGAGAACCCAGTACGTGGGTACGGGCAAAATTTTTTTAGGGGTTTGGGTACATATGGGTACGTGTGTATATATATATATTTTAATATATTATAAATATATATATATGTATTATATATACAAAAAAATAAGAGAAATATAGAGAATTGTAAAACTAAATCATTTCATAGTATGATACTTGATCATTGATCAATGCCAAATGCCAAAGATAAATATTAAATGCCAATTGATAGTTGAAAAATATTCAAATAAAATTACTAAATTACAAAATGTAGTTCATGAAACATTGAAACATGATTCAATGTTCATTGTTCAAGTGCTCATCAATCATCAAAAGGATTGTCAGAATCATCGTGACTTGGATTTTGAGCGGTTTGAACTTCAAAATCATCATCATTTGAACCCAAAGCGGATCCAACACCATGTGATATGTCATCAATATCACCCACATCATCCATAGTGGCTCTAGCAAGATCCTGAATGGTTGCATCCAAGTCAGTAGACTCGGGTGCTACATCCCAAAGCCTTGCTGCCCCCTGCCTGTATTGAGGATCCTTACGTGACAGAAGATGCAAATTGGAATGAATATACACTAAGCCTTCAGCTCTTTTTGCAGCCAACCGGTTACGCTTCACTAAGTGGATAAAGGAGTATGTACTCAAATTCCGTTCAGCGGCAGAAGAGCTTGCAACCTGGAGAGAAAACCAACAAAATTAAAAATAAAATAAGAAAATGCAAGATAAATTCAAGAATGTTAAGTGTTAAATTTTACAATACAAGTGGCAAAAAAAAAAAAACTTACTTGTGAGAGGATCTTGATTGCAACAGGTTGGAGGTACATATAATCTTGACCATGGAGGTACCACCATGTAAGAGCATCCATTTTGTATTGGTCTCTAGCAACATAAGAGGTATGATTTTTTGATTTTCATGTGATATACATTCCAAATTCTCTCATGACACTTGTATGCACTTCTGGATCACTGAACATTCTACTAAATGCCGTCTTATACCCATTAGCAACTTCCGAATCTCTATATGGCGGTATTCTCCCTGGGATAGAAAGTACTTCAGTGGTATAGTACCTCGGAGATAGGGCATATGCAAGGAGGTGCAATGGAGTTGTCATCTTGTTCCAACGATGAAGAACAATTGCTTCCACCCTTTTGTACAAGGTGTCTTCAGGATCATTCTCTCTTTTTTGTATTTCTATTTTTATTTTTTCCAACATTGTGTCCATGCTATCATAGACATCCCCCAAGCATGGTTCATCTGTATCAGCAAACCGAAGCATAGACATGATAGGTTCGGTGAACTCCAATACATAATTCACACGATCCCACCAATCGTCATGCAAGATCAATGCCTTGACCTTTTGGGCCCTCTCTGAATTTGATTGCTTCCATATACCCCATTGGTTGCTAATAACCATTTGACTCAATGCATCTTTCACCTTCACAAGTCGTCTCAGAACAATTGTGTGAGATGCAAACCGGGTCTCGCAACCTAAGAACATGTTAATAGTAAGTTAATAACACATTTAAAATATGTAAATAATGCAAAAAATTATTTTATTCAATTATGTAAAACATGACATAAATGATAAATGAAACTAAATAAATTAAATTTACCTTCAACAATTCCAATCTTGAAAAAGTTCTGAAAATTGCTTGTGACATATGGTGGTTTGTCACAAACATCTGGATCTCCTCAGACTCCTGGTATATTTCTTTCACCCACTCTATTTGGTTGCCAATTGCTTGCATCACCAAATTGAGGGAGTGTACGGTGCACGGTGTCCAAAAGATGTGCTCATATCTAGCCTCTACCAAAGCACCTGCAGCCCTGCAAACTTTTGCATTGTCCGTAATTACTTGGACAACATTTTCACTACCCACCATCTCTATGGAGTCAATGAGAATCCTGGAAATGAACTCTGCATCTTTCACTTCCCCTTCACAGTCAACCGCCCTCAAAAACATTGCCCCCTTGGGGGACACTGCAATAACATTAATCAATGGACGGTTTTTGCAATCTTTCCATCCATCGGAAACAATAGATACACCTGTTTCAACCCAAGAATCTCTAATTGGTTTTAGTTGGGCCTCTACAGATTTCTTCTCTTTTTGCAATAAGGTGGTACGCACCTTTTCATACCCAGGACTTGTGAAACCAGGAGGTGCACTATTTATTGCTGACACCATGTCCCGCCAATATGGTGATCTCAACAAGTTGAATGGAAGACCATTGGCATAGAGGCAACGTGCAATTTTTTCTTCAGCAATATCTCTTGCCTCCATTTTAAATGCCTTCTCTAATGGACCTCTCTTGCAGGTGGTGGTTTCTGGTTCTTCATCTTCTTCTTCCGTAGAGGGTATAGACAAGAAGGGATGTCTAGAGGGCCCAACTATCTGAGTGGGTAATGTTGTTGCTTTTTTCTTTCCGGAACTATAACTACTTTCTTTTCCTCTTGCAACCAATTTGTCAGCATCTTCTTGTTCTTTTATAAATGCTGCTATTTGTACACCAGATGACCCCTTCTTATCTGGGCCCTCACACATTAATCCCTTTACCACCAGGGCCCATAAAATGAAGTTTCACTCGGTAATAGGAGCTATTATATTGTGTATTGCAAAAATTACACTTCCAAACAAACCCCCCACCTCCAGGAATTTGTGAAATTCTTGTGGTATGACTCCATAAAGGAGATCCTTTATCAATTTTGAACTTTTGGCTTCCCTCCCCACCCACTGAACTTTGACTACTGGCCATTGTTGCAATCTATAAAAAAAATGAAAAAAAATATATATACTTGAAAAACTTCTTCACAAACTTGAAAAAATCCATCAAAAACTAAGAAACTTAAAAAATTCATCAAAAGATTAAAGAATAGGATTTAAATGCATACCTTGAACACTTAAATCTCCTTTGTAGAAGCTATTTGCCACTCCACAATCGATCTCCTTCGAATGCAATCACCTCCCTTCAAAATGGTAAGATGGAGAGAAAATATGGAGAGAGCAAAATGAGAGGTAAAAATGAAATGTTTTAGTGTTGAAAGGCCTCATATTGGGTCGTTTTAGGGTTAAGAGGCAAAATAATAATTAAAAAATTGTTTTTTTTTAACTTTTGGGCCCACTTTTTAAGTGCTAGGTCATGGGTTCTCCCAGGGACGCCCGGTTACGTGGCTGTTACCCCCGGGTCTGCGTACCTTTGGGCCAGATACGAGCTGGGTACGCACAGGGTGCGTGCCTAGCGCGTACCCATAGGCGAACCCGTACCGGGTTCACACCCGAACCGGGTTCGAGGCCTGTGGGTACGAACCCTGCAACATAGCCTTTATACTCTCTCATGCCAAGTGGCCTCCTTTTGTCAATTAAACAACTCAAAATGGAAAAAATTGTTCACTTCATTGAGTGGGACAAAATTCTGCCTAAATGTTCTCACCTTAATGGTCTTTCTGAGGAACTTCAAAACAAGTGGGTGCTAATCAGGAAGAACATTTTGGGCATCCTTCCTACTGATCCTTGTTGTGCTGACAATTTAATTTGGGAAGAAATCAGCTCTTCAAGTTTCCATTCAGTCAAGACTAATGCATATGGAACTTAAGTATTACTACCAAAGTAAAAAAAAATTCAATGACTTGGCCAGCAATATAAGACTCTCACTAGTGAAAACCTCGATAAGAGGGGCACCATGGGACTGCACAACTGCTTTAGATGATCCAACGCTTGTAAATCCCAATCTCACCTCCTCTTTGACTATGCGGAAGCCTCTGTAAGAATTCAAACACAGTCTGATAGAAAAAATTAACCAAGAACACTGAAATAACGCAGGTAGCTTTTCTCATAAATGTAATATTAGATCTTGAATATTTCGCACAGTTCCACCGTTACAAACAGTGCTTATTAGAGTGATTGGCGGCAGTACATTCGCTATCAGAATACAGATAAAATGAAATCTGGGGTAAGCAAGATATGCGTCACCCTTTCAGTGGTGCCGCATCAACAGTCGACTCTTGCCAGCTCCTTGCAAACTCCGGAAGTGGAATAATGAAAGTCTGGTGATGCAAAAGAATGAAGGAGTTTTGGCGTTGCTCCCAGACCCGCCTCTACTTGCTCAATGGAAGTGTCGCTTCCTACGTCTTCGAGTATAGGAGTCGTAATGTGAATGGCGCCGGCATTACTTGTTGATGGTCTAGGCTCTCATAATTCCCTTTGTCCGCATTTGAGATATGCCCAGAATGTCTGGCCATAGTGGATTCCCAAGCTATCGCACGGATCGCTTGGCCAGAGCCGTGAGGCTCGGCCACAGCGATGGAAGTCGCCTCCTCTGTAGCCCGATCGAACACTAGATGAACTCGATCAATAGCAAAGTCTGAACCAGATGTTGAATCTCGAGTGACCTGTATGAATTGATTCTAAGTAAGCACAGATAAAAGGATAAGATGAAATGGAGAATGATGACGAATGAGATTAAAGCACGAATTTATCCAAGTGCAGCTACGCCCACCTAAATGATCCTTCTAGAGTGAACTACGTCCTCCCTGTTCTGAAGGCCAGACCAAGTCCAAATTCATGATGCTGAAAGGAGAAGCTAGAACTTACATTTATACCAAGTCTAACCGCCAACCAAAGGAGTTGGACAGAAACAAAATAAATAAAAATAAAAATCAAATCCTAATTGGCACCTCGAAGAGTCGGCCCAACACATTTTTTTAAATTTATTCATTTAGTGTTGAAAAACACTATTTTTTTCAAAATTCCCCCGCCACTGATCAATTGGAAATTTCGGGAACATTACAGTCCCCACCCTCAAATGGTTGCTTGTCCTCAAGCAACCTGAGATTAGGATGCTGGAAGATCTCCACCCCTTCCCAAGTAGCATCTTTAGCAGGTAAGTTCTTCCATTTGACTAAGCACTCCGGAATAACCTTGTTCCTCAACCGCTTCTCTCTTACATCCAACACTGTTTCAAGTTCAAGAATCAACTTTCCTTCGTCATCGAGTGGGAGCAACTCCAATGATGGTGTAATCTGCTGTCCTAAGGCCTTTTTCAAACATGAAACGTGGAAGATGTTATGAATTCTGCTCCCTGGTGGCAATTCAAGTTCATACGCAACCTCCCCAATTCTCCTTGTGATCCTGAATGGCCCATAGAACCTGGGCCTCAGCTTTTCTGCTCCATTTCCCTTGAGAGATGACTGTCGATATGGTTGCAACCTCAAGTACATCATGTCGTTGACTTCGAAAACTGTTTCAGTCCTTCGCTGATCGGCATATAACTTCTGTTGATTTTGGGCTCGCTGCAGATTTTCCTTCAAGGCATTCATGATATCCATGTTCTGCTGAATCATATCTCTGGCACTTGGAATTCTACTATCCGCAAGGATCAAATCTATGAAAGATGTGGCCTCATACCCATAGAGTGCCTTGAATGGTGACATCCCAATCGACATGTGATGTGTTGTGTTGTAGCAAAATTCCCCTCGATGTAGCCACTTCACCCAAGTTGATTGCTGCCCTATCACATAGTTTCTTAAATACCCTTCAATCCATTTGTTCACTATCTTCATTTGCCCATTTGTTTGAGGATGGTAACTCGTACTAGGGGTCAATTCAGTGTGAGCCAAACGAAAGAGTTCTTGCCAAAACAAGCTAATAAACCTATTGTCCCTGTCACTCACAATATTTCTTGGCAAACCATGTAGTCTAAATACTTCCTTGAAAAACAAATCTGCAACTTGTGGTGCCTTAAATTCTAAAGTAATGGCAAAAAAGTGAGTGTACTTAGTGAGCCTATCCATCACAACATAAATGCAATCTTTACCTTGTGCCCTTGGCAGCACCGTGATGAAATCCATCGAGATGCTTTCCCATTTTTGGTTGGGAATGGGTAAGGCTGCAACAAGCTAGCTGGTAACACATGCTCTGTTTTATTTTGTTGACATACCAAGCACTCCCTTACATGTTGCAATACATCGTTTTTCAATCCCTTCCATGTAAAACATTCCCTTGTTTGTATGTCTTATAGAATCCTGGATGACTAGCGAGCGGAGTATCATGACAGGCTTTAACAATCTTGTCCTTGACCCTAGAGTGAGGTGCAAGGTAGACACGATCTTTGTAGAGAATGAGCTCCTCAACCACCCTATACCTGTCATCAACTATTTTTCCCTCCAAAATGTCATTAGCAAATGAATCCTTAGCATACTCAGCTATAATATCGATTCTCCAATCAGCTAATATATCAGTCATAGCACAAAGATAAGGCTTCCTAGAAAGAGCATCAGCTACCACATTATTCTTGCCCTTCACATACTCAATATCAAAATCATAAGCTTGAAGTTTGCTTAGCTTACCCATTTCTGTTGTCTATCGTTCAAGTCTCGCTAATTTAGGAAGTACTTCATGCTGTTATGATCTGTCTTCACCACAAATTTCCCACAGACCAAGTATTGTCTGAATTTCGCAAGAGCATGCATAATAGCTAACATCTCCTTGTCATAAATAGAGAAAGCCCTCTCCGGTTTGGTGAGTTTTCTACTCTCATAAGCAATGGGATGTTTGTTTTGCATTAAAACAGCTCCAATACCTTCGCTTGAAGCATCACGCTCAAGCACAAAAGGAGATGAAAAACCGGGAATGGCCAAAACAGGACACGAACTCATTACCTCCTTGAGTTTGTCAAATGCTTGTTGGGCTATGGGGCTCCACGAGAAAGCTCCTTTCTTTGTCAGTTGGTCAACGATGCTGCAAGCTGAGAGAAGCCCTTCACGAACCTTCTGTAGTAGCTGCAAAGACCCACAAATCCTCTTAGCTGTGTTAAGTTCTTGGGGGTAGCCCACTCCTGTATTGCCTTGATCTTCTCTTCGTCCACACTCACCCCTTGGGCACTGATCTTGTGGCCCAAATATAGGATCTTTGTCATCCCAAATTCACATTTCGACATCTTGGCATAGAATGAGTTCTTCTCAAGGATGTCGAGCACTTCCTCTATCTACTTCAGATGTTCTTCCCATGTTTTACTGTAAATCAAGATGTCATCAAAGAAAACCAATACAAATTTCCTTAACTGAAGAATGAATACCTGATTCATGCATGATTGGAAAGTAGTGGGGCATTGGTTAACCCAAACGGCATCACCAATAATTCATAATGCCCATAGTGGCACCTGAAAGCTGTCTTTTGAACATCCTCATCTCTAACTCTAATCTGATGGTAACCTAAACGCAAATCAATCTTGGAGAAGTACACGGCTCCATGTAGTTCATCTATTAGTTCATCAATCCTGGGAATAGGATAGCGATTCTTGATTGTCTTCTTGTTGAGAACTCTATAGTCTATACACATCCTGAGTGTTTCATCCTTCTTTTTGACCAACACCACCGATGAAGCAAAGGGGCTCAAGCTTGGACGTATAAACCCCATATCCAATAGTTCCTTGATTTCCTTCTCAATTTCCTCCTTGTATATCCATGGATGACGATAAGGAGTGGTGATCACTGGTTTGGCCCCTTCTTCAAGTTCAATCACATGTTGAAAACCTCTATCTAGTGGCAATCTTGCTGGAATCTCTTGAAAAACCTTGCACTTCTTATCCAAGATAGCTTGAATGTCACTGGGAAAAGCTCTTTCCTCCTTTGGGATGCTGGTATTTGTAATGAGGCATTTTGTTGCCCATGCCACCTAATCCCTACGGAAAGATCGCTCCATTCTTTTGGCCGAAACCACCATAGGCCCATTCCTGGAAAGGCCCTTAAGCACAACCTCCTTATCCTCATGCTTGAATTTTAGCTCCATGGTTTGGTCGTTGGTGGTGTATTCTCCTAGTGAATGAAGCCATTGTACCCCTAGGACCATGTCCATGTCACCAACATCAACCACAGAAATCCTCTTTCATCTTGTGTCCACCCAATATCAGCTCCATTTGTTGAATTCGTTTTGTGCAAGGAAGGACATTTCCTCCAGCTGCCAAGACATCAAACCCTTCGAAGTCCTCTGTTGCTAAACGCAACTTAGCCACTGTTCTCTTGTCGATGAAGTTATGTGTAGCTCCACTATCGATTAGTATTGTCACTCTTTGCCCCCGAAGAACTCCCCTCACCCGTAGAGAATGATATCGAGGTGTTCCTAAAAGTGTTGCCAAGGCGCTTCCTACTGGTCTTTCTTCTATTACAAGCTCCGACGGCTCCCCAGGAATGTCTTCTTCATTAATCCCTTCTTCAGTGTCTGCTTCATCATCGGATACCACTTCGATATAATAAACTTGTCCTCTCCCTTGGCACTTGTGTTGATTATTCCACTTTTCATTGCAATAGTAGCACAAGCCCTTCTTGCACAATTCATTCCTTGACATACCATGTGGACCTGTAAGAGGGGTCTTAGGTGGTGGATTTGCCTTAATGAAAGGCTTCTTTGGCTGCCCTACTAGTGCGTTCTTGATAGTGACCTTCCCTTTCTTAGTGGAGTCTTCAAGATTCAAGGCTTTCTGAATGGCATCTTCCAAAGTTGTTGGCTCCAAAGCCCTCACCAAGCCACGAAAGGAGTCGGATAGGCCTTCAATGAAGAAGAAAGTGAGCCTCTTATCTGATACATTAGACACCATTACTACAAGTCTCTGAAATTATGAAACATATTCATCCATAGTGCCTATTTGCTTCAATCTAGTTAGTTCCTGAAAGTATGCTTCCGAATCTTTTCTATCAAACCTCTCCACCAATTTCTGCATGAAGTCTGCATATGAATTGACTTGCCCAAATCCTTGGGTCACGATACCATGGTGTCGCCATTCATGTGCTAAATCCTCCAAGTGCAGGATGGAAAATTTGATAGCTTCTTCTTCAGTCATGGGGCTGAGAGCAAGGTATGTGTCCAGCTTTTGTATCCATGATTGTGCCATCATCTTCCCCGAACCATCGAAAGTCGGAAGTGAGAGCTTGTTGATCTTATGCTGGAGATCCTTATTCCCACGATGTTGTCTCTCATCACTCCGTCTAGCACTATAAAACTGATCGAAAGAGATTGAAGCTTGTGCGTTCTCATCCAAATCCAGGTATTCACGCACAATGCTCACATAGTTGCGTTGCTCTTCTCCTTCTTGTCAGCCCTCTGTTTTAGGCAAAAATCTTGGCTGAGGATGCTTGTAGGTGTGTCCATTTGAAGCTCTACTTTGTTCCCCTCTTGAACGTTCTGAATGCCCTCCTTCATCACTGTTGGATCCTGATTTGATGTTGTTGACTACAGCAGTGAGTGACTGTATTGCTTGCAGCAATGCCTGATTTGTTTGGTCTTGTTGTTTCATGAAATTTTCCAACTTATCATTTTGATCTCTGTCTCCCATTTTCTCCTTACCTTTGCCTCCTATCCCCTGAGCAGCTTCAGACTTCTTCCTTTCACACTCTATAGCACACAGATCTCGCTAGCTCAATTGCATACGAATTCGTCCACAGGCTGGCAGGCCTTATGGCTCTGATACCACTGTAAGAATTCAAACACAATCTGATAGAAAAAATTAACCAAGAACACTAAAATAACGCAGGTAGCTTTTCTCAGAAATGTAATATCAGATCTTGAATATTTCGCACAATTCCACCGTTACAAACAATGCTTATTAGAGTGATTGGCGGCAGTACATTGGCTATCAGAATACAGATAAAATGAAATTTGGGGTAAGCAAGATATGCGTCACCCTTTCAGTGGTGTCGCATCAACAGTCGACTTCTGCGAGCTCCTTGCGAACTCTGGAAGTGGAATAATGAAAGTTTGGTGACACAAAAGACTGAAGGAGCTCTGGCATCACTCCCAGACCTGCCTCTACTTGCTCAATGGAAGTGTCGCTTCCTACTGAATTCCATCTTCAAGTATAGGAGTCGTGATGTGAATGGCGCCGGCGTTACTTGCTAATGGTCTAGGCTCTCGTATTCCCTTTGTCCAGTGTTTGAGATACGCCCAGAATGTCTGTCCATAGTGGATTCCCAAGCTATCACACGGATCGCTTGGCCAGAGCCGTGAGGCTCGGCCACAGTGATGGAAGTCGCCTCCTCTATAGCCCGAGCGAACACCAGATGAACTCAATCGATAGCAAAGTCCGAACCAGATGTTGAATCCCGAGTGACCTATATGGATTGATTCTAAGTAAGCACAGATAAAAGGATATGATGAAATGGAGAATGATGACGGATGAGATTAAAGCACGAATTTATCCAAGTGCAGCTACACCCACTTGAATAATCCTTCCAGAGTGAACTACGTCCTCCTTGTTCTGAAGGCCAAACCAAGTCCAAATTCGTGATGCTGAAAGGAGAAGCTAGAACTTACATTTATACTAAGTCTAACCGCCAACCAAAGGAGTCAGACAGAAACAAAATAAATCAAAATCAAAATCAAATCCTAATTGGCGCCTCCAAGAGTCGGCCCAACACATTTTTTTAAATTTATTCGTTTAGTGTTGAAAAACACTATTTTTTTCAAAATTCTCCTGCCACTGATCAATTGGAAAATTCGGGAAGATTACAGCCTCCTCCACTTGGATTTCACTCTCTATTTTGGGGTCCCCTTTTGAAATAGACTGAGCCTTAAAATCTGCAACAAGCAATGGAATTTGTTATTCCAGCCCACTCAAAGGCATGCATCTTATTAAAAATTTATGGTCTTCCTTACCCTTATTTTGTATGTAGTTTATATGGATTGAAAGGAACAATAGAATTTTCAAAAATACAGCCGCTCCAATGAACACTCTGATCTACAAAATCCAACTAGCTATGGCAGAAAATGTCATGGCCCACTTTAAGACAAAACAGAATCTGAATGTGCCATCTAGTGTTAAACCCCATTTCCTTAGAAAAAGGAACCTTTTGGGTTTCATTAACACCACTCCAACTGGCTGTCCCACTCCAGAAATTCATTTTAATTATCTTGGGCTATTTTTTGACAGTGCCTCAAAAGCTAATCCTGGCATAGCTGCTGCTGGTGGTATGCTTTGGCCTGGTCCTTAACTTATAATTTTAGATTTCTGCATGAATCTCAGAAAGCCGCCAACAATGTTGCTGAATTCATAGGCTGCAAGTTCGGTCTTCTTCATGCAGACAAGAATAAATTCAAGAACCTTACCATTTGTGGAGATTCAAAATTGATAATCCAATGCCTTTCAGAAAGCATGTAATAAGATCTGTCCAACTTCATATTTTGCAGAGTCAGGTTTCAAAGATTATCCGAGACTTTGACCAGATCAGCTAGCAGCATATTCCTGGAAATTTGAACTCTCTTGACAGAAAGGCCAATTAAGGCATAAATCTCCATCCACATTCAGCTTGTGTCAGACATTTTCAAACTTGATGATCTTTTTCTCTGATGGATTCAGCGACTTTCTCTACCTTTACTGAACCCTTTCTGGCCTGGTCTCTTTGTTACTTTTGTCATTCAACTATTGTATTTGTTTGTAAAAATAAAGCCTTTCATTTTATAATTTATTAAAAAAAGAAGCTGAAGATAATACTAGGAATCTGTGGAGTACAAGTAAAAGATGTAGAATAAATTGTCAGCAAAATCTCTTTTGAATCCTTCTAAAAGTAAAATCTTAAAGACCGTTCCACAGATGTGTATGACAGTTATGTCATAAGGCAAAAGATCGTATGACTGAAAGTCATATACAGGCACAGTTAAGAAAATGACCTAGCTGTTCCGAAACCTTAGAAATAAGTCTGAAGAAATGTTTTCTATTAGCTAAAAGAGTGTGATGTAAATAATATATCTTTGTGTGAAGCATTTCAATTTCAGCTTATACACCCTTGTAGTCTGTGCTTGTGAAGAAACTGTAGTTTTATAAAAAACCATTCTAGAAATTTGGTCAATGTTTTGAATGAAGCGTGTTGTATTTTATTATGTAACAATCACTAAGTTGACGATTTCATAAACTGATCATTTGGAAATGAATGATATATGTGGCTTAAATCTGTCGTAGTTATGCAAGTAAGTTGCTTAATCAGAAAACATATATAAAACTTTATATAAGTACTCAAACTCAAGTTTTGTAGTCAAGAGGATATTGTCTTTTGTATTTGCCTTAAATCAGCCTATAATCTCTTATTAACGGCCTTGGGTTAATTTATAATCAATTGGAAGAGAGCTGCAGAATATTATCTGTATTGTTGCAGAACATTCCGTATCTGTTGCAGGACACTACCCAGAAAATATTGTAGGATATTCCATGTATTGCAGGACATTGCCCAAAAATGCTACAGGACGTTCTGTATGTGCTGTAAGACATTGCCAACAAATTTTGTGGGACATTCTGTATGTGTTGCAGAGCATTGCCCAGAAATGTTGCAGGGCATTTTGTATGTGCTACAAGACACTGCTCAGAAATGTTGCAGGACATCACCCAGATATGTTGCAGGACATTTTGTGTGTGCTGCAGAATACCACCCAGAAATGTTGCAGTACATTTTTTATATGTTGCAAGACATTACCTAGAATACTGCAGCACATTGGACAGAGTGCTACAGGACATTCTGTAGATTGTTGCAAGATAACTAGATAAGTCATGCAAAATGTTGCAGGAGATTTTTTATATCGCCACATAGTGTCTTGTAAGCCAATTTTATGTTTTAACAACTAAGCTTAACTAGTTAGATTTGGTGAAACCAACTTAGCCTCACGACCAGCCTGTTACAGGCCCTTCTATGGTTTTTCTCCATGAATTAGATTATATCAGGTTTTTTTTCCATGTGGTTGCTTTTGGTAGGTGAGCCATGAGTCGATTGCCACATGCTTTGCTCTGTGAGAAGTTAAAATAAAATGATAAGATGATTCTAAATGGGTGACTTGGGTAATGAATTGAAATTGAATTGAAAAAATTAAAATAGCATATATGCTTAAGGAAATTAAATGTCCATGTCAATTGAGTTGGATTTTGTAGTTGCTACAGTAAACCCACGTCAACAGCTAAAAAGATTTTCATCCAAGCTGAAAAATAGGATGAAAATGATAAATATTTCAATTTAATCAGTTATATTAGCTGATAGAATACATGAAAACCCTAAGATAAATGAGATATTAATGAAATTATTCATGTTCTCAAATGATCTACACCAAAAGTGGGTAGCTGACCACAAATATGAAATTCCTAAGCTAAAGAAATAAAAAACAAATTGTATATATGTCTCCAATAACCAAAAAATGGTTAAACTCACATGAACAGTTCATTCAGTTACAATTGATAAGTGCTGGCAAACAATGGCCTACAATATGAGATGTAAGAGAGCAGCACACACTACACAATCAATAATGGTTTTTGTAACATTTTGATTGTTTTCCGTATAATTGAATAATGTTCACTATAGAGGCTCAAACAACAGGGCAATCTGAGGTGTAGATTCATTCCAGAGAGCTTGGAGTGCATATACACTGTCCCGTACATGAGTTATTTGAACCTCTTTAGGGAATTTCAATTGGAATAGCCAGTGTCATCAGGAATTGCTTATGTAGATTATTAATGAATATGAAGTAAAGATTTCATGAATAACTAAATACAGTTAGATATTTACACACCTAAGATTAGATCTCTAGTGGCATGAAAACCATTATAAAGATGTCATATCTGTCATATTTAATCATGCATATATAACTCTAACATGCCTGACCTGCTAGCTAGTTGTATTATATCTTCTGGCCATTGCACCAGAAAGGCTTAGTCGTGGTACCCTACTTCATTGGAGTGGGAAAATTACTCCATTTTCTAACACCCTGGATATAAGCAGGTTAAACAGAAGCACCAACTGCAGTCAAAATAACTGCTTTAGGTGCACAAAAACACAAAAACCAGCAACATCACAGATAAGTTATTTCCGATCAACAAAAACATATAACATGCAAAGCATTTTTAAAAGAGTTAAGGGGAAAGTAGTTTGGAAGTATGTCCTTATTCCTAAAAAACAAATGAGTTATTTGTTAGGGTAAGGATGAGTGTACCTGCTATCCACCATGGCCATCATAGACACCAAAAAAATGGAGAGTAGGCGGACGAGGTGCAATCCAGTGAGACCCTTTTGCAACAGTGCTGTGAGCATGGGGAGAAAAAAGAAAAAGGGCACAGGTATAACAGCATCTTCTATTTCACATCTTCTACTAATGATTGGCATAGTCCCATGGTGGAGGGAGCACAGATTCTTCAACAGCAAACTTACACTCACTGTTGGCCTCGGCAAACCTATGCCCTTTGAAGGCCTGCTGTTTAGGCTCCTCACCAGCAACACTAACACTAGTTGCAGTTGCAGGAGGACCAACATCAACACCTTTACAGGCCTTGATTCATAAGTCTCATTTCATAAAGCATTGAGGTCTGCTTCTGACCAGATACAGATACAACAACAGCAAAGAAATCAATTTTTAATCATGGATGCTGCATTAAAGATTCAGAGTATGTCAACAAAGGTGTTTATATTTTAATTTAATAGATTTAAATGATGAAAATTTTGTTAAGCAAGATTAAAAAGATTGAGTTTGCACCTTTTGACAGGATGGTTAACTCATTCATTAATGTACATGAACAGGGAAAGAGCATCTCTCCAGCTGGTGAATAGAATCTCAATTATGCACAGCTTCACCATCTCCATTTCCCCTCCTGTGAATCACAACTCTTAAAAATGGAACAATTCAACAGATCACCAGGGGTATAACCAATGACCTGCATTTGTTTGCATGAGCTATACATGTATATGTAAATATGTATCTGTAAGTGAACCATCATCTAATTCTGTTTCTTCGTTCTTTCAAATCAATCACAACTACACTAATGTTATCTCCACTTCCCCGTCCTAAAGCCAAATTTGTAAGGAAAGCAGCCGCAGTACCAACAGGAGTATCCTCTGTAATACCCTTTGAACGGTGAGGTCTATAGCCAGCCAGACATTTTCTAGCAACTTCACAGACAATATCATTTGGCAGAACATCCCATAAACCATCACTAGCAAGAATGAGGCACTCATCTTCATGTGTCCGCTCTGTACATGTTACTTCAGGTTCAGAAATCACATACCGTTTCAAGAATCGGTCTCCTGCAGGCAAAACAATCATCGCTTCAAGGGCAATCCAATGAAAGCTAATCTGTAGCTTATGTCTAAATACTAATTTAATTTTGTCCTACACAATTATCTTTTGTTTTACCACAGGGTTTGGTCAAGCTTTTGTAACATATTTGCTCTTTATTCAAAATTGGACCAAAATTCACCACACTAATTCCATGAGTCATAACATTGAACTTTTGCGATTCTGTCACACCATACACTGACCAGACACTGACCAGCATGATCAATAACAGAAGAACTTAGAATAAAGCCTCACTGCAAATTGGAAAATTGCTTGAACTACATCTTGCTGAGTAAGGCAACATAATATAACCTTAATATGTCAAATTGGAGGAAAATCCTTACAGTTTTCCCTTACAGTGTATTAGAGGATCAATGGAAGGGCTATAGCTTCTATTTTTATAACCCTGGTGGTTCAATGAACATCTTGCATGCAGCCCATAGCATATTTTAGAATCTTCACCTAAAAAGTGGGAGCAGTTAAAATTTAGGAAGCAAAATTTCAGCCACAGGTAAAAAGGTGAAGCTGGTGTTCGCAGCAACTGCATAAACTTTCATCAACTTCATGGCTCCACATTAAATCTTAAATCCCCCATTTTTTTTGACAATTTGATGCAATTTCCATCCTATAATTTCACCTAAAATTATGTGAGAGTTTTAAAAAAGAAAGTTAAGATGTTTAAAATAGCCAGCAATTGAAACAATTTGTGAGACCACTGGCTAAACAACAGCTCCTAACGTTTCTAAGAATAGAAGCACTATTAGTTTTCTATATGTGCTTAAACAATTCATGATGCAAAAAATTAATACACTATATTTCATAAACAGACTAACAGTAAATCTGGATCAAAAATTGGTCATTGATACAAACCTAGAGCTCTAGACATAGCAAGAAAGCCTCCAACACGATATCCATTCCAAAAAATAACACGTCCACCAGCAGCTTCAATACGGTCCATTTCATCCTCCCGTTCAGGCTACAATATGGCAAATTGTGAAAAAACAAGGTACAGTAAGCTAAAAAACACCACTTAATGATACACACATTATCATAAAACATGCACATTTGGAATTAGCACCAAATTGACTCTCAACGTCTCAAATAAATAAAAATAAAAATAAATGTGGGAATCAGGAAAGGGTCAAACAAAATCCTAAATAATCAGGACAAATATTTAATGGTTTGATGAATACCTTATGGTCATTAGAAAGGGGGATTGCCTTGCCTCCCCTAGATAATACTGCCCTAGAATCCCCACAATTTGCAATAACAACTTGAGATGCACTCACAACAGCTATGACAGCCGTAGAACCCACATTTTCTGGTGCAACTGGATCTTGGCAGCAATTGCCAATCATTTGTACATCCCCATTACTGCAGCCTCCATTTGGACACATACCTCCAACTGCTATATCCATTTTCATGAAGCATGCAGACATGACTTTGCTCCAATAACTGAAGTCTCTGGAAAATGAAGATGCATCCCTCAACTCCTTAGCAAGCACCTCATGAAAATGGTTTTTACAATATGTTGAAGCCTGCTCGTAAAAGTACAGAGCCAAAATCAACAAGGTTTCCATGCAAAATTCCAATTAACAGTGTGAAAAGAAAAGGAATCAATAACCATTTGCAAAATTGGATGCGGGACACTACTGAAGCTTACGCAGACAAATAGAAGTAAAAAATAATGTATTTCCTATGAAAATTGAAGTAAATTTAAGTAACCACCATTGTATAAAAAATAGATACCCAACGTAGCATCAGCAATAAGGTTCCTAGACAAAAGTCAAAAGTAATCACCCTGGTGAAAACATCTCAGGAGAACACAAAGTCAGCTGTAAAATGGCTTCTGAAAACCAACATCAACCATTTCATTAACAATTTTTTTTTAAAAAGCTTAGTCATGTTTAGCACAAATAGCTATACTTAATTATGTTTCGATTGGAATTTACTTTCAAAGAAGGTGGAGGTTCATTTCTTCCAAACTAACGGGGAAAAAACCAGATTTCAGAACCACTGCCAAAAGAACCCTGAAAGCAATATTCTGATGCATATAAATTACATGAGCATCGATGGAATTAGTCATGTTCTCGGATGACCTACATCAAAAGTAAACTATGTGTTGTGGGGTAAGAATGAATGTACCTGGGATCCGCCATGGCCGTCATACACACCAAAAAAGTGGAGAGGAATAGGCGCGGGAGCTGCAAATCCAGTAAGGCTGTTTTGCAACAGTGCCGTGGGCTTAGGGAGAGAAAAGAAAGAGGGTACAACTGCAACGGCATCTTCCATTTCACGTCTTCTGCCAATGATTGACACGGTCCCGTGGCGGGGGCACGAATCCTTTAACAGCAAGCTTATACTCTCGCTGTTGGCCCTGGGCAAAGCTACGCTCTTTGAAGGCCTGTTTTGCGGAACAATTCCCTGCTCTTTAGGCTCCTCAGCGGCAACATTAGCATTAACGCCTTTACAGGTCCTGTTTCTCTCATCGTCATCAAGAGTACCAACGCTAGTTTGCATTTCACTATCTGGCATATTAACTGATATTTCCCCTTTGGAATCTTGCAGCATAGGCACTGAATCCGATGTAACAACACTAGTGTCGTTAGCAGTGCTTCTGTTGGTGCTGGTGTAGAATTTGTTGATATTGCAAGTGCAAAACAAGCCCCCTTTCCAGGGAGTTGGCGTAGAGACCGACCTCACGAGCCTCCTTGAGGGGTAGAGAGACTTAGAGTGCAGTTCAATTTCCATGACATATGCAGGGTCTGCGGTCGATGGCACCTCCCCGCCGAAACAAACACTGCACAAGTGGAATGTATTCCTGGTGCGAGACTGCTTCTTCACAAACTCGGAAAAATTGCCGCTGTTGGAGTGCATCTTCAATCGCCTAATCTCTGACAGGCGTCGTCGCGAGGGCATACCCGCCTCGCTCTCTTCTAGCAAGCTTCGAGGAGATGGAGAAACACATGCATTCATTGCCTCCATACCCCAACTTTACCTATTATCTATTTCAATCCCCACCAACCAATTCTCAAGATCAATAATACTTGGCTTCTCGTGTATCAAAATTTATTCACAGGCTGCGAGAAAAAGCCCCCGCCGTTCATCAGTTTTCCACCCCAGCTAGTTTTAAACTAAGCTCCAAAATGAACAAAATCTAAAATCTAAACCTATATATCGAGCCCCATCATGGATCGCCCTGGACACACTTCTCGCAAATGAATGCTTTCGCCATACTAGTGATTTCGACTCACAAACCACTTCAATTCCCAAAACAAACTTCCGATGGACTCCCGGCGGTCACTGGTCCGACCCCGGAAACAACCCAACACGGAAAATCTTCAGATCTGGCTCTTAACCGACATCATGGGTTCCCGCAGCTCAATCATACTTACCGAAAGCATTTGCAGATTGGATTCAATTTAAAATTAAAATAAAATTGTCCTCGATCGAATAGAGACAGGTTTGACTACAGAAACAATTTTCTATTGTTTCAGATAACTGAAAGACCTTCCCAACCTTCTTCAATTATTAGGAGTGCAAGAAGAAAACTTTCAGCGCTCCAACACAAAACATCACATCACCACCAAAGAGATTCTTCTGTTCTTTTGAGTTGCAGAAAGACTAGTCGTGTAAGGAAATGGAAAGCAGTTTAATAGGCTAAAGGGTTACCTCAGTTACTGCAAAAGAAATGAAACAATCTGCAAAAGTCTTCTCTTGCCCACAGGTTGAAGTTTGAAGTCTTTCTGTGGTTGGTATGATTTGGTTGGTTTACTTCTGTCCGCGTCCTCTCTTGTCAGGATGTTGCTCTACCGTCCAATTCTATGGCTGTGTTGGATTCTCCTCCAGGATGTCGGTATTCCTGAAGAGTGGGAAATTGAGAAAATGTTCATTTTGTAGTAAAGAGGTGGTCCAGATAAAATGATACATTAAAAGTCTCCTGGACATTAAAACTCTTCTATTTTATTTATGGAGTGTCCAATCTGTAATAATATTAGTATTCAATATCTCCTCCACGATGTCAGGATGTCGTATTCCTGAAGAGTGGGAAATTGAAAAAATGTTTATTTTGTAGTAAAGAGGTGGTCCAGATAAAATGATACATTAAAAGGTCTCGTGGACGTTAAAACTCTTCTATTTTATTTATGGAGTGTTCAATTTGTAATAATATTAGTATTCAATATTAAAGTAATTTGAAAGTGAACAACTTAAATTGTCTTATTTGAAGAAATTAGGTATGGCAACTAATTTTTTATCTCAAGATTTACATTAAGAAATATGACATCGAAAAAGTTTGAAAATAACTTAAAATTGAAGCTCTTAATCACATAGTCTACATGGTCTCGTAGACATCATTAATATTTTCATTTCATTATGTGCATGCACCTAGTAAAGTTCAATGCATGTTGGTGGTGATTGATGCAAGATGAGGTGGAATTTGTAAGGATAAATTTCAATGGTAGTGACACGGTTGATAAATTATGTAATGTACACACACATTGGTTTCTCCCCAATTTCCCTAAAAATGTACCTTTGTTTGACTAACATGTGTTGTGGTCTCCTCCTTTAACAACACAACCCCAATAAGGATTGGTATGTAGGTGGTTGTCAATATTTTCATGTACCATATGTGTCTTGCAATGACATCTCGTTTTGTTGGCTACATGATCACATCCTAATATCTTATTTCTCCATTCAATCTTATTAGAGCTATGTGTCATTTTTAGGGTTGTCTATTTTTTTATCGAGAATTTATGCAAAGCAAAAGAAGCAACATGCATTGCATTTGCGATCTTTGGTTACAACATGTTTTTATCAAATTACCACAAGCCTAAGGATTGTAACGTGTTTTTTATGGAAATAATTAGGTTATATAGACATTTATATTTTTTTCTTTTTGAATAAGCAAGTTATAATATGATGAATAAGTAAATATTTAAACCAAAAATTGTCTTTCATCTAAGCAAGGGATTTCATCCATAAAAGTCACCTAAGGGTCAAACCTAGCTTAATTGTACCTCTAGAGGTTTGAACCTTGGTGGATGGCATATCAAGGAACACGCCATCATTTGCTCTTTTTGAACAAATAGATTACAACATAATAAATAAGCATAGATCTATGACAAAGGTCATCCTTCACCTAAGTAGGGGATCATTTACATCATAGTCATCCAAGGGTCAAAATTGGCCCAATCACACCTTTGGGGGTTTGAACCTCAATGGGTGGTGTAATCAAAGAACACACCATCATCTTGAGTAATTATACTAAACTAATTAAGCTACAACCCTTTAACTTTGTAACATGTTTTATGAAAGACAACATGTCAAGAAATACATAGGCACAACATGTTTTTAATTGAAAGTATAGAGTAGAATACATTCATTCACCTTAACTAATAGATGTCATTATTTATTCTTGCTAACCTTTGGAACAATACCACCCCTATTATCTTCAAATGAACTTAAAGGGATCTCACTTCTATATAATTAGGATGAATGATGGCAATTACCTTGACATCCATTTATTAATTAAGAAAAAGAAAATAGTGTATAATGTATTTTAAAACTCATCTTTCCAAATCTTTCCAAATATTTATTTTAAATCCAATCAAGGGTGGTTTTGACCCAAAAGCTAACAAGAATAGAGAATGACACCTTTTAGTCAAGGTTAATGAATGTATTATACTCTAGAGTTTCAATTAAAAATATGTTGTGTCTATGCATTTCTTGATATGTTGTCTTTCACAAAACATGTTACAAAGTTAAAGGGTTATAGCTTAATTAGTTCAATACAATTTCTCAAGATGATGGTATGGTCCTTGATTATGCTACCCACCAAAGTTTACCCCCCAAAATGTGTGATTGGGTCAGCCTTGACCCTTGGATGACTATGACGTATAAGATCTCCTATTTAGATGAAGGATGACTTATGACTTAGATCTATGTTCCTCAAGATTATGGTATGCTCGTCAATTACACCACCCATTGAGGTCCAAACCCACCAAATACATGATTGGGTCAATTTTGTATGGCATACAAGATCTCCCTACTTATATGAAGGATGACTTCCAACTTTTAATATGTATGTATGCATGTATCCTATTTTTATAGAATTAATCAAATATAATAATAAGATTATGAAAGTATTGATAGCATTGTTTGATTAAGACTGGTCTTTAATGTAATCTCGTTATTTTATATAAGTGAGGGTTTTATTTGAACATTTTTTAAGAAAACAAAAAGACACATTAATTGAGCAAAAACATGACATACAAGATAAAATAAAATTAGTTTTATGTAAGTATAATCTACAAGTACAAAGTTGTGAAAAATGCATATAATATATATTTAGGAATGCAAGAAGAAACATGAACATCGCATTATTAAGAGGGTAAGAATAAATCTATATAGATATATGGAATAATTATAATATATATATATATATATATATATATCATTGTATATTTATATCATTGTATATTTTTTCTATTTTTGCAACATTAGTCAAAGATAATAATAAAATCATGAAAAACATTGATAATATTGTTTGGTTAAGAATATGATCTTTAATGTAATCTCATTTTCTTATGTAAGTGGAGGTTTTATTTTAGCCACCATCCTTTAAGAAAACAAAAAGACGTGTTAACTAACCAAAAGCATGACATATAAGATAAAACAAAAATGATTCTTTGTTACCATAATATACGAGTAGAGAGTTGTGGTAGTATGCATATAATAAAATATATTTAGGAAGGTAAGAAGAAACATAAACATTCACATTATTAAGGGGTAAGAAGAAATATACATATGCATGCATATAATAATTATAAAAACATATATCATATTATTATATTTTCTATTTTTCTAACACTAGTCAAAAATAATAAAAAGATCATGAAAGTATGATAATATTGTTTTATTAGGAGTATTCTTTAATCTAATCTCAATTTTTAGCATAAGTGAGGGTTTTATTTGAGCATCCATCATTTAAGATTTAATAAAAAGACACATTAATTGACCAAAAACATGAGGTACAAGATAAAACAAAATTTACCATTATTTTGTTATTGTCCCAATTATTAATATTATCATGGATGTTCTGAAATTTCCTAGCTACAAAAAGTAATAGTTGTGTATGACTTATTGGCACAATCCATGTTACCTTGAATATCTACTCCCTTCACAATTTATTGTCTTATAATTCCTCACCCCCAATCAAGACCCTAATTCTACATCCCATCCTTAGTGATGGAGAATGAACTTGGATATTTGTGTCCAATGGTGAAAGTGAGCGGGACTACTTCACCCCATTTTGTGAAATGTGTAGTTGCAATGGTAATGAATTTATGACCATTGGAGGCGAAGGGATTTATCTTGCCAATGAGATCAAGGCCCCGTGTAGAAAAAGGCCATAGAGTTTTAATTAGCTAAAGAGCTTGAAATGGTGCATGGATCAAGTTCCCATGTGTCTAGTATGCTAAACATTTCTTGACATATTGACAATCATTATTTTCCACAATGGGCCAATAATATCTTATTTTTAGCAGCTTTTTGCCCAAGACGATGTTGTTTGTGTGTGATCTACAAATACCATTATGAACTCATTTAAGCATTAGTTTTGCTTCGTATGAATTGAGACAGCTTAGCAAGGTTTTGTCATAACCCCTATGATAGAGTGTGCCACCAAGAAGGGTGAATTAGGATGTGTGTTCAATGAAGGATATACATTGATTAGATGAGAGGTCGAGTGGGAGAGTTTGACTATTAAGATATACATGTAAATGTCACGGTACCAGGGATAATTGGGACCAATAATTTCATAAAGCATTTTGATATCTAGGACATAAAAGTAGGGATTAAAATCTACTCCACCAAGAACTAACCTTGTTGATTGCCTTTGGACATTGAAAGAAGAGAACCAATTATTGTCATTGAATTTGTAGATTTATTAGTTACCCATGGAACTTGTTCAAAATAGATACTGACAAAATATTATTTAAATTTGATGACCATTCTTTTATAAGGGATAATTTTATCATCTTTAGAATATATCCATTGTTAACTTGTTTGATGGTGATCTAAGAGATGTCAAAACCCATTAGATGTTGAATGTTCCACTATATAACCAACTTAATACTTGAGATGAGAGCTTCAAACTTAGCAATGTTGGTACAAGGAAAACCTATTCTAAATTATTTAGCCCAATGAAGTCACCTAGTGGTGTAAGGAGCACACTACCTACCCTTGAGCTATGAGTGGTGAAAGAATCATTAAGTAAGTCTTTCATTCAAGTGACTCTTTAAGTGATAATGTAGACTCATCTGGAAAGTCAATATGTAATAATCACATATTGTACCTAGAGTTGCTTATGCTAGTAATCTATAATTACTTGTCCTTTGATAGCATTTTGATTAACATATTCAATATCAAACTCACTGAGCAACATGAACCATTTTCCATTCTTCATTCATGTAAGATCTATTTGGACAATCAGTATTCAAGCAAATCAATTTTGGTGATGAGTTGAGTTGTGTTTTTTAAGCATGTAATGTTACAATTTCTAATAAGCAAAGACAACAACTAAATATGATTTTTCAACTGGAGTATAGTTGAATCATGTTACACCCCGTTGTGTTACTACTTATTTACTTTTACCTAGTTGGGTAAAAATGCTTTAAATGGGTGTATTTATGTTTTATG
This sequence comes from Sequoia sempervirens, assembly GCA_007258455.2. Classification (NCBI taxonomy): domain Eukaryota; kingdom Viridiplantae; phylum Streptophyta; class Pinopsida; order Cupressales; family Cupressaceae; genus Sequoia; species Sequoia sempervirens. Next base: position 214,147,566 of record VDFB02000007.1, on the reverse strand, counting down.
CGTTTTGGAAATATGATGAATAAATGTTGATTTAATTTGATGTTATGAAATGTGATTTTGATTGTGAAATATATGATGCAAATGAATGTATTGTTTTCGGCTGACTACTATTGCAATGTACTAAGTTGGATGCAAGAATTGAATCAAAGCCTCCTGAAGAGAGGGGAAGTATCACTCAAGAAGAAGAACTTGGTCTAGTAACCTTTGATAAGACCTAAACTAAGCTTTCACACACACACTTCTAGAATGGTCGAGTCAGGATAATAGTTTGGGAATAGTAAGTTACCTTTAGTCTTGCTTGTGGTTTTATTTGTGAACATTCTTGACTAGGGGTTAAAAGTGTTGAGTCGCTTTGTGACGTATGATTCTTCTTTATATGTTTATATTTAATCGATGGGATATATACATAAAATGTATATATATGTATATATGTATGTGTCAACGATAAACTCAAACACGAGTAAATGCGTGCATAAGTATACGTAGACAGACGTATCTTTGTATGCTCATGGACAGATTACCCATATGTATGGGAATATCGAATGGAAAAGGTGACATATATATATATATATATATGTTCCATGTACATATGTCGATCGATATGACTATGTAAATATGTCTTTAAAATATCAAGGTATGATATATATATAGTATATGAGCATACACACACACACACATATGTGTGTGTGTGTAAGTATTGACATAATGGAAACAAACCATACTAGTATATTAATATATATATACATATGTATATATACGTATATATATGCATGCATTAATATATGAAGATATATGAAGTATGAGAATACATATGTGTATTCGTATATCGAATAATACAATTCTATAAACTTGTAAGTTGAGATATATATATATATACACATTTATACACAATACGTTGTATATATATGGTAATGATTTCTATAGCGCTAAATTATTTATCAAGTGCATAGCATAATAAACATAGCATATGCTAAGTATTGCATGAGCTTAAAGATAAAGAGAATAGCGCGTAAAGCAGTGCATAAACATAAATGATGCTTAAAGTATTTAATGTTGAGTTAAGTGAAATATTGACATTGTTGTGTATAGTGCACTATATCAATGCTAAACCAATGTGTGATATAGTCTACAAAGACTAAGAAAAATAAAGGCAAGCAAATACTCCAGCATATGAAGCTTTGACTTAGTCATTAGCAAACAACCACCAATAGAATAGGGCATGAAATGCATAATGTGGTTCCAACTTGTGAGCACTATAAACCAAATGGAAGTCTAAATTGCAATACGAATTCTAGATTATGAAGTAATTTAAAATATGTGAAATGGTCAAATGTGAAGCTGGCCAGAGTAAGTCAACCTATAGAAGACAATAACCTTGCATTTTTTATTATCTTTATTATTGTCCACTTGAATAAGTGACTCATTCACTTTGGTTGTGCATGTGTTTACTGTGCAACAATCTTGGCTACCACCTTTTCTTAATTTGTTGAGTCAAACCTTTTGAGTTGAGAAGTGTCATCTTTGATACCCTATTTCTAGCCTGCAGTTGCTTACCATTATGTATAAATAGAGGTGCTCTCTACCTCAATAGGGACGCATATTTGCATTCTTGTTGTGATTTTTTGAGTTATTATTTTCTATTTTTCTAAGTTGTGAGAGTTTTTGAGAGAGAGTTGTGAGAGGATTTTGAGAGTGAGACTTTGGTGAAGTGGGAGAGGATAATTGGGAATTGCTTGCTGATTTGGGAAGGCTGAGTTAGGAATCTAGTTCGATCAATCGAAGCATTGCATAAATAGGCATGTTGATTTCTACTCTTTTATACCTTTTTGTGTAGATTGTGTGACATTGTTTGTCTTGTTTGGGAAAATAGTTCACTTGCTTAATAGGGAAAGGTTATTTTATTCTTATGTGAAAGTGAAATAATGCTTGATGTACTTAGTGTAAGGTCCAATATTTCCTGAAGTGTTTGTACATATTCCATATTAAGGAATGGGTGGATATAATGGGTTTAAATGCTATATTATGGGTAGAGATTATATAGCTAATGTTTAACCTAGTTGAGTTTTAGAGTTACCTGGATTTTTTTAGTAGATATGTTTTAGATAACTTAGAGGTTATAGGTTATTCCTAGGGTCAAGGTTACTCCATGGCATAAGGGGATAGCCTATGCATAGGTTATGAATGGTCAATACAAATCGAGCTAGGAAGGTGGGTGAAGTTTTATGACATCCACTCCATAATTTCAAGTGATGAATACTTTGGCCAAAGTAGTGTAAGTTGCTATTGTTTACACTGTGATCCAAATTTATGTACTAGGCAAGGAATGTCATATGAGTAGGTTGTAGCCATTGTATGATAGGTCTAGAAATGTTTAAGACACACCACCAAGCTGAGGGAAGGTCATTATTATTATGAGGTTACCAAACCAATCTCTTCGTCGAAGGGTAGGGCTATCTATTAGTTTGGTAGATGTGCGGGGAATCGCAGTTAGTCTAAGGTTGGTGGAAAAACACTTGAGTGATGCTTCCCTCATCAATTAATGACAAAGATTTGATGGAGGATACCTGGACCATTCATACATCTATTGCCAGAAAGCTCAAAGGAGCCTTGTATGTGTATTTTGTATCCATTTATATGGAAAGATTGTAAAATATAAATGTTATCATATTATTATATACTATGAAATCTATACAATGGAAAGTTGTAATACTTTAATATAATGTAATGGGGAAAGTTTGGAAAGATGTTTTATTTCAAATGTGCGTGTTATCTTTTTATATGAAAGGAAAAAAAATTATTGCTCATAATGGCCAGATGCTTAAACTATTTACTTGAGGATAAAACATAGGAAAATTATTGTGTAGAACAATGGGCATGCTACACGTGGTATCAGAGCTACCAAGTTCAGCTCTAGAACCTATGTGGTCACTTGTTTTCCCTTCTAACATTATGAGTTTAATGTTTGGAAATTCTTGTGCCATGATGGTGCGTGTCAGGTTAACTGCAAGAAATTTAGTGTTCAGAAATGACCATTACCTACGGGCCAAGAAGGAAAGAGAAGCCCTTGTTCATACCATAGAGGGAACCAATCATGAAAATGCCATTTGGCTAAGTGATACCGAGATGATGATTCATGCTCTATTATGGATTAATTAAGAGAAAAGAAGGATGAGAGATTATTCCAATTTCAACTACTTACCATCTATTTCTCCACCCAAGTTAGACTCATTACCACTTTCTAGGGACATGCCCTCGGAATGTAGTGTTAGTCCAGTGTTGATATTTAGAAACGCTCGTGTAGTACCTATGGTTGAATTTATTATTATAGCCTCTAGTTGTGAATTGGAGGGATACATTCCCTGAAGCTATGTATCAAAAGATAAATCTGAGGGTTACTATCCTTTTTGCGATAGAGATGAACAAAAAATAGAGGGTACATCCTACCTAGTTATGTATCTGAGAGTGAATCTAATGGATACTCTCTTGAATATTTAAATAGTCATTCTTTGTAAAATAAAGGATATTGAAATCCCTATGAATAAATGAAAAGATATGTTTTTACCAAAAAAATAAGTATGAGATCCTCAATGAAAGTTTTTTTTTATGTATGAATATTATTCTCTTTTAGAATTTTTTCAATACATAAAGTAAGTCATAATAGGATCTAATTAAATATGAACCTATAGGTATAAATTTTACTTGAGAAAATGGTTAGGACAAGAACTAATCCTGGAGGGAATCAAGAAGTAGGAAAAGGTCTGAATAATGTCGAAGCTAAGTTGGACCGTCTTCTAGCAATCATGGATGAAATAGGAGCAAGGATAGAAAACCTTGAACAAGAAGTGAAAGGAAAAGAAAGAGAGGAAGAAGAAGTCCCACATAATGAAGAAGAAGAAGAAATTTCCAACAATGAGGAAGAAGGGGAGAATTCCTGAAACCATACTAAATCTAGTAATCAAGAAGGTGATAGGACGCAATCATATTATTAGGGAACCAGGAGAAAGCGATTAGCAACTAAATTATCTAGGGATATGAGAAAGATTACTCCTCCTAAATTCAAAGGAAGCACTAGTGAAGAAGAAGTCGAGGCTTGGTTAATTCAAATGGAGAAGTATTTTGAGATAAAGAACTATTCAGGTCACTAAAGTTGTGTGGGGAGCTTTCCAGTTAGCGGGAGAAGCCTCTAATTGGTGGATGAACAAGAAGATGGAACTTGGAATCAATTACCTAAGGCTAACCTGGGATGATTTTGTTGAGATTTTTCAAAATAGGTGGTTACCCCAACTCTTCTTCAATCAAAAGCTCATTGATTTCTATAATCTTAAGCAAGGAGATATGTTAGTGAATGAATATTGGGAGATGTTCACTCGTCTCTTGAGGTATGTATTAATGTACCAAAAAGATGAGTGATTTTGTATTAGGAAGTTCATTATGGGACTGAATGGTCAAATAGATGGAGAGGTGGATGTACATGAGTCGGCCACCATGGACCTAGTATATGAGAAGGCAATCAAGCAAGAGTAGAAGCTCAAAGCCATCTCAAATTACCGAGAGAGGAATTGAAAGAAGTTTAGAGGGCTTCAATTTAATCAAGCTCCAAAGAAGTTTAATGAGGGGAAATAATTCCAAAGGAAAGGGGACAAAGGATCCCACAATAATTGGAATGATCCAAGGAAGGATCATTGAGGAAACAACTACAACAATTTTAATAGTGCGAACTATAGCAAAGTTGGAAGGAATAGTAGTAATTTTGAAAGGCCAGCGAAAAGGAGAGGACCGGTAAGAGGATGCTTTACATGTGGTGGGGATCATTTTGCTAATCAATGTCCCAACAAAACATCAAGTTCGCAACCACATGGTAATTCACTTCCTCCTCAATGGGTTGCATTTCAACAAAAGATTCATGTTGCAGTAAATAATTAGCAGGATGAATACAAGATCACCCTTGTGGAAACCCCAGGTACTTTTTTTGGTTTACCTATTTCCATACTTATTGATACTGGAGCCACATAAAATTTTGTTTCACCTAGAGTAGCTAACCAAATTTCTAAGAAGCCTAGTTTTATGGAAAAATATTGGGTTATAGAATATGCAAACCAGGCAAGAGCAATGGTGAATCAATGTTTATTTGAGGCAAGGGTTGAGCTTCCAAGTTTCTCAATGGAAGTAAACTTGTACGTAGCTCCTTTAGGTTCTTATGATGTCATCTTAGGTATGAATTAGCTATGGAAGCATAGAGATAAAGTGGATTGCCATGCTAAAACTATAGAATGCTTAGATGATCTAGGTAACCAAGTGTCTTTGCAAGGAACACCTAGAGAAGTGAAACTGTGACAGATTTCAGTTGTACAAATGCATAGGGTAAAAAAGAAAGGTTGCTAGCTTTCATAGTTAAAATGGATAAACTAGATGATGTCATGAATTGTGAACCTCAAGATTCTCAAGAAGTTGAAGAAGGAGAAGTGGTGGAATCTAGAGAAACAGATATGGAGAAGTATCCTATCTTACAAAAATTTGTGGATGTCTTTCCAAAAGAACTACTTGGACTACCTCCCAATAGAGTATTTGATTTCTCCATTGACCTAGTACCAGGGTCAGGACCCATATCCAAAGTACCCTATAGGATGACTACAATGGAATTAATGGAGCTTAAGGCACAGTTGGAAGAATTGTTGTACAAGGGATTGATAAGACCCAGTGTTTCACCCTGGGGAGCGCCAATGATCTTTGTGAAGAAGAAGGATGGTACACTACGCTTATGTATAGACTATCATATGCTTAATAAAGCTACAATAAAGAATAAGTACCCATTGCCATGTATTGATGATCTTTTCAATCAGATGCAAGGAGCATAAGTGTTCTCAAAGATTGATCTGCGATCCAGTTATCATCAACTAAGGATCAAAGATAAAGATAGTTTCAAAACTATTTTCAGGACTAGACATAAACATTATGAGTTCACAGTCCTACCCTTTGGACTTACAAATGCACCAACAACATTCATGAAACTAATGAACAATGTATTTAGATACTACTTGGAGAGGTTTGTATTAGTATTCCTTGATGATATCTTAATCTATTCTAAGAATGAAGAGGAGCATTGTAAACATTTAGAGATAGTTCTCCAATGATTAAGAGATCACAGGCTATATGGAAAACTCTCTGAGTGTACATTCTTTCATAAGGAAGTACAATACCTGGGTCACGTAATTTCAGCTAAAGGGATTGTAGTTGATCCATCTAAGATGAAGGTGGTGCTTGAGTGACTAGTGCCCAAGAGTGTACCAAAGGTTAGAAGTTTTATGGGTTTGACTGGTTACTATAGGAAGTTTGTTGCAAACTTTTCTAGGATAAATTTTCCTATTACTTCATTGCAGAGGAAGGGTAAGAAGTGTGAGTGGTCAAAAAAGTGTCAAGCAACATTTGACCTACTCAAGGAAAAGTTGACTACCACACCAATTTTGATGGTACCTAATCTAGAAGGCAACTTTATTGTCATAACAGACGCATTAGGCGAAGGATTAGGAGGAGTTTTGATGCAAGAAGGGAAAATCATAGCTTATGAATCTAGGAATTTGAATCCCTATGAATAAAATTATGCCTCACATGATTTAGAGTTAGCAACAGTTGACCATGCATTACAAATGTGGAGACATTATCTGATGGGAAAGCCTTTTGAATTGAAGACCAATCATTATGGTCGGAAGTATTTATTTACCCAGCCAAATTTGAATGCACACAGAGGATGTGGTTAGAGCTCATATCAGATTATGACTTCAACATTAACTACATCAAAGGAAAAGAGAATCAGATTACCAATGCCCTTAGTCGTCGAAGGCATATCGCCTCAATGGTAGCAATTCAAACCAACTTTAAGGGATAGGTGTTGCAAGAATCCATGGGTGAAAATTTTTACGAGCAAGTTAAGCAAGCACTCATAGATAATCTACAAGATGCAAGGTATGAAGGTTTTCACTTTGAACCAAATGGATTACTAAGGTTTAAAGGGAGAGTTTATGTGCCTAATTCAAAGGAGTTAAGGAGCCTGGTGTGGAAAGAAGTTCACAATGCACTATACTTTGGACATCCTGGTGTGACAAAGATGTTGGTGGATGTGAAGCCATTATACTTCTGGAAGGGAATGAAGGGGGATGTTGCAAGATTTGTTGCAAAATGCTTAGAATTTCAAAGGGTAAACATAGAACATCATCACCCTGTAGGTATTTTTTTATCTGTGTGATATTCCTGAAAGTAAGTGGCAAGTCATTAGCATGGACTTTGTGCAAGGTCTACCTATGTCAAGGAAAAAGCACAATGCCATTGTAGTGGTGGTGGATAAGTTAACTAAGGTAGTGCATTTTATTCTAGGGAATTTAACCAATGGAGCCCTTGTCATAGCTCAAAAATTTATTCAAGAGGTGTTTAGATTGCATGGGATTCTTGATAAGATCATTTTGGATAGGGACATTCGTGTGACCTCTAGGTTTTGGTAAATTTTGTTCTCCTCACTTGGAACTAAGTTGAACATAAGTTTAGTGTATCATCTGGAGACAGATGGACAAACTGAAAGAGTTAACCAAGTTGTTGAAGATCTACTGAGGATGTATTGCATGGATCAACAATACAAGTGGGAGGATTACTTGCCATTGGTTGAGTTTGCATACAACAATTCCTATCATTTCGCAATCAAGATGGCTCCATTCAAAGCATTGTATGGAAAAAATGTCACTCTTATAATCTGGGATAAGCTAGAGGATAGGATAAGTCTTGGGCTAGAGATGTTAACAAAAATGGAGGAGCAAGTAGGAATTATTAAGCAGAGGCTAGTAGAAGCCAATGATAGGCAAAAAAGCTATGCAGATTCTAAATGGGTACCCAGAAGTTTTGTAGTAGGGGAAAAGGTGATGTTAAGAGTTAAACCTCATAAGAGTTCCATCAAGTTTGGAAATTCATCCAAACTAGTTCCACGCTATGTAGGTCCTTTCGAGGTTCTTGAGGAAGTAAACCCAGTTGCCTATCGAATTGTGTTACCACTAGTTCTTGCTAGGATACATAATGTATTTCATGTCTCATACCTTAAAAGGTATATATACCAGGGGATATCCATGTTATTGATTGGAATGCTTTATAGGTACAGGACCCAGGAGTGGTAACAATCGAGCCTCTCAAGGTGCTTGGAACACATAAGCTTCTCTTGCATAACAGAGAGGTTTTGTAATGCAAAGTCTAGTGGGACCAGTATGCAAAAGATTCTGCCACTTGGGAAGACTATGCTAAGATTAAGCATAAGTTTCCTCATGTCTTACATGCTTTTGAGAGTTCTTGAAAAATAATTCTGATATGTTTATATTTTTAGTTTATGTCTATATGTACTACTTAAAAACATTGGGGTTGATGATTCACAAGGGGGGAATATGTTACACCCCATTGTGTTACTACTTATTTACTTTTACCTAGTTGGGTGAAAATGCATTAAATGGGTCTATTTATGTTTTATATTTTTTGGAAATATGATGAATGAATGTTGATTTAATTTGATGTTATGAAATGATTATAATTGTAAAATATGTGATGCAAATGAATGTATTGTTTTTGGCTTACTGTTGTTGCAATGTACTAAGTTGGATGCAGGAATTGAATCAAAGCCTCCTAAAGAGAGGGGAAGTACCACTCAAGGAGAAGAAATTGGTTTGGTAACCTTTGATAAGACCTAAACTAATCTTTCACACACACACACACTTCTAGATTGGTCGAGTCGGGATAATAGTTTGGGAATAGTAAGTTACCTTCAATCTTGCTTGTGGTTTTATTTGTGAACATTCTTGACTAGGGGTTAAAGTGTTGAGTCTCTTTGTGACGTATGAATTCTTATTTATGTGTTTATATTTAATCGATGAGATATATACATAAAATGCATATATGTATATATGTATGTGTCAACGATAAACTCAAACACATGAGTAAATACATGCATAAGTATACGTAGATAGATGTATCTACATATGCTCATGGACAAATTACCAATATGTATGGGAATATCGAATAGACAAAATGACACATATATATATATATATATATATATATATATATACATTTTATATGTCAATCGATATGACTGTAAATATGTGTTTAAAATATCAAGGCATGATATATATATAGTATATGAGTATATACATATATATATTAACATATGCGTAAGTATTGGCATAATGGAAACGTCCATACTAGTATATTAATATATATATATACATATGTATATATACGTATATATATGCATGCATTAATATATGAAGATATATGAAGTATGAGAATACATATGTGTATTCGTATATCGAATAATGCAATTCTATAAACTTGTAAGTTGATATATATATATATATATATATATATATATATATACATGCATGCATAATACGTTATGTATATATATATATGTTATATATATTAAATATATATATGGTAATGATTTATATAGCACTAAATTATTTATCAAGCGCATAGCATATGCTAAGTATTGTACGCAACTTAAAGATAAAGAGAATAACACTTAAAGAAACACATAAACATAAGTGATGCTTACAATATTTAATGTTGAGTTAAGTGAAATATTGACAGTGCTATGTATAGCGCATTGTATCAATGCTAAACCAGTGTGTGATGCAGTCTACAAAGACTAAGTCAGAAAAGCAAAGGCAAACGAATACTCCAACATATGAAGCTTTGACTTAGTCATTAGCAAACAACCACCAACAAAATAGGGTACGAAATGCATAATGTGGCACCAACTTGTGAGAAGTGTAAACCAAATGGAAGTCTAAACTGCAATACGAATTCCAGATTATGAAGCAATTTGAAATATGTGAAATGGTAAAATATGAAGTTGGACAAAGTAAGTCAACCTGTAGGAGACAATGACCTTGCATTTTTTATTATCATTCTTGTTGTCCACTTGAATAAGCGACTCATTCACTTTGTATGTGCATGTGTTTATTGTGCAACAATCTTAGCTACCACCTTTTCTTAATCTTGCTAAGTCGAACCTTTTAAGTTGAGAAGTGTCATCTTTGATACCCTATTTCTAGCTTGCAATTGCTCACCATTTTGTATAAATAGAGGTGCTCTCTATCTCAATAGGGATGCATATCTGCATTCTTACTATGATTCTCTGAGTTATTATTTTTTGTTTTTTTGAGTTGTGATAGTTTTTGAGAGAGAGTTGTGAGAGAATTTTGAGAGTGAGACTTTGGTGAAGTGGGAGAAGGATAATTGTAAATTGCTTACTGATCTGGGAAGGTTGAGTTAGGAATCTAGTTCGATCAATTGGACCATTGCATAAACAGGCATGTTGATTTCTACTCTTTTATACCTTTTTGTGTAGATTGTGTGACATTGTTTGTCTTGTTTGGGAAAATATTTCAATTGCTTAATAGGGAAAGGTTATTTTATTCTTATGTGAAAGTGAAAGAATGCTTGATGTACTTAGTGTAAGGTCCAATATTGCTTGAAGTGTTTGTACATATTCCATATTAAAGAATGGCTGGATATAATGGGTTTAAATACTATATTATGGATAGAGTTTATATAGCTAATGTGTAACCTAGTTGAGTTTTAGAGTTACTTGGTGTCGACACATAAAATATACATGCACCTGATCCTGATTCACTAACTCCATTTCCTCCTTCATCCTTTACTAACCAATTAATTGAATAATCATTATTTAATTAATCCATAACAATTCCTCTTTGATTAAATAAATCAATTTTATCAAGTTCTAATGTTTTGATTAAATAAATCATTTTTATTTAATCAAGTTCTAATGTTTCTCTTTGGATTAAATAAATCATTATATTTAATTATCTCCTAAAGTTTCTTCATTTAATTAAATCAAATGTATTTAATTAAATTACTAATGTCCATTATTTCCTCCCATTTGATTTAAATAAATCCAAAAATCTAAATCAAATGTCATGTCAACTAATCTCTATCTAAAGTTAATTAAATCCTAATTAACTTCTAACACTAATCCTTAATTCTCTAGATTTTGCAACTTGCACAATAAATCAATTTATTTGAATTATTATTTCTTTTATTATCATTCAAAATGGCATCTTTAGGGAATATGCTTCAAATTTCAAAAAGTCCCTCCAAAAGGACTTGTCCTCCAACATGGCATTAACTCCTCTTACATTGTCTCTTACATGTCTCCCACTTGGCATTTAAGACTCCTTCTTCTCCCTCCAACAAGCCAACTTTCAAATTTCAAAATCCACATAATAGCATTTATCATGCACAAACCGTAGTTAGTCCAAGGTTGGCGGAAAAGTGCTTGAGTAATGCTTCTCCTCATCAGTTGGCGACCAAGATTTGAAGGAGGATACTTGGACCATTCGTACATCTATTGCCTAAAATCTCAAAGGAGCCTTGTATGTGTATTTTGTATCCATTTCTATGGAAAGATTGTAAAAGAGAAATGTTATCATGTTATTATGTACTATGAAATTTATATAATGGAAAGTTGTAATACTTTGATATAATGCAATGCGGAAAGTTTGGAAAGATGTTTTTTCAAATGTGCATGTTATCTTTTTATATGAAAGGAAAAAAAATTATTGCTCATAATGGCTAGATGCTTAAACTATTTACTTCAGGTTAAAACATAGGAAAATTACTGTGTAGAACAATGGGCATGTTACAAATCATATGTTACCAAAGTTTTATTGAGATAATAAATGAATCATTCTCACCCTTATTCATTGTGTTGTCTAGGAGGGTTCCCAAAGCATTTGTTGTGGAGACGTACAATAGCAAACGTCTTCCTAAGATAGGTGGAACCAACATAGGTGGGATAAAAATATATTTCTTGAGTTTATCAACTGTGAGATAAACTGATAGATGTAAAATTTTCCCTATATATAGAAGTTTCTTAATATTTTGGGGAGGAGACATTTCTATTATGGATTTGACCTTGTCATATCCACTTCAATAACTCTCATGGAGATAATAAAGTCCATTAATTTACCAAATTTTATACCAAAGACACATTTCTTACATTGAGGTGCACCTTGTATTCTCTTAATCTATCAAAAATATGATACAAAATGATAGGATATTTGATGAGGACTTGCAGAGACCTCATTTATCTTATATGTTGATACTTGATATTTTACATTTTGGCTTAAAAACTAATGATGTTATCTTTTATATACTTCATTTATGAACTTAATTATGCATGAAGATTTAGAATTTGAATGCTTTTATATGAATGCTTATTTTCTTTGAATGAATGATTAAATGGCATTTAATGTTGTTATTGTTTCGTTATTGTGTATATTTAACTCATGACTAGAAGAGAATTTATTGATTAGATGAAGTGCTAACCATTTTTCTATTCAAATGAAATTGGTGGCTAACCTATCATGACTCAACAGCTTTGACCAAGTTACTTGTCAACTAAACAACAATTCCAACCAAACATGCATTCCACCTATGCAGTTCTTTTCGACATCAACTGAAGATGATTACAAGATAAATCATGATTGTTCTCCAAGCGCTCCATAATTTCTTTAATAATCTAGAGTTAGCTAGATTTCTTTCTTTTTATCGCTTTTCAAATAAGAGAGGATATATACATCTAGTCTCAAGGTAGTTAGAAGTTTTAATGTATTAGTTTCTGATTTCAAGTAGATTATGTTTCTTAGTTCTTCGCTGAATATTTTATACTTCCCCCCTCTTTGGGAAAATTTGATGGAAATAAAAAATGAGTTGACCCATTTTTGTTGTTAAGATCCCTCTAGAGGTAGAGCAGGGCCCGCTCTTTCGAAGGAAAGTGATCTTGTTAGTTAGTATTTCATCTTCATTCTTGTTCTAAGTTGGAATTCTTTCATCAGTATAATGTTAGAATAAATCTTAAATCTAGGACTGCATTGTTGAAATCTTTGTTCCATTACCTTGTTGATTAATTAGAATCCTTTTTGCTTAAATTTAGTTTACTTTCTAGTTAATTAGATTTAAATAGTTAATTTATCATTGATGAGTAGTTATGTTCTTAATGGAATATGCACATAGAAGGGATTATTACTTGTCAGATTGGATGTATGAGGAATGGAGTAGTTTTTTTTTTTAACTAGGAACAAGCAGATAACTAGATTTCAATTTCGTTGATTAGTTAGATTTTGAATTCAAGCAAAGGTTAGATTCTCATTTTTATGCAAGATAGATTAAGCTTAATCATCCATTCCTCTTGATCTGATTCAACTTGGAATACGACTTACCTCTGCACATTTTCTATTCTAGAATGATTTATTTTCATTTGGAAGCTTTTAGAATAAGTTGAGCAGGAAATAGATTAGAAAAAAAGTGTAGTGTCACTTATGATAAAGAAGGAACAACCCCGAACCGCTCCTGACAAAGCGAACCAAACAACAAAACCCCCCAAAAACCTATCCAAGTCTTACCGCAAACAGCTTTAGACACTCTTGGGTTGACAATTAAAGATTAAATGATTAGGGAATTGTGACAAAAATGACCCCTATCCATCACTTTTGGCACCGTTGCTAGGGAATGATTTGGCCTTAAAAAAGAAAATTCAAGCCTTAAGTGTTGGTAAGAATCTCTTTGTTAGTTGATGAACAGGAAAAGAGATTAGTTTGGAAGATTCATAAGAAGAGATCTGATACCTTCTTCGGAAGGATCTCAACATCACACTACAAGTTCATCATCATCCACTCAAACAATCTCCAACCACACAGAAAACATGGAGGACAAAGGAGAAAGAGAAAGGCAAGAAAGGGAAGAAGAGGTTCCTAACAGAACATTCTCTTTCCCTATTGCCATTAATAGGAAGGCTAATGAACCACCTATGAAAAATATTTCACCCTCTGTTTTACCTACATTTCATGGGAAAAATTTGGAGCACCTTGATCAATTCTTGTTTGAATTTAAAGTATTGTGTCAAACTTATGATTACACTTCTGATAATCAAAAGTTAAAACTATTTCCATCCACTCTAAAGGAATCAGCCTTGCATTGGTTCATGGGGTTGAATGCTAATTCCATTAACACTTGGGAAGAAATGGAAACAATTTTTTTGGACAAATACCAGGATTACTGTTGAGTTAGGGGTAGGAAAGAGGAATTGTTTAAAAAGAAGTTCAGTTAGAAGAGGAGAGTTTATTAGCTTTCAAATAGTTTTTTGAGTCTATAACTCTGATAATGATATTATAAGAGATATTGCACAAGGATATAGGCTTGAATCTAGCTAGAAACTCAATTCGATCTTTTTTTGGCAATAAGGGGAAAAAAGAAGTTAATCCCACTAGTAAGATTTTTCCTCTTTCTAGAGTCTTCAACCATGTAGAGGTGGTCAATGGTGGTCATGCTTAAAGAGATACCAAAAATATTGGAATAAGTTTACATTAAAACCATATGAATCTATATCTTTATCCATTTTCATTGCAAACACCACCTATCAGAGTTTAGACATAGACACCTTTATTTCACATTTTCCGTTAAGCTCATAGGTAATCAACAATTGTAGCACATGAAATTGCTATACCTTGCTTGTTGATTTACTAGAGGACAATAAGAATTGGATCATCACAAAATATTTTCTCTCTAGATGTAGATTGGTTTTTAGAATGCCTTCTTCGTAACTTGATTGGAATACAAAATTATATGATGTAGGAACACATATCTCATTTAAAAAATCATTGCAAGATATATAACATGCTAAAATATATGTTTCACATCTTAAATAACCATTGCAAGATAAGTGACATTCAATATTAAATTCATTGATAATCTACAAACGATATTCTAGACAATATATTAAGAGATAATTTATGTTAGTTTATGTAACATTTTTTTGACAATTTAAATGATAATTTTTTAATACACTTGAAATAATATTTTAGATAATTTATCAACAACTCATTTATGTGGTAATTTAAATAGATATTAATTACTTTTTTATTTATGGTTCTAATTCTATTGCTTATGGTGGATATTATTCTTTGTAAAACATAGATGGAGAAGTTTGTTTCCTTAAGTATGTGACAATTCAAATAGATATTAATTATTTTTTATTTATAATATTTATGATTCTAATTGTATTGCTTATGGTGCATATATTATTCTTTGTAAAATATAGATGGAGAAGTTTGTCTCCTTAATAATTTTGAAATATTGATTTAGATAGCTATTAATTGTTTTTTATTTATATTGCTTATAATTGACAACTTTATAATTATCTTATTATATTTGACTATATTATTAAAAAGTGTATATATATAGCAAAAAAAAGAGATACAAAATCAAAAATCTAAGACATCAAATTACAAGAAGCTTTTGACAGTAGTAAAAAAGCCAAAAACATCGAGTAATAATAGTATATAAATAGTGAGATCTTGTCCTAAAAAAATATTATAATTATATTTGCTGGTGTTAAGATGTGCTCAATGACAATACCATGCAAAAAGATCAAAAGGGAACCTAGAATATAGGATGACTTCCAAGATTGAAAGACTAATGTTTTCTTTTCTAGATGGACCAACTTTTGGTTGAGGGTGAAAATGGAAAGAAAAACATAAAAAACATAGAATAAATTGAAAAGTGATGTACCAAAATATATTATCCTTCTACTTATCTCTATTAGAATATTAGCACAAAACTTCATAATCGACATAAACAAATCATAAACATGATTATAAACTATAAAAGACAATAATAATTCATTAACAAATTTAGAAAAAATAAATTATAATTATTAAATTACAAACTTCAAATATTTGTCATAAATATTCTAAAAATAAAAACTATGACTACCCTAAATAGAAAGACATGAAAAGAACTACAAAGCTGCAAAAATACATCCTTTCTAACTTAAAAGAAACCCATTATATTATATTTATAGAAGATAAGGAAAAAATATATTTTACCACTTTTCTTTGATTCTCTTAAAACCCTAACATTTTCTTTCGTAGGCTTGCTTTTCCTTCTTTCACTTTCCATGGGAACCTATTTCTTTAATAAGGCTAAGATTTTAGTTCATATGTTTCACATGTGGGTTTTACTCTTATCTAGTGCCTTAATTAATTATCATTGGTCCACAACTTCATCTTCCAATGACACGTGGCTCCACATATTTAACTAAACATGCTTTTGTCCGTTTTCTTTTAAATACTTGTACCCTTATCATAGTAAATGCCAAAATTCCTTTATTCCATGGAGGCTATTTTATTAGCTAAATGGTCCACAAATTTATTTTTACTAATTTGTGGGCTCCTTTCACCAAGCCATCATCATTTTTACCAATAATTCAGATTCCTTTCATACCTTGAAATGCAGTTGGGGCCATTGGATTAGTCACATCAATGGTTGTTGAGCTTTTAAAAATGAAATATGTACTTGTTTTCAAACATATAAGGGCCATATAAGGGCCATTGATTAGGGTAGATCAATGGCTCCCAAGATTTTAAGAGACTTTTACCTTATTTATTCCCCTAGCTGTCTAACATGCTACCACATGATTGTGTGGTTCCTCTTGCCTTTCCATTTAAATGCAAGGTTAGTAACCCTCATGGGATTTTTTTAGGTTAAAGTTGGTTCTATGTTACAAATATTAATTGTTTTTATTTTGAATAAATTGACGTTTTCATTTGGTTCACAAAGTCAAATTATTAGTTTTATTTTTTAATTTATACAAAGATTTATCTTTCATATGACATTTTACTTCATTTTAAACTCATTCAAATTTCATCAGGCTTATACTTTATGGCTTGAAGGTTTGTGAGGTCCAACCCCATCTATAATTGTTGTGACTCTTTAATAAGTTCAGTTATGCTGGTTTAGTGAATTATTTGGTACCTTGACCAATATTATTTAAATATGATATAGCTTTGAAATCATTGACAAATAAATTGGGGTAAATCTCTACTTTTCATTTTCTTAGAACATTTTGATTTAATGAGTATGTGTAATTGAGAAAGTTATATATATTCAGGTCCTGAAGGTATAAGAGACCATCAATGATTGCACTTAACTACATGCCAAATGTTCTAATTGTTTCATGACCTAGTTTAGATAATTATTGTATTAAATGTGAATTGGCAAACCTATTAGGAACGTATGAGAAGTATATGAGATTTAGATTTCTTACAAGCATCATGAGAGCAAATTTAAATTGATATGAACAAAGGAATGAAGTGTACCTAAATTTAGTACCAATGATTTCTAATGTGTTTTATGTTGCTTGGAAAAGGATAATAATTCGGAATGAACTAGGACCTTTGAAGATCGTCAAAAGTTCAAAAGGATTATTGGTCGAACATTGTCGACGGTAAACCGAGACAATTATAATCGACAAGTATACCTAAGGTGAGTTAACAAGGTAAGTCATATGCATTGGTTATCAAGTCACATAATGATATTTAGTAATGAATGATTGTTCAAGAATATATTAAATAGTGTAGTTAAATAATTAAATTAAGGTTAATATTTTGTTATTGTTAAAGATAAATTCAAATTCCTACCCTGCATGAAAGAAGGTAAAAAGAATACATATAAGTATATTTTTATCCATTAACCATTGAATTGAATCTTATCAAAATTGTGAGCAGATCATTACCATGATCTCTTGACCAATCAGGTATTGAAAAAATTGCATATGAGATAAGTGTCAATAGGAAGAAGGGAGAACCATTCAAACCCTTTGTCAATATTTCACTTGGTTGAAGTTATCGAATGCGACCTTGTGTAATGAAAAGTGAGTCAAGGTGTGGATTAGCATTAAGGGTCAAGTGAATATTGTGTTTGTGGTTTATGTATTTTGAATTTTTAAATGGGACCTTAGAACTTAGGTAATGTTTTGAGGGCTAAGGACTATGGGTCATGTGTACTTGTGGTTATGGGAATAATGCTTGTGAATTGTGTGATTTGTGTTTTAACTATTTGTAAATTCATGTTATTATGTGGTATAAGTGGTATTAAGGGAAGAGAGTCTCAATTAAGTCTAAAATTTAGATTCACTTTTTATATGGATTTTAAGAGGGATTTAAAAACTTCTTTTAGGGTATGATCATGTTTGTAAGACCTTAGGGTAATTACCTAAGGGTTGGGGGATCATTTAAGGTTATATCTTGGAAAATATCCAAGATACGACTCCTCATAATTGCCTTTAAGGAAGGGTGGCGAATTTGGAGTCTCGGGGAAAGGGTAGAGTGTGGAGTCTTCCAAAATCATTTATGAGAAAGGACTCAAAGGGGTGGAGTGTTCAAATTTCACCCACCTCCTTTTAATGGTGAGAGGAACTTTTTGTGGAGTGGAGCACACTCCAAATCTTCTCATCTCCCCAAAAATCTCACACTCAAGTGTGAGCACTTGTGAGGATTTGAGCTTGAGGGATGAATGAGAGAGTGACACTTATCACCTTCTCATTCAAGGGATTCAACTTGGGAATCCTTATTAATATCCCATTGGAAGAGTGGGAAAGGGTTCTTCTTCCTTTTCCTTTACTTGTTCTTTTGGAGAAATGTTTTGGAGGAGTTCATTCTTTTGCTATTTGTCTTTCTTTTGATATGCTTGGTTTTAGGGAGAAGAAGAAAGGAGATTTGGCATGGGTGGATTGAGAGAGTCAAGTTCTTGGGAAGGCTTCATCCCTACAAATGGTGTAGAGAGATAAGTCCTTCCCACTTTCTTTTATATTATTATTGTTTACATAGATTTGTAGAAAAATTCTTTTGAAGATTGGTATGCAAAATGTGGTTTTTTCCTTCTTTGTTAAGACATGTGTGTAATGGTAAAAGAGTTTTAGGTTATTTGTGATTTATTAATTTTGGTGAGATTTATGGTTATTGTGGCATTGTGTTAGTATGGTATGTGAGTGAATTTTTATGGGTAAAATGGATTTTGAAAATGGTTCTCTTGGCTCGAGGGATGGCTAGGGTCTTGAAACAACCTAATGATGCCATGTTTGGTAGGGTGGAGAGCTTTACTTCTCCTTTTGGAATGTTATTACATTTCTATATATCATTTATAATATAAAAAGTTCAAATAAGGGATTGGTATCTTGTTGAAACGAAGAAAAGAAGATACTCTATGAGCTTGTATTAAAAGAAGGATTTGAGATAAAAAGAGGTTTTCATTTGATATTCGAAAGAAATATTATGTAAGTTTAATTGTATTTTCTTTTTTAATTGAATGAACATATAGTATATACATTTAAAAGTGTAAGGAAGAAGGTTGAGGTATCTTTCAAGCATATCATGTGTCTTTTTATTACAAATGGAAAGTTATAAGCATCAATATAATTTTACAAGTTTGAATTACAATTTCCTCAACCATGTGTATACATTATTTGATAGGTTAATAAATCTATGTATTTTTTTATGAGGTTATAATAAAATATATTTATTGATTTATATTTAAACATACAAGTGAAAATGAAAATGATAGTGTATGAATATTGAAAATAAAAATATTTCAAAAGAAAAAAATCTATTCAAGATATGCATGAACAAAAGAAATACATATGCATATTTATTCAACAATATATTTGCATATACATTTTATTTCATATAATATGTATATATAAAATATATACGTATTTACATTCATACATTTTATATTTATGATATATTTTGAATATAAAATATACTATATTTTTGTATTATATAAATAATATAAGTACATAAGATATATATTAATTTTATTTATATTTGGAAGATCATATATGTTTCAAAAATGTAAATCAATGTTTAAAATAAAATAAAAATATATAAAAAAAGAGGGGTGGCAGAGGGTTTTCCCCCTACTACGACCTCCCCTAGAGAAGGGAGGTGACCCCTTTAAGGGATCCACAAATCCCATGAGGGAGGTGTCTCCAATATGGGAGGCGTTGCCCCTCCTGATTATTAGTATTTTTAATTTATTTATTTTTAATAATATATTCACTATTAACTGTTAAATGAAAACGGTTCCAAACATAGGTCTATAGTAAAGATACAAGCCTACAGGTAAAGGAAAAAAATAAGTTATTTACAGTACAAGCTATATTTTTAATAATATAGATGAATTTGGAAATAAAATAAATATACCATAGAGCAAATAAAATTTGTAGCATTAAAAAGGGCAGTGACTATGTTTTAAGAAGAATGAATGAAGCACAAAGGATAATTTAAACTGTGAATTTACACAGCTTTTGTTTTGTTTTACAATATGCCATATATATATGGAATAAAATAAATGGAGATGTTTTGATTAAACAAATAGTAGACTTTAAAATTATATGTAAAAAAAAGAGAGGTTGTGTAAGTAAGATTGCAACAAGTGAAACTGAGTAGATAATTTTGTAAAATAAAATATGTTATTTAAAACTTGCTAAAGAAGAGAAGAATATACAATAAATGAGAAGGAAGCACAAATAAATTCTAAAATCTTGAAAGCCTTTCCCTCTCCTCCTTGTAGACACTTGAAAATTTCATGACTATATCACACATCTTGATTTCATCTACTATCACCATTTTCGTCATTATCACCTAATTTCCTCTATTTAATTAAATAATGTCCAGTTATTTAGTTAAATTCACTTAATTCTCCTATTGATCAAATAATCAAGGTTATTTGGTTAATTCATCATTTTCATGCTAATAATCCCTCTTGATTGAATAATTCCTATTTATTTAATTAAAGATCTCAATTCTTCCAACTTGCACAATTAAATGATTTTCATAATTTTTTAATTAACTAATTTTTCTCCAATCCTCCAATTTGCACAAAGAATAAAAAAATATTCCCTTTTCAAATTCAAAATATTCTCTCCAATTCAAAATATCTCCAACATATTTCCATGAAATAAGGGATATTGTTGAACATCTCATGGATTATGAACCATTGATTAATCCTTCATCCACACCTCATGGATTATGAACCATTTGATTAATCCTTGATCCATACTCACCTCTTTGATCTTCTATCATCCATTGATTATCATGTTTTCAATCTTGACCATTGATTAAAATTCCTAAAATCTATAAATACCAAGCCTTTTCAAACATGAATTCATTCACAATCTTCATAGCATCTTTACTCTCTATAATTATTGAGCATTTTAGAGCACTTTTGTGAATAATCCCTCTTCAACCAAGCTTTTGAAAATGGATTATGCATTCAATTGAGCAATCTACATAACAATTATGCTTCAATTCACAATGAGATTGAGGATTTTCACTTTCAGTTGGTTTAAATAGCTTTGAATTATGTTCATTTATTTAGGTTAAACTCTTTTGAATGTATTACAAATAAAGTTCATTGAGTATTGCCTTGTTTGATCTTAATCTTATAGGTTCTTAATATTTTTAGGATCCCAATTATTTCAATTATACTATTATTTGATCAGTAATTCCAACGATATGATATTTTGGCACGTCCAATGGGACCCACATCCCTATTTTAACATTTTTGTGAAGTTTAGTCGGCCTTGCAAGTTACAAAGATAGTGAAGTGCCTTTGTTTAAAGATTGATGCCTTTGCTTAAAGATTGACACATTTGATTTCCTATGCTTTGTTTTGCGTGTAGAGAACAGTCTAGCGCCTTTGCACGAAGACTGATGCATTTGTAGAATCTCAATGTATTTGCATGTTGACAATATGACGCCTTTTTCCTAAACCAACACCTTTGTTCTAATTTACTTTCTTGTTTTTGATAGGACAGTCTGATGCCTTTGCATAAAGTTTGACGCCTTTGCAGACTAACAATGCGGCGCCTTTGTTTTGGAGTTCGATGCCTTTGTATGGTAAATAGTACTTTTTCTTGTTAAGGTTTGCAATCTAATTTTTAATTCTTTCCTTTGACTAACCTTTAACAATCTATTGTTTTCTTGATTTTATTAATAGTTTGCAGCATTCTGGTGATCGATGAAGGAAGATTGAAATCAAAGAAAACTACTAACATTTTTGGTTGTAGGTTTTGGTTAAATCTAGGATTCACACTTTCATTTATGGTGCATAAAATTGAATCTCACATTTGAATTTAGTGCATTAAAATTGAACACAACTTGCACACTTCAATTTGGGTTTTAAAATTGAACCAACTTACACATTTGAATTTGGTGTTTTTTAAAATTGAACCACACATTTGAATCCTTGGTGCACTTAAAAAGAATTCTATAGTGTGTTTGGTAAGTGAATGTGTGTGTATGCTCTTTCCTTGCACTTAGTGCAATCTTGGAAATCAAAAACACCATTCATTTGCAATCTGTTTGTACACCTTGAGGTATAGTTTTGTGTATGCTCTCCTCTCGTGACTCCTAAGAATGATCTTGAGGAACAAAAGCAACACTATTTTTGTTTATTTCTAAGTAGGAGACTTTCTTTGATCTAGGGGGATATTTGTCACTGAAGATTGAAGTGTTGTATATGCTCCAGAATTCATCGCCATGTTGAAGAGCTCAGAAAATTGAACCCAACACAACTTGAACAGGTGAAAAAGGAGCTCATACACTCAAGTTATGCTCGATCAAAGTTGGTGGCAAAACTGGGTACAGAGGCCTATCAAAAAGGCAAAAAAATCATCTCCAAATTGGTCAAAGTTGGCGTCATGACGAAGAGCTCATTGCCACAAGTCCAACACCGTTCGTTTCATCAAAAATGGAGCTCGTAGGACAAAGTTATGACCAGTCAAATTTGTGGTCAAACTTTGTCAAAGTGGTGACGTGGCATCACCAAAGCTTGACACTTGGCAGGACACGTGGCAGATGACATGGCGGGATTAGTGAGTTGGCATTGACATAGACTAATTAAATGATAAAATATGGATTAAACCATATTTATAAAATTAAAAATATTTGGTCTAAAAATTTAAAAAAACAAAGAGTATTTGGTGGGATTTGATCCCTTAACCCATGCCTTAAAATCCTCTTGCCTTGACCATTGCCCAAGATATAAGGGGAGCCCCTCCGTATATATAAATTTTAAATAAGCATAAGAATTGCTTTATTTTATGTAAACCATAAAATAAGGAGAGAAATAAGGGGGGAACAATAATAATTTAAATAAGATTTTAAAAGATTAACCCCCTAAAACTAAAATTAAAGTTAACCTCCAAACTTAAAACAAATTTAATCCCTTATGATTTTTATAGACCGAAATTATGAGGGCCATGAATATACGGGAGACAGTTTGGTTTTATTATAGTTGTTAAAACTAATATTCTTAAATTAAAACTAATCAACCTCTAAATGGTTAATAAAAGGCTTTCCTATGAGAAAAGACAAAAACAAATAAACAATATGGAACCCGAATGGAAGGTAATAAGGGCTTAAAGACAAAGAATTTGTTTTTTTTAAGGGGGTAATGGTTGATATTGTTGTTTTTTATGTAAAAGAGGGGGAAATACAAATTTTATGGTTTTAACCATAAGGGGCAATTTTTTTGTATAAAAGGGGGGTGAGAGTGAAAGTGTGTTCATGGAGAATTCATAATTCATTTTATGCTTTGTGATGTAAGAATCATTCTAGGAAATGGAGAATGGTGAGAGTTTTTGAGAGATGAGAGCTAGGACTTTGATGGTGAATTGTCGTCTTTGTACATTTGGAGCTTGAAATCAAGCTTGTTGTACTTGTGAGGGAGTACTTTGTAATTCATTATCATCTGAGAGCTATAAGGAGACTTTGTAACAGTTGAAGCCTTGTAATTGTTTCTGAAGCATAATCAAGGATCGGTCGCTCTATTGGAGAGGACCCAGAGACGTAGCCATCTTGGCGAACTCTATTATCAACTTGTGTTGTCTTCTCTCTTTTCTCTCTTGTGTCAATCTCTTCACTTTAATTTGGTTATGTTTATCTAAGCAATTTAATTATGTTTTCAAGACCTTCAGTTTAATCATTGTCAAAGTTATTATTCATGTGCAACAGTCCTAGATCCTAACATCAGATCATTCTTGGGGGCCTCATCACCCCAAGTTCTAATCTCAAGAATGTTTCCTAGTGGGCTATATAAAGGGGGGGGATGAAAATTTTACCCTAAGGAATGGCTCGCATCCTTTAAGCCAAGCCTCATGACCCTCAATCTATCAAGAAATGTATAGATGATGAGAAGAGAGGAAACCCCTCTCGACTCGGGCATACCAAATGAGCTATTTATTCATGGTAGACCCCCACTACGAACTTGTAAAATCTAGAAGCCTATGATCCATTTGTAAACCATTAGCTTAAAGTGGTGCAACATATAAGGATTAATGTGTGAAGTTACTTGCTATGTACCTACCTTTGTTGAGGTGAAATTAATCCCTTGTTAGGAACTTTTCCTTTCAAGGTAAGAGGTTTCAAAGTGGTACACGACCTTGGAATACTCTAGCCATCCACTCATTGGATGGTATTTTATTATGCAAGCCTACTCTAAGTCGATAATCCTAATCTACCACTAAATTAGGATGTGTATCTATGGATTGTTTTTATTATAAATCTACCCATGATACCAATTAACATGGTCTTGTTGAATAAGACACATGAAAATATTCCAAACACCTAATTGAGTTAGTCTTACATTTTTTTATTATTTTCTATAACTTGTCAGATCTTTTAAACAAAAAACAAACTTCAAAAATTCAAACTCTTAGGTCAACTTGCAAAAAATTCAACTTCTAAACAAAGTGATGGCTCTATATTGATAGTGTGATGCTTTTGTGCAAATTGACGCTTTTGTTTTCATCAAAACACCAACTTTATATGCATCTCAATGCCTTTGCACATCTCAATGCCTTTATCTTAGGGTAAAATGGAAATCTGTATTGTGGCACCTTTGATTCAATAGTGTGACGCTTCTATTGAACCTCAATGCCTTTGCAGATACATCGACACCTTTGTAGAAAAAAATGACACACCTTTGACTATCAACAAAAAACAAAAAACCCTAAATTTTCTAGATTCTAAATGGTGACTAGAAAACATAAAAAAAAACTTGATTCGTGAAAAATAAACTTATATTCATCCTAATCATTCAAACCAACATCAAATTCCATATTTCCATCTCTATTTCATGTCACTATTGCATGTGTTGAACTAGTCTAAATATATTTTTCCATCATTGGACCAAATTCAACCCCATCATAAAAAAAACAAGTCAATCCATTTCAAAATAAACAACCTATAAATTGAAATAGCTCACTTTTGGTTAAAATCTCTATTATCATCTCCTAGTTTAGCTTTTTATTTGAAACATCATAATCTTCTTTCAAGTGCTTAGTTGAATTAGTATTGAAACTTTGAGTGTTAATTGATTTGGAATCATTAGTATAATCTCAAAGCTTGTGAACCTCATTATCATCCTCTTTTTTCTTACACTCATCATTCTAGTACAAGAAAAAGATCATACTCAAACACATCTTAAAACAAGAGATTTGTCCAAAAAAAAACTTTTTCCAAAGTTGAAGGTTTCACTCCATCCATTCATCCAAACATCATCCAACATTGGTCCAAAATACATTAAGGTGCCTTTACAAGTTGTATGGTGACAACAAGATGTAAATACAAGAAAAAAATGGAGTTAAATCCTAGTGATTCAAATGCTCCTACTACTACAAGTACTTCTAGTGAGCAATGTTATGGAATGCCTCAAAAAAATTCTAAAGGGTATGAACTTCTTTTGCCAACAAAAACACAACCCAATCTTGTTATAGAAGACGTCACTGACAAATACTTTGAATTCACTCCCAACTAGACATTAGAGATGCAACACGACCCATCTTTTGTTAAAGTGATAGATGTTGTGATAAGACTAGATACAAACTTATACATGTTAAGAATCACACAACAAGGTGCTAAATTTCCCACATATTTTGATATCAATCAACTTAGGGAACAACCAATCTTGTCAAAATTTGGGGCAAAGAATTGTCCACAATGAAGTGACCCCTTAGTATAACATATCATTGAACAAATACCTAATCCTTATTCAACAAATGTACTCAATCAACCCATAGTCACTTTGCAAGTATCAGATCAAACTAACTTCATGAATCAATATAATGATCTGCTATATAACACTCAAAATATAGGGACTCTAACCAACCTAGGTTTTCACACTACAAACAATCCATCACCTAACATACCAAACATGAACGTATCAAATCCGAACATGTCAAATCCAAATTTGATAAACTATGGGAGTAATCCCTTAACCACATTTCCCACACAAAACATATATCTTCATCAACAAACCCATTAACAATCACTTCAACAACCATCTCAATAATCACTTCAAAAACCATCTCAACAATCACTTCAACAACTCCCTCAACAATCACTTCAATAAACTAAATAAAACATCATCCCATAACATCAACACCAATATTCTCAGGATACCATTCCACAACAACAATAAACCTCACAACATCATCAATACATTACCTTACAACAACTTCAAGCACAACAACAACTTTCCCAAAAACAATTGCTTGCACAACAAAATCCTCAAAATCCATCATACATCCATTATCAACAACCAAACCCTTTATAATAGAACATCGTCCCCCAAAGTCAAAATTGATCTCACAACAAACCTCCCCAACATCAAGGTAATTATCAAACGGGTCCCCTATCTCAAAGCAATCCTCAATATCAAATGATTCATTTACCTCAAAGCAATCTCCAATATCAAAAGGGTTCATATGACATGAATGTTCCTCCATATCAAGATAAAAATCTATACAACAAGTACAATGCATTACCAAATGTTCCACCTATAGATATATTCTCACAAATTCAAACATTGACACAACAAATTTAGGATATACAAATGGGAAAGACAAAAAAATCATACATTGTTCAAGACTTGTGTCCATACCCATTCGACAAAAGCATCACAATGTTACCCTTTCCACCACACTTTAAAATTCCAAAGTTTAAAATACAAAGGACATGGTAACCCTCAAGATCATATAAGAGAATTATACGTGGCTTACATGGAGGTTTCCTATAACGATTCATATATAATGCAACTTTTTCCACGCAGTTTTGGTGGGCAAGCTATAGAATGGTTCTCACATTTACCATCTGGCATTAAAATATTCCAAGATATCATCGATCAATTTGTAGCTCAGTTCTCCTAAAATATTGATGCCAAAATCAGCTTAGAGGAATTATACACCCTTAAACAAAAAAAAGAAGGAGAAACATTTGCCTCTTTCCTACAAAGATGGAGACACAAGGTGAGCAAGTGTAAATGATCAATACTTGAAAAACAACAAGTAGAGATTGTTGCAGGTAATTTAAACATGGATCTCACCTTCCAATTACAAATGCAATGTGTATTGACTTTCAAAGAACTTATATCCAAAGGTATAAACATTGAAAGAGTACTCATTGCCAAAGGATCAGTGCAGATTTATAACCAACCATCTAGTTCTAGTGACACACCCCATATATGGGCCAAAAATAAGAACGTGACTAATGATGGTGTGGTGGATGCAATTTTTTTTATAAACATTCCATCTAAATCAACACACAACATAATACCCAATAGAATGTCCAAAACTCTAATCCTTCACAAGGACCACCACCAAGACCTAACAATGTTCCTTAGTGACAATTCAATCCCTTAGGGGAGCCCATTGAAACTATCCTTAAGAAATTGATCCAGTCAAAGCACATTGAACTTCCTGATTTTGAAATTATCCTGAACCCAAAATAAAATCCTCATGGTATAACAAGGAATTTTTCCAATATCATAGAACAAAAGGTCATAAGACACAAAATTGTGTTAAGCTAAAACATCTCATCCAAGACCTTTTTGATCATGGTGAAGTAAGTGTTGATCGACAATTGAGGAATTCTAGAGACAAAAATATAAGAATCTATGAAAATCCAATGCCTGATCATGGAAAATCTAAAGAGATGACACATTATAACAATGTGAATCATACCTATGACAACGTAGTAGGAAATATCAGTACTCCTCATTCTTCACAAGATGATAAATTGGACATGTATCAAGATACTTTCCTGATGCATGATAAAAATCAATCAACAGTGTCTAGCAATGTTCTATATCAAAATGATGGCATTAAATATGTCGTAGATTGCAACATAACTCCCTCATTGGACTTCATGATTGGACATATTGAAGAAGTCCCAATACGAAGAGAAGCTTCTATCATACCATTCACACCCATTAAGACTAATCAAGAGTCTTCCATCCATGCTCCACTATCAACTCAAGTTCTATGTCAAGAATATAATCTGGGGTATATCGAAAGTTTCTCTGAAACAAGTCAAGATCAAGATCTCATATCTCTGAAATACTATCACGATCTAAATAGTATTTTCCAATCTATTAATGGACATTTGCTCTGAGATAAGTCAAGATGAAGAGTTCACTTCCCCAAAATACTATCATGATTTAATGAGTATTTTCCAATCCATCCAAGAGTTCATGAATGATAACCATACTCATACACCAAACATTCCCAAATCTACCCATGAGATGCTTACTTCTGATGGACACATAGATGATCTTCCAAAACAAGAGTCTCCTACTCTCGACATCCTTACAAATGATTAAGCAATGGAAGAATTTGCAGATATTCATTGTGAAATTCTAGACATTGATCATGAAGAATATTCCTACATTTACTATGCATCACAAACATCTCAATCAGGATCCAGTGTTTCTACTACTACTTTTGAAGATTCTCAATAAAACATGGAAGAAGTAGCATCATTTTTCAAGAAAAATAATATTCATTGGTTGTTTGTTAGTAGATTCATTATCAAAGAGAAGGATTAAACCTACATGAACAAGATATCCTATAATCAAGGTAGATGGTCAACTATCCTGAACAACAAGGAATTGATACCTCCATAAGACTAGGGGGAAATTTATCTAATCCATAAGATTCTAACCATATCATTGATACCTCCATAAGACCAGGGAAAAAATTATCTAATGAGAACATCAACATGGAAGTCATGAAGAGTCCTTATGATGAAACCACTACCAACACTTCAACCATCTGTGTCATGAATTATCATCCTCACATCTTTCCACCCATTGATTGGGACCAACAAGAAGAAAATTTATGTCAAAGGAAGAAGCATGTCATCAAAGCTAAAGAATCGATAAATCAAAATGGATGCCAAAGAAAAATAAATCAAATGATCCCTATCAAACTCCATTAGTTAAATAAACTATGGGGCAAAATACAAAAAGGGAATTTTTTCCATCAAATATGTCCACCAATACAAAATAAATCTTCAAGAGTGACATACAAAGTATATGAAGAAGTGTGTCCTGATTCTATTCGGAACTCCATATCCACCTTTCATTTCTCATCACCCTAGGTTTGGAGAATCAAAGATCCATCATCCAAACTATCGACCAATCCATCTACATCTTATATCTCTCATTGCATTTCATTGTCCACTTTGAAATCAAGAATATCTGAATCTCACATTGGCCATATCTTGGTAGAAACTATTTATCATTAGGACTCTAAGGGAACTCTATCATGATATGCATCTATGTGAGGTTAACTCCATTATTGACGAAGACAAGAACATTCGGGGGTTACATTCAAGTGCCTGCATCTTTGCAAAGCAACTTCTACAGGCATGATATCATTGGCATATCTTGACAACAACATCTACATCAACACCACTAGGTGTTTTGACATGATCTAAGCCTTCAAAATCATAAAAAAATTTAAAAAACAAGAAAATAATAAAGAGAAATTATCCTCCAGTGAAAACCACTTTGGTGGTGCTTTGGATAAGTACCATGATGAAAACCTGACAAACAAGCATCATGAGTCAAATGAGCATCTACGTGTGCCATTCTAGGTGGAAGTATATCATCCCCTCCATACTAAATCCAACATTCTATCCATCATAATAAATCCACGATTCATTCATCTAGTCCATTTTTGTCCAAATCTACAAAAATATCTTGATCTTGACAAAGGTTTGGGGTACACTTTAAACTTGCTTGTGGAAAAATATTGACATGGTCATTATTGTTGATCCTATTATATCCCATGCAACCCCACAACCTATATCTAGCACTATCTTTCTAATCATGCTCCATCCTAGCACAACACGATAATCTTTGGCATCCTTCGCATACCTATCCATCCATCATCCTGATCTATGCATTCGTTCATGGCATTCCAAACATTGCTAGACACTGTGGGTAGGTACTTTCATCTTACTTTAGAATAAATCTTGATCCATGTCCTATAGCTCATAATGTGATCTTGACATTGTGATCTAAGTATCATCCGAAAAATCCTTAAAACATCAAATAACTTAAAAAACCCTAAACATCTGAATACATCAAAATCCAAAAACATCTAAAATATCCAAATCCAAAAAAAAACAATCATTTATAAAAGTCCAAAATCATTTATAAACATCAAAATCTTGAAAATATCCAAGTCCAGATAATCAAACTATGAGGCCTCTGCACATTCATGTAGGTAAGGCCATCTCTGATGAGCCCTCGAGGCATAGGCTTGTCCCTTAGGTCATGTTCTTTGGTCCAAACATTTTGAAAACTCAAAAACATCCAAACATTTCAAAATACCAAAAATAAACTCATAAAAGTTCAAAATACCAAAAACAGCCTCAAAATATCCTTAAAAAATTCAAAAACATTGAAAACAAAACATTCATCCATCCCATTGTCACTCTCATTTGTGATAAAATTTCATCCATAATAAAATGATCATCACCTTCACCTTTGGTGAAACAAACAGAAAAAGTACAACATTTATCAAAACATAAAATTTTCATGCAAAATCATGAGTCTTGATTATTATCAAACATGTCAGTTAACCATCATATCAATAGCCTGTGAAACATCTACAACCAATCCCCATCCAATGCATGTCTTACAAATAGATTTTCCTACAATAAACATCATTTTGGATATCAACCAAAACAACTCTCTCTAGTAGGAGATATGATGACATTGACTTTTTTGTCATTTTAATCTTTTCTTTTGATTTATCTTATTGTCCTATTCTAATGATATCTCTAGGATATCTAAAATGATTTAGAGAGAAAGTAATGGGGAATTTATCATTTATTTCATTTGTTGTGCTTGTTGGATGTTCTTATAATACGACCTTGGTGAATACTTGCCTTGTGTGTGTAGGAATAGTCTCAGGTAATAGAAGGGCTAGTACATATTAGGTTCTTCATACCTTTTGTGTATTGGTCTCCTTACTTCGATGGCTTCATTCCCTCGCATGATCAAACAAGGTGTTTGTATGTCAAGTATGAACAAGGGTACTCCTATTTGTTTGCAAAGTCAAAGTCCATGCAATAAATACAAATTAGCCACCTTGGTTCTTCATACCTTGGTGCATCATGTCTACTTGCCACATCAAATAAGGTTTGCTCTATGTAATATTTTATAATCAAAAAGAAAAATGAAATCACCTAATCCTCTATCATCACATATCCAATAAAATCTTGGAATAATCATAGGTTTATTGGTATTCCAATCAACATCATCTTATTCTATCCTATTCTAATCATTCTATCTAATCATCATATTCTATCTCATTTTTCTATCCATACTAACATTTCCATCCAAGTAGCATGACAAAACAAAAATAAATGCGTTCATCCTACATCCACAAAATTATCAGCATGCATCTCATATCAATCCTCCTACATAATCATCATATATCATATGAAAATACAAAAAGAAATCATCCATATCATCCATCCTACATCCATAGATCATTAGCAACATGCATATCAAATCATGAACATCATAATAACACATACATCCATACATACATATGCATCCATAATCATAACATACACATAATCATATACAATAAACATCATATATAATAGCCTTATAATCATTGCTCATCTCATATATATCAAAAATATATCTATCACGATACATTGAATGTGTGATATACATCAAAAATATACACAAGGCTATCAATAGTCGATAAATGCATATACATCATAAGGTATGTCTACATCAAAATATGGGTACAAAATATCTATATACAAAAATCTACCTTGAGCTCCCTTGATTGTCTCGACTAGGAGGAGGTTGATGTGGCGGTGGCCCCATATGTGGTCGTTGTTGTCCACCTGAGGGACCCTGTGATGGTCTGTTGATTGAACCACCCTCTGATCTGTTGGGACCCATGACACTCCTGTGTGAGTAATTAGGCTAACACCTATGAGTTGGAACCACCATATGTTACAAAGTCTCGTAATAGATGAACCCGCTAATAGCCTGGGTATATCATACAAGTGGGATCACCTCCCCCTATGCCTGTGTGACAACCTCAAGTTGTTGCCTCCTAGTAGTGTCCTGAGCTAGCTGTAGCTCTATCTATTTTTGTCATGATATCTTTGTATCTAATTGTTTCTTGATCTGATCTCGCTCTTGTCTAAAAATATCTCACTCCGGGCAGAAACCATCTCACTCCTGGTGAGCCTAGTCACTCTATTACGTAACAATCTGCAATCCCTATGTTGGAACATGCCCCTCCACCTCAACCCTTTGTCACTGTCAGTGTTGCTGGTTGAACTCATCTTTACTTCTCTGGCTACTACCTACACCTCTGCCACTAAGATCTATAAACCTGAAGGGTCAATGGGTAGCAAACCAAGCATCATAAGTGAGGGTAGTCCTCGAATCAACCATGACATCTGAATACACCTAGGGAAGTGGAGATAAATGGTTAAAATTAGTAATAGCTATTTGAGGTACCACCTATGGCCCTCACTCAGTTATCTCTTTGAAATTACATGTAAAAATGGCAACATAGTCATCTATTAGAGCATCTTGTTGCTCCCCAAACTATCTCATCACCCTATCAGGTAAATATATCTCTAGGATATGTGATGTATGATCTAGTAGCCATTGAGTCTATTTGTAGTATGAGAGATTTATGTCATCATAATCCTAGGGCTCTGTTTATAAGCAGGGTCTCCATGTGAACTCAATCATATCATCGATGACCAGCCTCTAATAAGCTAACTCACCCATGTGGTGATTAGTCATCATGATATCATATCTATAAACCATGGGGTCTCCATCATCCTGATCTCTATCTCCTACCATAGGTCAAAGCACGTCAATATGCTCTAACACCAAGATATGAAGAAGTGTGACACCCACAAATAAGCTAGCACCACACCTATATGTAACTTGATGCATATCATGGTACAAACGAGCCAAAATACAAGGTCCCCAAGCATAGACATGAGCCTCCTCTAATATCCTCTCCAAAACTATCCCCCATCCAAGGCTGAATAATTTGGATCGCTTGTTTGTCACGAGTGGTCCCATAATAAGTCTAGCAATCACAAGGGTCACATCGTCAACCATGACAATGTAACACCTAAGGTCAAGTTTTCCTCCCTCGAGCTCAATCTCATCCACCATCACAACTCACATAAGAGCCTCTTTGCCTTGATCTACATCATATACAACTCATTCTCCATTGATCAGAACCCTTAGGATCCATGAAATATCCTCAAGGGTAACAATCATCTTGCTTGTAGGTAAATGGAAAGATGAAGTCTTTGATCTTCACCTCTCCACCAAAGCATTCGTAAGAGAGAGATGTGTCTAAATCTTTGACATGTATGCTACATAATATAGTCCAGTTGCACCTAGAAAAGTAATATCAATCTATGTAAAGGTGGTAGTCTACTCCAGGACTTGTGGTTGATGCTCTCAGGATAGGAGACGACCTAGGGTAGCCTACACACATAATGCTCACAACATTAATTTTGAAAATTTTATTAAAAATTAAGTCAAACTGTCCAAAAGAACAAAAGTGGGGCTCTTTGCAAAAGTGTGTCACTATCATAGACAAAGGAATCACTATTTTGCAATAGCGTTGCTATTTTGCAATAACGTCACTCTTTTACAAAAGCGTGCCTTTGTTAGGTTTAAGACAAAGTGTTGCCTTATAACAAAGGTGTCAGACATCAAATTGCAAAAGCATCACCCTCTATCAAAGGATTCACAATGTTGTCAAACCCTAGCGCCTATGTAGAGCTCTGACACCTTTAACAAAGGTGTCACTCTAGGTTACAAATGTGTGTCGTAGGGTTACAGAAGTGTCACACTAAACTGTGACACCTTTATTCTCCTAAGTTCTAGCCTACGTTTAGCTATCTAGAAATGCGTAAAAGTAAAAATCAAATTGGTACATAGTGGGCCACCTAAGCTAATTGGTTTCTAGAACTAATGAACTTGGTCATTGTGGTGTATGGCTTGAACAACATGTGTCATCGTGTCAAGGTCTCTACAAGATCTAGCAACAAAATATCTCAAAGGATCTATGATATCATGAAGCAAAGTGTGCAAATGAGGCTTCAAAATTCATCCAGTTGAACATATATGCCTAGCAAAACCTAGGGTTTTGACCTACAACTCACTTTTCTGGCCTTGGTCATTAATCCGGATCAGGATGGAAACTTCCTAGGACTTATTTTTCATCCTCTTCTCAGTAGAACTACTCTCGTAACCTTGTCATGATCTCGACCAAAAAATTAGTTTTTCTGGTCGATCTCTCGAGGGGGCAACACACCAACATTCTTTCATCCTCTAGGGTACAATGGGGCATTAGTTAAAATCATAGAATTTAAAAAAAAAAATCTAAGTAGCATTAGTTCTTTGAAATAATACATGTACCTCCCTTCAAAGAGGGGAAAATTGTAGACACCTGAAAATGTCTTGACTATATCACGCATCTTGATTTCATCTACTAACACCATTTTCATCATTATCACATAATTTCCTCTATTTAATTAAATAATGTCTAGCTATTCAGTTAAATTCACTTAATTCTCCTATTAATCGAATAATTAAGGTTATTTGGTTAATTCATAATTTTCATGCTAACCCTCTTGATTAAATAATTCCTAATTATTTAATTAAAGATCTCAATTCTTCCAACTTGCACAATTAAAGGATTTTCATAATTGTTTAATTAACTAATTTTCCTCCAATCCTCCAACTTGTACAAAGAATAAAAGAATATTCCCTTTTCAAATTCAAATTCTTCCCTCTAATTCAAAATATCTCCAACGTATTTCCTTGAAATAAGGGATATTGTTGAGCATCTCATGGATTATGAACCATTGATTAATCCTTGACCCACACATAATGTATTATGAGCCATTTTATTAATCCTTGATCCACACTCGCCTCTTTGATCTTCTCTCATCCATTGATTACCATTTTCAATCATGACCATTGATCAAAATTCCTAAAATCTATAAATACCAAACCTTTTCAAACATCAATTCATTCACAATCTTCATAAATCCCTACTCTCTAGAATTATTGAGCCAATCTTTGAGCATTTTAGAGCACTTTTATGAATCATCCCTGTTCAACCAAGATTTTGCAAATGGATTATGCATTCAATTGAGTAGTCTACATTACAATTATGCATCAATTCACAATGAGATTGAGGATTTACTCTTTCAATTGGTTTTAATAGATTTAAATTATGTTCAATTCTTTAGATTAAACTCTTTTGAATGTCTTGCAAATGAATTTCATTGAGTATGGCCTTGTTTGATCTTAATCTTGTAGGTTCTTATTTTTTTAGGATTCTAATTGTTTCAATTATACTGTTATCGATCCAAATCAATATGGAAACTTCCTAGGACTTATTTTTTGTACTCTTCTCAGTAGAACTACTCCTGCAATCATGTCATGATCTTGACCCAAAAAAAAAAAATTCAGTCAATCTCTCAATGGGGCAGCACACCAATATTCCTTTGTTTGTTGGGGTACAGTGGGGCATCAAGTTAAAATTAGAGAATTTTTAATAATTCTTTTGAGTAGTATCAGATCTTTGAAACAATGCAACAAGTACCTCACTTCAAAGAGGGACAAAATGTAGACACCTGAAAATGTCCTGACTATATCGCACATCTTGATTTCATCTACTAACATCATTTTTTTTATAATTCACCTAATTCCCCTATTTGATTAAATAATTTTCAATTATTTAGTTAAATTTATTTAATTCTCCTATTAATCAAATAATTAAGGTTACTTGATTAATTCATCATTTTCATGCTAAATTATCCTTCTTGATCAAATAATTCTTAATTATTTAATTAAAGATATTAATTCTTCCAACTTGCACAATTAAATAATTTTTACAATTGTTTAATTAACTATTTTTCCTCTAATCCTCCAACTTGCACAAAGAATATTCCAAAAGAATATTCTCTTTTCAAATTCAAATCCTTCCCTCCAATTCAAAATATCTCCAACATATTTCTATGAAATAAGGGATATTTTTTAGCTTCTCATGGATTATGAACCCTTGATTAATCCTTGATCCACATCATGGATTATGAACCATTGATTTAATCCTTGATCCACACTCACCTCTTTGATCTTCTCTCATCCATTGATTAACATTTTCTATCCTGACCATTGATTGAAATTCCTAAAATCTATAAATACCAAGCCTTTCAACACGAATTTCATTCACAATATTCATAGCATCCTTACTCTCTTGAATTCCTGAGCCATTATTAAGCAATTTGAGAGTATTTTGTGAACCATCCCTACTCAACCAAGCTTATGCAAATAGACCATGCATTCAATTGAGCAATCTACATCATAATTATGCATCAATCCACCATGGGATTGAGATTTTGCACATTCTAATTGTTTAATTGCTTTGGATTTTAGTTAAATTACTTAGTGTTGATGGCCAAATTGACAAAACAACATGTAGGAAAGATGTAATCACCTTACCTCTCCTGAAAGAAGCGAATGATTGCTAAATCAAGCACTTCCCAAGGTCCTAGGTGTTGGGTCACAACATTGCTATTTTGTTGAGTGGTCAATGAGACTATAATATTCAAGGGGTTTGCTAATTATTGAGCTTCTTGATTGCTTCAAGATCGAATTCCTATCTAAACCTACTTTAACCGAGGGATAAAGAAAAGCAAAAGACAAATCAGGGATGTAGGAAAGAAAGAAATGTCGATTCATCTAATTAACTGGACTCATTTTTATTCAAGGAATTCCTATTTTAAAATACAAAAAAAATCAACTTGTAACCAATACGTAGTCACATTCATTCAAAGTGAAAATATTAACAACAAATTTCAAATCACAATTCGAACAAAAGAAAAGATAAAACTTTATTCATTCCTCAAAGAACTTCAAATCAAACAGTTAACCAAACAAATGCCATTCCAGAGTATGACTTTAAGCAGGTTTGAGTCCAACCACTTCTACTATGGTAAAACAAATAAACATTGTTTACAAATCTGGAAAACTTCACTAGTGTACAAAAACCAATATTTTCGAGTTAACTTAGCTACGCTAAGAATACAAGAAAAATCTATCATCTATTCTACTCTAAAACTCTAATCAACTAACTTCTTTTCCTAAAATGTCTGACTTTCTAACCCTCTCAGAAATCTAACTAATTTTTTTCAAATGAGCTTAATTCTACATGAAATAGCCCATAATTGCATAGTTCCTACTAAAACAACTCATGCAAAAGCTATAGCATTCAATCATTCTTTAAAAGAAACTTTTTGTTTCAGCCTTTGTTTTACTTTGGTTGACTTTAGTGAGCTTCAGTTGATAGTTGCAACTTTCCAATTTGACTTTGAGTCCTTTGTCTTTCATGATGTAAAGCAACATCCTTCTCCAAAAATTACTCCAAGTGGACCCCCTGTGTCATCAGTTTAGTCCCAGTTGATTGTTCTTTTCAACAATTTCCTCTTTTGCATATTTGCTTTGTAATTCCCACCACGTGCATACAACTTTTGTTGATTTCTTCAGTTTTACAAGAATTAGATACTTCATGTCATCGCCATTCCTATTTTAAAAAGGTACCTTGAAATTTGTACGTCATGGTTGGTGGGATTTGTTCTAGTTTCAATCTCTTGGCCCTTTGTTCCTTTGGCACCTCCTCGACACCAATATCTTCCTCTGAATCAAACATTTAATAAACCTACAACCATGAAATTCATTAAGTAGAAAAGAGTAATGCAAAGGGTTAGGCATTAAATACATTTCATATTGAAACCTTATAATCTGAAAGAAGTGCTCATCTACATGATATTTATGTCATTTTCGGAGGTCGGGATCGAGATAACACTTGGAACATGACCATTTTTAAACCTATTAGAAAGCTATCAGGCACCAAAATTGGGTTGGAACTAAGCACTTGAAGTCTACAAAAGGTCTATCAGAAGTCAGGGTTGGGACAGTTCTTGGCATGGGAACTTTGAAAAGGGAACAATTTCTGGTTTTTCTCTGAGATCCAATCTTGATCTACAAGGGTGGGAATCAGAATCAGGATAGAAACTGGAACATGAACTTATTTTGGCATCAAGGGTTGGGTTCTATTCTAAAGTTTGATCCTGCAAGTTTTTCAAAAATCAAAATTGAGATGATTCTTGGCATTGGAACCTCTGATGGTGACGGGTCGAGGTTCTATTCCAATTTCGATACCCAACTCGATGTCGGAAGTCAGAATCTGGTTGGAACTTGGCATTGGATGAATTGTCTCAGATAAGGTAAGGTTCTACTCTGAGGTCTAATCTTGACCAAAGGTTGAAAGTCAGATTCAAAATGGAATTAGGAACATGAACTATACCAAAGTGCATGGTTGTGGTTTAGTTTTGAAACCCAATCCCGCAATATGTGCAGAAGTCAAAATTGAAACATGATCAAGTATGAGGGTGAAAAAATGATTGAATAATGTTAATAAAACCCTCAAGAATTGGGATCAAGATATTATCCAACATCAAAACCATACTTAAAGACACCGATCCAATAATAAAATTGGTAGTTTTGGGGATCAGACACGGAAAAACCTTGGGTTCAAACTTAGATTTTCAAAGGTTGATGGTATGGAAATCCTAGAAAAACTAGGGTTTCAGTGGGAATGAACCCGTGCACAAAAAAAATGAAACGAAAACAAAAACATAAACAAACAAAAACCCAAGAAAAACACAACACAAACCAAGCAAACGGAAAAAGAAAAACCAACAAAAAAAACATGAAACAAGTGAACAAACAAGCAAGAACATGAACAAACAAACTGAGCAAGAAATAGATAAATGAGAAAAGGAAGAAAATAAAACCCCTACCTTGAAAGATGTGACACCAAAACCAATGATGCTCGATCAAAGAACACCAAACTCAAACCAACGCCCCAATCCTCCACTCCGCTCTAGCTCTTTTTCGTTGAAAACGTAAAGCAATTATGAGCTAAAACTAAAAGGCAGTCAGAATATATATTGGTTCACACGTTCGAACCAATTGCCATTAATGTGAGGTAGTTTGGGCCTTGGGATCGGGGCAACACTCATTAATGGACCAATGCAAAAACCAAGAGGTAAGTTGAAAGTTGAGATCGGGAAAGAACTTGGCACAAGAACCCTCAAAGAGTGCAAGGTTGTGAACTCAATCCGAAACCCAAACTTGATGGGAAAAAGCACAACAGATGCAAGAATTAGGATTGGGCTAGAACTAGGAATAGGAACCTTAGAAAGGTTCTTGGTTTTGGTTCCAGTCCGACACCCAATCCCAAAATGGACAAGAGAAAAATAAGGAATCAAAGATCAGAGTCAGGATGGAAACTGGAACTTGAACCTTTCTGAGGTGCCAAGTGTCAGTTCCATTCTGAAACCTGATTCCAACAAAACAATTTAGATGATGAGCAAGTGAAGATTGGAATTGAGATGGAACAAGGAAAATGAACCTTTGCAAAGTGCAAAGTTCAAGTTCCTTTCTGAAACCTGAATTCGATAGAACAAAAAGATGAAGAGCAAGCAAAGATCAAAATCGGGATGGAACAAGGAAAATGAACCTTCACGAAGTGCAAATTTCAAGTTCCTTTCCGAAACCCAAATCCAACAGAGCAAAACAAAACAAAGGAAAATGTGGGGATTAGATTCGGGACAAAAACTAGAACTTGAACCTACCAAAGGCGCCAAGTTCCAGTTCCAGTCCAAAACCTGACCTTGACAACACAAAAAAAAAGGCTTGGAAGAAAAAGACAACTCCCAAAGCCAAAACAAAAACACTAAGGGTATAAAGAAACAAGGGGGACCCACTTTAACAAAAAGGAAATAGTGTGGTTACGCAAGGCATAACACTTAGGTTAATCAATTTGAATGTCTTGCAAATGAATTTCATTGAGTATGGCCTTGTTTTATCTTAATCTTGTTGGTTGTTAATGTTTTTAGGATCCTAATTGTTTCAATTATACTGTTATTTGATCATTCATTCCAACTGTATGACACTTCCAAACTTGCAAACACAAATGAAGTGAGAATGAGAGAAATATGTGTTTTATAGACTATCCTTAAGAATTAGGGCTTGTTAGAGTTTCCCTCATATCCAAGGGTGGAGATTGAATGCTCAACCCATTAACTTTTTATTTTTCCTAAAACCCTATTTGATTTAATCTAATTTCACTAATGATGATTAATTCTATGGTGGGGGTCTATGAGACTAGGACCCCTTCTTTAAGT
The DNA here is from genome assembly GCA_007258455.2 of Sequoia sempervirens. NCBI lineage: Eukaryota > Viridiplantae > Streptophyta > Pinopsida > Cupressales > Cupressaceae > Sequoia > Sequoia sempervirens. The sequence continues at coordinate 214,107,049 of VDFB02000007.1, read as the reverse complement.
GACAACTTAAAGTCACTTTTAAAGAATTTAATAAATAAATTTTATTCCTTCTTGAAAATTTAAAATTTGAAAATATATCAAGTTAAATTAATCTTCAACAATATAAGAAGGGACTATATCTTACAATTCATTTTAATCCAGCTAGTGGTTCCTAAATAAAATTATTTGGAATGACTTAAAATAATTGTGATGGTCTATAGTATTGTAAATTGGATATTTTAAAGGATTGAGATAAGGCTCAATTAATTAATTAATTAATTTTTATTGTAAAGATTTAATGATTTGTCATTATTAAAACAAGGGCTCAATTAAAATCATCCGTGGAAAATAATCACATAAACTAAAATAATATTTAATTTAAATGTCAAACAAAAAATTATTTATGAATGCAAATTATTATTCTGAAATTAAATCTTGTCATAAATTGGATAAAAATCATGAACTGATTCATTTAAGTTATCATTCTCAACCGTATTCTTATCTAGTTAAAAATGCCACAGTTTGATTGAAATAGTCAATTATTATTTTTTTAGACAAAAGGGAAAAAACCTGTATATTATATTAATATAATATTAAATAATTACAAGAATACCTTTAGAAGGCAAAGACTATGCAACCTAGAGTTTTACATGGAAGAATATTTAACAACCCAGCTGCCAAAATTTCATTAGAATGCCCAACTTTAGACCTATACAATACGAACTGTCAACATAGAACAAAAAGCTATTTTTCAAATTTTGAACACCCCTGTGTGGACAGTGAATTGAATTTTCTCCTTGCTCCACCTGCATTGTTGCTTGAGCTTGGATGACTGGAACAACTTGCGAGTGCATCATGACATTTATTATTGGAATTCCTTGTTGATTCTCCCTTTGTTTCATCTGGTTTGGTGCCATAACCCTTAAATGAAGCTCATGCATTGCTCCTCTCAATTCGATGCGGTCAGGTCCCATCAATGAAGCTTTTGTTGGGATTTCAAATGAACCCATCATGACCTCCCACTTAAACAAGTATGTCTCCCTAATATTGGGGTATCGAAGGGATGTGTAATCCAACCAGCCCAAAATTCCATCGTCACCTTGATCCACCCTATCACTCTATTGGAGGGAATTGCAAATGGCTCCTACAAATAACCAAAAGTCTCCTCGATACAGCTTTTCAGAATGCCTTCAATTCATCAGAATGTCGAAGGGAATTCAAATGTCGTCCCATAAAAAAGTGAACCTCCCTCCGATGAATTATCCATGCCCATTTACTGTTGTTGCTCCCTCCATCAGGATGTCAAAGAGATTTAAGAGACTGTCTCACCGAACTTTCACTACCTCTCCTATGATAGGCTTTCGGCCAATGCAGACTCATGTTACCTATTGCTATCGTCATGTCGAAGGGAACCAGAGCAAGGTATCTTCGAAATCTTCATGTCATGTTGATAAGCCAATCCACGAACATATATGTCGGATGAAGCCAGGGTGTAAACCACTATCTCATTTGAGCTCACCACCTAATTTCTTAATTGTATCATCAAATGATGATTCGATATGTGGAGGACCTTAATCCTACAACCAATATACCAAATGTTAGAAAATATTCTTTATGTCATCAACCTCAGAGGTACCTTGGAATGCGCACTTGATTTAACCCTTTCCATGCTCCATTTTGATATACTTAATCATGTGGTAGCATACCATTAATTTCAGCACAAGTTTTAATTTGTATTCCCTTTTTAGCATATGTAGACATATACATGCTTTGCTCAGCTAAATGACTCTTATAACTGAGTTGCCAAATTACCACTATCCCACTTAGCAGTGCTATCCTTTTTTGAAAACAAAGATTCTTGTGATGTTATTGCTAGCAAGTGTGGATATGCTTGTAAATCAACAGTATTATTCATTAGAACCACCTCTTGTCCCACACAACCCATGTTCACAAAGTTATCATCCAATCTGTTTCCTTCACGATATGTATGAGTGATTACGATTGATTGAAATTTGTGTAGTAGAATCCAATATTTTCTGCAAAATGTATTTCAAGTTCCAATTATGAATTTTATTTTCCTTACAAGCATTCACAATAATGAGGGAATCCCCTTCAACGTGTATTTTTTATGTTCCCATTTTTAACCCAATTTCCAAGCCAAAAAGCAATGCCTGTGCTTCTGCAATGTTATTAGTACCACAAGGTAAATGAAAGGATCTTGCTGCTATTACCACCCCAGATGAGTCTTTTATGCAAATACATGTGCCCGAGATACCCAGGTTTCCCTTTGATGCTTCATGAAAGTTAAGTTTTGTAAACCCTGATGAAAGAGCCTTCCATCTGATTGTGCTCCTATCCACTTTTACCTTGATATTCTTGTGCAAAATCCCCTCAAAAGGTAGTTTTATGTCCTTCCAATTTTTGAGAATGGTGTCATCCTAGCTTGTGAATAGAGAACTGATGCTTTCGTGCTCCTAAACATAAGAATTAACAACTTCATAAATTACCTTTTCAATCTTCACTTTGGCTACCTCTACTGATGTTGATACCTTTCTGAATATCCTCATGTTATGTTCCCACCAAATATTCCAAATTACTATTGATGGTATAATATGCCATATACACACAAAAAAGGATAATTTGTACAATATTGACCAACTTTGAAAGAGATCCCATATAGAATTTGGTAGTGGAGCATACAGATTTAACTTATTTAAAAAAACTCCCAACAATTCTGAGTAAAACTGCACTGAATAAGCAAGTGATCAACAGATCCATACACAAAGTCACATAATGGACATTTAAAAGGATCCGTAATCTTCAACTTGGTTTAACAATCACTTGTTAATATCCTTTTTCTCAGGGCTAACCATGCAAAAATCCCAGTTTTGGATAGAGTTTTATCATTCCAACAAAATGAGTAAGCTCTCTGTGAGGCTATTTGTTCCCTTCTTCTACTTAAAGCTTTGTAACCTTGCTCCACTGAATAAGAACCATTTTTTGAAGGTGCAGATACAACTCTATCTGGTTTAGCTAAGAGAAACACAACCCTATCATTTAGTATCTTTTAAAGCAAATAGTATTGATCAACTGGCAGTGAAGAGTTTGCAAAGTTTTTCCAAATTACTTTGCGGGTTAAGGCATCTATAAACTAGACATAATCCAAGAAGTTTTCACCCCATTCCTCTATTAGAGTTTCCATAGCAATTTGAAGTTCAGGAATATTTTGTAATGGATTGTTTTCATTCCATGAATCTTTCCAAAACTTCACATTTTCACCATTATGAATTTCCCACATGATGTACAAGGTTATAAGCTTTCTACAAGAAACTAGAAAATTCCACATGGCCAAACCACTTGACAGATTTGATATGGTAAAGATTCTTGATGGGCTTGTACTATCTAAGTATTTAGCTTGCATTACCTTGCACCACTTAGCTTCTGCATTTTCATACATTTTCCAAGCTAGCTTCACACCAAAAGCCTCATTTCTATTTAAAATATTATGAATACCAACACCTCCATGAAGATTTTCCATTGCCATATTTTCCAAAGAGATTAATGGCACTTTTTTGTGTTCATTAATTTACCTTTCTAAAGGAAATTTATGATAATCTTCTCCATTTTTGTTATTACTGATTTTGGAGCTTTAAGAACTACCAAGAAGTAATTTGGGATTGTTGTTATGACATATTTGATTAAAAAAAATCTTCTTGACAAAGAAAACCATCTAGCTTTCCATACCATAATCCTTGATTTTAGCCTTTCAATTACTTTATCCCACTACGAGGCTTTATTTGAACCCATAAAAAATGGGATACCCAAATATGAACAAGGTAACTCTGCTTGTTGAAAACCCAAATGTTTGACTATCCTATTCCTTATACTATCCTTTGTGTGGAACACATAGATTTTAGAGTTGGCTACATTAATCTTTTGACCAAACATAGATGAGTATTTGTCTAAGACTTCTTTTACTTGATTAGCTTCATCAATTGACAAATTTCTAAACAAGATGGTATTGTTTGCAAAAAGAGAATGTGTCACTAAAATACTTATGTGTGGTATATTGATACCCTTCCATAGCCCTTGATTATGCTTGTGATAAATGTATCTTCTCAAGGCTTCTGCCATAATTATGAACAAAAAAGAGGAGTGAGGACCCCCCCGCCTCACCCCCTATGTTTCCCCAAAAAAACCAATAGGAGAACTATTTATTATGACTGTAAACTTAGCCCCTGAAAGGTAGGAAAGAATCCACCTCCATTTTCCACAAAAACCAAACTTAGCAAGTACTTTAGCCATAAAGCTCCATTCTACATGATCATAGGCCTTCATCATGTCTATTTTAACAATGAAAGAAGGAAAACGGTCAGTAGAAATGGAATGAAGAGTTTCATGAGCAACTAGTGCCCCTTCAAATGTTTCTCTTCCTAGAACAAAGCCACCCTACTTCTGAGAAATGATTCTTGGGATAAGATGTTGCAACCTAAGATAGACTGCCTTAGTGAAGACCTTATAAATTATGTTGAATAATGAAATTGGCCTAAATTTTGCAAAGGTTTTTGGATCTTTCACTTTAGGGAGAATTGCAATATTTGTCGCATTGAAATGTTTAAGCATAGTCCCCATCCTTCTTGACTCTTCCAATTTCCAAAGCAAATCAAAACAAATAAATTGCCAACACTTTTGGAAAAAGATGGTTGTGAACCCATCAAGGCCAAGTGCCTTATCTGGTGGCAAGGAAAAGACAACCTTCTTCACTTCATCCATTATAAAAGGTCTCATTACATAATCATTATCCTCAACTTGAACAATCGCAGGTATGTCATGAAGCAATTATTTTTCATCATTAACACTATGCCCATTCTTATTCTAAGGAGCAGATAAGAGCTCAGAAAAAAAATCTTACTCCTTCCCTATTAATATCCTCTTCCTTTGTAAGCCAATTACCAAATGAAATCTCTTGTAAAAAAAAAATGACTTTGCAACCCTTTTAATTTGAGTAGAAGCATGGAAATACTTGGTATTCTGGTCCCCCTCTTTTAGCTACAAAGCATGCAATTTCTACCTCCAGTAAATCCCTTCTCTTGCACATAATTCATCCCATTCTCCCTGCAAATGCTTCTACTTATCATACATTTCAACATCTAACCTATTATGTATGATATGTTCATGGATTTACGTTAATTCTTTGAATACCAAATCTTTCTATTGAAATATATTCTTAAATACCTGATTATTCCAAGTCTTAATTGATTGCTTCACATGCATCATTTTTCTGCATAATTGAAACATTTTTTAACCCTTCTCATACAGTGCATTAACCCGCCAATGACAAAGAAGAATCATAAATTGTGGGTGTCTAAACCACATTGATTCAAACTTAAAGGATGATTTACATTTTGGAATAGAAACATTTGATATCAACAAAGAAATCACATAATGATCTGAGCCTATGTAAGGGAGAATTTCAAATTCCAAACAATGTTGCATTATAAACCAATTTGAAGTAACTAGATACCTTTCCAATCTCTCTGCTATTTATAAAAAACCCTTCCTCCTATTTTTCCAGGTAAACTTACCTTTGATCGGAACAATATCCCTTAATGCATTGGTAAGGATGAAGGACTTGAAATCTTCCATAACTTTCTAGGGTGGGCTAATACCCCCAATTTTCTCTTTTAATGAGACTATAGCATTGAAGTCCCCTGCTATTATAACTCTATCATTCCCTAAACTATTTAAAACTTGTGTGATTTCATCCCACAAACCTTTCTTGTCAATTGTTGAGGTCGACCCATAGACATTGAGCAGGATGAACTTCAAATCAAATTTTGTAACCTGTAATAACTGCCAGTTATTCTCATTCTTGTATGAGTTTACCTTAACTACCTTTGGGTCCCATAGAGAAATCAGTCTCCCCGAGGCCCCTTGAGCCGAAGAATGAGTTGATTTCCATTTCATCCATTTCTGAACAGATGTTGCATATGTTGTCGCTGACATTTTTTTCCCCATTAGTAAAACTATGTCAGCTCCACAAGCATCAATTTGATGTTTGATTTGAGCACGCTTGTTAGAGGCATTGATGCCCTTGACATTCCAAGATATAATCTTCATTTCATGCGAGGAGAGAAACATGCTCTCCTCGACCTCTTTCTTGCAGAATATGAGATGGAGTCATGAAAAGTTTTTTGCACACTTGCTTCAATCTCTTCCTTTAGTTTTGTCAAATTAGACTTCCTACCTCTTTTGCTTGGCGACTTTTTCAAAACAGTTTGAGAGGGTTTCTAAGATATAGAAAGAGACTTTGAATAATCAAAATCCTCCTCTCCCAACATCTACTCATTTTCAACCCCCTTATCCAGTTTTTGCAATGAACAATGTACCTCTCCATTGTCAAATGCCTGAGTTATTTGAATTGAAGCATCCATCTTCTCTGTTACTTCTTTGTAGATCTTCCCCTTCTTAGGAATGAATTATGTCGACTCTTCTATTGAGTAATCCATAAAATCCTCCTCTGATGCTATTTCATTTGTTATCTCATCAAATAATTCTGACCCAACTGAATTAAGGATTTTTTCTGCTAATATTTCCAAATCATCTACCTTATCATGCTTATATTATACTAACGCCTATGGCTATGACTGATTAGAACCTACAAGAAGAATCTTTGAGGAGAGTTCTAATTGGTGCCTATCCTATGCTTTCTTGACACTAAAGAATCCCTTAAAATTGGACATAGTTGGTAAATGAATTGAAGAGTCTGCAAACATTAGGTTTCGTACTATATCACTTAAGTGTTGCTTAGAGACTTGAGGCAAAGATGGGAAATATAAATTTAGTGAGTATCCCATTAACATCTTTAGAAAAAATTCTTCCTATTTTAGAAATATCAATTCCAAAGTCTTTATTTTCCTCTCATTATGTTTCCTTTTAAGACTTTGAACCAAACTAACTTCCATGTCTTGTGTTACATTTAAGCTAGAAACCTCTTTCTCACTTTCCTTGGATAGGGTAGGCTTCCTAATTTTTTGATCTCCCTACTACAACCATATCTGATCCTCATGATTTGTGGATTTCTCCAAATCCTCACACTCCATAGCTGTATGTCCCATTATGTGATAATATTTACATGTATTATTTGAGGTTTCAAAAAATATTTTCTGGAACCAATTGCCAAATTTGGAATAAATTTGGATTTGGCTTGGTAAACCCTTCATGGTATCAACTAAGGCACAAACCCTAATAGGCTTGGAAGGGTTTATGAAAAAAGCATAATTATGCTTAAGGAAGATTCCTATATGGTTAGCCATAATTTCTATTAATTTCAACTCCCTATACTCTGGAGGAAGCACATGCATCTGCACCCAAAAAGGGACAAACCTAGCAACAAAATACCCAGATTTGAAATTGGGAGACCAAGGTTGCATGCATAATCCATAACACTCAAATACCCAAGATTTGACTTTATAAACAGAGTCTTTTTGTATTTTATTACAGAATAACACCACAAATATTTCGTTGCTCCGATCTAAGAAAAAAACTTTTTGAATAGCTTTCCATTCTTCAAACAACAAATTTATTAATATTTCTAAATCAAAAGCAAGATTCTAGAACTTACATATTAGGGCCTTCTCCCGAAGATCATTGATTTGAGGCTGCAAAAGATCTTCTGGAAATGTGACCCGGACAATCCCCTTTTTTGATGAAGCTGGAGCCTTTTCTGTGTCTTGTTGATGCCCACCTTTTTGTTGTGTCTCTTTAGGTCTCTATTCAAGCTTTTGCGTTTCCTCCTTTTCACTGCTCTCTTCTTGTTTTTCTTAGAACCCTTATTTTTCCTCTTCTTTCCTTTGTGGAAACACCCTAATCTTTCTTTCCCATATGTAGGGAAACCCCTCTCTTTTAGTCTTTGCGGGTACTTCCAAATTTTTTTATTTTGCATTATGCCGGTGCATGTGATCCCCATGCTTATGCTCAGTATGCACATAATCCTAAAATCTTCAAATAGTATGTTGCAAATGAACTCTTTTCTCAAACTAAATGGCTCTTTTGGCTTCATTATACTTCACAATAGGCTTCCAGTATTGATGTTGCAGACTCTTTGTAGAAGGGTTTGGTTGACTTGTGTTTACCAACTTGTTTTTATCTAAGATCTACCTCACTATATCTATAAAGGCGATTAAAAAAAACTAAACCCCTTTCATATTGTTGTTTTCCTAAATCATTCCTTATTGAAGATTTGTTACCTTCATCACATATGTAAAAACCTGCCTATCTGCTTCGATCAAGACATCCATGAGAGCGAAATGGAATCCAATTTGTCCTTGTAAATTTGTGCTTGACAGGGTGTGGTCCACACCTTCCATGTTGCCAAAAGGGATTGCCTACGGGGCCACTATACTGATAATCTCTTAATGGTAGTTAATAGGGTGGATCAATTTAAAAGTTACGTCAAGATAATTCGATGAAATAAATAAAAATATTATATCTAATTATTATTTTTATTGAGATTATTAATCTTAATCCATGTGAATGTTGAAATAATTATATTAGATAATTACTCTATAGTTAAATCAATTTGACCAAGTCGAGGTAATTTGGCATATTAAGAAAATGTGAAGACACGGGTCCAAGTCGAATAATAAGTTTATTAGTGATGGAATTATTGATATCAATATCTCACAAATACTTTTGTAAAAATCTAAAGTCAAACATCTATAAAACTTGACTAAAGGAGTCAGCCAAAATGAACCTGTTGTCTCTAAAAATTGCACCCTATGCAAAGTTATGAAAACTAAGCTTTCTAGAGAAACATGGGATCATTTCAAGGCTGTGGGTCACCTGAAGTTGAAATGAACCTCCGGAGAAGGCCGACTTCCTTCGGTATCACCTAAACTACTGATTCCTTTAAGGGAAAGGGACAAAGAGTACATAAGAATAAAACTAAACTAAGGTGATACACCGAACTGATAAGAACAATGAGATAGTTTGATTACACTTGAATTCTGATGCTGAACATAAGATTACACATAAAATCTATATAAGCTATGCATTAATATGTCACAACATTCACACACTTTTTCCAGATAGGAAAATATTTTTTTACAGACTAGAATCCATATGTGATTATGTATGTATAATGATGCTTTTGCAAAGGAAGGCATGAAAACACAATATAAAGTCATGAAGGAATGAAAGAAATTCACAAAATAACTTGATTATGAACCTGAAATGCACAACACTTTGCAAGAACAAGATGGAAATACAAACATCAATAGTCACCAAGGAAAACTTTATATATCATGCTCCAAAATGAGTTACAAAATTCTGCTAATCCGAGAGAGGACTGTAGAAGTCACAGACTTCAGAAAAGCATCCGGAGAACTCCTTTACAAGAAGGAAAAAATGCCTTATATACAAAAGTGTGTCGACCCCTCTGGGCTTACAAAAAAAATATCTGCCTTGGAAAAGATCTACCTTTAGATCTTTTCATGTAGTTAATGTTGTGTTCGATTGCATCCCTCTTGTCTGTGTCGATGAAGAGTTGCTCCAGGAATGGCCTCCTTGATCTTTTGCAACCACAACATTAACTTTTGGTCATCGTGCCCACTCTCGAACTTCCTTGCTGAGCTGCCTGATTGAATGCTTCTGAGCGTTACCATAAATGTTGATCAACTCTTGCTAGTTGACATCCCAGTTGTCCTTGTGGTCGTGACCTCTCTATTGCTTGATGACACCTTCTAGATATCAATCTAATTCATCACTTTATTCTCAGAGCAGATACACATTGCTTATGCTCTGTCAATCTCATCCACAGGGGGAGTCAGGCAGTCAAACGGCTCATGGTGCATCCTTAGCTCCCATCTGATTGGTCGAACTCGTGCCCCGTACATACTAGACGGTCAAAGGGTCCCTCAAACAACATCGCATGTCGGTGAGACACTAATTGTGTCTCCCCGATGAGAGTATACTTCACAGGACGATCGACATAGCTTGGGACAATCGGTGAGACGTTTCAGCGAGCTATAGAAGTCATATCGAGCTCGCAAAACCTATCGGCAAGACTGCATTCTTTCAGCAAGACCACATGGTGAAGTCCTTCTTCTCTCAGCGAGACCATCGCACTCTAGGAGACATCTCCCCGAGTCCATCCTTACTTCCCCAAGCCCAAGTCCCCCTTTCCTTTCGGCGTGACTTCCTTCTTCGCCAATACCTTATGGCGAAGGCATGATCCTTTGTCGAGCTCCATTTCTTTCAGTGGGGTCCCCTTTCCTTTCTGCAGGACATCACATGATCGGGGAGACCTTATAGCGAAGGGGGAACCCTTCGGCGAAACCTTTAACAGTCGGGGAGATATCTCCTCGAAACAAATCTGTCTTGCCAAACTCAAATTTCATATCGGTGAGACCCTCGAGCTTTGGCCAGACTTCTTGGTTCACATCCTTCTTCTCCCCGAGGGGATACCCTATCAGTGTGACACTACTTAGTCGATGAGACATTTCGCCAAATGCATTCGCTCTTGCCGAAGGCACATCCTATCTGCGAGACATCTCCTAATCGCCGAGACCTCGTGGCGATGAAAACTTGCTTTGCCGATGCCGTTTCATTCATTGAGACTTTGATGGATCAACAAGACTTATGCCGATATTACCTCATGTCAGCGAGACCTTTTTGGTCGGTGAGACCTTCTATCGACTGAAGCTTTCTTTCATCGAGCCCTGAGCACTTCGGGAGTCCAACAGCCATCGGTGAGACATCTCACCAAGTCTTTTGTGTTTCGACCAGACTCTATCTCCTTGGCATGACATCACATCGAATCCCCTGTACTCTCAGCGAGACACCATGCTTATCGGCCAGACCTCTTGTTGAAGGAAAAATTATCGCCGAACTGAAACTTTGGTGGGGCCTTCTTTCGAGCAGACCTATGGCGATATCTCTTCTGTGTCGTCGAGACTCTAGCACGTCGGCCAAACTTTATGCCGAAGGCATAACCTTTTGTTGATCTTTTCATTTCGGGGAGACCTCTCTGTAGTCACGCCGATATGTATTCCTACGTTCATATGCATCGCTGTAACATCCTCTTGTCAGGGAGACCTCCTGTAGATACCCTACATCTCGCCGAAACCTTTATATGTTCACTTTTGGTCATCGTGATAGTCTCGTTCTCTCCTTGATGAAGCAACATGTTGGTGTGACTATCACTGGTCAGTGAGACTTCAAGACCTCATATCGATAGAACCTTTTTGTGCTTGTCGGCGAGACCAAATGCATTCGCCTAGACATCTCTTCGCTGCAAAGTTTCTCACCGAGATGCATATCCTTTTGTCGTCAGTCGGTGAGACATAAAGATCTCGTCGAGACCTTTCTCTGAAGGAGACCTTCACATCGATGGGAAACCCCTAGTTGCTAGGACGATGATCGATGTCTTGTCGATAGGAACCTGTAGGTGAATTCCACTCGCTGTGACATTCTTGGGGTCTTGTCGATAGGCAACACAGAAGCATATTTAACCAAATGCATTATGGGTCAGGGAGACCCAGATAGTCTCATGCCAATAGGATCCCTAATGCGAAGCATTCAGACTTGATGGAACCCCTGCTAGTCGACAAGACATCTGGAAGGTCTTGCCGACTTTCTCCTTAAAGGAAAATTAGGTCAAACTTGACTGAGGCCGACCTTTCAACTGAACTCCCTTGTTTTGCATCAGGGGTATGATTTAATCGTGCACAACAATGCCTCCATTTGGCCTTCATGAACACCTAAAACACATGTTACCCTGCCTGATTGAGCTCGTAGGTGAAAAATGGGTAACATAACCTATAGCCAAATAAACTGAGTTGTTCCTCATTTAATATAATATTATCGAATAATGTTAGACTTTAGAATTTGTGTTGTGCAATAGTGGCATGTTGTATATGTGTTAGATTGTAAACCCATGTTGTTTAAAAAAAAAGTTGTGATGTTTGTGTTAGATCCACATTAAAATATGGGCATGACAAGGTTCTATTTTTCATTTATAATTGTAGACACCCCAAATATGACTTTACATTTTAAATTAATTAAAATTATAAATTTTAATTAATTTATCTTATTATCCCATAATTAATTAAATATTTTATTATTTAATTAATTATACCTTTATTCCTCTTAATTAATTAAATTTTATTTAATCAATTTTCCTATTTTCCCTTCTTCGAAAGGTTAATTATTTAATTAATCTAACCTTTATCTTTTGCCCTTTATTTCCTCTAAACCTTTTTTTTAACGAGGGGAATCGGGTGCAGCACGGCCCCCCATATAACCCCCCACCGCTGGTAAACTTTTTACCGTGATCGACAGTGCTGGCGGGACACACCAACCGGTACCACGGGAGCGCCGGAGAGTCGAACCCATGATGGGCGCCCTGCTACAGGGAACACCTAAACCTATTAATTAATTAATCCTAGATTAATTAATTAATTATCCTTCTTCTAATCTTCACTTAACCTTTTATTCAATTGTAAAATTCCATCACTTGTCATGTGCCACCCCCTTTCATATACATGTCTACACATTCATCCAATAATTTCTCACCTTTTCCTCATTAAATCTGCTAGGGACAAATGTCACCTTTTTAGTTGACTTTGTATGGGGCCATCTCTCTCCTATCAATAAAATTTAATTTTAAATTCTACCTCTCTAGAGATAAGCACAAATTCAAATATTTGCCTCTTTTGAGAATCTTACCATAATCTTCCATAATGCTATCCAATCCTCTTCATTTAACCTCCACTCTCCTTTAACCCTCACATGACACTTGTCCTTTCCCTCTTGCTTGAGAGCACCTCTCAACATGAGCCCTTGATATTGTGGCAAGATCTCAGCTCTCCATCCATTAGAGCCTCTTTCTATAAATAGAAGCCTTCACCCTTCACTATCATCAAGTCTATTGCAAGTAACTTAATGCTACCACTTTGCTTCTGAAATCTCCATTGCAATTAGGTTATGTTGAAATATTTGTAGATCAATCCACATATTTATTCACTTAAAGCATATTAATAGGTTAGGGTGCATCATATTTAGCTCAACCCATTGAGTTTGAAGGTGTTTGAGGTAAAGGTTTGTATGTTTCATGCATTTATCTTGATTTTTTTTAACTTCATTCCATTTTCATATCCTCAATAACTTTTATTTTCAAATTGTTGGATCTTATTTATCTTTGATGTGTAAATGTAATTACTTTTTGATATATAATAGCTTCTAGATACATGTCATGATAATACTATTGAATGTGAACGCATTTAGCTCCACATTAGGAGTTAACAACAATGTCATTTGGAAAATAAGTTTTAGGGCTTTGTTATGGAATAAATTTTATGCATCTATACAATTATTGCATTCCACAAAATCTCATCTCTTTCAATCATATTTGAGAAAAAAATGAGATGATTCTACATTGTTACATTTGGCATACATGGTAATAATAGTATAAAACCTAATTTATGTCAACTGAGAAAATGGATAATACATAAATAAAAAAATGAAAATAAATAAACTAAGAATACACATATTTGTGTGGAAACTTCATAATGTACTAGGAAAAAACCACAGTCAAGGGTCTCACAATGATTTTAGTATCTCAAGAATCCTCTAAGTTGTCCACAATTCATCTCAAAAAATATGACTAACTAAACCATACACATCTAGGTTGTTGAATCCTCTTCGAAGAACAATTTCCAAAAATAGAAAGTGTTTTGTATAACTACATGTCATATGACCAAAAATAGTAATTCCAAAAATAGAAAGTGTGATTCATACAATTGCATGTCATACACATGTTGTCAACTACTTAATCAATACTAGATAAAGAAAACTGACTTCACATACCAATAATTTGATATTGTAGGCATGGACCTCTTTACACCATTCTAGAGAGCCTAAGATGACACATGCCCTGAGAACATGAAAAAAAGTGGTTTTACTAATTTACAAACTTGTGGAACATAATTAACAAAACCTTCTCAATACATAATTCTTGTAGCAATTTTATCTACACGTTCCTTTGTAGGTATTACCTATTTTCCACACATATTCCCACATCCCTTAGGTCATGCCTAATACACTTTAGATGATCACTTTGAGGTTGTTTTGGCATTTAGTTTCATATTTTCTATCACCCCATAAAAAACTCTCCCGCTCCAAACTATTCACAATATTGCAGTATTACAAGTGCAACTAAAATTCTATTTGCAAATTAATAAAAGTTGATATAAGCTAAAAGTTCAATTCAATATAAAACTTGATGTTATTGTACTATAATTTTTACAATAAACTTTTGGCAACTTGTTAGGATTCAGGCATATCCGAGCAATAAACATTAATAATTATATGCAGATTAAATAACCTAGAAATAACAATGAAGAATAACACAAAAGAGATCAACACAGAATTTAATGTGGTTCACCCAATATGGGCTATGTCCACAAAAACTCAACCACCCAATGATTTTATTATCTAGTGTAAAACATATTACAATCTCGCAAACACCATGTCACAAGATACATCCCAACCACTTATAACAAGCTTTTTGAAAGCTTCTAGAATTAGGGTCTTACAAAGTCATTTTTTATTTGACATGTTAAAAGGAAAACCTTGATGTGTTAGCAGGAAAACATTGATGTGTTAACGGGAGAAAAAAAATCAGGGGTTGCCACCCTTGAGCCCCCGCTCGAGGCCCGACCCACCCTTCAACCCCGATGAGGATACATTATGAGTGTACAGTATTTGCATGATCAATCGCCACATACCAACAATCTCCCACTTGGAGATTGATCAGACTCCACACCAAAAAATCTCCCACTTGTAGACTGATCCTAGATGACATCGCTACACTTGCAACTCCCACTAGATTATAGGTCTGGCTGGTTTCTTATATCCACCATTATCAGTCATGAAGGCCAACAAAAAATGATGAGGAAAACAGTTTCTCCCGTGTAGCTGTCTTTGTGAACATATCTGCAGGATTCTCACTTATGTGAACCCCAGCGAGGATACATTACGAGTTTACAGTATTTGCATGATCAATCGCCACATACCAACACAACTCATAGAGAATATTTACCCTATTGAAGATAAATGAAACTAGAAGCATGAACCATTATTCAATGGGCATAAATTCAAGCAAAAAGAATAAACTAATAAGTAAATTAAAATTTACTAACTCATAGCTCCTTTTTTTAATATGTACTTGTTCTCTACCCATAATCTAAATTAAAGCTCAATGACCAAAGAATGTCTCTATTATGACCACCCACTATCCCCATTACTATTGAAATCACTTCAAAAATAAACTACAACAGGTTAATATAATACTTGAGTAAACTCATCTTAATGCCCCAAGACACAAACCTAGGACATTAGCCATTTTTTTTGAAAGAACAACACCAATGACCAAGATACAACATGTTTTATTGCACAACAATATGCACACAAGTGTCATGTGAAATATAATAACATAAGGAAATTAACAAAATGAATGAAATCACCATTGCTCCAAGGAATGCAACACCAATGGAAGACTTACCAATCAAGGGATAAAACCACCACGATGAGCCTACAAGAGATGGAAAGACATCTAAATGATGATGAGATACTAACCCATGATCATTCTCTCTTGCAAACACCATATAAGGGTAGGCTGAGGGAAATCATAAGCCTTGAAACCCCACCAAAAACGTACATGAAGACACTAGCAACACCTTGAGAAATCCACAAAAATGGTGTAATGACTAAGATCTATCACATCTTGACTAGACAAAATGATCATTGGTTTCCTAAATATATAGGATTATGGTAACAACCACCTCCAATTCATTCAAAAAAATATTGCACAACACCCAACACGAGGGAAAACTTTCAAAAGAGGTTGCCTTACTAGGAGGCACAATCCATCCACCACTAGAACAATGATGGGTCATTTTCAAGCAATTACACACTTACTAAAGAAAAAGGCACAATAAGTATTTGAGTGAAACTTTTTGACAAGGTGACAATATGGGAAGACTCACTAGGCCAAGGGAAACAACTTTCATATACAAAGTTCCCCTAAGAAATGGTCAAAAGAATATGTTATCTTATGAAATAGGGCACACCAACGTGCCAGAGGACTACAATATCTAGAAAGGAAACTAGAACTTCAGAAGGATACTAGCATGCCACTCCAAAAGTGTCCCACAAATGAATTGGATTCTTGGAACTATGCAAGTGTCCAAAGATATGTTGCAGACTTGCATTTGTGTTGTAGTCCTATTATTGTATTCTAATATTGACCACACATTATAGTACTAAGCAAAGACTAAATAGATGGTCATTTCTAGATCTCAAACCTAGGTACAACACTTAGGAAACACAAAAACAAGAATACAACATAAACCTACTAAAAAAATGGAAAAATGATTGGAAAATTAAGAGGGACAACCTTGTCCAATCTCCAACACATTAACCAACAATGGAGACAATCCCCTTAGGATAGAAGGCCTACAAGGGATTCCAAAAATGAGCCCAAGGATATAAGGGAAAAATGGAAACATTCATAACACACCCTACTTACCCTTCAACCAAGGGGAGAACCATAATGATACCACCCCATGGCAGGTTTCACCAACACACAACCCAAACTAGGGGAAAAACTATACAAAACCACACATGATCCAATACCAAAATTAAATATTTTCTAACACGTTACATTTTTTCAGCCTCAAATAGAAATATACTCTACGTTCATTTTAACAACATAAAAATAAAAATAAATATCATATGAAATGACAATAGCATTCAAAACCAACATCAAGAAAACATGCATATGAAAGATCCTTCACCACTTATGTGGGAGGTTTACATTCTATACAATAAGAGGTTCCAAATGAAAATTTTATAATTTACAAAGAGGAATCAAAGTCTTGATTTATACATATTGCATCATATTATAAAAAATGAGAAACTGAGGCAAGGAGTAGAAAACCTCCACTTGTACACTAACCAAAGATCTTATAATAAATTTGACCTTCAAAAGTGGTTTCCACACCACTCAACCCTATGGTACCCTTAGGTCCACCTCACCGTGCTAGGAAAGTCACTTGGGCACATGAACAAAACTCATACAAAACAAGGGAGCACAACTCACTAGCATGCCAATCAATATGGATAGCCACCATAACATCCAATAAAATGAGATAAATCACCAAGACATACATGCCAACAAGAATGATCAACATCAAATGCATGATAGGCCAATGAAGAGATCATCCAATCATAGAAGACACATGCTCAAGGGGATAAAATCACCAACAATAAGCACGGAGGATAATCTACATCACATAACATAGACATGTCAACACCGAAACATACATGGACATGAACACATACAAACAAGGTCTCTTTTGGAATTAAAACATGGCCAAATAAAAGTCTCACATCGAACACCAAGTCTAATGGCATCAAGGATGAGGATCCTATGGACTAGGGAAGGAATATCATTACAATAGCTCAAAGTGATGGCTAAGCGGGATTGAGTATGCATACTCAAACGAAATATCTAGAAATGCTCAAAGAGTGGAATGTCCTTAACAATCTCCAACAACCTCTAGAGTGTGACATATCCTTTGTGCTCATACATGAGCCTTTACAATTATTTCCAAGTGTGGCATTACATTAGCATATTATTTATTTTTATTACCCAATTTATTTAATTAGAAAAATCTCCACCCATCATTTATGTAGATTCTTTTGTATCTCGATCAATGCCAAGAGTTGCTCCTTTCCTACACCCTATACCTTGAATCCTAGGTTAATCATGCCAAAACACTATTTGGGCATGACATGGATTTTAATACATAATTTTGGGGTATAAAAATAAACATGATTTCAACAATTTCTAAATAAAAAATCATTAAGGAGACTTATTTTTCCACATTAAAACTCATCCAAATTTATTCATAATTTCAATTTTTTAAAATTATTTTCAATGGAAACCATAAAAAATTCTTAAAAATCCATTATTGAATGCTTAAAATTTCAAAATTAAAAATTAAAAATTCTAAAAATACCCTTTAGTTTGAATCGTGAACAACATCACTCTTTTTAAATAATTTCAAAACTTAAATAATTCAATTTAATTTTCCCAAATAAAAATATTTTTGATCCTAGTTAAACTAATTGTAATAAAAAAAACATCATTTCTAATACATATTAAAGAGAAAATTTATCTTTTCTTTTCTTTCTAATTTTTTTGATTTCCAATGCATTAGGCACTATTCACACACAAGATTTAATATTTAAAATAGAAATGCATGCAATTAGGGAAGTGAACAACTAGACTATAATTTGAATCACCACTAATTTGGATCCAAAACCATAATGGAAAATATAGGGTTCATCTTGCACTCAATTTGAGTGCAATAGGGGTTATCACACACATTATCCCAAAGTAACATCTTTGATTAACCAAAGTTGGGGAATGACTTAGACCTGAATAATTGGTGGAGAAATAGCCCTATAACTGTACCTACACATTCAATTTTCATGTCAAGTATACCTACTCCACATATATAATAGTTGAAGCAAAGTGAATTCATCCAACAGGGTTCAACATCATAAAAAACTAGTTATGAAATTACGATAATCAATTAAAGAAAATATATTGAGATTTTTAAATCACCACATCTATAATTCTATCGTTGAAGGAACAAAAAAAACATCTTTAGTATACACATAATTGAATACATTAAGTCTTCTCAAGGAAATTGGAAAAAAAACCAAACATGCATCTCAATGCACACAAACCATAGTCACAACAAAAGGTATCAAATAAAATGGTGAAGTTGAAACACCAATAAGCACTCAAAGCAACAAGCACAAGTGTGACCTATGCATCCCTTGATGCATAGTGGGAAATAATGCCAAAATCAAGACATCTCAAGGCAAAAAATAGGTGGGCATTACATCCTCCCCCACTAAGATTAAAATTACTCTTGGAAGCCTGCATAAGCTAAGGATAAGGTACTATGAGTAATTGATCCTTCAAATACAAAAAAATCTCACAAAATCAACCCTCTAAAGTCTCACCAAGTCTAGGCCTCAAACACACACAATACACACATATCTAAAGGTACACAAGATAAGTGATAATCAATCACTAGGTGTGCAATGATGTAGATCAGGGGGTCTCCAAATCAAAACTTACTCAAACAACTATTTACCAAAGCCTTTACACCTCAAACAAAGTGATTTTCTTCACAAACTGCCCCTAGGCCTTATAGGACAACAAACTAGCTTTTCCCAACATAATTTCCTAAGAAGACCCAATACCCAAAATATGACCACCATTCAAGATACCCTTTATGGCACTTAAAAACATATCAAATTTTTAGATAGGGTTGTTTTGGAACATGACCCTCAAAATTGGACTGCTATGCTTCCAACTAGACCTAGTTGGGCTAGTTCAACAAGGCAACTATTGGTTTTACAATATCAAAACCTCAATTCCTCATTCCAGAGCTATCAACATGTCACATAGGGTCTACACATGCAATTTCCATCAACTAGAATGATCTAAAAATAGCTTTTCTACAAAACCCTACTCCTATGCAACTTTTATACCAAAAACATGAAGCTTTTTTTTATGGCATCAACCAATTTACACCCAACGCCATTCCCCTGCTCCTGCAATAGTATAAACAAAAAAATCTATCCATCTACACCCATTCCACCAAGTATTAGACCATTTCATTGATGGAATGGGTCAAAAACTCATTTTCTTCAATCAAACCCTCAAGAACTAGGGTTTCTGATTGGTTTCAGTAAAGCTGCTATAAATCCCTTCAAACTTAATGAAAAAGAATCAAATAAAGTGCAAATGATAGATGTCTTAGTCCTCCAATAATTCCAATACAATTTAGAACATGTTCAATCCGTACAAGACCATACTGCTCTGTGTAGCAGCAAGAAAACAATGGTAACGCATGGAAAACAAAGTATATCTTTATTGTTTGATCACGAAAACATCTCCAGGAATTTGCCTAAAAAAAAAGCATATTTTAACCAATACTAACCATATCCAACTGTTTTCCAACTACCATTTGAATTCCAACATTTCATCTTCCCTCACAACCCAAAATGCAAAGTTGCTTGAGCAACTTTTTACAACTTTTATAAAATTTGACAACTTTACCTAAGACTGACCCCAAATGACTCAAACTGACCAAAAACATCAAACATGGTCTTAAAGACCTTATTACAACCAAAAAAATAACTCAACATCACAAAACTAACATTTGACCCTTATTACATCATTAAGACAAGGTGCCCCTGCACCATACTCCTCGGGCAAAAAGGACTCAAGTCCCATTGAGGACTGTGTTGCAACAGTAGATTCCTTCTCAATCATGTTATTCTCTAACCTCCAAGCGACCTCTCCATTTGGGTAACCTTTCCAATGAACTAAATACTGAAAAGAAGTACCATCCCTTGTCTTTTTGAATTCAGAGGGCTACTTGATAGATGATCTTGGACTTGTTCTTCACTTGAAAATGTTGTAGAATCTGCATCATTGCCTGCTACCATACCTCCTCCATCCTTTTGATAAGCTTCATTCTTCTTCACTTTAGGTGTGTGCTCAAACCTATTCACATTCCTCTACAATTCATCCTTAACCTTCTCACTGTTGCTTCCCATCTCTTCCATTTGTTGTTGTGCCCTTGTAACTGCACCTTGATCAGGTGTACTAACCTCTAACATGACACAAATAGAATGAACAATATCCATATGTGAAAGCAATTAATGGAGCACTCCTCCAATCACCATAGAAATGTATCTCTTAAGCCAATCTTGAATCTCCAAAATCAATTCATCCTTCATTTTTTCTCTCATAGTATCTCCAGGTTTAGAAGTGGCTGTAAACTCCATCTGCTTTTCTTCCTTTACCTTTATGAACTCCTTCCTACCTACCATCATCACATTAGCTCCCTTAGTTTTCCCTTTGTCCTCCTCCTTCAACGGTGTCAAGGTATAGGAAACTCCATCTTTGTCTATCTCATAGGTATTCCTCCTTCCATCATACATAGCATGCCTATCAAATTGCCAAGGCCTCCTAGCAACAAATGGCACACATCCATAGGTAATATGTCACATAAAATTTTGTCCTTATACCCTCCTATATTGAACTCCACCCAACTTTGTTCATTTACCAACACATATTGACCCTCATTCAACCAAGAGACTTTGTAAGGGGTATCATGTGGTATTCTAGGCAACTTGAGTTTTTCAACCATCTCAACTGAAACCATATTATTTGTGCTTCTCAATAATCAATTACAACTTTACAAACCCAACCCAAGCACTTACAAGTTGTCTTGAAGAGAGTCTTCCTTAGTGGTGGCTCCTTCTCTATTGATGTTTTTATGAGAGATCTCCTTACCATGAGTGATTCACCAACCTCTAGAGTAGCATGTTGTGATGGAGATTTTACACTCTCATTGTCATCTTCTTGCACCAATTGAGCTCTTCTTTCTCCTCCATGTGAAGTAGAGGTTTGACCTTCATTGCACTGCCATGCTTGATGTATAAACTTGTTGCATTGATAACACCTTCCAGTGAATCCTTGTGAACCTCTTCCTTGACCTCTAAATCTACCTCTAAATCCTGATCTTCCTCTAAATCCACCTCTTTGATCTGCAACTTGGTCTTGAACTTTGTTTGCATATTCTTGGCTCTCATATGACTGCCTTGGGTTAGAAATTGATCCTCTTCCTCTAAAATTGCTGCCTTGACCCCTAGTTTGCTTTTATTGCCTTCTCTTTAGCTTTTCTTCAGCCCTAATTATCATTTGATAGAATTCATCAACCATTCTTGGATTATGCATGCTCAACTCATCTTGAAGGTTAAATATTAACCCACTAAGATATCTAGCCACCTTCTCCACATCCTCCTCCATGTGACCTAATCTTATACTCAATTTATAAAACTCATCAATGTAAGCTTTGAAATCCATCTCTCTTTATTTCAAACCTTGAAGTTTCTTGCACATTTGAATTGCATAATCATCTGGTAAGAACTCACCCTTAAGCTTAGCCACCATTATGTCCCAAGAAACAATTTTTGACTTGCCTTTCTTCCTCCTTTCAGTTTTCTCATAATCCCACCATAATAGGGCATTACCCTTCAACTTTGTTTTTTCCATCTTTACCTTTTGTTCCTCAGGTACATCTTCACATTCAAAATATTTATCAAGTACTGCAATCCAATCTAAAAGCTCTTCATCATTCAAGTTACCTCCATACATAGGTAAACCAATCTTCACCTTATGTTTATCTTCCTTGACTGCTCTTAGTAGCTTATCTATCCTTTGCTCATCAGGATTCAATCCTCTTCCTCTTCTTCTTCATTCTCCTCTTCCCCTTCTTCTTCAAGGTCACTCTCATCACCTAGAACCATACCTCTCCTCTAACTGGTTTCAATAGCCTCAAGCCTTGCTACCACCATATCTTGGAGTTCCTTCAACCTTATAATCTCCCTTGCAGTATTTTCTTTCATCTCAGTCATTTCCCCAGCCATAGGGTTATTCTTTGGAGGCATCTTGTTCTCTTTCTCACTTCCCACTTTCCCTTTTACAGACCTATCTATGCTCTGATACCAATTTGATGCAGAGTAGGGGGTCTCCAAATCAAAAATTACTCAAACAACTATTTACTAAAGCCTTTACACCTCAAACAAAGTGATTTTCTTCACAAACTACCCCTAGGCCTTGTAGGACAACAAACTAGCTTTTCCCAACATAATTTCCTAAGCAGACCTAATACCCAAAATATGACCACCATTCAAGATACACTTTATGGCACTTTAAAACATATCAAATTTTTAGATAGGGTTGTTTTGGAACACGACCCTCAAAATTGGATTGCTACGCTCCCAACTAGACCTAATTAGGCTAGTTCAACAAGGCAACTATTGGTTTTACAATCTCCAAACCTCAATTCCTCATTCCAAAGCTATCAACATGTCACATAGGGTCTGCACATGCAATTTTCATCAACTAGAATGATCTCCAAACAACTTTTCTACAAAACCCTACCCCTATGCAACTTTTATACCAAAAACACGAAGTTTTTAGACTAGGGCATCAACTAATTTACACCCAATGCCATTCCCCTACTCCTGCAACATTATGAACACAAAATCCTACCCATCTACACCCATTCCACTGAGTATCAGACCATTTCACTGGTGGAATGGGTCAAAAACTCATTTTCTTCAATCAAACCCTCAAGAACTAGGGTTTTTGACTATTTTCAGTAAAACTACTCTAAATCCCTTCAAAATTAATGAAAATGATATTATTTAGGTCCAATTTTGAAAAAAATGTAAAAGTTGTCAAACAAATTGCAAAAGATGTAAAATTGCACAAAGAGGAAAACTTTGGAAGGTGAAAGGTCATTTTGTTGTAGGACGTGCAAAAGCAGTTAGAAACTAAAAAGAAATGTGTGTAATTCCTTTAAAAAGGCTTTGTAAACAATTGAGAAGGCGTGGGTGATTGAATAAATGAATTAGATCAATGAAAAATTTGTTTTTACACATCTTTTTCAAAAATTTAGTGTTTTCTGGCCCTTGTACAGATTTGTACAAGCAGGAAATGATGTCTAATTGGTTGTAAGTGTTAGTCACTCCAATCGCCTTCCATTTTTTTTTGTTTCATGCAGATTGGTGAGAAATTGAGAGATATTCCATTTGTGTAAAAACAGTTAAAAACCCTATGTTAGGGTAAAAGTGAAGTTTCAAAATTTTGTTTCCTCCTTTTCAGCCAGTGGAATTTGCTATAAATTGGTGAATAGATATTTTAATGTGTACTTTAAAGGATTCCAGGGTTGCAGAGTGAAAGAAGGTGGTTTGGGGTTGATTCTTTAATGCCCTAGGTCTGAAAAATGTGAAAAATCTGTAAAAGACAATGTACATAAGGGTTTTAATGGGTTTTGTCAATGGTTTTTGAGTCCTTCAAGAGCTATATTGTTTTAAAAAGGTGTTAGGGTGTATATAAGTCCATTTATTGATTTGGTTTGGTGTATTGTTAAGTTTGGGATCTTTGTTTGTTGACTGTCTTATTTTGGACAGAGTTAAACAATCCTATTTTGCAGTCAGTAAATAAGGTTCAGGAATGGAGTTTGATATGATGGCATGAGTAAAGTGTGGGAGAGGGTTTAATTGATTTGTGTAGAGGTATTTGAATATTATTGAAGCTTCCACAAAGGAGAATGGGCTTGGGAATTTAGTGTTGTTTTGTTGATGAGGCCTAAATGGCCTAATGTTGATTTGGACAGTCCACTTTGAAAAGTTCTTACAGTTGAGCTGCCTAAGTTGGAATTTGGATTTGAGTCTATCTTTTGATATTTTTCAAAGTGTTTTGAAGGTCTTAAAGGAATTTGGAACTCTGGTTACAAGTTTCAGTGATTGAGTTTAGTGTTTGTGAAGGGAAAAGTGAAATAGTGATGAGAAATCAAACAAGGACTGTTTTGAGTTTTGTTAAATGAGATTGAGAAAGTGAGTTTTTCTTCCTTTGCTTACATCACTTTGGTATCAGAGCTCAACAAAAGATCTGGGCTAGAGAAATTTTGTGGTTGTGTGCAAGTTGAGAAGATACCTTGGTTGCTACCAAGAGAGGGCAAATAAAGTTGAGAGTAGTGGAAGCAAGGAGAGACTTGCTTGTGAAGATGGATACATTGAGAAGACATTTGCAGGCAGAGGAAGAAAGGAAGAAGAAAAAGAGACAAGAGGAATTTGAAAAAGAGATAGAGGCACTGAAGCAAGACCTAAGAAGAATAGAGTTGGAGTTCCAAAAGGAGTTCTAGGAGTCTATGATGAAGATGGAGCAAATGATTAAGCAGATGACAAGTTGGCACTTGAAGATCAAGAAAAGAGTTACATGGCCCATAAAGAAGCTAGTAAAAAAGAGAAGGAAAATGAAGAAGATAGAAGAAGAAGTGTTTGAAGATGTTGAAGAATAATTCAAAGATGAAGAAGACAAAGGTATTGTAGCCATTCCCAAGCATGAATGTAAAGATAAAGCAGAGATAAAGGACCTGATTTCAGAGTAAGGAGATATTGAGTTGGTGTCAAGATTGGATGAAGAGAGGAATATGGATGAATTGACCTTGGAGATTTACAAAGAGTTGAAGAAAGATGGAGGTATTGTGGTTGAAACAATGTATTATTTATTTGTAACACTAATATTTTGGACAAGGAACAATTTGAGGGTCAAGATGCAACAGATAGGAGAAGGACAAGGTGGTGAGATAAAATTTGTGAAGCAACAAAGTGTTGGCAAGCAAGATAGGAAGTTGATTTGGATGGAAAAGTTCAAACCAAAGGTAAAAATGAAGGTGAGTAGGAGCAGTTACAAGGATAATTAGTGGCAGAGCATACAAAGAATGCAAATTTGTTGACAATTTCAAATTCAAGTGGACTTGAAAATTATTTGGTTGGAAGAATGATGCAGGAGCATCTTGACAATGACATGCAAATTTTGAAGGTTGATCAATTTTTTTTGTTTCAACATAGTTCAAGGGCCATATAAGTCATTTTACATGTATTAGAGTCATTAGGAGGTCATTTGAAGTTATTTGGGTCCAATTTTGAAAAAAATGTAAAGTTGTCAAACAAATTGCAAAAGATGTAAAATTGCACAAAGAGGAAAACTTTGGAAGGTGAAAGGTCATTTTGTTGTAGGACGTTCAAAAGTAGTTAGAAACTGAAAAGACAAGTTTGGAATGCCTTTAAAAATGCTTTGTAACCAATTGAGAAGGCGTGGATGATTAAATAAATGAATTAGATCAATGAAAACTATGTTTTTACACATCTTTTTCAGAAATTCAGTGTTTTCTGGCCCTTGTACGGATTTGTACAGGTAGCAAATGATGTATAATTAGTTGTAAGTGTTAGTCATTCCAATCACCTTCCATTTTCTTTTTGTTTCATGCAGATTGGTGAGAAATTGAGAGAGATATTGCCATTTGTGTAAAAACAGTTAAAAACCCTATGTTAGGGTAAAAAGTGAAGTTTGAATATTGTGTTTCTCCCTTTTTAGATGATGGAATTTGCTATAAATTGGTGAATAGATAGTTTAATGTGTAATTTAAAGGATTCCAGGCTTTTAGAGCGAAAGAAGGTGGTTTTGGGTTGATTCTTTAATGCCCTAGGTCTGAAAAAATGTGAAAATTTTGTAAAAGATAGTGTACAGAAGGGTTTTAATGAGTTTTGTCAATGTTTTTCAAGTCCTTCAAAAGCTATATTGTTTTAAAAATGTGTTAGGGTGTATATAAGTCCATTTATTCATTTTGTTTGGTGTATTGTTAAGTTTGAGATCTTTGTTTATTGACTGTCATGTTTTGGACAAAGTTGCACAGTCCTATTTTGCAGTCAGTAAATAAGGTTTGGGAATGGAGTTTGATATGATGGCATGATTAAAGTGTGGGAGAGGGTTTAATTGATTTGTGCAGAGGTATTTGAATATGCTTGAAGCTTCCACAAAGGAGAATGGGCTTTGGAGTTTAGTGTTGTTTTGTTGATGAGGCCTAAATGGCCTAATGTTGATTTGGACTGTCCAATTTGAAAAGTTCTTATAGTTGAGTTGCCTAAGTTGGAAATGGGAATTGAGTCTGTCTTTTGATGTTTTTCAAAGTTTTTTGAAGGTCTTAAAGGAATTTGGAACTCTAGTTACAAGTTTGAGTGATTGAGTTTAGTGTTTGTGAAGGGAAAAGTGAAATAGTGATGAGAAATCAAACAAGGATTATTTTGAGTTTTGTTAAATGAGATTGAGAAAGTGAGTTTTTCTTCCTTTGCTTACATCAAGGACCGTACTGCTCTGTGTAGCAGCAAGAAAACAATGGTAACATAGGGAAAACAGAGTATATCTTTATTGTTTGATCACCAAAACATCTCTAGGAGCTTTCCTCAACAAAAACAAGGCATATTTTAACAATTACTAATCATATCCAATCGTTTTCCAACTACCATTTGAATTCCAATGTTTCATCTTCCCTCACAACCCAAAATGCAAAGTTTCTTGAGCAAATTTTTACAACTTTTACAAAATTTGACAAATTTACCTAAGACCAACCCCACATGACTCAAACTGACCAAAAAACATCAAACATGGTATTAAAGACCTTATTACAAACAAAAACATAACTAAACATCACAAAACTAAAATTTTCCCCTTATTACATCATTAAGACTAGGTGCCCTTGCACCATGCAACCACCTCAAATATCTAATTACTCTATCTATATGCCACCACAACTAAGGGCAAGAGCCGACCACATAGTCCAATTGACCACAAGAAAATAAGGACCTACACTAGGATTCTTGCTACTATTACTAGGAACCCCATCTAGCTACATACTCAACCAAGGAAAGGTACACAAACTTGCAAACCTCTATTATACATGATACTTACAAAACACAAGATTGCATTTCCTATGTTCTCTCCTAATACCAAGGCCTTAATCTATAAATCTAAAACTCAAAATATTGGGAAAACATCTCCCAATTCTAGAGACAAAACTACCTCACCTCCATGGGATATTTCTATGAGGTTCTCCCTCATTTTCCACTTTGGGAAAGTGAGGATTTCCTTAACACACTAGCTTTTCAACACGAAACTAGGAACAACTTAGGGGTTATAAAAAAAAAAGAATCTAGGAAAAAACCTATAAAAATTATTAAAACTCTCAAAAATCAAGGCTTAGCAACTTCAAAACTCACAAGGAAATATCTAAGGAGGTGACTAAACAAAAAACATGGGAGAAAAAAAATTGATTTGCACCACAATGATGCTCAACTATGACCAACATAAGGGTTATAAAACACAATATCATTAAATCATGATCAACAAGGTAAAAAATAACCTCTAAAACGATCAAACACCAAGTACTCTTAAAATAGAACATAGAAGATAACCAATTCTTCATACAATAATTACATCCCTTCCAACACTAAGTTAGGAAAGCCTCAAAATTGCCAAGGAGAAACTTCTACAACCACTAGGTTAACCTCAACAAGCAACATCCCAAGAAATATATAGATAATTACAATATAATAATTATAATTAATACGTGCCAAATACTAACTAATGCACCATCATAACCCATTTCAAACATAAGTGTAGCTACAAAAAATATTTTAAAATGGCACGATGTACACCTTTGTGCTTTCTGATAACATGGTTGTATTGTCTATAATACCTCATCAAACACTTAGATAATTTTGGAGGACTAGGAAACATAGCCATACAAGTACAACCACCAAAAAAATCAAGAAAGAACAAGCATAGTTGGTGGACTGAGTCAACACCCAACCATCTCCTAAAAAATATAGCATAGCATAATCCATACCAAGGATTAAACGCAACTCATTCTTAAGCTCATCCAAAAAATACCAATAAAACTCATGTAGAGATTCAAATACACTAACTCTATGACAAACACAATAACATTCACACCAATTCACAAGATTCTTATAGCCAAAAGATCCATATGCATAGAAATAATTTCATATTTTTTTCAAACACTTCACAATGCATCCACTTTCATTCCACAAGGAGCAAGGTATTTCAAACTTAACATGGTTCTAATCAAAACAAACATCAAGAAATAGTATGTTCTCCATAATCTACTCCCTTACATGCTCCATCAGAGGGCCATCATGAACATGATAAAGAACAAGATTACATAATTCGTGACCAAAAATTTAAAACATTGTAGTATATCCACCATAATAATAAAAGAATTCCAAGGAGGAAGAATTATCAATTCTAATAATAAAGCATAAATGAGCTCAATTCCAACACCAAATCAAGCATGAACAAGGGTCACAAACAATCAAAAGGAAATTTTTGTGACTATACTACTCATAAGAAGAATTAAAAATTCAATTTTTGTCCTTACAATAGTTAGAGAATTCACCAATAAATAAAAGAAAGTACCAATTTTAGAAGGTAAAATTATATGCACTACATGAATAACAATAGCCACAAATGAGGGAGCAAAGAGCTACACCACACCTGGAATACAACATCCAAGGTGAGTTAGAGAACATGCTCAAGCACACCAAGTTAGTGAGTCTTCTAAGACTCCTAACACATCACTTACACTAGGAACAATTCACATTCAACCATATAAGAAGTCACCAATCACAAGGGATGTATAACACCATATATTTCTAATTTATGCTATAATATTTAGATTACATCAACATTCTTCACAAAGAACACTATTGTAGCTAGGGATTTAATCCACACCAACACTATGCTCCCACCATGCACTATTCCCTTATTTAAATCAATATGCACACTATAAAAGAGGGGGGAATAACACAATTTTATGGTAAAAAAATGTAGGATTTACTAATTCATTCCTAATCTTTTCCAAACATTTATCATAACTCCATGCATATGACCAAATTACACCCCTTTCCCTAACTTTTAAAATGATACGATGTAATAACCCATCTAGGTTCCCACAAGAATCCTAGGAAACAAATATAATTTGGGGACATAAGTCATTGACCAAAATATTCTATTAATACTATCCAATATTTCTTTCATGAATCAACATAGTCATTTCACATGTATGAGATGCACTCAATCAAAGAACAATGCATAATGCACTTTAGGAAATCATTCAATTTAGCACCTCATTATTTTCTTTTACATATCAAGAATATGGAAAAAACATCATCTATTTCACATTCAAATACACTACTTACAAGAGAGTGCATAATAATCAATAATATCCAAAAAATAAACATTCCTTTTTTATTCAAGAATATTTCCATAGTCATACCATTCCAAGCAGACACACGAGCACATTCATGACCCCCAAAAAGTCACTCACATTCACAAAAAAGCAAAAATTAAAACATCAAGAAGGAAATCACTCATGAAAGCAACTTCTTAGTGATCACAAGGATCTACCTAACCCTCCAAAAAGGAACTACTCAAATATATCATGCAAGGATACAAACTAGGTAACAACACCTGCTACCTACAATACACACAAACACACTAAGGCCCTCTACATGGTCATCTGCAACAAGAAACACACATGAGAGTGATCATCATCAACTCAAGAGACTCTCAATTAGGGGTATCATTCCTTCCCTATCAAGTGTGATAAGGCCTAGGAGGCATGCTTCCTCCACAAACACACTACATGGGTTGACACACATCAAACCCTCTAAAACCCCACATTAAGGCACAATAGGCAAGAAACTAATAAACTATCTCACAACAAGAAGAACTTGAGTAATCACACAAAAAGCATACAAAAACCATATGGGAAAGTACATAAATAATAGATCCCAACATTGTAACATGGGCTCTAATACCAGATGTAATGCCCCAAGCCACACACCTAGGACATTAGCCAATAGAACATTTTTTAAAGAGCAACAACAACGACCAAGATACATGTTGCATTGCACAATAATGTACACACAAGTGTCATGTGAAATAAAATGAAACAATGAAACTAACATGAAAAATATCACCATTGCTACAAGAAAGGTGGCACTAGTGAAAGACTTTCCAATCTAAGATGAAACCATCATGATGAGCCTAGAAGAGGGGAAAATACATCCAAAAAATAATCAAATACTAACCCATGATCATTCTCCCTCTTTAGCACCACTAAATGGCAGGATGATGGAATTATCAACCTCAAATCCCCACCAAAACACACTTGAAGACACTATACACACCTTAGGAAGCCCACACAAATGGTAGAATGACTAAGAGCTATCACATCTTGACTAGATGACAAGAGCACCAGTTTCAATGATGTTACCCATAAACTTTTCCTTAACTTCTATTCGGGATGCTATCTTTCTTTCCGCCTAAGTATTAGAACCAATCTATGTTCGGGCAGTCTTTTGTTGTTGCCTTCAAACTTGGGAGGGGTTTTTGTAAGTTCATCGAACCTCTTACTTTACCGCCCACCTTATTTTTCCTTCACCAGACAGTGTTTTTTTACCACATTCAAACTTTCTTTTTCCCCCAAGTGAATGTACAAATGTTGGGAAACCATTTGATGAATCATTAGTCAAAATTTAGAAACTTCTTCTACAAGTTATGCCTCAGGCGATATTCTTGAGACTATCTCGAAACTGGGCGGGGTTTTATTAGGTTCTTCGAACCACCAATTTTGTCGCCTAAGAATGGTTTTTATTGATTAACCTAATTATAGCCAGTTTGGTTACTTAACCAATGCATTATACAAAAGAGAACCAAAAATTTTCAAGCATGATATGAACAAGAAATAATGGAGCCATACATGTAAAAACACAAATAGTACCAAAAAGAGATTTATTTATATATGTAAATGTTTTTACATCGTACTAGCATAGCCAAAATTGCTTGGTTTGATTACAAAAACTCAGGTGGCAGACACAAAAAGAGGCAAAAGAAAAGACATTTCATTTCAGGTGCACAAGGTGAACATTAGAACACAAACGCCCTTAGTGACAATTTGTAGGCGTTCAATTTGAGCCGGTGATAGTAGGTTTTCATGTGACTAGAGGAATTGCACGAATAGTCTCATGTCATTCCTCACTACTCTAGTGCGCAACAGAGCCACGACCTCCTCTAGAGTCTCATCCTAGATAGCAAATGCAATGCAGATGGCATTAGCTATCAACCCAGTTCGAGGATAATAACTGAGTCCATTTATCGCCACCTTGATGCAATGATGGAATTCAGCTTTCACCAGGTGCTCTAGTGCTCTCACGCCCCAATCCCGACGGCCAGAAGTCCTGATGACAGTGTAGATGAAATGCTCCAACATAGTGATGTTATGCGCATGGGCTTGGCTCAGAAATGCCTCACCAAGGATACTCTGGAGCATTTCCTCCTCCACTTCACTCTACACCATGAAGACCTCTTTCAGTTGGTCAGAAATGTGCCTGAACAGTGGCTACACTCAATTTCCTCCAGGATAATGTAGTCATTAGCAGAATTTCCATCGCTCTGAGAACTCGCCATGTTGGATGCAATTGATGGTGGAAGAAAGGTGACACTGGCTGAATTTATAGAGTCACAGTTAGACATGAGTGTATTCTTCCAAACTTGACAAGATGTTAATTTAATTCACATTTAAGGTTGGCTTGTGTCGATTTGAATCATAATTTCCTATCATGCAACTCACACGTGCCACCGCTTGATATTCTTATGCGTTGCATTAAAGGTTGGTGGAATGATTAGTCCTTTGGCGGCTGTGCTAGGGTTACGATCAATTTTCTTTGCCGATACCTATTCCCCTGCAAAATTCCCGTTATTCTAACCAACTTCCTAAGGAACATTTGGAATACAAGAAGTTGTTATTTTAGTAACGGCTTTGGTACCTACCAAAGGTTTTAGCCATACTATAAATTTGAAATAAAGGAGGATAGAAGGGACCTTTTTTTGGAGACACCGAAAGGTTTTATCGAGAAGAAATAACATTTATTGTAGATTGTAATAGCTTGTAATCGATGTGTTATGAATTAAATGATGCTTAGTATGCTGATCTTAGTATTATGCGTATGATATAGTTGCATCTCCTTTGAAAGATGAGCTATATATCATTTATTTATTGCAGTCTAGTTTATTTCCCTTAGTTCAATTTGATGGTCATGAGTTTTCAATCTTTGTGTTGATTATAAATTACTGCAACCTCTGCTACCGCGTTAGTTTCATATTTATGATCTAATGTTTGCCTCCTTTCCTACTTTCTGGTTAAAAGCACACATGGTTTTCTTAGATTTAGTTTAATTCATTGGAAATCTAGTGAGGGAGCTATACCTCGACAAAATTCAGAGAAAAGCCACAAATGCAATTGTGGACTTTTCAGAGTTGTTAGCAAATTTCAATTGGTGCCAAATCAAGGTTTAGAGTCATCGTCTAATTTATCTATCAAGAACCATCCCATTTTTTAACAAAAGAAAAGTAGGAGTAGGGTAAAGACCACATCCAATCCACCCAAAAATAACTTACATAACACCCAAACATAAGTGAAAACCTTCACAAGAGGTTTCCTTACTAGGAGTTACAAGCCCTCCACCAACAAGAACAATGATAGGTCATTTTTAAGCACTGACATGTTTCCCAAATTAAAAGGTTCCATAACTCTTTGTGCATGACACTTCTCAAAAAGGTGACAACATGGGAAGAATCACCATGCAAATAGGAACAAATTTTATATACAAATTTCCCTTGAGAAATGGTTAAAATAACCCATGATCTAATGAAATAGGGGACAACAAAATTCCAGTGGACTACAAAACCAAAATAAAACTTAGGAAAACCAAGAGAACACTAGCATCTTGACTTTGTAATGTTGCAACTTATAAGTAAGAACTTAGTTACCTTACATCTTGTTAGAGCCATTGATACCACTAAGCCCTTACCTCCAAACTTTAACTCCAATGCCTTTTTCCATTATCAGTGACAAAATGAACATGATACAGAACAATGTTATAAGCATCTCAAACATATTGTGCAAGACCTCACTGATTCTAATCGCATCTAGATTGGTGGTGTTAATGATCAAGGAAACAAGTTCATTGCCCCACACAACAAAAATTTGCAAATATTTACCAACCCAATGCCAAATCATAATATCTCTTTTGTGAAAGCTAATGATGCTAAGAATGATGTGATGAATGTGGAAAAACTTGAAGATACAAATAATGACAATATCAATGAAAATGAAGGAGACTTAGAATGTGTGGTCAACTTCATTGATGTTCAACCTCATAAGGTCCAAACAAAAATTCCCCTTGACATTACTTTCTCACAAAATGACATAATTAGACGTGCACCCAATGGTCCTCTTTACATCACCAAAATAATCAATGACAAGTCTACTAATGGGATATTAATTGATCTCGTGTGTGTAGATAATATGGTCACCGAAGAATTCTTATTTGTGCATGAAATTTATCAAGATTCTTATGAACAACCAAAAGCATGGATCAAAACACAATGGTTTTTCTTGCCCTACGATAGGTTCGATCACTCTTCCTTTAAAAGTTGGACCGGGAAACAATTGAATGTCTCATTCTCCATCATCCCATCGTCAGACCAATTCCATGTGAAGCTTGGTTACCCATGGCTACACTTCATGGATGTCATCTCGTCGGTAGTGCATAAATTTTTTAAGTTTCCATTTGGCAATAAGATCTTTACTGTGCATCATAGTGGCTTTAATCCTTTGTCTTCCTCTAGGAGTTTCTCATTAGATTTCTTTTGGCCCAAACCTATGGAACCTATTAAGCCTCGTGAAGACTTCTTTTTCAAATCTTATCAAAAGTTCAAGGCAAAGTGCATAGCAGAATTATCCCTTAGTAACATGCCTCAACCCATGATTGAGCCTCCTATCATTGATGAAACCATGATTGAACCCAAATCCCTTCCAAGTAACCAAGATCAATCCATGGAAAATCCTTCACCTATCTCCTATAAAATAACATTGTGCCTCCTAAGATCAAAAAATTTATAGAGTTAAAGAGAAAGTGGTTGAACAATCTCCCATGGTTCCTTCTATTCCTCCCTTGCGGGAAGAAAAGAACCTATGGTTGATAAACCCACTCCTGCAGAATCACAACTCAAAAATCATACAAAGAGAAACAAAAATGCTAAAGAGCGTAGGTGTAGACATTGTGCTATTGCTCGTAGATTAAACGAAGAGAATAAAATAAAAATTCAAGATCGAACACCAATTAAAGCAAAGCATGATGATTCTCCATCTTCACCACAACAAAAACAACAAGAAACTTCAATGGACATTGTTATTAGGCCTCCTATTACGATTAACTTAGATGATGATGATAAGATTGCTAAAATTGATGAGGAAGTGCATAATGAGCTAAATTTATTTTTTTCCTCTTCCATGAGCTCAGATGATAGCAACCGTGATGATCCTCCTAACAAGAGTGACTCACCATGTGTTGAACTTGGTGATGCTCCTAGTACAACACTTGTCCCTTTGGCTAGTTGTCTGCCTTTCGCATATGATGAACAAGATTGGGATGTAGATGACCTGCTATAGGTTGACTCGCATGTGCCATACTAGTCTTCTCTTTGTCTTTATCTTTCTAATTGCATGTGTGTAATTTCATCCACCGTACAGTGCTACTTGGCATGTCATTTATATGTTTGTGAGCCTACTTTGGATGACCCTTGTCACTCTATTGGTGCAAGGATACAATGGAAGCAAACCTGTTTTGACATTCTTCTATTTGCATCTATATTCTTCTATCTATTGTACCCTTTATCTTTTGTCTTGTGTTTTCCTTTTGGGGATGATGCAAGGTGTTGATACATTAAGGTCTCTTCCATGTTAACCCAAAAACTTCTCTTTGTTTTCTCTCTCTATGTGTCATTCTTCCTTTTTGCTCATTGTTCCATGAGTCATTTGGGGAATGATGACGATTCCAAGCTCAATTATATCACTGCAGCAACAATAAATGTTGACCCCAAATCCATAGATCCCTTATGTGTTATCTTAGGATTGCATATGGGGGGAAACCCTCCTTTCCATGACATAACTCTATCTCGAAAACCAATGTTTTACATAGGGATTTTTGAATAAATCTCATATATTGGCATTTATTGTGTCCTACTTTAAAGTAATTTCCCACAACATGGTGTTTAGAAATTTCATTAAGTGGGGACATACACGTCCCCACTCATTGTTCACTTGAAAGTGTGGTATTCTTACTTCGCATGATGTGTCTTCTTGGTGGTGTCATTGGGTTTGATGTCCTTCAAGATTGTGACCTTTCTTGGCATATGGCATTCCTCTTGGTGGTGATGCTACATATTGCATGCCCTAAGTTGTGAATATTTTATCCTCGACTAGTCCTCTTTTGGAGACATTATGCATGATGTTCCCTGTAACGCCCCACCACACAAACCCCAAAGGACAACTAAAACCAACTAAAGACTAACAGTTTATAGCACAATTTTATTTTTTTACTAACACAACATAAGATGCGCATTTTCGTACAACACTTGTTTTGAAACTATGCATTTACATCATCTAACCTATGTCCTCTGGGGTAAACATGACTACATTACTTAACTTAAACCCATATCCCTTAACGATATTTGCCATATTACAAGGTTGCATTACAAAACCATTATATAGAATAAGAATGCAAGTTCATACATCCAATATACTACATCAATGATAACATCCATAAGTGAACACATAATATAATCAAGAGTGTACATACATTACATTGATCAAATCAGAATATACTTATACATCAGATTAATAATATGAAATTACATCATTTCAGGATTACAAATGCACAATAGTGCTTCCCAACACAAAGTGGGGATGATACAACAATTACAAGAGTAATACATAAATGAACATGGTACAACTAAAATATGGTGAAGCTCTAGATTCTCGGTATCGATTCATTCTCTGTGCTTCACGAACTTCAGCTAGAAACCCAATGGGGTGCATAGCACGTTCCACCCAACCACATGGACCCGAAAGCCCACCCCCCATGCCAGGAGATGACAAGAAAGATCCACAACACAGAATAACCAAGCAGAAAGGATACCAGACCCAACAAACAAGAGTAACAATAAACATAAATAACAACTGCATCAAATGACTACTTCTAGAGGCACACATAGGCAAGAGAATAGCAAGGGATACTATAGAAAGAGTGTCATCGCATGGCCCTAGCATGGGTTACCCAAGCTACTGCTCACTAGGCGTCGACCCCCATCTATGGTTACCCTAGTTGCCTCTCACTAGGCGTCGAACCCATAGGGTGACACATGCGAGACCACTAGCCTCTCGTGAGGATGAGGTAGCGATCTTACTGACCATGGCCTTCTCAGCCCATCCTTACTTTGTGGAAGCACTAACGACATGGGCGAGGCATCTTATTTATCTTATTTAGTGTGAACTTACCCAAACCCACTAGTTAATTTAATTAGGTTATCACTTATTACACAAACTCTTCCATGGGTTACCCAGGCTGCCCCTTTGTGCGTCGACCCCCATGAAGATCCACTCTCCCTAGTAGCATCGAAAATAAACCTCATGACATCAAGGGGTGTACCAAATCACACAAAGCACTAAAATCACGAAAACCAAATACATATGCGAGGCATGAACCTTCTCGCCCAAAAGCCATAAAAAAGGGAAAACCATAGTACAAGGTACACCCACAAGAGCTCAAAATTAGGAATAAACTAACAAATGATTCACAAAGATCCAACCATGGAAATCAAATGTAAGCAAGTTTTCCCCATTGCCTCTGGAAGCCTATAACATCAACTACCCATAAACTTGCAATTGAGAGTAGCTCAACCCTACGGGTTCCCAACATTCTTGAACATGACTACGAGCAAGCCATCACATAAAGTCCCTCATTTCAAACTTTACACCTCTGCAATACACAGTCACACACTGGTGAACTCAACTTCTATTGTATGATGATAGAACATACCATCTTTTGAATATAACATATCTAAGCACCTTTCACCAACATATTTGAATCGCATAGGCAAATCTTCAACCTAGAAGAAATGCAGAGCAAAACGAGAACATCTCTCTGTAACCCAGAACAACACTACAACTTACTATTTTCTCTTTTTATCAAATTTTCTCAAAAGCACTTGGAAACCAAGCACTAGATACACATCCACAACATCTTCATTAGTACTACATCCATAGATAAAAGCTTATCAAAGTAACACCAGAGGTTAACACCAGTAGCTTAACTGATGACAACATAATGCAACAAATCAAAGTATAGACAAATACACCAACTGTTCATCTTCAACACCAATCTTCCTCAACACATACAGTTGACACCAATGACAACACAATATTGTTGACATCAATGACAACACCAATCTTCACATACTTGCAACAATCTCCCCCTTTTCATTGATGACAACACATGATGTGAAAAAACCATCAAAGACACAACAACTCTGAACACACCTGTTTCTTTTTCTCTTTTATCTTTACTCACTCTCCCCTTACATGATTCTTTCTCTTAGATCTTTTTCACTTGACTCTCTTCCCCCTTATTACTTACTCTTTTTCACATGAACCTCTCCCCCTTTGACATGAATGGAAAAGGATAAAATGTTATGCATTATTCTCCCCCTTTGACATTAAACAACCTACTTAAAACTACTCTGCAACACTTTTCCATTACTACTCTAAATACTCCCCCTTAGGAGCACACACCAATCTACAACAATCTACAATAACACTACCTACTCCCCTCGAGAGGTAGCCACCAACATTAGTCCAAAATAAGGGATAGATCTTGAGATCCATTAGACTAATGCATCTCCTTATGCATCTAGTTCAAAGAAGCTAGGGCAATAACCCCCAACTTCTCTCAGAGATACTCAAAAGTATCTTTAGGAAGAGCCTTATTGAATATGTCAACAATATGATCCTTTGTAGGCACATATTCAAGCTTCACTTCATTCTCCACAAGCTTCTCTCTTAGAAAGTGATATCTGATTGAAATATGTTTTATCCTTGAATACATCAATGGATTCTTTGAAATGTTTATTGCACTTGTATTTTCACAAAAGATAGAAATAGGCTCATCATACACCACTTTGATATGCTTCAATGTTTGTCTCATCCATAACACTTATGTGCAACAAGATGTTGCAATGTACTCAACCTCTGTAATAGATAAATAAATTGAATCTTGTTTCTTACTTAGCCATGACACCAATCTACATCCAAGAAAGAATTCATCACCACTTGTATTTTTTCTATCATTCACACAACTAGCCCAATCTGCATCTATGTAAGCACTCAGTGTGAAATTAGTATCCTTTGGATACCTCAATCCATGATGTAGAGTACCTTTTAGGTATCTAAATATCCTCTTCACTGTTGCAACATGTGAATCTCTAGGATCTTTTTGAAATCTAGCCACAAGACAAACTACGTGCATGATATATGGTATAGTAGCAGTTAGATATAGCAGTCCACCAATCATATATATGTACTTGCTCTGATCAACCTTAGGGGATTCATCATTCTTGCTCAATTTGCAACCAGTAACCATAGGAGTACATACCGGTTTGGAGTCTTCCATACCAAACTTCTTCAACATTTCTTTGACATACTTTGACTGTGAAATGAATATGGATTTATCTGTTTGATTGGTTTGTAGCCCAAGGAAGAAATTCATCTCCCCAAACATAGACATCTCAAACTCTTTCTGCATCTCTTAAGCAAACTTCTTACACATAGCCTCATTGTCTCCAAAGATTATGTCATCAACATACACAACTACAATCAAGATTTGATCATTTGCAACCTTAAAGTAAATATTACTATCTATGGTACCTTTATTGAATCCTTGTTGTATCAAATACTTATCCAACCTTGCATACCATGCTCTAGGAGCTTGCTTCAATCCATACAATACCTTCTTCAATCTGTAGACCATATTAGGTTTATTTGATAACTGAAATCCTTCTGGTTGTTCCATGTATACTTCCTCTTCCAACTCTCCATTCAAGAAAGCATACTTCACATCCATCTGATAAACTTTGAAATCCTTATGTGCTACAAAAGCCAAAAATAGCCTGATTGCTTCCATTCTAGCCACCAGAGCAAATGTATCCTCAAAGTCTATTCCTTCAACTTGTGCATAGCCCTTACACATAAGGCTTGCCTTGTTTGTTACCACTTCTCATCCTCATTTAGTTTGTTTCTGAACAACCACTTAGATCCAATTATGTTTTTTTTGCTAGTCTTGGGACAAGTTCCCAAGCCCAATTCTTCTCAATCTGCATAATTTCTTCTTCCACTACTTTCACTCAATGTTCATCTTTGCATGCCTCAATCACTATTTTAGGTTCAACTTTAGAAAGCAGACACAAATTTACCTCTTCTTCAGTAGCTTTCCTTCTTGTTAGTACACCTTTTCTTTTGTCTCCAATGATCTGTTCTTCGAAATGATTTCTCTTCACATGCTTAGGGGTTCTAGGGGTCTTTTCCAGAGCTTCTTCCTCTTCATCCTATGTTTCCAGTTCCTTATATTTTTTTCTTCTTCTCTGTAAACACGTTCATCTAATTCATATCCATCTATTGCCACTGGATTCTATAAATCTTCATCATCTTTGACACTTACACTCTTAACAATCTTTCTCAACCTTTTATTGTAGCATTTGTAAGCTTTGCTTTTAGTAGAATATCCAAGGAAGATTCCTTCATTAGACCTTGCATCAAATTTTTCTATGTTTTCATCATCTCTCCTGATATAATATTTTCTTCCAAACACTCTAAAGTACTTGATAGTAGGGATCCTTCCATACGACAACTCATAGGGAGTCTTTGTGTTGTTTGCTTTTTCTTGAACTCTATTAAGTATGTAAACACTAGTTTGAATTGTTTCTCTCTAGTAGACATATGGTAAGTTAGCTTCTTTCATCATAGTCCTTACAACATCTTGAACAGACATGTTTTTCCTTTCAACCACTCCATTTTGTTGAGGAGCCCTAGAGGTAGACAAGTGCCTCTTTATGCCATGATTCTCACAAAACATGTTAAATTCATTAGAGGTTAATTATCCACCTCTATTAGACCTCAAACATTTGATCTTCAAATCCATTTCATTCTCAACCATAACTTTAAATGCTTTGAATATATTTAGGGCTTCAAAATTTTCTTGAAGAAAAGTAACCCATGTCATTCTAGAATAATCATCAATCAAAAGCATGAAATACCTGTCACCTTGAATACTCCTCACTCTTGTAGGACCATAAAGGTTTGTATGCACCAACTCCAACAATTCGGTAGAAGATTGTTCTTTACCCTTGAAACTTCTTGTTTGCTTTCAAATTTGACACTCCTTCCAGACATCATTGAGAGGCTTTATAATCCTTGGAAAATCTCTCACTGTTTGAACTGAACTAATTCTAACCAAGTTATCAAAATTGATGTGACACATCCTCCTGTGCCATAACCAAATTTCATTAATCTGAGTCATGAAACAATGACCATCAACACCCTTAAGCTGATAAACATTTCCATTTTTCCTCTTTCTAGCAGCAATCTGGTGTAGGAGCACCTAGGCTAACCTCCATTTTTGTTAATTGTCATTTTTTGGCTTGTATTTGACCTTAGCCAAGTCGGAGGGTTTGGGTGTTTATTTTGGACCTTAGAAGGTCTTGCTTGTGTGTGGACTAGGTGAGTTAGTCATTAGGACTAAGGTCACCATAGTTTAGTCATTGTTATTAATTTTTGCTTTGTTTAGCTTATTAGCTTAGATTGGGAATTGAGCCTTAAATGTGTTCTAAACACATGAATGATGTTAGAAAGATGCCATGAGGCAGTTAATGGAGTTGGTTGCTTGAAATCAAGGAGATAGAGGTCCTAAGAGTTAGGATGATGGCATAATGATAAGTTGCAAAAAGTTGTTACAAAGTTGTCATGACAACATTTGTCATGTTGCATGCAACTCGGTTACCATTGGATCCCCTAGAAGATAGGAGAGGGGAATCGACCAAAAAACCCTTAAAAGATGGTAAATGGCATCTAAGAGAAGGTGGCTCGAATTTCAAGAAGATAGATTTGTAATCAAGTTTTGTGGTGATTGGAATAGTGAAGAACTCTGCAATTTTCTGTGTTTTACCGAATGTATTGAGTGACAGTGCTATTAACTGAGTTGTATGTATTGATTTAGCATTGGATTTGTGATCATAGAGTAGTCCTAAGTGTTTTCCTTTCTGCAAGCAAGTTAATTTGAGTGATTTAGAGTTTTGAATTCATAGGTTAGGGTCTTTAGGTTTTTCTGGTCCTGTTCTAACCAGTTTGTCTTCTCATGGCTCCCCCATAAAATCTAGCCACGGGATCTTCCTGAGATTAGATGGATATGTTAGGGGAGCTAATGATCTGTATATACTTAGCATTAGGAGTCATGAAGAGTCGAGCACTAGTATTTAAAATCAAACCCTAGGCGAGTTCAAAATACCCGATTAGAGGTTTGGCAGTGAAGAGTTGAAGAGATTAGGCAGGGGAAAGAGGTACAGTACGTAACAAGTACAGTTCCAAGTAGGGTATGGACACATCCTAACATGCCAAGAGGATTGAGATTTCTACCAATCCATTTGATTCAGGTTTGAGTGAGAAAACAGAGAAACCCTAGTAATTAGGCCTTTTAGCCCTATTTGACCTAGTTTATAGGAGACCAGTGTACGGAGGAATCAGTGGTCTGAAACCTTGTGAAAATTTTAGAGGACCAAAAAGGGTATCTGAATGTGAAATTGGTTTTCCAATTTGTTTGGAAAGTTTGAGCAAGAAAGTCAAAAAGGTCACTGTCAAGGGCTACAAGGAATTAGGTCTTCTCAAGACAAATTCTTGAAATCGGTAAGAAAGGAGATTGAAGACCATCCAAGATGGATCCATTTGGAGGTACATGGCATGTTTCAAGTATCTTTGACACCCCTGCAATCAACTCAAGGTTTTGTGTGATGTTGGAACTTAGAATCTTCTAAGTGTAGGAGAGAGTTTTCTAGTTCAAAGTGGTGT
The DNA here is from genome assembly GCA_007258455.2 of Sequoia sempervirens. Taxonomy (NCBI): domain Eukaryota; kingdom Viridiplantae; phylum Streptophyta; class Pinopsida; order Cupressales; family Cupressaceae; genus Sequoia; species Sequoia sempervirens. The sequence continues at coordinate 214,064,462 of VDFB02000007.1, read as the reverse complement.
TAGTCTTTCAAGGTGAAGCATAAGAGTGAAACTCTTGGAGAGGAGTTGGAACAGGGCTTGGTTAATCATCCAAGCATAACAAGAACCTAGAAGATATCAGGTTCCAGGAAGAAGACAGTGAAAAGGTCTTCTAGTCAATTGTGCAAGCAAGCCTTGGAACACTCACACCATATTGGTATCAGAGCAAAGTTTGATCAGGCTTGTGATTGATGTTGCAACCCACTGAATCAGTAGGAGAGAATACACCAAAGGAAGAAAAAACCATGGTGACTAATGCTGAGTTAGCCAAGAAGGTAGAAGAGCAAGAAGAGGATAACCAGCTGCTAAGAGAAAGGTTGTCCCGAATGGAGAAGCTCTTGGATGAAGTCCAAGAAAAGGTAGACAAAGTAAAGGATAAAACAGATCTGAAGGAAGAGAAGGAAGCAAAGGAAAATGAATTGGACTTGGAGGAGGAGGCTCCAACACCTGACCCTGTCCTTGCTGAAGAACCCTTCTTGAAGGCACTGCAGGCCTTAAGTGGCAAAGCTTTGGAAGGTGTGCCACTATTTAGTGGACAAATGGATCCTGATTCAGTCATGGACTGGATTGAAAGCATAGAGAATCACTTTGAATGTGATGGTATAATAGAAGCCCAAAAAGTTAAGGTGGCCAAGTCAAGGTTGAGAGGTTCAACTCTCACATGGTGGAAGTTTGTGCAAGGTGAAAGAGAGAAAGAAGGAAAGGGTCCTATAGTTACATGGAGAGGCATGGTAACCAAAATAAGGCAGACCTACCTACCTGATGACTATGAAGTCCAGTTGCATAGGAGGAGACATAACCTTAGACAAAAAGATATGGATGTTCAAACATACACCGAGGAGTTCCAAAAGTTGTGCCTCAGATCAAAGGTGGTTGAAGATGAAAGCATCAAGCTAGCAAGGTATTTGAATGGGCTTAAATGGTCTATTCAAGAAGACATGAGCCTAGTGAACTTCAAAACCATCCGCAAATGTTATCAAATGGCCTTAAAGATAGAGGAGAAAGGCAAAAAGAAGCAAGAGCAAACCTCCAAGAGTAGAGGTAAAGGAAAAGACAGTAGAGGACAAAGAGGTGGCTATGGTGGAAGAAGTTCAGAATCAAGGGCTCAAGGAGAAGTTAGGTACTCTGAGCAGCAAGAAGGAAGCTCTAGTAGAGGTGGTAGAGGAAAAGGCTCTAGCTCTAGAGGAAGAAGTGGTGGACAAGGAAGGGGCAGTTACTTTGCCAATATGAATTGTTACCACTGCAATCAAATGGGACACCCGGCCTATAGGTGCCCAGAGAAAGGTAGTACTTCTCATGGAGGTGACAAGAGAACTAATTTAGTTCATGATGAGACAAATGCAGTAGAGAAACATTCTGAGGTACCATTAAATTCAGAGGAAGGTGAGAACCTCATGATGAGGAGAACTTTGATCAAAGAGCCGGTTAAAGAGGAACCAAGCCAAAGGAGGTCCCTGTTTAGGATAAAGTGTAAAATGATGGGGAAAGTATGTAGAGTCATCATTGACTCAGGGTCTACTGACAATATTGTGTCAGAGGAGACAGTTAGCAAGCTGAAGTTGACAAGGATACCCCACACAAATCCTTACAAGGTCACATGGCTCAATAAAGGCCAACATGTCTTGGTAAATGAACAAACATGGGTGGAGTTCTCAATTGGAAGGTACAAAGACAAAGTCTTGTGTGATGTGTTACCTATGGATGCATGTCACTTGCTCCTAGGTAGACCATGGCAATTTGATCGCCAAGCTATGCATGATGGAGTGAAGAACTCTTATACTTTCAAGAAGGATAAGGTAACATTTAGAATTCAGTCACTGATAGAAGATGCAAAGGTGCAAACAACAGGTCCTAAATTGCTCATGGTTGGTGAAAAAGAGTTCTTAGAAGCCTTGGAAGAAGGAGAAGGAGTTGGCTATGTAGTAATGTTAAGGCCAAGAGAGGTAAGTAATGATAAAGCAGCTGAGAAGCCAGAGTTACCTAAGGAAATACAAAAAATGTTGCAGACCTATGAAGGCATTGTGAGTAGTGGACAACCAGCAGCATTACCCCCTAAAAGAGCCATAAGTCATAGGATAGACTTGATACCAGGGGCTACCCTACCAAATAAGGCAGCCTACAAGATGACTCCTCAACAAAATGAGGAAATAGCTAGGCAAATACAAGAACTCCTAAACCAAGGTCTCATTAGAAAGAGCATCAGCCCATGTGCAGTACCCACTGTCTTAGCACCTAAAAAGGGAGGAGAATGGAGGCTTTGTACTGATTCAAGGGCCATAAATAAGATAACCATTAGGTATAGGTTCCCTATCCCTAGGATTGAAGACCTCATGGATTGTCTAGGTGAAGCTAGGTACTATACCAAGATAGACTTAAAGAGTGGTTATCACCAAATTAGAATACATGAGGGAGATGAGTGGAAAACAACTTTCAAAACCAATGAGGGTTTATATGAGTGGCTGGTTATGCCATTTGGGTTGTCTAATGCCCCCTCCACATTCATGAGACTCATGAATGAAATCCTCAAAGACTACATGGTAAATTTGTAGTGGTGTATCTTGATGATATACTGATTTATAGTAAAACAAGAGAAGATAACCTCAAACAGATAGAGTTGATTTTCAAGAAGCTGCAGGAGGAGAAATTGATGATCAATTTAGAAAAATCTGAATTCATCAAGACAGAGCTGGTGTACCTTGGATTTGTACTATCACATGGCAACTTGAAAATGGACAGCAGCAAAGTGGAAGCCATCCTCAATTGGCCTACTCCAAAGACAACAACAAAGGTAAGAAGTTTTCATGGCCTTGCTCAATACTATAGGAAGTTCATAAGACAATTTAGTGCTATTTGTGCTCCTATGTTGGATACCATTAAAGGAGGGATGAAGACTAAGTTTGTATGGAATGAGCAAGCTAACAAAAGTTTTGAGTTGTTGAAAGAAAAGATAGCTACCCAACCTGTTTTGGTGTTACCAAGCTTTGAGAAGCTATTCACTATTGAGTGTGATGCAAGCAATGTGGCTATTGGAGCTGTTCTTAGTCAAGAGGGCAGACCAGTGGCTTTTCATTTTGAAAAATTAAGTGAAGCCAAGAAGAAGTATTCTTCTTATGACCTTGAGATGTATGCATTGGTCTAGGCTCTAAGGAAATGGAGGCACTACTTGCTTCCCAAGGAATTCATAGTGTATTCAAACAACCAAGCACTTAGTTTCCTGAATTCACAAGAGAAATTGAGTCACAGACACATGAAGTGGGTTGAATACCTGCAAGCTTATACCTTTAATATCAAGCACAAGAAAGGAGTACTTAACAAGGTGGCAGATGCCTTGAGTAGAAGAGTCCTCACCATACAAGAAATTCAGTTGAAGAGCATGGGAATAGATCATTTCAAGGATCTATATGTAGATGATGAAGATTTTGCAGACATTTATAAGGTATGTGCTGAATACAAGAATCATTTTCATAGTAAATATGTTGAATATACTTTGCAAAGTGATCTTTTGTTTAAAGGAAATCAGTTATGTGTCCCTAGAGGCTCTATTAGAGAGAATTTGATACAAGAAAAGCATAATGGTGCATTGAGTGGTCACTTTGGGATCACAAAGACTCAAGAACTTGTTCAAAGGTTCTATTATTGGCCAAGAATGAATCTAGATGTTAGAAGGTATGTGGAAAGTTGTATAGTATGTCAAAGGGCCAAGGGTACTTCTTCAAATGCAGGCCTATACCAACCACTGCCTATTCCTAACAGGCCATGGGAATGCTTGAGTATGGATTTTGTAGTTGGGTTACCCAAGACAAGACAAGGCATGGACAGTGTTTATGTAGTTGTGGACAGATTCAGCAAGATGGCTCACTTTGTGTCATGTAGAACAACCAATGATGCCAGTCAAATAGCCTCTCTCTTCTTCAAAGAGATAGTAAGGATACATGGGTTACCTATAAGCATTGTGTCAGACAGAGACACCAAGTTCATGAGCCATTTTTGGAAGACTCTTTGGCAGAGGTTGGGAACTAATTTATCTTTTGCATCTGCATACCATCCCCAAACTGATGGTCAGAACGAAGTTGCTAATAGAAGTCTTGGAAATCTATTAAGGTGCTTGACCAAGGAGTATGGTCAATAATGGGATCAATTGATTGGACAAGCTGAATATGCCTATAATGACACTGTGAATAGGTCAACAGGGAAGAGTCCCTTTGAAATTGTCTATGGTCTACATCCTAGAGGAGTCTATGAGCTAAGAGACTTAAAGGATGGAGTCAAGGGAAGTGGATATGCTGATGATTTTTCTTATGCAATGTAGGAGATTCATGATACAGTTAGGAAGACATTGGCAGAAAACAACATGAAGCATAAGACCAAGGTGGATGAGCATAGAAGAGAAATTCAGTTTAATGTTGGAGACTTGGTGATGGTGCATTTAAACAAGTCCAGGTTACAAAAAGGAGTTCCTCACAAGTTGCAAATGAAGAGAATAGGTCCCTATCCTATCTTGGCAAAATATGGAAACAATGCTTTTAGAGTGGAGCTACCGGAAGACAGTGGACTGTCCCCTGTTTTCAACATTGCAGACCTGGTTCATTATAAAGGACCACCACTAGACATGGATCAGAACCTCAATGAAGTCATCCAAGATGTGGAAGAGCTCAAACTACCTACTGCTACAGTCAAACAAGCTGACAGTATACTTGATACCAGGGTCTACAAGAAGACTAGAACTAAGGAATACAAGGAACATCTGATAAAATGGCATGGTCAACCTGATGCTGATGTAGTGTGGATCAAAGAATCAGAGTTCAAGAAGTTGGGCATTGATCTCAACTTACTCAATCCAAGGGTGGATTGAACTCTTTTGTTTTGGGGAGGATGGTGCAGGAGCACCTAGGCTAACCTCCATTTTTGTTAATTGTCATTTTTTGGCTTGTATCTGACCTTAGCCAAGTCAGAGGGTTTGGGTGTTTATTTTGGACCTTAGAAGGTCTTGCTTGTGTGTGGACTAGGTGAGTTAGTCATTAGGACTAAGGTCACCATAGTTTAGTCATTGTTATTAATTTTTGCTTTGTTTAGCTTAGTAGCTTAGATTAGGAATTGAGCCTTAAATGTGTTCTAAACACATGAATGATGTTAGAAAGATGCCATGAGGTAGTTAATGGAGTTGGTTGCTCGAAATCAAGGAGATAGAGGTCCTAAGAGTTAGGATGATGGCATAATGATAAGTTGCAAAAAGTTGTTACAAAGTTGTCATGACAACATTTGTCATGTTGCATGCAACTCAGTTACCATTGGATCCCCTAGAAGATAGGAGTGGGGAATCGACCAACAGACCCTTAAAAGATGGTAAATGGCATCTAAGAGAAGGTGGCTCGAATTTCAAGAAGTTAGATTTGTAATCAAGTTTTGTGGTGATTGGAATAGTGAAGAACTCTGCAATTTTCTGTGTTTTACCGAATGTATTGAGTGACAGTGCTATTAACTGAGTTGTATGTATTGATTTAGCATTGGATTTGTGATCATAGAGTAGTCCTAAGTGTTTTCCTTTCTGCAAGCAAGTTAATTTGAGTGATTTAGAGTTTTGAATTCATAGGTTAGGGTCTTTAGGTTTTTCTGGTCCTGTTCTAACCAGTTTGTCTTCTCATGGCTCCCCCATAAAATCTAGCCACGGGATCTTCCTGAGATTAGATGGATATGTTAGGGGAGCCAATGATCTGTATATACTTAGCATTAGGAGTCATGAAGAGTCAAGCACTAGTATTTAAAATCAAACCCTAGGCGAGTTCAAAATACCCGGTTAGAGGTTTGGCAGTGAAGAGTAGAAGAGATTAGGCAGGGGAAAGAGGTACAGCACGAAACAAGTATAGTTCCAGGTAGGGTATGGACACATCCTAACATTCCAGGAGGATTGAGATTTCTACCAATCCATTTGATTCAGGTTTGAGTGAGAAAACAGAGAAACCCTAGTAATTAGGCCTTTTAGCCCTATTTGACCTAGTTTATAGGAGACCAGTGTACGGAGGAATCAGTGGTCTGAAACCTTGTGAAAATTTTAGAGGACCAAAAAGGGTATCTGAATGTGAAATTGGTTTTCCAAGTTGTTTGGAAAGTTTGAGCAAGAAAGTCAAAAAGGTCACTGTCAAGGGCTACAAGGAATTAGGCCTTCTCAAGACAAATTCTTGAAATCGGTAAGAAAGGAGATTGAAGACCATCCAAGATGGATCCAGTTGGAGGTACATGGCATGTTTCAAGTATCTTTGACACCCCTGCAATCAACTCAAGGTTTTGTGTGATGTTGGCACTTAGACTCTTCTAAGTGTAGGAGAGAGTTTTCTAGTTCAAAGTGGTGTTAGTCTTTCAAGGTGAAGCACAAGAGTGAAACTCTTGGAGAGGAGTTGGAATAGGGCTTGGTTAATCATCCAAGCATAACAAGAACCTAGAAGATATCAGGTTCCAGGAAGAAGACAGTGAAAAGGTCTTCTAGTCAATTGTGCAAGCAAGCCTTGGAACACTCACACCACAATCACAATTCTAGACCCTTTTCTAATTTCACATCCATCATCCTGAAACATAATATTATATCCTTTGCTACACATTTTTCCAACACTCAAAAGGTTATGCCTTAAGCCCTTGACATAGTAAACATCATCAATATTATGCTTGCCATCAAAATTGATTGATCCTATTCCACAAATCTTAGCACCTGAATCATCTCCAAATCTAACAAGTCCTCTATCATATTTTTCAAGTTTAAAAAACTTACTCTTATCTCCAGTCATATGATTTGAGCAGCCACCACCAATGATCCAATAGTTCTTATCCTGTCTAACATGAAAAGGAGATACCAAAGTACCTTCAATCTTATCCTTTTTCTTTGGAGCATTTTCCTTCACACATCTTTTAGAGTTAGCAGAAATAGATTCATCTTTTAAAGCCATGAACAAGAATTTATCATCATCAGGATCTCCATAATTAGATTCATCATTAGAAATACCAACATCTTCTCTAACATAATAGCTTTTCTTAACTTTCTTACCTTTGTTCTCCTTGTTTTTGTCATTCACAACTCTATTTGGACATCTTGAAGCATAGTGACCTATTTTTCCACAACTAAAACATTTGAAAGGTAATTTAGGTTTGTACTTACCAGTACCTCTTCTCATCCTTCTCACAAAGTTATCCTCCACATCATCACTATCTTCCTGATCTATTTCTTTAGTATTCTCTATTTTTACAGCCTTAAAAGTAGTCTCAACTTTTACACCATTATTAGTACCAAACTCTCTCATCTTAAATGTAGTCAAATATCCATACAATTGTTCTCTAGAATACTGATCTAAATTTTGAGATTCCTCAATAGCAGCAACTTTATAATTGTAAGCTTTAGTAAGGGTTCTAATAGTTTTCTTTACCACTTTAGGCTTTGACCTTTCCTCCAAGACCTCTGATGGAGCTCACCACTTCATCTACCCTTTGCATAGAGCTTGTAATGTTCTCATCTTTAGACATCCTCAAGTTCTCAAATGTGTTCTTCAAGTTCTACATCTTAGCTTGTTTGACCATAATATCTCCTTCATAAACACTTTCCAACTTATCCAAAATTTCTTTAATAGTTTTCAAATCCATAACTTTCACTAATTTAGAATTTGCAAGACTACTCAAGAGAACAAACCTTTATTTACCATTTATTTCATAGGCCTTGATCTCATCACTTGTGCTCAATCCATTTGCAGGTATGACATATTGAGTCTTCACTGATTGCTAGACATCATATCCAAGGTAAACCAGATAGCCTTCCATCTTTGTCTTCCAAAATGCATAGTCTATACCATCAAACATAGGGATCTCCTTCTTGTTCACCATCTCAGATCTACCTCAAGTTGTTAAGATTTTCTCCAAGGAACCTTGCTTTGATACCAATTTTTGAATGAACAAGACAACTGAGATGGGGGGTGAATCAATTGTATCTTATCAAAACATCAAAACCCTCATTACCATTTAGATCCACATGCATTCATTAAACCCTTAATCTGTTATGATGAATTAGCACGAAAAGTAAATAACATAAACTAAAACAAATTTAACACCATGCACAAGAGAACACCAGGTTTTACGTGGAAAACCTAAGGAGGGAAAAACCATAGTGAGGATTAGCTCACACTATAAGTAATTGTAAAATCGGTTACAAGGGCTCATTGCTAGAATAGGACACACTATCCAAAAAGGCTCACAACCAAGGCTCACTGCTGGAATAGAAAAATAAGATGGAGAAGGAATGTTACACAAAGAACATGATCTCAATGCAACAAAAAATCCACCACAATAGCTCCAACACCTTCGTAGTTTGTTTGAATGATTGCAAACACCTTTTGCTCACTGCATTTAGTAATCCAACACTTGAAATCTTGCACTGGTCTGCTTAATTTTACATCACTCACATCATACATTTCACACTTTCATCTATCTTGACCTCCTTCAATAATTCAACTCATACTTATACTATCCTCAACCTTGGAACCCTTTCCAATATTGGCAATGCACCTCAAATGTGCAAATTCAAATTAGGTCAGAACTAAAAACCTTTCGTGGTAGGTAGAAGTGAATGTGAACCACATCAAAACTTAATTGAGACCCAAATCAACAACACCACTTAAATACACTACCACAAACTATTTGTATCCTTTGCATGTAATGTAAACACTAGGTCGATCGTTACCCTTGCAAACACCATTAAAATTTTAAGTACACACTTCCTCAAACTCAAAGATGATTTTCAAACCACACACCATGCATCTAGACAAGCTAGAACAATCCAAAAACCACTTGAGATCCAACAATCTCCTTCACAACAACTTCCACCTGAAGAATGTACGAACCCAGTACACTTAGACTACTCTGCCATACATTGTTACTTGAAAAATTATCTTCCAACACACCAAACCTCAAATCCTCTTGACCGAGGTAAACTACCAGTACCATCAACACTCCTTTAGAATCACAATACCTGAAGCACAACTGCAGAGAAATGTGGAGCAAAAACATTTCTCCCAGACACCTCTACAATACATAGTTGCACATTGGTGAACTCAACTTCTACTGTATGATGATCCAACATACCATCTCTTGAATATAACATATCTGAACACCTTTCACCAACATATCCAAATCACATAGGTAAATATTCAACCTAGGAGAAATACGAAGCAAAACCAGAACATCTCTCTATAACCCAAAACAACATTGCAACTCACTATTTTCTCTTTTATCAAATTTTCTCAAAAGCACTTGGAAACCAAGCACCAGAGACACATCCAAAAAATCTTCATCACTACAAAATCCATAGATAGAAGCTTATCAAAGTAACACCAAAGGTTAACACCAGTAGCTTAACTGATGACAACATAATGTAACAAATCAAAGCATAGACAATATCAACTATTCATCTTCAACACCAATCTTCCTCAACACATACAGTTGACACCAATGACAACATGATCTTGTTGACATCAATGATGACACCAATCTCCACATACTTGAAACAATGTATATGGAATTGATTTACATTTAGTTTTATTATAGTTCTCACAAATATTCCAAGGTGTTAGATTTAATCCATTTAGATGTATTTGGTTATGTAAATGTTCCTTTGATTTATATCTTTGGTCTATGTATCTTCTATAGATGATTATCATAGGACATAAATGTATTTACTCAAGAGTAAATCTAAAGTCTGTAGTTGGTTATGAATTTTAAGGCTCTTTTTAAAAATTAGATTGGTAGGAAGGTTAAGGTTTTGAGGAATGATAATGATGGTGAGTTTTATTTCATAGACTTTGACATATTCTTAAAGATCACAAGATTGAGAGACATAAAACAACTCTATATATCCCTCAACAAATTGGAGATACAAAAATAATGAATATGATGTTAATAGAGGGGGTTCAGTATTCTTAGTGGAGTCAACTCACAAAATAATTTTTGAGTAGAATAAATTGCTAAAGCTTGTCACTTGATCAACTCTTATATCATATCTTGTTGATAAGACTCTTATGGAGGTGTGTATCAAAAAATAATCCCTTGTTACAACATCTTTGAGTTTTTTATTGCAAGAAATATGTATGTATACCTAGGGAGAAGCAATCAAAGTTGGAGAATAATACAATGAAATGTACCACTATGGTTTTGGTATCAAAGGGTATAATTTTTGGGACCTTATGGTCGAGAGAGTTTTATATAGTAGAAGTGTTATTTTTAGAGGGATTAAACCTTCTTCCATAATTTTGCATACATGAGATGACGAGAAGAAATATGTGGTTCAGTTATCTCCAAATATTGAGAAGGATGAACTAGAAGGTCATGAAGGACCTAAAGAGGAGGAGAACTTAGATAGTTTTGATAGTTCAAATGAGGAGATAAAACCTCCACCTTAGCTCTTACGAGAGGTTCACTTGGTAGAGACAACAACTAGACATGTGTTTTGTAATGTCTTATTCTTAATCAATTTTTGTTTGTGGAAAGGGCCAATCCCTATCTCCAACAAGCCAAGAAAAGGCCTAAGCATGGTTCATCTTCATTCTCTAGATGCATACCAATGTGTTAAGAAGTGGAGAAGATCTAAAAAAATATAAGTATGGGGTATTTCTAGTCATATCTCTCAATGTTTGTAGGTTGTCAAAATTTTGGAGTTCATCATCCCAACATGCCTTTTCGTCTAAGTCAAACTTCTCCTTGGTTCTTTCCAAACTTTCATAATTTTCCATATTGGCATGCCATTTTATCCAACTATGCTTCTCCTCTATTCCTATTTAAGTATTTGAATCATCCATCTCGATATCCCTTTCCCTTGACCCTTGCTCCTTTCCCTTACCTTGTCAAAGAGTCAAACTTCCTCATACCAATATGCATCATCCTTGATCCTTGAGAAGTGGTAAGAGTCATGTAATACTCTAGACCCTTAAACTCTAACATTCCTACATTTTTTATACTATTCACCTTACCTACCCCCTCCATGACCAAGGGTGCCATTAATGGCCAATTTGACCACATAACTTCTCCAAAAGGGACTCTCTCACTTGAACAATATTCAAAGTTAAGGGCACAAATTTATATGTACTTATAGCTTGGAGGATGGTAAGAACTATGTTTCATTAATGTGGTAGTTGAGGTTTGATCACCATTTTAGAGGTTTTTGTCAGCTCTTCTCTTCCCTCCGCACATAAATCAAAGGATGCCATTAATGCTAATGATGTCAAGGGCTAGCAAGAATAAATATCTTCCTTAGGTAATTCAAATACACCAAAGGAGATATATTTTAATTTTTTTCATTATTCTAAAATTATGCATTATTCTATTCACAAACCCTAATTGAAAACTTTCTTTGAGAATTCTTGTTTGAATGGATAGAATTTTAGGACAAAACCCTCCAAATCTATAGGACACCAAAGGACAAGAACTCTTTTGGTTTTGTGTGCTAAATGATAGAAACCCTTTGACAAGAAGGATGATCTCATTTTGAGGCCATAATTGTGCTTTCATGGTGGTAATTTGTAGCTTCACCAAGTTTCATAATTTGCAGTTGTGGATTTTTAGCTACACCCAATTGGTATCATTTGCAATTGGTTGCCAATCCAAGTGGTCTAGTTTGTATTCACTATTGTTGCTATGGTACTATTGTATTTGTTGTGTTGCAACATTTTTTGTTTCTTTGTAGACTTCAATATTAATAAGAATAAGTTTTGATAGTTACTTGTAATTCTAAGTTTATCAGTGTTGTTGTAGTAGCATATTGTAATAATTTCAAACATGTTTAATATAATGAAAGTTATGCAATCTATCTTACATGTTTATGGACCCAATTTATATTCTAGGTGTTAATGTAATTGTGGAATGTGAAGAAATCCAAGTTTTTAACATAAATGTGTAGATATTAAAGAGATTTTTGGGTCTCCACCAAACTTGGGTAAAATACATAAATCCAAAATATATTTGTTGGGTTTCTTAGAGCTAGTTAAAATAACTAAATCTAGGTTGTGTAAATATTGATGAGATTTGGGTTTTTACCAAATCTTATTAAAATATATAAATATTAAGTTATCTTCAATTTGTAGTATCATTTATGAATATGGGAATTAAGGTTAATGTGTGAATGTAAAGGAAATTTGGGGTTTTTGTAAGATTAGGTTAAATTTTAAAAATCTAAATGTTATTTGTAGATGTTTTTAATAATATTTATATTATTTGTTTGAGACATTTTAGTAGTATGCGAGTTTTTTTTCATGCCAACCTATGAACCATGGGAGGGTTCTTAAAATATCTGATATATGGTAACAATGCAATCATTTTATTGATACAAGGATACAAATACAAAAAAAACAAGACAAAATACAAAGGAACCAAGAAAAAATGACCAATTTTGAAGAAGTCGTTAGATTAATGGAGAGATATCATAATCAATTTGGAGATATGAGGGCAACTTTAAAATTGGAAAAGTCTGTTGTATAGAAAGAAAGAATAAATCTCAAATGTAGAGACCCAAATTTTGTTGGAAGAAGGGTTTGATATATTTTTCAAAGTTTATCAGAAACATATAGATGATTTCAAATCTACACTGCTTTTTGAATGGTTTTTAAGTGTGTTAAAAAAAAGAGATCTATGTAAATGCATGAGAAAATTGAGTAAGGAAGAAGAGAAGTCAGAACTAAAAAAAATAGTTAAATTCAAATTTTCAAGAGGTCATCAACTAAACCACAACACTAGAGTAGTCAATGCCTAGAAACAAATTCCATTACAAGACACCTCCTTCTAGTTAGAAATAGAAGATCTCTCATGTTGCAAAAGGGGATGATATAAAAAATAAACTTAGAAGATAAAAAAATTGCTTCTCATGCAAAGAATCTTGTGAACTAGGCCACAAATTCTTAAGCAAAGAAGGGGTGAAATTTGGTGAAGAATTACGAAAAAATGATAAGGAGCTAGAAAAATAGAGGATGAACTTGAACCTGCGAGGAATACACTTAAGCACAGTCAAATTTCAAAAGACAAGAGAAAATAAAAACTATATTTTTAAGAGTTTGAGATAGAGCACACTTTGGAGGAATCTAAAATATAGAGGGAAGGTATGAAGTTAGATGAAGTATTGGTTATTTATGAAAATGAGAGAAAAATCTCTTGTCATAAAGATGAGGGTGCTAATGTGATAGAAACATCAATAGAGGAACACTATCACTCTAAAAATTCTTATGATTTCAAATTGGGATTTACCAAGTAGCTTATATGGCAGACTTTTAGGAAATAAGAAATAACTTTCAATCTTTTCCAATTAACCTACTTTTTGAAATGAATGCTGAGATGTTTTTTGATTTAAGTACTACAAATCATGACAATATCAACGATTTTTTGCTTCGTGCTATATCATGGTTAATTCATCATGTGAGGCATCACAAAAGATATGAAAGAGTTCAAATATGACCTTCCATAAGAGTAGGAAATCCAAGTATTAAGATGAGAGATGTGAAGAACAATGCAAAATCATCACTTGATGCTTTAACCGAACAACTACAAAGGGAGGATATTTAGAAACACCTACAGGTTGATCTTGTTGATGGATTTACTATCATTATTGCTAATAAATTCATCATGCCACACACTTGGACAATTAGACAACTTAAACTAGCCATGGGATAGTGTAAGTTATATGGTGTATTCTCTATGGGAAAAATTGACATGATTGTGTGTGTTCAATGGTTGCATTCCATGAGTGACTATCTATAGAATACTCAATCTAGAAAGATAAGGTTTATATCTAAAGGAGAAGATATGGTGTTTGGAGGTACCTCTAATGGAGCTTTTGGAGCAATCATGGATAAACAAAATTCTGGAAGGGGACAAGTTGCTTGAACAACAAGAAGCATGACTATGGAAGTTATGTATATTGTCTCTTTTTATGGTGAGTGTGACACTACCACTCCTTATTCTTCAAAGATTGATTTTAAAACAAGCTACCATCATATCTAAGTTTGCAGGAGTATATGCACAAGGCCTCTTTTAAATATCTCATAGCTCATATTGAGTTCTTGATCAAGCTATCCAATTTGACCAATGAACTAGTTGCTTTCCAATTCATAATGAAACAAGTGTATAAGAAGAGGATTCAAAATTTTATAGTATAGAAATTCTCTACTACATTAACTTTTTTAAGAATATTATTTATCCTATGCTAAAGAATATAAAGGTTATTAAGGGATTCACATATACAACAACACCCTTGACCAATTGGGAAAAGAAAGGAGTTGTTGCGTGGTTGAATAAAATGAAATTAGCTACTAATCAACCTATGAAGGCAATCAATTCATGTTTTATATTCTTTATTTCAAGTTTCTCACATCCACTTGTGGGGGAATGTGGCATTTCAAAAGAGGGTATTGAGGCCTTATTAATACAAGAAGGGAACTCCATAAAAAATGAGAGCATAAAGTCCAAATATCTAGAGGTGGGTTCCCCTTTTTATGATGAGCAGGTGTTTGTTGTCATCCATGTTTTAAGAAAATTCAGACATTCCATTTACTATGGATGTGTGGTAAAGGAAGATTACAATGGTTTGGAGGTCTTCTTGAATCAACCTAATTGGAAAGAAGAGCAACATAAATGGGTAAGAAAAATCTAAGTTTATGATTATGATATATAATACATGAAGGAGAAAAAAACATGTTTGTTGATGCCTACTCTATTCTACCACTTCCTTTCTTTATTGAATCTATTGCATTTGGTGGTTGAAATATTTCCATCATGGGAGAACACACTGATAACATATTAGATTGAAAGATAAAGGATAAACAATAATAGATGGTCCTATTTGGTATGAGGAACAATTCTCTCGAGTGATTCTCTCGAGTGCTAGGTTCTAAGATAAACCAAAATATTTTGGAAGATTTGCAAGATACCCCCACAAAGAGATACTCTATATCCTATAATAATTGTAGCTATATATGAGAGAGATTATCATGGAATAAACTTGGAGAGGAGGATCTCAAACATGTCAAGGGGAATATCACCTACTAAGAAAAGGAGAGCACTACTTTCTAGTAAGTTTGTTGTAACTATAGCTTACTCCCCATTAAATATAGAATAGTATTTTCATAGGATTCATCTCAAGTATTCCTAAGGTGAAAACTAATTCTTGGCTAGGTGATTAGGCTACATGAATCACCTAGAAGTATTGATAGAGGTAGTAGGATGGTCAATTGGTCTTGAAAAATTATTCAATGCAATAGATGTAATACTCGCTCTTGGCATAAGTTATCAACTACCAACAATTGGACAAACAAAAATAGTGAATAAGTGGGCAGTTTGAGGTCCTTGGTGGGAATTCTTTTTGAAACAATAATCAAGTGTTATAAGGTTTCATCCAAGAGAGTGTGGTCACATCACCCACATGGAAGAGTTCTAGTTATATGGATAGTCATCACAAGGATGGAAATGACCAAAAGGAGAGTTTTCACATAATGTTTGGTTCAATGGAGGGAGTTATTTATCAAGAATTATACTAGGTAAGAATCAAGTGGTCTAGAGCTTTTTGAAGTTGAATTATTTGAGGACAAGAAATTTTGGGAAGGGTAGATTTGAAATGTCCCCTTTTCAATCAATTTATGTTTGTGGAACAAAGGGTCAATCCCTATTTATAGTGAGATAAGCCAAGGCCTATGTATGGTTTTTCATCATTCCCCAAATGCTTGGTAATATGTTAAAAGTGACAAAGGTTTGAACAATTTTATGGGGTGTTTCTAGTCATATCTCTAAGTGTCAACAAGTTGTCAAACTTTTGAAGTACTTGTCCCAAAATTCCTTTTCATTTATGTCTAGTTTATCCTCGATTCCTGCCAAACTTTTAGATTTGACCATACCGACATGTCTTTATACTCACCTCTACTTCTCCTCTATTCACGTCGGAGTATCAGACTTCTCCATTTGGACATCCCTTTCCCTTGATCTTTGCTCCTTTACCTTGCCTTGTTGGAGAGTTAGACTTCCTAATAGTGGTATGCCTCATCCTTGATCTCTAACAAGTGGTAAGAGTTACGTGATACCCCGAACCTCACCTTTTTAAGTTGTTCACCTTACCTACCCTCTACACAACCAAGAGCATCATTAATGGCTAGTTTGACCACACAACTTCTTCATAAGGGATTCTCCCACATAGGAAATACTTTTCAAAATTAAGTGCACAAATTAACATTTAATTTTAGCTTGGAGGATGATAATGACCATGCTTAATTAATGCAATGGTTGAGGTTTGGTCACCATTTCAGAGGTTTTTGCAAGTTTTTCTTTTCTTTGTACACACAAATCAAAGGATTCCATTAATGCTAACAACATCAAAGGCTATCAGTGACATATATCTTCCCCAAGCCATTCAAATATGCCAAAGGAGATATTTAAAAAAAAATTCATTATTTTGACATTATGCATTATTCTATTTATGGAACCTAACCAAAAACTTACTTTGAGCATTCTTGTTCGAATGACCAAAATTTGAGGATAAAATTCCTTGGATCTACAATAAACTAGAGGATGGTAACCCTTTTGGTTTTGTGTAAGGATAAAAACCCTTTGGGAAGGAAGCATGATCTCATTCCAAGGTCATAACTATTCTTTCATGGTGATGGTTCACAAGGTTACCAAGTTTCATGATTTGTAGTTGTCACATATTTTCAACTACATGTAGTTGGTCGTCGATTTGAGTGGTTTAGTTTGGATTTGTTGTTGTTGTTGTTGCAATATTATATTTGTTATTTAATAGCATTTTTTTTTTTGTGGACTCCAATATTAATGAGAAAAAGGTTCGATAGTTACATGCACTTATTAGTTTATTATTACTGCTCTAGTAAAATATTGTAACAATTTTAAAAAAAATAATATAATGAAAGTTTTGCAATTTATCTTACATGTTTATTGACCCAATTTATAATCTAGATGTTAATGTTATTATGGAATGTGAATAAATCTGAATTATTAACATATATGTGTAGAAGTTGAAGAGATTTATGGGTCTCAACCAAATCTAGGTAAAATACATAAATCCAAAATCTATTTGCTAGGTTTGTTAGAGCTAGTTAAAATAATTAAATCTAGGTTGTTATGTAAACATTTATGAGATGCAAGTTTTTATCATATTTGATTAAAATATATAAATATGAATCAAATATATATATATGAAAGCTATCTTCCATTTGTAGTTTCATTTGTGAATATAGGAATTAAGGTTAATGTGTGAATATAAAATAAATTTGGGCTTTTTGTCATATCCGATTAAATTTTTAAATCCAAACAATATTTGTAGAGGTTTTAAATAATATTTCTAGTAATATTTGGTTGGGACATTTCATACTCCTCTTGATTGGAGATGCATTTTTCTTTGATTACTAAGAAATTGAAGAGCCTAAAACTATTGATGCATGATGAATATGGGTGATGTGAGTCCTAGAGAGTGACTGTGGATGAGGAAATGGTTGTATTGAAGAAGCATGACACATGAGACTTTGCACCATTACAAGATGAAAGAAATATTGTTGAATGTAAATGGGTTTCCTAAAAGAAAATCAATTTAGTTCAAGTGGTATTGAAAAGTACAAGGAAAGGTTGGTTGGAAAAGAATATTCCTAGGTTGAGAGGATAGAATTTGGTGCGATTTTTCCCTAGTTGGTAAGCTAACATCTATCAGGTTCCTATTATTTGTACCAATTTTTTTGATTTAAAGATAGAATGGATGGATGTGAAAACAAAATTCCTACACGACGACTTTAGAGGAAGAGATCTACATGACATAGCTCAAGCACTTCATGGAAAGAGGTAAATAAACTTTGGTTTGTAGATTTTTTAAATATGGTCTCAAAATGTTTCCTAAGATGTGGTACTAGAAGTTTGATTCCTTTGTGTTGGGATTGAGTTTTATGATATCTAAATTGGATTATTGTGTTTACAATAAATGTGACAATGATCAATTATTTATATCACATTGTACATAACTGATATGTTTTTATTTTTGTAATAATAAGGATATGGTTTATGATTTGAAGTCTTAACTTTCAACATAGTTTGAGATGGACTTTGAGGTTTCCAAGTATATCTTGTGTATGAAGATTAGATTCTTAGACAAAGTTAGCATAAATCTTTGATTAGGCTAGAGTAAGTATGTGAGCTATGTATTACATGGATTCAACATACCAGATAGTAGACCATCGAGTGTTTCTGTTTCGACAAGAACTAAGCTTCTAGTTGAGTAGTACCCTGTGGCATCCATTGAGATGGAGGGTACAATCTTGTTCTTTACATAAATGTTGTAAGAAGTTTGATGTATGCTATGGTCTATATTAGACTAGATATTTCTCAAGCAATGAGAGTTTTGAATTACTTTATGGCTAATCCTAGATGGGATTATTAGGATGTAGTTATGAGGGTCTTCAAATATTTGTGGGGTACCTCATAGTATTCTATTTTTATCATGGTGATCCTACATGGTATCACCACTTAGTGGGTATTCATGGATTCATATTAGGGAGGAGATGTCCACAATAAAAGATCCATTAATATATATGTGCTCAATTTATTTGATGATGCTATTAGTTGGATGGGTAAGTGATAGGATGTGTTAACTTTGTCCACTGTAAAGGTTGAGTACATGACAACTAATCCTGCCTATAAGGTGGCCATATAGCTTAAGATATTATTTCTAGATGTGGGGTTGAGTTAGGGAGCTACTAGAGTTCTTTATGAGAATCAAAGTGTCAAATGTTTGAATGAAACACATAAATGTCTAACACCATTTTGTTAGTGACATGATGGAAGATAGAAGGGTGATGTTGGAGAAAGTTGGCATTTTGAGAAGGCTACAACTGTAATAACAAAGCTAGTTAGCATAAAGAAGTTTAGGTGGTGTAGTAAGTTTATGGGCCTCTCGACCCTTAGTAAATAACTGGGTGTGTTGGTATTCCCTTTTGAAACATAGAAAAATGGAATGGGGATGAGTTATAATGTAAAGAACCTAGAATCAATTCCACTTTTCCAAGGGTTTCATTAGGATACAAATCAACAAGGTGCATAGATTGACTTTCAACCTCAAAGGTGGGCCAATTAGACTTGGGTCTGATCCTTTTGAGTCTTAGAAATGAATTGGAAATGATTTGGAATGATTGACCTGATAGAACTATATGACCTAATATGAAAAATACAATATTCTAAAAATGCACAAACTAAAACTATAGATTGCAAGTGGATGTGAGAAGTGTCGAATGTTGTGTACCTATCACCAAAAGTTGAGTCTAGCATGTGTAGAGAGACTCAGTCACCCATGGGTGAATGGGTCTTTGATTAGGAGTCCTGAAACTGATTTTGCAGTCCTATGATGCTGGATCTGAGCTCTTGATTCCTGGTTGCAAAATTGTCAGAATATTGTCAGTAAATTTTGTAATTGAGTTTCAGTAGCTTGACAACTTTTAGGGCTTTGAATGCAACAATGGAGAATTTTCCTTCAATCTCTGCTCAATCCTCTTCAAACCTATAACCTACACATTCAAATAGGGAGAAAACATTTGACTATTTAGGAGCTTGCCTCAGTCAAACCCCATGTAAGTGTTTCCACTTCCACAATGGCAATGTCAATGATAGAAATGATAATTGAAAGGAAGGAATGATGAAATCACAATGTGTTGTAACTCATCACCCTTCAATGGCTATCTTGAAGGATTGAAGTCATGCACATCACCTCAAGGATTTGGATCTTGCTTACTTGATTTGCTTGAATGCTTGAATACTTGAATGCTTTCGAGACCTACAAAAGTGTTAGCCTTCACAAAACAATATAACTTGAACAAACATAAACTCACATAGAATTGGACATGATGTTAGGATCTTGAATTACTGCAATAAATCTAAAATGTTGCTCTTGACTTGCTCTTGACAATAGTATTTACTCATGAATGCTTGTTCTAGTTGTTAGATTTCAAATGATAAAATAACTAGGTATTTATATACAATTGTACTAATTTCTAAAAAATTAGATTTCAAAATCTGACACTTGATATTTGAATTTTGGATGTTAAAATGCTGCCAACAACATATTTGAATTTGGGTCATGGCTAAGAAGGGGAACCCATTTGCCCATGGGTGGATGGGTCCTGATCCAAAATTCCAGGACACACTTAGTTGGGAGCAAAATAATAATTAGATGCATTTATTCAATGCTTGTAATCCTTCAGAAAATGATAAAAATTAGGCCTTGGAATGCATAATTTGGAAAATTAGGAGCTTAATTAAGTCCAATAAATTAGGGGGACAAAATATAATGTGAAATTGTTAAGGGTGACAATTTATGACCCTGCACCTTTACTCTTGCAAGGTTTTCAAAAAATGGGAGAATGCTAGAAAAGGTGTGTCAACCTTGTATCCTAACGTTAAAAACAAAAAAATGTATATAATTTTTAGGCTATAAAACACAAAAAATGTATTTTTTAAGGCTTTAAAGGTTGATTTTAGCCCTAAAAAATGTCAAAGTGGGCTTTAAATAGAGCAAGTAGGTTATAATGACATGGATTTGTTTGAGATTTTTCAATTTAAAAAAAAAACAGGTTTAGTCAACTTCTTGGATCAAAAGCTATGGCCTCCAAAAATTAGGTCTCTCTTATTAGAAATGTACACACAATACAACTATCAAAGAGCTTTGCACTTGTTGACCAATTCATGACACATGTTATGGCATTTTACAAGACATCTTTGATTAGAGATAATGGAGATAAAATGGAGCACCCAAGTTGGTGAGTTGATTATGACAAGCTTATGATAGCTAGAAGGAATATGTTATTTTTAGCCTATGGACTCATCTTGGTATTTGGGCATTAGATTTTGACTAAGGATTTGGGTGCCACATTTTGAGTGGTTTTAGTTCATGGTTTCCTTTGCTTCTTCTACTTATTGCTTCTCCATGTTTTGCTTTCTTTTATCTAGAAACATGTCCCTTTGAATGTTATAGTTGCTAAAGCATGTCATGCACAACTTTACCTTCCTATAGATGATGAATTAAAGTTATATGTGTGAGATTCTTATTTGTCAAGAGATCAATCTTCAACAATCCAAGGGTGAAAGCCATGCAATAGCCACTAAGATTTCGACACATTGACATAGTCCTAGATATCACATGTATTGTAGGCAAACAAGAAAAATGTTTTATTCAAATAAGTTATTTCAGAGAGTACCTTTTTAATAATTATAACATAGTTGATATTGCATATGAAATTGGTACAAGAGAATCAAAATGAATGCAATGCCTAATACATTAAATTCCAACTTTAGCTAAAAGGCCAAGCCTCTACCTACAACTCATCTATTCTTATACTTTTCTAAATTATATCTTTCATAAGCCAAAACAATAAACAAGGCCAGTACAAGCCAGTACATGAATCTTATTAATTAAGAAAAGGAAAATATTTTATAATGTATTTAAAAAATCTTTTCAAATCCTTAGTGTCAGGGCTTACAAGATATTTATTGTAGATCAAACTTGGAGTAGCATTGGCCAAAAAGCTAGCAAAAATAAAGAATGGTGCCCTTTAGTCGAGGTGAATAAGGTGAATGAATGCATTCCACTATTGAGTTTGAAATTTAAAACATGTAGCGCCTCCTCCACAATTAACAAAATTATCTTAGTTGTTGAGATCCTGATTTTCTTTATTAAGAAGATGTAAAACACAAATAGTCTTAGTAGACACGTTTGCCTTCTATTACTTCTTCGCCACACAATAGGGGTGCCTTTGGCTGGCTAAATAGTGACAATTTTCTTCGGGTGAGTTTTGACTCTTTGTCTCACAAGGAATGACACACAATGTAATGAGGGGCAAAATAAGGACCCGCTATGGGGTGGGAGTCAATTCTTGATGGCTAGGACTTGTCAAATGGGCGTGGGACAAAATCTTGATAGGAAAAGACGTGACCTTAAGAGGGACATGTGGCTGCACAAGATTAATTGGAGAAATAGAGAGTTAGTGTGTGACCCCGTGTCTAACAATGCAAGATACATGACAAGTGTACATAGTATAGAATGAAGGAGCCATTATGAGGTGGGAGCCAATTCTTGATGGTTAGGACCTCTGAGATGGATGGGGGACAAAATCTTGTTAGGAAAAGATGTGACCCGAAGGGAGACATGTGGCTCTGCAAGATTAATTCAAAAAATAGAAAGTTAGTGTGTGACCGCGTGTCTAACAAAGAGTGATGCAGGACAAGTGTACACACCTAGTTAAAAATATCAAGAATCCCCTAGCCAGTAGGTTTGAGTGGAATTGTTGTGCTGTCAAAATGGAGAGCGCTACATGTGTCAATCAAACAAAGGTACGTTTATCAGGAAACCGAGGAGAACCAACCCAATGGGTCAGTACATTGCTTTATTTCTCAACGGTTCCACTGCTATGGATACTACTACTCCCTACGCTTCCACCTCATACCTCATCAATCATCATCATTATCATCATGCCTTGGCCGTACTGGGTGCATGCATAAGGCTCTAGGAGAGAGTAGGGTGAATCGTGATGATGTCGGGTGCACCTGTGTTGATGCATGTATGAAGAAAGCAGGAAGAGGATGAGGATCCAACATAGCCATAGAATTGGGCGGTAGAGCAACATCCTGACAGGAGAGGACACGCCCATAACCAAATCAAACCAAACCAAACCAACCACAGAAAGATTTGCAAATTTCTACATGTGGGCGAGAGAGGGCTTCCGCCGATTGTTTCATCTCTTCTGCGGTAACGGAGGTAACCCATTAACCTATTTCACCCGTCTTCCAATTCCTTACACGACTCGTCTTTCTGCAACACAAAACAACAGAGGAATCTCTTCGGTGGTGGGTGATGTTTTGTGTTGGAGCGCCGAAAGTATTGTTCTTGCTCTCCCAATAACGTGAAAAGCTTTAGAAAGTTGTTTCACTAGTCAAACTTGTTGCGTCTATTCGATTAAGGACAGTTTTTTGTTTTTCTTCTCCAATCTGCAAATGCTTTTGGCAACTATGATTGGGCTGCGGGAATCCGCGATGTGGGTTAAGTGCCAGATCTGAAGTTTTACGTGTTGGGGTGTTATGGGGTTGAACCCGTGACCGTCGGGATTCTATCGGAAGTTTGTTTTGGTAATTGAAGAGGTTTGTGACTCGAAATCGCGAGCATGGCGAAAACAATTCGTTTTCGAGAAGTGTCTCTAAGGGGATCCACGAAGGGGATCGATTTACAGGTTTAGGTTTAGGTTTTAAATTTTGTTCGTTTTGGAGCTTAGTTAAAAGATACCATGGTGGGAAGCCTGATAAAAGTTTGGGTGCCTTTTCTCGCGGCCTGTGAATAAATTTTGATGCACGAGAAGCCAAGGTATTATTTATTGGTGATCTTGAAAATTGGGCGGTGGGGATTGCAATAGATAATAGATAAAGGTGTGTTATGGAGGCGATGGATGCATGTGTTTCGCCATCTCCTTGCAGCTTTCTAGAAGAAAGTGCCGCGGGGATCACCGCGCGACGACGCCTGTCAGATATTAGGCGATTGAAGATGCTCTCGAGCAGCGGCAGTTTTTCCGATGCTGCTGTGAAGAAGCAGTCCCGCAGCAGGAATGCAGCCCACTTGTGCAGTGTTTGTTTCGGTGAGGAGGTGGCATCCGCCGGAGACTCTGCAAATGCCATGGAAATTGTACTCCACTCTCAGGCTCTTTACCCTTCAAGAAGGCTTGTGAGGTCAGTCTCTACGCCTACTGCCTGGAAAGGGGGCTTGTTTTGCACTTGCAATATCAACAAATTCTACATCAGCACCACCAGCAGCACTACTAATGACACTAGTGTTGTTAAATCGGATGCAGAGCCTATGCTTAAAGATTCCAAAGGCGAGATGGCAATCAACATGCCAGAGAGTAAAACGCAAACAAGCGTTGGCCCTCTTGCTGGTAATGAGAGAAATGGGGCCTGTAAAGGTGTTAGTGTCGCTTCTACTGCAACCGCAACTCCAGTTAGTGTTGATGTTAATGTTGCTGCTGAGGAGCCTAAACAGCAGAAAGTTATTCCGCAAAGCAGGCCTTCAAAGGGCGTAGCTTTGCCCAGGGCCAACAGCGAGAGTATAAGCTTGCTATTGAAGGATCCGTGCCCTCCCCACGGGAGCATGTCAATTATTGGTAGAAGACGTGAAATGGAAGATGCTGTTGCAGCTGTGCCTTCATTCTTTTCTCTCCCCAAGCCCACAGCACTGTTGCAGAGCGGCCTTACTGAATTCGCAACTCCTGCGCCTACTCCTCTCCACTTTTTTGGTGTCTATGATGGCCATGGCGGATCACAGGTACATTCATCCTTACCCTATAACAAATAATATCATTGTTCCTTTAATTTGTGGATAGCGACCTACTTTTTCTGTAGGTCATATGAGAACATGACTAATTCCATTGATGTTCATGTGATTTATATGCATTAGAATATTGGTAGATGCCATTTATGTTTCGTTGATTGTCAGGGTTCTTTTTGCAGTGGTTCTAAATCCCGTTTTCTTTTCTATCTCGGAAGAAACGAATGGTCATCTTCTTTGAAAGTAAACGCCAGTTGAATTATAATTAATTGTAACTATTTGTGCTAGATATGGTGAACCTTCCATAGTTTTTTTGTTTATGCAACGGGTGATGTTGGTCATTTTTAGAAGCTATTTTACAGCTGACTTTGTATTCTTCTGAGATGTCTATTCTAGAGTGATTACATTGACTTTAGTCTAGGAACCTTGTTGTCAATGTTACGATGGATATTCATTTTCTGCTGTAGGTCATATGAGGACATGACTAATTCCATTGACGTTCAAGTGATTTATATGCATTAGAATATTGGTAGATGCCATTTATGTTTCGTTGATTGTCAGGGTTCTTTTTGCAGTGGTTCTAAATCCCGTTTTCTTCTCCATCTTGGAAGAAACGAATGGTCATCTTCTTTGAAAGTAAACGCCAGTTGAATTATAATAAATTGTAACTATTTGTGCTAGATATGGTGAACCTTCCAAAGTTTTTTTGTTTATGCAACGGGTGATGCTGATCTTTTTTAGAAGCTATTTTACAGCTGACTTTGTATTCTCCTGAGATACATTCTAGAGTGATTACATTGACTTTTGTCTAGGAACCTTGTTGTCAATGTTACGATGGATATTCATTTTCTGCACTAGGGTGATTGCTTAAATTTATTTGAGTTTTTGTAGGAAATACATCATTTTTTGATTTTATTTGTCTTCTTAAGCTTCAGTAGTTTCCTGCGTCCAATTTTGCAAAAAGTTGTTGATTCTTTATTTTCACAATGTTTAGAAGGAATTTTGCATAGAAACCTTATTGATTTTGGCTTACACACTTTTATGAGCAGGCTTCAATATATTGTAAAAACCTTTTTCATGAGGCTCTTGCTGAGGAGTTGAGGGATGCATCTTCATTTTCCAGAGACTTAAGTTATTGGAGCAAAGTCATGTCTGCTTGCTTCATGAAAATGGATATGGCGGTTGGAGGTATGTGTCCAAATGGAGGCTGCAGTAATGGGGATGTACAAATGGTCAGTGATTGCTGCCAAGATCCAGTTGCACCCGAAAATGTGGGTTCTACGGCTGTTATAGCTGTTGTGAGCCCAACTCAAGTTATTATTGCAAATTGTGGGGATTCTAGAGCAGTATTATCTAGGGGAGGCAAAGCAATCCCTTTATCTAATGACCATAAGGTATTGGCCAAACCAGCAAATATTTGTACTGCTTATTTAGGATTTTGTTTGACCCTTTCCTGGTTCCTATATATTTTTATTTTTAGGTATTTGAGAAGTGGAGAGTCTATTTGGTGCTAATTCTAAAGGTAGACGTTATATGATAATGTGTGTATGATTAATTGAGGTTTTCAAGCTTATTGTACCTTGTTTTTTCACAATTTGCCAAATCTTAGCCTGAACGAGAGGATGAAATGGGCCGTATTGAAGCTGCTGGTGGACGTGTTATTTTTTGGAATGGATATCGTGTTGGAGGCTTTCTTGCCATGTCTAGGGCCCTAGGTTTGTACCAATTACCAATTTTTGATCTATATTTCCTGTTAGTCTGTTTTTGAAAAGTAGTGTATTAACTTTTTGCTTCATGATTTGTTTAAGAGCATATGGAAAACTAATAGTTTGCTTCCATGCGTAAAAGTTAGGAGCTGTTGTTTAGCCAGTGGTCTCACAAATTGTTTTAATTGCTGGTTATTTTAAATTTCTTACTTTCTCTTTATTCACATAATTTTAGATGAAAATTTAGAATGGAAATTACATTGGTAAAAAATTTGGGATGGAAGATTTAATGTGTAGCCATGGGACAAACAAAAGTTTATGCAGTTGCTGCATAACTTCAGTTCCGCCTTTTTGTGTGCGGCTGGTATTTTGCTTCCTAAATTGTAGCCTGTCCTGCTTTTTAGGTGAAGACTCTAAAATATGCTATGTGCTATATGCAAGACATTCATTGAACCATCAGTGTCCTAAAAATAGAAGCTGTAGCCCTTCTGTTGATGCTCTAATAGGCTTTATGGCAAAACTCAAAACTGTTAGGCTTTTCCTTTCATTTGACATCTTAAGGATAATCTTATGTTGCCTTAGTTCAAGCAGTTTTTCCAATTTGCAGCGAGGTTTTAGTTCTAAGTTATTTTTCTGTTATTGATCATGCTGCTCAATATATGGTGTGATAAAGTCACAAAAGTTAAATGTTATGACTCAATGGAATTGGTGTGGTGAATTTTGGGCCAATTTTGTTTAAACGGCAAATCTGTTATGAAAGCTTGATCAAACCCTGTGGTAAAAGCATGTATAATTTTGTAGGGAAAAATGTAAATTAGTATTTAGATGGAAGCCACTATTTTCCATTGGATTGTCCTTGAAGTGACAGTGTTTTGTGTTTTGCCTGCAGGAGATCGATTCTTGAAACGGTATGTGATTTCTGAACCCGAAGTAACATGTACAGAGCGGACACATGAAGATGAGTGCCTCATTCTTGCCAGTGATGGATTATGGGATGTTCTGTCAAATGATACTGTTTGTGAAGTTGCTAGAAAATGTCTTGCTGGCTTTAGACCTCATCGTTCAAAGGGTATTGCAGAAGATACTCCTGTTGGTACAGCAGCTGCTATGCTTACAAAATTGGCTTTAGGACGGGGAAGTGGAGATAACATTAGTGTAGTTGTGATTGATTTGAAAGAAAGAAGAAACAGAAACAGATAATAGTTCTGTTAGAGATACATATTTACATATACATATATAACTCATGTAAACAAAATGCAGGTCATTGGCTATAGCCCTGGTGATCTGTTGAATTGTGCCATTTTTAAGAGTTGTGATTCATAGGAAGGGGAATGGGGACGGCGAGGCTTTGTATAATTGTGATTCTTTTCACCAACAGGAGAGATGCTTTTTCCTCATTCATGCACATGAATGAATGAGCTAACCATCTAGTTAAAAGGTGTGTGCTCTGTCTTTCATATCATGCTGAACAAAGTTTTCATCATTTAAATCCATTATGCATAAACACCTTTGTCGACCTACTCTGCATCTGTAATGCATAATCCAAGATTAAAAATGGATTTCTTTACTTCGTATCTATATGTGGTCAGAGGCAGAACCCAATGCATCATGAATTGAGGCTTTGCAAAAGCTTCAAGAGCATTTTGTAAATGATTTTTTGGAGAATGTCATGGTTTTCGTGCTGAAAACCCACCACTGTTCAGTGTTTTGGTTTTTTGACAATCCAACTTTTGATATATGTAATCCTATTTATCTTGCAATTTTTTAACTAAAATTCTCTTAAAACATCACTGGTTTGTTTTACAGTAACATTATTCCTTGTTTGCTGCAATACTCTACTTATAGGCACAAGGCAGAATAATGTTACAAACTCATAAGGCTTTTTGGATGTCGTTTGTGTACACAGCCTAAGAGCAAGTGATAAATTGAGATCTGCCAAAATTGATAATAATGAGACCAAAGTAAATGTATTTGTTTGTATATTGTACTTTTTTCTCAGGACCTTCTATGGACAGAATCCTGTTTGTGGCAGTTGTGCTTCTGAAATTAGTAAGATGGGGTGCAATTGCAGACACGTTAAGTATCCTTTCCTTTTATGTTGGGTAATTTGTTTAAATTTTTAAGCTCTTTCTCAGAACCTTCTATGGACAGAAATCCTGTTTGTGGCATTTGAGCTTCTGAAATTAGTAAGATGAGGGGCAATTTCAGCCATTTTAAGTATCCTTTCAATCTGGAATCATCTTTCATGTTGGGTGTAATGTTGCTCGGCACTAGTTTAATTGGTTAAATTACTGCTTAATGGTTAAGTAACATTGGTGTCTTGGAAATTCTGCTTTTTATTTTTTCAACGTTCAAATTTCACAACCTTTAAACCTGCAAGATTCTGATATGTTAAGTGGTGAATTTATTTTTTTGGATATTTTACATGCAAGTTGACCCATGGACGGTCATACTTTATTTAAAGGAAATGATTTGGGAAATCTAAAGCCTCAACAAGCTGTCTACCTTCAAAGATTTGACGAGTAAGTATGTATCAAGCAAGCAGCAGGTTCATGTATGGTATAGTTAAATCAAAATGGATGTGGTACATTACATGTACTTGCGCATATTCTTTAGATTAATAAAGTTTACCTTGAAGGGTAAAAATAACACTATTTTAAGTTCCAGTTAAAAAAAAGTCAACTTTACAAAAAATGTAGCACACACTACTATGAATAACCAGTTACACCTTTTGTTTTGTGCAAATTCACCATTAAAATATTGATCTTGCACCTGTTAAAATATTATCTTGTTATTCTGGGGGCTTTACATTAGGTAGTTACTTTTTTTAAAGACGTACAAACTACAGCTTCATATATTATTACATTTATCAGGAATTGGTTCTACATTGTACACATCTGACATTGTAGTTTCGGCTGCTAGCATTATTTATGGAGGATGATGATCTAGGTATGACATTGTTTCATGATGATGTCTAACATATGCATAAACAGTTTGATGTGGTTTTTCAGAAGTGAGATGGTAATAAATGTTTAGATGTAATCATAATTTATAAAGACTTGCAAACTACAGCTTCATATATGCATTGGTGCTACATTGTAGTTGCAGCTGCTAGCGTTGTGTATAGAAGTGATCTAGGTGTGACATTGTTTCATGATGATATCTAATAGGTGCTTAACAGTACATCCTTGTTGTTTACAATATATTTTTAACTTAGTAGTTTGACTCTCATACATGGGCTGGATGCTTGTATTATTTGAGTCTCCTGCACTTGGGAATATCTCTTGTGATGACACTATGAATCCATTTTTGGAAAAGTAACACGAGATCTGGAAAGGCTGAGGGAGTTGAGAGTTCTATCGAGACAAATAGGGCTGTCCACTCTCTCCTATTCTTCTATTTATAGGCGACATCATTGAGATATCCCACTCAGAGAAAGGACTCGATAATCTCTCCTATTCTTCTATTTATAGGTGACATCATTGAGATATCCCACTCAGAGAAAGGACTCGATAATCAACTAGATATTTTAGCATCCTTCTGTGATATGCACAGACTTAAGGTAAATTTAGATAAAACAAAAGTATGGTTTTCAACACCTTCCAAATGTGGTCTTATATACGGATCTTAAAAGATATTTTAGCATCCTTCTGTGATATGCACAGACTTGAGGTATAAATTTAGATAAAACAAAAGTATGGTTTTGAACACTTCCAAATGTGTCTTATATACAGATCTGAAAAGATTGAGGTGTTATGTGTATATGACTGTTTAGGGGTTCTTTTTATTAGTCCACTGCTGAGCTTGATCCCAATATTAAATTCCAGTTTGAGTAAGGAATATGCAGTCCTAAACAACTCCAAGAATAGTGCTTGCAGCTTCACTTTAAAGACATTTTGACAAGAGAATAGATTTTTTAATTTTCTAATTGCATCTAGTCTCCTATATGGGGTTGAGGTTTGGGGGCCTTTGAGAAAGCATATTGTGATCAGCCATACATATCTATTCTTGATGACCATACATATCTATTCTTGATGATATCCAAACATTTACATGTCTAAAGCTCAGCTTCTCACAACATCATTCTTAAATAGTGACATGGTGTCAATCTATAATAATTTACTAGGTAGTGATTGTAATACACTTGGTAATTATGCAAATTGGTAATTTTAATATCCATATTTTGCATTCAGATCCTCGATGAAACATGTGACTACTTCAGTTGGTATGGGAAAAGCCTCTTCATTTCTTGACCTAATAGGTATTTGCATTGAAAGGCCCCCTCCATACTTTCTAAGAGATGTATTAGAAATATCCAAGAGAGACAAGAATGAGCATTCGAGATGAGATTTTCTAATCCTGCTTCTGGTACCTGCAGATTTAGCCTCTCTATGGAGTTTCAATGCTATTGCAGTTCGTACCTCCCTTGTAAGGATAGGGTACTCTCAAGTCGACTACTCTTTACTACTGCATTTTTGGCTTTTTTTGGCATTTTTAGGGTTTGTGCACATCAATTCTGAATCAAGAGAGATCACCACAATTTAGGAGTACATTGTACTTGTTAGAATTGTTCCATAAAACTGGAGTTCTTCGATCAATTTGTATTCAGATACTCTTCTTAATATGTGAAGGGATGATTCTTTTGTCGCTTTGGAAACATAACTCCTTACAGGTCTTCATGACCTACAAATGCCGGAGTTGCCTTTAACTTTTATTTCAAGAGATCTGCAACATAATCATTGTACTTGCGAGAATTGTTCCTCAGTTGAAATCCTTCTGGATCATTTTGTATTTAGACTCTCCTTACAATGGGATCAAGTGAGTCATGAATTTTAGAATCTTGAGCATCTCCTTGTGGGCTTTCATGACCTACAAGGCCTAGAGATGCCTTGCACTTTTATCTGAAGAGATCTTCAGCCTACGTAACTGTTTTACTGTCAAGGTTTCCTCATTGATAATGGAAGAATGGCTATTTATTCATTTGTCATTCTAATCTATGCTAGCTTGCAATAAAATGATTGGGTTTCTTTTCTGAACTACTGTGGTTTGAGTGGGCGGAGAAATGATGAGAACGTTGTTATATCAAAAAAGGATATGATCTGATTTTGCGACTGTTTTGCTGTCAAGGTTTCCTCAGTGATAATGATATAATGATTATTTATTTATTTATTTGTAATTCTATTCTAATCTATGGCAGGTTGCAATAAAATGGTTGGGTTCCTTTTCTGAACTACTGTAGTTTGAGTAGGCGGAGATAGGGTATGTTCTGATTTTACCTTCTCAACGCAGTTTGTATGCACGACTTATGATTGAGTAGGTGAGTAACACATCTAATCTAATGGGCTCTCTTAGTTGAATACAAATAATTCTAGTTGTAGAGTTATTGTTGTGAAATCACTCAGCTGTCTAAGGTTTCCTCAGTGATAATGATATAATGATTATTTATTTGTAATTCTATTCTAATCTATGGCAGGTTGCAATAAAATGGTTGGGTTCCTTTTCTGAACTACTGTAGTTTGAGTAGGCGGAGATAGGCTATGTTCTGATTTTACCTTCTCAACGCAGTTTATATGCATGACTTATTTTAAAAGAGGAGTTAGAATTACTACATTGTTTGTGTAGGTGAGTAACACATCTAATCTAATGGACTCTCTTAGTTGAATACAAATAATTCTAGTTGTAGAGTTATTGTTGTGAAATCACTCAGCTCTCTCAAGTGGTTATATGGTTATCAGGTTATCAAACATGAATGCCATTTCATTAACAAATTCCTCCCAACTTGTCTACTATTATCTCCTATGTTTTCATCATTTAAGCTGACCTCACCTGTTGCATTAGATAAGGCAATATGTTGAAGGTGGCAATCAAAGGGAGATGCTTAAACGAGAGAGGGCAACACCCATTCTGTTGCCAATTCATCCACCACCTGAACCTTCAAATTAGCATCAAAGATAGCATGGATATATACCAACTTATCACTACCAGGAGATACTAATCCATCTTCACCCAGAATGTGTTTCATATATAATAAACACTTCATATTTAATAAAAATCAAAAACTTTTAAATCAATCTTTATAACTGCCTTGTTATTGTCTTTTCAACCATCCAATCTTCAAACCTCTGCTCAAAGCCCTTTCTCTACATGCTAATCAACACTTCATAGTCCCTACATTTCATACTCTGTAAATAAACCTTTTTACAAACATGTCTCCTATAACATTACAATTATTAAAAATTAAGCCTTCCATACTTGAAATATTTACAGGGATGCATATAATAGTTCCCACGTGCCAACATATGTAATCTCATCAGCAAAACGCTAGCCTTAAAATATTATTTACAACGAGCAAAAGTTCAAAGGAAACAATGTCTTAGAAATAACCAAATCCTCCAAAATAGCTTTTATCGTCCGATCATAATTCTTCATTAAGGTTTGCTGAGAAAGTGCTTTGGTTCACTCCATTGTTTAGGCAGTTAGTACCCAACTACACTCATGTAGAGAATGCATGTACTTCACCTTCTTGAAGCTTCTTGCCACAGTATCAATCTCTTCAAAAAGATTCCTAAGTGGCCAATCATCTAATGAGCCCTTTTCACGGCCATGTATCACCCCACCTTCAAATTTCCTTCTACCTCTAAATAATCATAATTAGATGTTTTTGGCCATTTTCATTCATTCCATAAGTTCCAAGGTTTTCACTTTGGTTATTTGTTTTCATGCTAAGAAAATGACCTTCCATCCTTAACATTGCTGGACAAGAATTTGTTGAAAACAAGGTGGAACTAAGTTGCAATATTAAATTATGTTTGTGTATTCAAATCTGAAAATAAGATTACCAAATCAGATTATATGTATGTGATTGTACATTCATCATAATAAAAAAATTAGTAAACAAATATGACAAGATATACGTGGAGAAACCCTTTTAGGAAAAAACTCCACACGAGAAAATATAGCAAGTATATTATTTATCTTCACAAGAGGGATACACCACAATACAATTTCTTGTTGATCTCCTACAATTCGGATGCTTCCATACACTCACAAATAACACATGATACAATTACCATTTCAAGGCTCCAATTTATAGAAATTGTGGGAGGCAAAACCACAATGGTAAATCGAAACAAGAGGTGCCAAAACCATTTGCAAAAACCCACGCCCCATCCTTGGAGAATCAAGAGTCATGAAAATACATTAATTAATGTGCACAAGGCTTCAACATGGGCGCCTAACCCATAGCCTCATCATCTTCTACCATTCAGGATGCTTCGATGACTGTTCAACTTTCAGATGGAGAACCAATAGACACTTGTTTCCCTCCAAACTTGGCACCCCATTCAAGATCCTTCACATTCCCAATGTGGACCCTTAGGAGGGAGAATTTGTCCTCTTATGATGTGTAACCTCCACCAACATTAAATTTCCTCTTGAAAATATAATTTCAATATTGTCAATATTAAATACTTTTCTCTCTTGTCCCCTAAGACGCTTTCCAAGAAACATGGAGACATAAATAATGACATAAGTTTGCAAGGTAATGTCACCAAATCTAACAATTTTTTTTCTTTCTATCTCATCAAAATTTAAGGTTAACGAACCTCTAATTCAACTTAAATCATACAACATTTTTCGTTCTCTTTTAATTGTCTATTACTTCATCAATGAGAATATAAGAACAATACTATTTATTTTCATTTAAAAAACTTCCCACAAATCATTTGAAAATATAAAATACAATTTTATTGATTTCAACAAAACTTCTAATACAACAATTTTGTTTTCATTTATGGGACTGTTAGTCTCATTTTTAACCTTGACAATTTTAAAACTTTTTGTGCTCATGGAATTGATATGTGCCTTCAAGTTTGTTATCCCCCATTATGTATTGATGATAAATCTCGTAGTAAGTTCATTTGTGATGTCAGCTAGTGTGAGTTAAAAATGTCAAATGCTTGTATCATTTGTCCTTGGTCACAATTGATCTCAATCATTATCAAAGGTTAAGTCAATTGTCAAATCGAAGTTGTCGATTTATGTTTTGCAAGTATTTCTAATTTCATTTTTTTTTGCCAAGTTACAAATGGAGAACTTTTTGGTTCTCAAAATTTGCAAAGTGCAAAGATTTTATGAAAATTCAAAATGTACAATGTTGTACATGACAAGTTTTTTGATTTTCATAATTGTAGGTTGTTAGAAGTTTTTGGATACTAAAATGCATGTTGGTGGCATGAATTGTTAAACTTTTATGATTTCCAAAAGTGTAGTAGGTTGTAATGAAATAACTTGCACAATAGAAGAATATGATAGGAAATATTCTGCAAATACTTGATAATAACTAAGAATGGCAAGCCACTTCGAGGGGGAAAACCTCCAAATATCTCCAATGAGAATACATTTCACGATAAAATGATGAAATATGACTCACTACCTCCTATATATATACCTTATTTATGCCTAGAATATCACTAGGCCGACTTAGATAACCCTATATAAACTCTAGGCAGACCTAATTAACTAAATAACGATATAATAATGATAATATGACTTAATTAAGAGTCAAGATAGCCACAAACCGACTATTCATAATTTAATGTACTCTAATATTAAGAGCATAACATAGATAACACATAGGGAGACTTTTCTAGAATTACAAGTTACAACTAACATAAACTCCCTAAATCTTGAAATAGTGCAAAATGTGAAGTTGAGTTCCAACCTTGAACTTCACAAAGGTAAAGTGCAAAGTGATTGCACTATGCAACAAAAAGGTCAAATGGAATATCACAATTTTTTGGCATTTCCTTCATTTTCAAAACCTTCAAAAGGTGATGATCAATGAATTCTTATTATAACTTATGAAAATTCACTGTCAATTAGTGTTAGCACTTTACATAATTTTATAACTCATGAAAATATTGATGGCAATCTTAATCTAGGATTTTCAAAGTTCTCTAACTTCTCAAAACATCAAGGCATACAACTCATCAATAGTTTTGCTAGTTTGCAAACCTTGTGAAACTTCAATGTGCTTGTGCTAGAGGAGAATTTCATCTTTCTTAGACAATTTGTGGTTGTTGCAACCTCCAATTTGCACAAAAATAGAAGTTTTAGGATGAATTGTGGGCATCCATCAAGACACAAAGGAGAGATTTTATCAATTATAATTACAAAGGCCACAATGATTGCAAGATATGCATAGAATGGATTTATTGAACCAAGCTTTAGAAACTTTCAAGTAAATGCATTTGGTAGGTGTAAAGCCAAATCTCCACACCCTTTACTAATTTCCTCCATATTTAGGCAAAGATGAGACCTTTGGAACATGATGTTGAAAACTATCAAGCATCCGATTTAGCACATTTTGGATTCAAGATTCATATGGAATTACAAGTTATCTTTGCCTATTAAATTATGCATGTTTGGCGTTTGTAGATGTCATTTAGTATGTAATAGTGGAAATTGAAACAAATGGTTAGTTCCAGAGAGTTATGGATGCATATGCAATTGTAAAATTGACTATTTTTTATTAGATAAAAAATATACAATCCTCCAATCATCCTTGATGTTTTTTTCCATGAAATTTCCAGTTGTAGATTGATTGGTGCTATCATAAGGTCCTAATTTATCATAACACTTTTGAATTTTCACTTAGCACTATTACAAATGAATTTCAAGAAAATTAAAATTTTAAATAGTTACAAAAGAAGGGTTGTATATATGAAATTATTTTTTAAAGGGGTTCTTTCTTTGTGACTTTTTCATTCACAAACACTTGTACAAGAGCAACGAGATGCTTGATCTATCTTCTTAAAATTTCAATAAAGAGAAATATTATTGGATCACGAGGCTGTGTATAGTTTCTTTATGTTATAGATTTTCTTAAGTCAATTTTGTAACCATTCTCTAGAATATTTTCTATCATGTGGTGGATGGAATACATTTTAACACAACAAGGGATGTGATACTATATGTTTTTAGAACTATAAGTTTGGAAATTCTGGGTGAATGTCTCCTTATATTAGGTAGCATCTCTTCATTTAAATTTTTGTTACAGTTTTTTTGAAATCATCTTTTTGTGAGAATAAAATTTTGTATTTTTTTCTATTATCTATTCTTTCATGTTTTTGGGAAAAACTAGGTTATTGGCCCCATGTTAGCCAATTCTAAATTTTCCTCTTCTTGTTTCAGTTTTAGTTTATATGTCTATCCTACTTTCTGACTAAAAGCCCCTAAGAAATATTCATTTTTATCTTATGAGGGAACTACCCCTCTCAAATTTAAAGAAAGATTGCTAATCCAATAGTGATCTTTTCAATTGTTGTAAACTTTGTCGCTATTCATTGGGCAAGTCAGGTTATTTTTAACAAACTATTGTAATGAAAAATTTGTTTACCAATAGATTTTTGGCAACATTGTTGGTGATCCGAAGTGTTAGTACATTTCAAATTTCTAAAAATCTAAGTTATCTCCTCAACTTTTGTAAACTTTGGTGCTATTTATTAGGTGAATTAGGCTATTTTCAACAAAATATTGTAGCGATAAATCTCTTTACTAACAAAATTTTGGCGACTGTCAATTATTCAAAGTGATGTGCATTTTAGATTTCAAAAAATCTAAGTTACCTCCCCTAGAATAGAGGTTGATGACTTTGTATGATGAAGCCTACTTAGAACAATTTATTTGGTGAGAGAACTCGTTAGAATGAGATATATGTTGTCATCTTTTCTTAGGTTTACATCATGACATTGGTTGTTCCTTAGCCATAGGGAAATCATTTTAGGTCTCTATCATTGACTCAATATACAACCTTATCCTTAGGTTCCAGAAAGAACTTGAAGTTTATTGGAGAAAGTTCATAGGATGCAAAAAATCACATTCAAGCATTCACTGTGGCTTGTGGTATTTTAGGGGTTGAAAAGGAAAATTTATTTGTATGTTTATTCATTGAAACCCTTGTTGAACCAACAACCAATTGGTTTTAACATTTGGAGGATAAATGCATTACAAACATGGATAGCTAAAAAAATAAATTTCTTGACAAGTTTAAATTAGTTATTAATGTAGGTTCATTGTTGTCTTAATATATTTAGATAGAAGAAAGAAGGAGATTCCACAAGAGACTTTGTGGAACAATTTAATAAAATTTTGAAACAAATTCCTCATGCCTATAGTCATGTAAAAAAATCTTTATTTTTATCTCTGCATTGTATCTTGAAGTTGAATTCCTTTTGAGACAAAATAAGGTATGTGATCTTGAAGTTTCCCAATGAGAAGTTATTAAAATTAAGGATTATTTTATTTTTGGGTTAAGGAAAGAAAATTAGATTTAAAAATATACTCTACACAAAGAGCCCATGAAGAAATTTTCATGCGAGAACAAAGTCATCATCATGTTCAACAAAGTTTTAAGAGGAAAAAACAAATCTATTAGCTACTTTGAATGAATGTTTTAATTTCATATTTTTGGGTGAAGAGCAATTTTCAAGGAATAGCACAATTGATTTAGTGGTTGATCTTTATGTTGAGAAAGATGTTGAAGTATATAATTTTTGATATGAGGAAAGTGATGATAAACTTGATATTTCTTCAAATGATGAAGAATACTATATTCCTTCATACTCCTTATTCAAGCAATGCTCATCATCTCACACAAATTGAAAATGTAAATACATTCTCCACTCAAAAAATTATTGTCATTGGTCAATCTAATGACAATGTGAATTATAGAAAGGAAATAATTAATGATGCTCCATTATGCCTTTATCTCCTAGATTGGAAGTTTTCACTTTTGAAATCACTGAAGAACCAATAGAGAGCAATGCAGCTATAAGAAATATTGAAGAAACAATTGAAGACAAGGAGCATGGAGACAAAACAACAAACATCTTTATCTCGACATATGTGCAGTTTAAGCTTTGTAGAGAATTCAAGATTAGAAACAACCCTCTTTTTGAAAATTCTAGTGTTGAAGAGATCCCTATATCAGATATCATGACTTCATTTTTTTGTTTCTCTTCATGTTGATTTTCCAAGCCACACGTATGTTGAATAAGAGAAATATATGTATATGTTTGATAATTTTAATTATAAATAAATGCAAGGAACTGAGCAATCTAATATAGAAACCATTAAACAAGAAATCATAGATAACATTGAAAACTGTATAGCTATCAAAGAAATGATATGGGTAATTATGAAGAAGTGAAGAATTATCAGACATATGAAAATGCTCAATCTCATGACGTTTTTATCCCAAAATGGTACTGTGAAGATTCAAATGATTAACATTCTTTTAGGAGATAAAGTCATTCCTTCTTCATTAATTATGTAAGAGGCTTCCTAAGCTAATAATATCATGATCCAAGTTTATTATTTTATTTTTCTTGTGTTATCATTAGATGATGGCATTTCTAAGTTCACAACAACAAAAAGAGAGAGGGAAGAAGGTTCTCTTTATCAAAGATGACCCTTTGCTTATAGAAATAATGGTGCATAAGATAAATTTGTAGCTAAGACTTGTAGAATTTTCCTCACCTTATGTTATGTATCAATCATACCTAATTCATGAATTTTCCTCCTTGGATTCAAATAATTAGAAATGCATTCACATACAAGACAATGATATATTTCATGTAATACAAGGGAATATGATTGATGATTTATGGGATGGTATTGATGTGGTTCAAGAGGCTTTAAAAGTTTATGATGATAAATGGTTGTTTGGATATAATTCATTATTTAGGGAGTTCTTACATTTCATAAATTTCAAATCTCTCATTATGATCACAATGTATCTTTTGAGTTCATAGGTATTCAAAGAAAAATTCATTGTCCTACCTCAACTCCTATTTTTCTCAACCTTGTCAATGGGTTCATGTAATCCTCTTGAAGTATTTGATTTTAGTTTTTAGGAGTTTTTGTCGTGTCTATTTTGATTTTAGTTTTTAGGAGTCTTGTTCTTCATCCTAGTTTGGGGTTGCATCAAGTCTCTTTCTCTTCCTATTTGTACTGTACACTATTTTTGACGTTGTGGCCCAATGGATAAGTTACCAATCTTTCTAGAGATTCTAGGTTCCTTATGCACCCTTTATAGCCCTTGTCTCTAGTCAGAGCTAGTGTTGGTCTTATTTCTAAATTAAGCAATTTTAAAACTTTTTATGCTCATGGAATCGACACGTGTCTTCAAGTCATTATCCCACATTATGTGTTGATGATAAATTGCATGTTAAATTCCTTTGTGATGTTAGCTAGTGTGAGTTATTGGTGTCAAATTATTTTATCATTTATCCTCAGTTGCAAATGATCCCAATCATTCTGAAATGTTAAGTCACTTTCCAAATTGAATTTGTTGATTTATGTTCATAGTTGTAAGTTATTTTTAGTTTCCAAAATTTTCTACAAGTTACAAATGGATTTTTTTTTGGTTTTTGAAATATGCAAAGTGTGAAGGTTTGTTGAAAGTCTAGAATGCACTGTGTTGTAGATGGAAAAAGTTTTCTAGTTTTTATAATTGTAGCTTGTTATAAGTTTTCAATCACTGAAATGTATGTTAATAGTGTGAGTTAAAATTTTTTGATTTATGAAAGTGTAGTTATAGGTTGTAGATGGGGATACTTTTTTAGAAATCAAGTTGTAGCTTTTGTAAAATCCATGAATCCTAAAATAGTGCATAATGTGAAGTTGAGTTCCAACCCCAAACTTCACAAAGGTAAAGTGCAAAATGTTATTTTTTTCTAAACCTTAGAATGCATTAGGCAAAAAAAAATAGTAATAGGAAATATCACAAAGTTCATTTTTTCTTTGGTTTTTAAAACCTTTGAGGTTTAACAAGTTCTCATAACTTCTCAAACCCCAACACTAAGTGTTGGCACTTTACATAGTATCTAAATTGCCAAAATATTAATGACAATCTTAATTAGAGGTTTTCAAAGTTCTCTTACTCTTTGAAATGCCAACACATAGAACTCATTAGTAGTTTTGTTGGTTGCAAATCTCGTGAAACCCCAATGCACTTGCACAAAATAAAAGTTTTAGGGTAGATTGTGAATGCTTATCAAGACATGAAGGAGGATTTTATTAGATATTGTTGCAAATACTAGAATGATTATAGGATATGCACATAATGGATTTATTGAGCCAAACTTTAGGAAATTTTAGGTAAATGCATTTGGTAGTTGTAAACAAAAATCTCCACATCCTTTACTAGTTTCCTCCATATTTCTACAAAGATAAAAGATTTGGAAAATGGAATAAAAAACTTTCAAGCAACCAATTTAGTACATTTTTAATTCAAGATTCATATTAAATTACAATTTACTTTTGTTTTTTAGACTATGCAACTATGCAGCTTTGGTGTTTGTAGGTGACATCTAGTATGCAGTAGCATAAACTAAAATAAATGGTCAAATTTTGAGAGTTATGAATACAAATGCAACTGGAAAAGTGATTGTTCCTTGTGAGATCATAGATCTATAGTTCTTCAATCATCATTGATGATTTATTTTTTCATAAAAATTCTAGTTGTAGATTGATTAGCATCATCCTAAGGTCTTAATTTCTTACTACACTTTTAA
This sequence comes from Sequoia sempervirens, assembly GCA_007258455.2. Classification (NCBI taxonomy): domain Eukaryota; kingdom Viridiplantae; phylum Streptophyta; class Pinopsida; order Cupressales; family Cupressaceae; genus Sequoia; species Sequoia sempervirens. Next base: position 214,023,810 of record VDFB02000007.1, on the reverse strand, counting down.
AATTCTAGTAACCTTTATGACTTAAATATGAATTTTGAACTAGAAAATAAAAATTTCAAGAAATAATTATGCAGTTGTTACAAATGAATTTCAAGAAAATCGAAATCTTAAACAACAATTATGGAGTTATGAAAGAAGGATAATATCCATGAGATTATTTTATAAAGAGACTTTTTCCCTAAGACCTTTTCATTCAAAAAAAATGTATAGGAGCAAAGAGAGATTTTGAGCTCTCCTTTTTAAATTTCAATAAAGGGGAATATTGTTGGATTGTGAGACTATACATTGTTTCTTTATGTTGTAAAATTTTCTTATGTTAAGTTTGTATCCATTCTCTAAAATATTTCTTATTATATGGTGGATGGAATAAGTTTTAGTGCAAAAATGAATGTACTATTAGGTGTTCTTAGAACTACGAGTTTGAAAATTCTAGGTAAATGTACTATTTCTTATGTTAGGTAGCATCTCCTTATTTAAACCTTTGTTGTAGCTTTCCTTTGAAATCATCTTTCTATATAAATAAATAGTTATATTTGTTCCTCTTTTTTTTTGTTATCTATGATTCTTTATTTTCTAGGAAAAAACTAGGTTCTTGGCCCCATGTTATGAATTGAAGGCTAAAATCACACAAGAGGCCCAAATGACCTAATATGATATGAATCTAGGTTCTTTAAGATGACAAGATTCATTTTTTTGTTTTCATCATAGGTTCTTTAGTTTTAAATGTTGTTTGGTTTCAAGATTGATAGGAAAGGCATGCAAGGATGGATACCCTTGAAACTCTGAAACTTTGATAAGGTGAAAAATACACCAAGACTAAGGAAAACACCAATATTACCCAAAATTTATTTATTTTATAGGTTTTAGGAATTAATTTACATCAAGGGGACCTAATTAAGATATATCAAATTAGTCAACAACAATAAATAAAAAATTCCCGATTTGGGTCCGGTTGCCTAATCTCCCTCTTCACCTTTGGATTGACTCTCTCCTGGAGGAGGTTGGGGAAGCCCTAGGTGATTTTTTAACTGTGGACAATGAATTCTATGATCTTTATCACTCTACCTTTGCCCGAATACTTGTTGAAATTGATGTCTCAAAAGGACTGCCTGCCAAGGTTCTCTTAAAATCTTCTAGGGGGTCTTGGATCCAATCGTTGGATTATGAGGGGGTCCCTTTCCGCTGTAGAAGATGCTTCAAAACAGGACATGCTACTGCTCAATGTGGATTTGAGAAGAAGACTAAGACAACTACTTGGTGGAATGGCACTTCTCTACAACATTACACGGTGGAGAAGAAATCTGATCAGCTTAGGAGCTTCTCTGAGGTGGTGGCTTCTGATTCACATGCTGCTGGGGCTTCTAACTCACATGCTGCTGGGGTTTCTAATTCACTTGCTGCTGGGGCTTCTGATTCACTGGTTGCTGGGGTTTTGACTGCTGGGGTTTCTCCTTCCTCTGCTGGGGAAGCTACCATGATAAATCATATTGAGCATACAACTAGACCAGTTTCTGTCTCTACTGATGGTGCTTTGTTTCCAACCTCTGATTGCTCTCCGGTTATTTCCACACCTAATTAGGCGAACTATGATGTTACCTCCCGGGTTGCGGATTTTCATCCTCAGGAAATTGATGGGCTGGCTTGGCAGGCTAAGGCAGCACAAGTTGAAGAAGGCTGGACCACTGTTACTGGAAAAAAATCTAAACCCTCTGGGCCTTCTTTCGATATGACTCTTCGCTCCAACAAACGAAACTCTAATTGTAAAACCTAATGGTGTTTGTTTGTGAGCTGGTTTTTTGTTGACTGCAGGCTGTCTTTTCTGCAGTCTAGTTTTTTTGGCTTTTTAAAGTTGTTTGGCTTTTGGTTGTAATGGGTTCCGAATCCCATCAAAATCTGTTTTCCCCAATTTCAAAAACAATAAATAAAAAATGAATAAGACATAAAAGGGAAGGGAGTCAAGAAAAAATTAACATTACATATTTGAGTCCTAAGAGGCTTTGATTGGGGACATGTATGTTTTACAAGCAAAGCAAGAATCCATATACTTGGGAGAAGACTAAAAATGAGGAAGGATAGGGACCAATATTGAATTACTCTTCACCATGATAGACAAGGGTAATGGTTGCACAAACACAATAGTATATACAACACAAGACATGAACACAAGAAACATGTATAAGGAGACTTATTATTGCTCATATAAAATATTACTTTAAATGTTGGTCATGGATAGGTAGCTTCATCAAGCTCCTTTCCAAGTCCTTCAAATAATATATATTTCCTCCATAAAATTCTACAACTTCATATGATCCTAGCCATAAGGGATCAAACTTGCCATGTTTTCCTTTGTCCTTAGATCTTGCATTCCACATGAGGACCAAATCTTTCCTTTTTCTTGCAACTCTATCAATTCCATGACCCTGTTAAATATTGCAACATCTTCTATGTCACCAATATCTTACAACAACACATATATATTTTAAAGGATTAAACACTTTTGAATCAGAGATATGAATTAGTGAGGTCAGAAATAGGGGATGTCATCCCCAATATAAACATTCAACAATAACACCCTAGTGGGGTTTGGACCTTGATGGAAAGAACAACAACACCACAACTTAACCATCACATTATGCCACTATTGTTTACAATAACTAATATATTGGTTGTCCTAAATTGATTAGAATCTTTGCATCTGTCTCATAAACAATTTCAAATGGATTCATGATGATTGAAACGTCATAGGCTACCATAGTTTATCATTCCATATTTTTTGGTTTAGGGTCAATGCCCTCTTAATTATTTTTATGAGACTCTTGTTACTAGACTCAATTGGTCCTGTTGTCATGTAGATTTGCACCCTTGCTAAGTATCTAGCTCAACATTCTAATGCAACATAGAAACACTCTAGGGCTTGTGGGTTTCCATAGCTTGGAGTGAATCTCCAGAGGGGTTTGGTTCCCTTGTTGCAATCACCAAAATTTAATCTATGCTACTGCTGCTACTGAGGAAAAAAGATAAGGAAAATAACTTGAAATTGGAACTAATATTACTAAGGTGATGCACTAGAATTATTTCTAAGACCTATGCCACTACTTTGATACACATAAGACCAATGATTCCAATATATTTACATAATTCAAGCTTCAACATACTCATGTATCGGTGTTTCATAGAAACGTTATGTTTTACAAAGTCTTAGAAGGAAGAAAGAAAAGTATTCTTCATAGATACAAGCTGTTTACATGTTAACAAAGACTATAACCTACTCAAAATATGCTTTTCTATTTAAAAGTGTCAAAGATAAGACATTCATTAAAGGATTCATGCAATAAAATCATATAAATAACATCAATTACCAACTCACACAATAAAAAAAAGGTTTGAAGGTAGATTTTTATTATTATTATTGATCAACAGATGTTCTCACAGTATTACATAGTCAGAAAATACACTAATATTGCCTTCCAAGCTGAATTTTACATTGATTTTCAGTCATGAGATGATTGGTTTTGAGTTACAAAACTACATTTGATAGAAAAAGAACCATATCAATTACAATCTCCCTTTCAAATATGTAAGAACTATCTCCAAATAGACTTAGGCATCCCATTTCAACTGCCCCTAGCTCCCTATCATCTAGGAACATGTAATAAAGGAAAGAAATGTCAAGTTTCCTCATTTATGTGCTAGATCAAACCTCTACTTGGGTGCCCAACTACGTGCTCCTCCTTTTAAGCTCCTCAAAATTCTCCATGATATTGGTTATTGAAGAATTCCTTGATTCTTTGACTTTATCCATCAGAAGAAACTCGTAGATGCTTGTAGATGAGGATGACTAGTCAAACTACCCCCTATATATCTTCAACTTCTCCTATATTCCCTTTAACTTCCTTCCAACTCCTCCAACTGGTCCCTATATATTTGCAACTTGTTGCCCAAGTCATCAAGTTGCTTTAGATGCTCTTCCATGCTAATAACACTCTTTCAAATTGCCAAAACCCACTAGCCACATTCATAGGACATATGCGAAGCTTAACAATGATTGAATGTTTCATGAGGGCATAGGAGATCACTTAGGCATCAATTTTGTCACGTCTTCATTCACTGTCACTTGTTGTGGGATTCATTAATCCCTAACCAACATTATATCTCAATCCACAATTATTATAACTTTAATGGATTGTCATGGAGCTTGACTATCATGTACATATTATCATTCTCTCCTCTCGATGCCACCACAATCCTATGGGCTAGGACTTAAGATCTTCTAAGAGTTCACATAGTTGTAGTCTCTTATATTGCTAAACTCTAAATTGCCTTTTGTTTATGAGAACTCTGTTCCACCTTGGAAAAATGTCTTCAAACTTGCATACCTGTTACACGTTAAGATGTTCATTTATGTTATGATAGATCCCCTTTTTTATAAGCATTTCCATGAGAATTGTGCCTCATGAAGACCCTATCAATGCCTTGACATTGTCATACCCTTTCATATTGTTGGCCTTCTCATGATATCTGTCATGTCCCCAAAATCGTGACAAAGAGCATACTTAAAATCATTAACCATTTGAACATCTTTATAATTATAATTGTCCAAGACAATATGATTTTATGTTTATATTCTATATATTTTTAATATTTATTTTATTATTTAAATGGCTAATATTTATAACATTGTTTATAATCTTTATAATTATAATATTGTCTTGGAAAATTATAATTATAACGATGTTCAAATGGTTGACAATTTTAAGTATGCTCTTTGTCACTATTTTGGGGACATGACAATATCCATGATTAATACCATCACTATTCTTCAATGACCCGTATGTCACAGTAGTGTAAGGGTTCCACTTTGTAAGGTAGAAATGCCTTTGAAGAGTTACCAATGACAATAGACAACCATTCATACTTTCTCTTTTGTATCTAGATTGTATATTGTATTCTATTATCACAGGCCTATTTATCTAGTATACCTCTCTATCCACCATAATGACTAAACTACCTTCATTACTATCATATTTATCCTTTGAATAACCCACCCCAGTTTTCCCTTTCTTGTCATGAATATACTGTCATTAAGGAACTATCATATCTCATGAAATGAGTGTTCATTTGCCGACTGTCTTTTAGAGGATTTACCACTGTATTTGAATACAATTATTTCATGAACTGCCTTGTTATCTTCATTATAGACTCTCATTGTGCTTGATGGTATTTGACTGTCCCTCCATTCATTATAGATTGTGTTTTGATAGTCATAGCATTTTGACTTCTTGTGTATTATCAAGTATCACTATCATCAAATATTTCTCTACGCCTTTGTCTTCATGTCATTTTAAGTGCTTTGATATGACTGTCAAATCTTCATGGAACCATATGCATTGTTTCTTTCCAACTTCTCACTGTCATCTTATTCTTTGGATGTTGACTGTCAATCTTGGCTATGACACATGGTCTATTTGTATAGACCATCCTTAACATGTTTGTTATGATGCAATGAGAACTTCATACTATCACCAAGTTCCATGTCTTAGCTTGATGTTCAATATCTTCTCACCATCTTCATAGCATTGCATAGCAACAATGAACCTATTTCTTGATTTTCATACTTTTTGTCATTGTAGCCTATGAAGTCTTCTTCCAAAAATTCTAAATAATACATACATTTGTGTACAACAACTTGACTTTTAATTACCTCCTTCACTCTTTTTTGCTATTGTTCATGCTCAAACTATCTCTTATGCTATCCTTTGGGATTGTCACACTTTTGAAAGTTCAATTCTTCATGACTTTTTCTTCATACCTCACTATCATACTTATTTTGATAACACTGTCATTGTCACTTTAATATTTTTATTTGAAAACATAAGACATGTAAGTCACTTCGAGCATTTGTTCCTTGTAATATTCTATAGGTCCCAAAAACTTGTTGCCATATGAATATTGTTAAGGTATGGACCATTTGTACAATGTGACTACATTCATTCTCATGGAACTTGGATTTTAACTGTGAACTATGAAAAACACTTTTACTATAACTTTGTTCTCTCCATGTGACGATTATACCCTTGTGAACACTATTCTCATGCACCCTTGCTTTTTAAAAGGCCACATAACTACCTCATATCACTGTTACCCAACATTGCCATGTAATATTTGCTTTAGGAAAACTATCCATTGTCTTTAGACCTCTATCATTAGGTCTCTATCCATGGCAACCTAGGGACTGTTATTAACATGACTGTATCTTTCTCACTACTTTATTCTATTCTCCCTAAGGGGCTCCTCTCAAGACTGATTTTTGAAGCTTTCTTCTTTTGATCAAGTTCTTTAATAACTTTGTGAATCTTTGATTTGTCATTCTCAATGATGCTCTTTTTTTTTAACAAAATATTATTGTACTCATCCTTTGCCTTTTCAAACAATTGCCTCTCTATCACAATCCACTCATGATTCTCAAGTAATTTATCTACCTTTAATGAATAATCCTTCTATTCTTGGCGTTGCCACCTGTAACTACCTTTTCATGGATTCCACACTAGACTGTATTATCATTCTAATTATTTCATTGTCTAACTGATCACTTTCATGCATACTATGACATCACTAGGTCTCTTTATATACATGCCCTCTCACCCTTGATCTATCCTTTACGTTCGCTATCACATTTTTTTCCTTTGCATGTCCCTTCCATTGAAATAACATGCCTATTATCTACTTTCTTAGGTCTTCAATGGTGATATTTTTCACATTGGAGACCTTTTACAATCTAATGCAAACAAAAACCACCCCAGTCCACAACTCACAAAACAACAAAGATTAAACAAAGAGAGAAACCATTTCAAATAAAATCTAAAACTTCTTTCATTCAAATTTATACAAATACTAATTGCTCAATACATTTTTAAAATCAAATCTCTATAAATGTTCTCCTTGTAGCTTCTTCTTGCTACTCCAAAGCTCTTTTGCTGCTGTTCAAACCTTCACACAACTCCAAAATCTCTGCACCTCTCATACACTGGTGCCTTGTCTTCCCTTCACTGGTGTTACTCAAACCTGCAACCAAAACCCCCAACGAATACCTCTACAAAGGTATTTTTCTTCTTCCCATTCCTCACAAACTTCTTCCCACGTTTTTCTTCAAAAACCCCCCAAAAATGTATTGAAAATCATCAATTATTGCCCCAGAATGGGTGCCCCACTCTCCCCAAGCATAGCTATCCATATTCTAAGTTTATGTAGAGTTAAATGAGACATTTTAAGCCTCCATTAACTCCTACAGGTGCTGTCTTTACTCCCAAAGGCGTTTTTCTCTATTCTGGACATTTTAAAAATATCTAAAATCTTGACTTTTTGTATCTTTTATGCTCCAAATGCTCCCCACATTATTTATGCAATAGATAAATAATTAATGAAGGAATAAAAACTGATATTTAATTTCCATGACCCTCATATTACCCTTCCACAATAAAATTGATCGATACTCTGAAAGTGCCAAATCAAGTGCTAACAAGCAAAAAAAATGAAATTTATTTGATTCATACAAAAATTGGTGTGCAAGCATGGAATAGTACCCCATGGACCCTTGCAAAAATATTTTAAACCAATCCTCCAAAATCATGAGATATTAAACTTTTCGTAAATTGCTGACAATTTTTTTTAACTTTCGGCATTAAAATCTCCCAAACTGAAAAATATATGACTTTAATTCTTTTTTCATATTTCACATGCCACCTCCATAATGCCCCTACCAAAGTATTCTACTCCAATCCTTACGAGTTTTCCAAAAATAATTTTTGAAAACTGCTTGCGGAGCCTTAAAATGATGATTTGATAAAAATCGACTTTATGCAAATTTGAACACACCAAGAGCTTTCCACAGCCAAGAGATGTCAAATGAACCCCAAAACATACCAAAACATAATTCAAATTTGATTTTTTTTTTGGTTGATGCTAATTGCCAATCTGCCCAGATACTCTTGCATCAGACACGTCGGGTAGGAAATTTTTTGCGAGTAGTACTCACAAAATGGAGTGGACTAGTAGGACTACTCTTTCAGGTTGTGGACAACCTGCAACGAACTCCATCACTGATTTAGACAAAAGGAATTTCTTCCTCCGCCTCTTCCAACACTTAGCTGGGATTCTTGTTATCCTCCTCCACCAAGTGTGCACTCTATTCATCCATCTTCTCATAGACTCACATCCACCATAGACCATCATTCTTCGCCATATCTCTTCTTCCTTTCTATCTTTATTTGTGGGATCCAACCCACCACAAACTAACCACCTCCACCAAGTTCCTCTTGCACCATCATCTACAACCTATATATACAAATATGCAATATTCGCATAGCCATTTTCAACTACAACTTTATCTTCTACTACTACAATCTCTTCCTTAGAGGGTAAACAATCAAAATTTTTAAATTTAAAACCAGAAATTACCTTCTTTTCTGCCCCAACATCATTTTCCTCATCCTCAAAACCTTTCATGTATGCATCTTCATAAGGCTGTTTGAATTTCTCCCATGTGGTCATTTCCTCCAAAAGACCATTGTTTGTTGCATCTCCTTCTTTATTGTTTGCATTGAAGATAACTTCATCCAACATTTGCCTCTCGAATATCTTATCCAACATCCTCATCTCTTCTTTCAACAAGAGATCATCCTCTTCCTCACCAACCCACTTGTCAAATCTAGGACCATCCATGTTCAAAATTTTGGATTGCAAACCCTCTTCATCCACTTCACACAATGCACTCCATTCACATGTTATCTCTGCAACTTGCACCTCATCTTCTTCTTCACTTGTGTGGGCTGCCCTCACATATTCTTCCTTACATTCAACCCCTACCAAAGGGCTGCAACACTCTTTTTTCTCTTCTTTTCACTATCCTCTTCTAAGAGAACATTCTTCTTCTCATATCTCTTTTCCCACATTCTCATTTCCTCTTTAAACTTCTTTTCTAATATATTCACTTCATCCCAGAGCTTTTCAAACTCTTCATGGTGCTTCATATTTTCCACTTCTTCCCAATATTGTTCCCAAAAAAAAATTCATATGGGCCTCCTCATGACCCATCCCATCCTCTCAGGTATAGATTGCCTCACGCTTAGCGATCTGTCTACACACTCTAACCCTCTAACTTCATTCTCCACCTGTAGGATCTAGCATAGATTGCCTCACGTTCGACACTCTGCTTATGCACTTAGAACCTCTGGCTTTGATACCACTAATGCAAACAAAAACCACCCCAATCCACAACTCACAAAACAATAGAGATTAAACAAAGAGAGAAACCATTTCAAATCATATCTAAAACTTCTTTCATTCAAATTTATATAAATACAAATTTCTCAATACATTTTTAAAATCAAATCTCTATAAATTTTCTCCTTGTAGCTTCTTCTTGTTGCTGTTCAAACCTTCACACAACTCCAAAATATCTGTACCTCTCATACACTGGTGCCTTGTCTTCCCTTCACTGGTGTTGCTCAAACCTACAACCCAAAATCCCAACAAATAATTCTACAGAGGTATTTTTCTTCTTACCATTCCTCACAAACTTCTTCCCATGTTTTTCTTCAAAAACCCCTGAAAAATGCATTGAAAATTATCAGTTATTGCCCCAGAATGGGTGCCCCACTCTCCCCAAGCATAGCTATCCATATTCTAAGTTTATGCAACATTAAATGAGACATTTTAAGCCTCCATTAACTCCTACAGGTGCTGTCTTTACTCCCAAAGGCGTTTTTCTCTATTCTGGGCATTTTAAAAATATCTAAAATCTTAATTTTTTATCTCTTTTATGCTCCAAATGCCCCCCACATTATTTATGCAATAGAATAAATAATTAATGACGGAAAAAAACTGATATTTAATTTCCATGACCCTCATAATACCCTTCCACAATAAAATTGATCAAATTGGTACTCTGGAAGTGACGAATCGGGTGCTAACAGGCGAAAAAATGAAAGTTCTTTGATTCGCACAAAAATTGGCGTGCAAGCATGGAATAGTACCCCATGGACCCCTGCAAAAGGATTTTATGCCAATCCTTCAAAATCATGAAATAAATTAAACTTTTTGTAAATTGCTGATAATTTATTTTAACAAACTTTCAGCATTAAAATCTCCCAAACTGAAAAAATATATGACTTTGATTCTTTTTGCATATTTCACATGCCACCTTCATGAATGCCCCTACTAGATTATTCTACTCCAATCCTTACGAGTTTTCCAAAAATAATTTTTGAAAACTGCTTGTAGAGCGTTAAAATGATGATTTGATAAAAAATCAACTTTATGCAAATTTGAACATACCAAGAGCTTTCCATAGCCAAGAGATGTCAAATGAACCCCAAAACACACCAAAACTAAATTCAAACCTAAAGTTTATTTTTGGTTGATGCTGATTGCCAATCTGCCAGGATGCTCCTGCATTACAATCATAGTGATCTTTCTTTTTCCCAGGGTATACCTTCTTGTCTCTCAAAACAACACTGCCAGGTTTAGTTGTAGTTTCACAAAAGTTGTCAATATTTTCCTCCAATTCCTTTGTTTCAATTCCTTCCACTTCTCCCATTTCTCTGTGATCTTTGCAAGTGTTATAGCTAAATATGTTGGTAGAAGTAGTGATTTTAAACATCTATCTAAAAGCTGAAAAAAATGGGATTGATATTTTACCATAAATATTGATGGTTCTAAGAGTGCATAAAGCTAATTATAGAAATTAGGACACTCTAAGCCATATTGTGTAATTAGTATGAAGAGACTATCAAGTGCCATCACATTGGTTACACCCCAAATATCATATGACTGTGTAAGAAAGTCACTATGAAGAATTGGATTTGACAAGCATGGAATCACATTTTTATGCAAGCTAGTCAAAGCCTTCTTGTACACCTCAACAAGGAGTAGAAGCTTGAGAAATGACATCCATGCTTTACTCCTTTTTTGACCTCATCCTTTTAGCAAATATTCTACCTCTTCAACAAATTGTCCTATGCATTTGACATCCCTTTGTATTTTGATGGAAAATTTTGTATGATGGAAGAAATCATTTACCCACAGGGGATTTATATTAAAGACACAAACCTTGAAGTTTAAATAATAGGTCCTAACAATTTTTCATAAAACCCTTGGGAAAATATTGACCAAAACAATAAATTTGTTGTTACTATACTGTGTTTTTGATAACAAAGAGAAAACCAAGTAGATGACAACCATTGCACATGGTTTTATTGAACCTTAGTAACAACAAATGATTGAAATAAAACATAAGGAGAGGAATCTTTTCATAATAAAATCAACCAAAAGACAATTGACCTATTCACTGCTCTTGATCTCCATGTAATGTTTCATTCCTTTAGACCTTTTCAACATGCCATCTCTACACTTTGGTCTCTGAAATATGGAGAATCTCCTTCTAAAACTCTCGCAACATGCCATGCTAGAGAAGCGGATGTTATTTCTTCGTCAAAACTGAGATGACTCTTTCAATGCCATAAAAGAAAAAAACCTAGTAACATGTTACATTTTTCATTTGATCTCTAAAATGTGAAGAATCTTCTCCATGACTCTTTAGCACTAGCTAAGGAGGTCTCTTTTAGTGCCATCAGGAGCTCTTCCTTAGCAATGATAAACACTAGCAAACCCTAACTCTTTCATGCCCTAAGTCTTTCATGCAACGTGGGTGGAGCTTGAAATTTTTAAAAGAAAACAAATTTTACCCTTTTTCCCTTTTGTTTTATGATTCCTAAGACTGATTTTTGCTTTGAATTAAAACTTTAATAACACCTACATAAGATGGCGATCATAGGAAATCCTTTTAAGCTTTCCTAAGAAACTACAAATCAAGGTGCACAAAATATCAGCAGGTCCATTATCTTGAGGATAGTAAGGAGATGAGAAAATGAAACCAATACCATATTCACTATATAATTTTGAAATATCTTGTGATCTAAAATACATGGCATTATCTACTATGATTCTTTCAAGCACACCAAATCTAGTTATTATGTTGTTTAACAAAAAACCACTTACCACCTTTGATGTAGCATTATGGGTTGGAATTGCCTCAACATCTTTTCCTTGAAGCTTATTTTTGAGTGAGGATATTTTTCACAGTTGTGTGCGAAACAAATGCAATTAAATTTGCACCCACTAAGTAAGGCATTTATTTTTTCACTTCCTAAACCAAAGCATATATATTTTTATCCATCAACATCTTTTCCTTGAAGCTTCTATAGAAAGAGAAGTACCCCATTGATTATATCCTATGGAAAAATAAAGATATCATAGTTAGTGTCGAGCTTCCTCTAATGCCTAATTAACTTGGTGCTAATGGTTATGCACACAACTCAATAGACTTAAGGATCCCTAAACTAAGTAGTTCATCACTCAAGAGAGCTTCCATCAAGTCATCAACCAGGGGATCATAAGTTTCAAATACTATTGGCAATGTATATGCATTCATGGATTCTACACATCCTACATGGGCTAAGTATATGGGAACAAAACACATACAAATACAATAAAATATTTTAATCAGAATAAACTGCTACTTCTCAAAACTGAGTAAAGGAATATAAATAACTACCTTTTGCTACAGGTACCTAATTCTTAAGACTGTAATTAGTTAATTGTTATACTATAGTATGTCCTAACTTAGTTAACCTCCAGAGCATGAAACAAAATGTTAATCTATAGATTCTAATTCAAAGATTGTAATGCATTTACTTATAATCACATAAACTAGAAACTATCAATAAAAATCGCAATGCATAGTCTAGAATCTATCTAAATTGAAGTGGTTTAGTAGTACCTCAAGTGGCCCTTGCTTGAGTTGCTACTTCCACAAGATCTTGTCAATCACTTACTCAGAAAAACATGGTATCAGAATACTTCTCTTTATTGTATTCTAAACATAGAATTGTTACACAAAGTCTAACATAAAATCTTAGAAAATCTTATTCATTATCTCACATATCATCTTCTTCTTCTTTACTAGATTTCCTCCTCGATAGGGTACCCAACTATATAGGGTCCTTGAGGGAGTCCAACTATCTATGAACCGAAAACAAACTAAGAACATATTTCAACTCTTCCTCATGAATAGGAAGAGAACTAAGTTTCAAAACATAAAGCAATAACTATTGAAAAAAGAGTATGGAAATCAAATAAAGACTCTATACCCAACAATTTTACCCATTTATAATAGAAAAACATGCTCAATAGAATAGCTCTGTTATAATTCATAGTCCTATTGAGAATATAATTCTTCTCTTGGTTGTCTTATTGAAAGATAAAAGTAATGCTAGGTGATTCAAGATTTGATCATTAAATGATGCTGCAGTAGATTGACTCCTTTTCAATGAATTGAAGTCCTTATGTTACGGGTTGAAAGGCTCGTTGCTACAGGTTGACATATATCTTGCTGCAAATGTTAGTCTTTATTTCCAAAGGCATTCTCAATGTTAACAACCAAACATAAAATCCTACTAAACTTCTTGACATTCATAAATCATACATACAAATATAAACATAACATGTTTCCATTCCAAATTCTTCAAACTACTTAAAGTTATATGAAAGGTCTTGGTAATGTCTCAAAGTTTAGCATAAATTAAAGATAAAAGTATGAAATAGCAACAGGAAACTAGCCAATTCTACAACTCATCATTCCCACTAGCTTAATCTCTTTCTTGTCCTCAAGAAATTTTAGGGTCGAAAGTTATATTGCAGCGCAATCTCTCTGTAATCGACATATTTGGTCACTCCTTTCCCCTGCTTCAAGTAAAAAATTGTTGGTCTGATATCTTTTCCCACCTATTGTTCTCTACTACATCTCCCTCTTCCTTCCTTCCATCTAATGTGGGATAAGAAAACAAAGGAGAGGAGGATGGAAGGTAAGAGGAAGCCAATCGATTCCATTCTTCAGAGCAACTATGATATACTTATGTGCTCTTTTAACTATTGCCACATAGTTGAAGAGGAAGTGTGGTTCCTTATTTTTAAGTTACGGGGTGAGCTCTCTCCACCTATTCTGGGAAAAGTCAAGTTCTTGCTTAATTGTCACTACTACTAGTTCCTTAAATCTCTTGTAGTCTCTTTCTTTGTATTCCATTATTTTTACTGCCACTCTCTCCTTTTCTATGAGGTCTATCCACTTTTCCACCATTGCATCTTCACTCAACTGAAGAGGTGATGATTTTACCCTTTCCTGGTATTCCTAAAGCAATTGTCCCCTCAGATATTCATTTCTGATATAGGAAGCTAGGATCTGATTTGAACATCCTCGAGAAATATAAGTGGATTCCAATTTGCATCATAAGGGAGAATCAAGTTGTGTAGATAAAATTCACACAATTGATCCTACATTTCTAGTGTTGATTGCTGGAATACCTCTAAAAACAATGCTAGTGAATTTATAGCTATAGGGAGATCACTAAGTATTTGGATAGATTGAAAACAAATATATTTTTCTTGAAGAAACAGATTGTACACCTTGGCTGGAGGTCTGCACCTCATTAATTGGACTGTTTTATCTGCCAATTCATCTATTTTTACTTTCAATTTCTTAATCTCTATTTTCTTGTTTCTCCACCACTCTAGCATGAGTTGCTAATAATTCCAATTGCTCCTTTTCCAAGTCTCTTTGTTTCTAAGAAGTTTCCCTTGTTTTGTTCCACAATTCTATGCTAAGTGTTACCACAGTGGGAATAGTGGGTGTCCTCGGGTATTTAGTTGAGTTTTTAAGGTGTTGAGCCCTTTTGCTCATTTCAACTATAGAAATTTGTTCCAATTCTTCCAACCTTGACCTTTGCTCAAATTTCTACAATTTTCTTCCAATTCTCTAATTCTTGCATCCCTATTAGTCTCCCTCTATTGGTATATCCTAAGTTGCTCTTCTAAATCTCTGATCCTCTGGAAGGCCTCTTGCAACTCCTTACATGTATTCCTTCATTCCAAAATAAATTCTTCTTTTAACAAATTTTTTTCTTCTTCCACCTCCTTTGATGGTACAAACCCTTCTTTAGAAACAGGGCTTTTTGGAGGCATCTTTTTCTTTTTAGCCGTAAAAATATCTTCTAAATTTGAATCAAAAGTGCTACTCATGTACAAAAGCTACAAAATTAGAGTTTTTATATCACTGCCAAGAATATTTTTATCAAAATCTATGCCAGTTTCTACCACAACAAAATTTTCTTGTTGCTTTTTAGCATTCCCTTTTACAACCATTTTCTTCTCAAGTGATGTGATTTCCTTTTTGATTGTGTAGGCTGTTTCTTTTTCTTCATAGGATCAAAGGTAGAGGCCACACCTTTTCTTTTCCTTAGCTTAGAAGGGCTCTCAATAGAAGCAAGGGTTTATGTATCCCCTTTTGCTATAGGTTGCTCCCAAAAGCTGCAGGTTGGGTTTCCTACTCTTCCTATTCTACATGTTACTCTATGTTGCGGGTAGGTGAGACAATAGGGGAATTATACGTTATGTCTCCCTCTACTACAACCGTAGAAGGTTCTCCTATTTCTTTTTATCCACCCATTTCTTCTGCATTTTGTCTTAGAAGAATATTATTAACATTATTGTTGGCTAGAAAATCCTCCCAAGATATGTTGGGGAATTGGACTCTAAAACTTCTTTTAATCAATAGAGTGACCAAAAAAAAGTGAAAGAGCATACTGATTTCTTTTCTTTTTATACTCAACTAACATTCTCTTTAGCAGATTATACAAGAAATTGGGAACATTCACCGTAAATGTCTAAGAAGATTGAAATGTACAATATAGAAAAGTGGCTGCCTGTCATCGTAGGTCAAGTATTTAATAATATATGAGGCAACTAAAGCCGAAATCCAGGGTAAAGAAAGGCATTTTGTACCTTGGGATGAAGAATCCATATTTTCTCCAGGTAATGAGAACTCATTCCTAGCAGCAATTGCATCTACCATTACTAGGAATTCCTCTCCTACTCGTGGTAACCCTGACACTTCTGCTATGGCTACTTCTGACACATCAACCCTCAATCCTCTTACAACGACTTCATCATTTTTTAGGGTATTGAAAAATTGCTAAGTCTGTTGCAAGTATGAGCAGTTGGTATTGTCATTGATGTCAACAAGATTGTGTGGACCATTGATGAAAAAAATATTGTTGCAAGAGTATGTGTAGTTGTTGGTGTTGTCTATGTTGTTACATTAATGATGCTTTGATTAGTTGCATTATGTTGTCATTAGTAAGCTATTGGTGTCAACCTCCAGTGTTTCTTTGATAAGATTTTATCTATGGATATATGGTTGAGGTAGTGATGAATATGATGAGGATGTGTTTTTGGTGCTTGGTTTCCAAGTGCTTTTGAGAAAATTTGATAAAAAGAGGAAACATCGAGTTGTAGTGTTGTTCTGGGTTGCATAGTAGTGTTCTGGTGTTACTCTGTATTTCTTCTAGGTTGAAGATCTGATTATACATTTCAAATATGTTGATTAGAGGTGTTTAGAGGTGTTGTATTCAAAATTTGGTATGTTGGATCGATGTGCAGAGAAAGTTGTGTTCACCAGTGTGTGAACTGTGTATTGCAGAGGTGTCTATGAGAAATGTTTTTTCTTTGTGTTTCTCCACACCTTGGTTTCAGGTCTTGTGGATTTGAATGCATGTTGATAGTGTTTGTATATTTCTTTAGTCAAAGTTCTTTGAGGTTTGGTGCATTAGATCTCAATTTCTTAAGTTACAATGTATTGCAGAGTTGTTTGAGTGTACTAGGTGTGTACATTCTTCAAGTGAAAGTTGTTGCAAAGGAATTTGTTGGATTTTAGGGTATTTACAAAATATTCTAGATTGTGTTCAGGTGAAATTTGTTGTATTTGAGTTGTTGGATCAAAGGAAGCATGTACTTAAAATTTTAATGGTGTTTACACGGGTAACGACTGACCTAGGTGTTACACTACTTGCAAAATTTGGGAAAGAATGGAGTGACATGTATGAGTGGATTTAGGTCCTATCTAAGGTGTGTTGTGGTCTACCTTTATTCCTTTCCACTATGGGGATGTTTTGGTTTAGAATTAATTTTAATTTGCACGGTTGAGGTGCGTAGCCGGCCCTGGAGAATGGTTTCAAGGTTGAAGATGAAATAAATTATATGAGTTGAGTTGTTGAGGGATGCGACGACAAATAAGTATGATGCAAATGATGTGAATTGTAGAGTGTTAGAGTGTGAAGTTTAGAAGTGCAGTGTGAGCTTTCATGTGTTAGATTACTAAATGTAGTGAGCAGAAGGTGTCTACAATTCTTCAGAGAGATTGCGAAGGTGTTGGTGATGCTGTGGTTGATTTTTTTGTTGCTTTGAGATGGATTTCTCATTGTAACATCCTTCTCTTTCTTCTTTTCTATTCTGGCAGTGAGCCTTTCTTTCTCTTAGGCAGTGAGCCCTATTATATTCGGTGTTGATGTTACTTTATATTGTGAGCTAATCCTCACTGTGGTTTTTCCCATATTGGGTTTTCCATGTAAATATGGTGTTCTTTTATGCATGGTGTTGATTTTATTTAGTTTATGTTATTTTATTTTCATGCTAAATCATTATAATAGATTAAGGGTTAGTTGAATGAATGTGGATATGAATGTGTGTGAGGGTTTTGAAGTTTTAAGGTACAACTGATTCACGCCCTCCTCAATTGTCTTGTGCATTCAACAAATTCATCAGCTCATTATACTCTATAAGCCTGAGAAAGTAGTCCAACTAACCTACCTATTGGAAAATCAACAAGCATTTCCTATCTTTTAATAGAAAATTGTGAGTTACAGGCTCTCTCCTCACGATATCTCCTCCCATTATTATAATTCAACCAATTTTTTTGCTTTCTACTACTATACTCTATTCTTGAATAACCTCTTCTCAACTCTATTACTCTTGATACTTCTAATCTAAATATTATCATTTCTTTGTGATAGTCAGGAAATTGAAAATGGTTTCTAAAAACAATGAAAACCTTTTGCTACCCCCAACTTAATTATGCTATTTGTCCTCAAATAGTAGGTACGAGAAAGTCAGGGATAATAAATATAAATTATTGGAATTATGAAACATGAAGTTGTAAATGTGGGAATGAATATAAATGTATATGAAATTAGCAGTCTTAAATGTCAATTATAGATAGTTAATATGAGAAGTATCTGTGATCATATTGTGAGGTGAATTTGGCACGTGTGAAGATGAGTGAATGCCGCCATGCAACATGGTGAAAGATTTAAAATGATAGGATTTTATGGTGAAGTATTATGGGTGGTCATGGATGAAAAAGTAACTTAGCATGAGGCATAACACATGGAAAAGAATGACAAATGGTGAGTGAAAGGTTGCAGAAAGTATGTGATGGAAGAGTGGAATTTATTGTTGCATTGTATGAGTGATATTAAAGTAAGTGGTGATGGCTACATGTGATGGTATGAATAAGTAGTATGATATGAAAGTAAATGGAAGGTACTACAGGCATGAATGAAATGTAATATGGAAAATGCTAAGGCAACTGAAGAAACATGTCCCATGTGAATGATGTGCCTCAGGGCATGATGTTGTAGGTCTTGTGAGCTCTGGTGTGGGTCCAAAAAATAAAGGTTGTCGAGTGTCACCTGTGCATGTGTGTGCATGTGTTAAGTATTGGAGAATTATACCTAGGAAATATCAATAGGCAAGCTGTGTGGCTCATCTATTGAGACTTTATCTGATGTAGTGTTTTTATTTGGTGATGGATCATGTAATTCTGGTTCAAACTGATGTTGAAGAGTGCGTAAGAAATCATCTTTTTGTAGTGGCTTCTTATAAAGCTTCAATCGATGGCCATTAACTAAGAGTGAAAATTGCACTACACCAATAGTTGATAGCTGAATTGCTCCATTTGGAAAAACATGTTGTATTTCATATGGACCTATCCATTGTGTCTGCAACTTCCTCTTATGGTCTTTATACCTAGAATCATAAAGTAGGGCCCAATCACCTTAATTGAACTATTTTGTCTTGATGAATTGATCATTCCACCACATCCTCTGTTTCTAGATGATCTTAGTATTCAATGAATTGCTTCCATACATATCTCACCTAAAGCATTGATATTGTGCAACCTCTCCTTTTATGCTACAGATATATCCATTTCTAATTACACTCCTATTTTGAGAGTCTTGTACTCAAACCCAATTGGAAGGAAAAAAATCTTTCCATACACCAATTCATATGGCATAAAGCCTGCTGTAGTTTTCCAAGTTGTCTTGTTAGCCCAAACTACTTCAGGTAGCCTTGCTGCCCAATATTTCCTATGGATTTGTACTATTTTTGTAAGAATACTCTCTATTTCCCTATTGGTAACTTTCACTTTTCCATTATCTTGAGGGTGGTAAGGTGTAGATTTCTTGTGTCTAATCTCATATTCTTGTACCAATTTATTGATTAGATCAGATGTAAATTGAGGCCCTTGATCCATTACTATTTCCCTAGGAACACCATATCTTGTAAATACATCTTCATAGAGAAACTTAGTAACATTTCCATCTCTTGTAAATTGTAAAGCTTTGACCTCTACCCATTTTGTAAGGTAATCTGTGTAGACCAAGATATATTACTTGTTATTTGATGTTGGAGCTATAGGACCAATAAAATCTAGTCCCCATTTGTCAAATGGTGCAATAAATAGTTGGTTGAAGTGGCATTTCATCAGTTTTGATAGGCTATCCCATCCTTTGGCATCTATCACACCTTCTTGTGTACTTGACTGAATCCTTGTGAAGTGTAGGCCAATAGTAACCACTGTTCAAGATTTTAAGAGTTGTCCTTTTAGCTACAAAATTTCCTCCACAAGGTTCATCATGGCATACCTTCAGAATGTCATAGACTTCATCTTCCTTGATGCATCTTCTCATTATATTATCAGGCCCTATAAATAATAGATATCCAACTACCCATGAATAAGGAAATTTTTTCTCAACTAGATGTCTCTTTTCCCTTGGTGAGAGATGTTGTGGTGTTTTCCCTATAACTAGATAATTGGCCATGTATTCATACCAAGGTGTATGCACAAAGAGGGAAAATAAGTGCTCATCAAGAAATAAATCATCCACCATATCCTCTGTTGATTTTGTTGACAGTCTTGAGAGAAAGTCTGCTACTACATTAGCCTTTCCTAGTTTGTCCACAAATGTAATATCAAACTCTTGGAGTAGAAATAACCATCTTACAAGTCTTCTTGCAACCACTAGTTTATTCATCAAATATCTGATTGTTGTATGGTTAGTGTGAATGAAGACAAAGTATCTCTTGATGTAGTGTTTGAACTTATTGATGGAATAGACCACTACCAACATTTAATTTTCAATGATTGTGTAATTGAGCTCTACACCTTGAAGATTCTTGCTGATATAATAGATGGCATATTCTAACTTCCCTTCTTTATGCCCTGAGATAAATCTCAAAATTAATCAGATCCACATGCATTCAATAGACCCTTATTCTGTAAATGTGATTAATCATGAAATGCAGATAACAAAAAATGAAATAACAACACCATACACAAGAGAACACTAGATTATGTGGAAAACCCAATGAGGGAAAAACCACAGTGAGGATTAGCTCACAATATAAGTAATTGAAAAAATGGTATAAAAGGGCTCACTGTCGAAATAGGACACACTGTCCAAAAAGGCTCATAGCTAGGGATCACTACCACAAAAAGAAATATAAGAAGATAGAAGAGAAATTTTACACAGAGAACACTTTCTCAATGCAACAAGAAATCCACCACAATGCTCCAACAATCTTGCAGCCTTGTTTGAAAAATTTCAGATACCTTCAGCTCACTACATTCAGGAATCCAATACTTTGAAGTTCACACTACTTTGCTCAAATTCGCATCACACACATAATTTGCATTGATCTCACATCTATCTTGCTTCCCTCTTGATTCTTTCTCATTCAAATCTCAACAACTCTACTCTTATTTATATCAACCTCAACCTTAAAAATCTTCTCCAAGGTCTGTTGGATGTTGTGGTTGTGTTGATGATATGTGGTTGTTATTGATGTCAACACTATTAGCATAAATGTATTTGAAACTGTATATGTCGAGGATATTGAGACAATTGTAATAAATGAGTTCCAGGTTGTCAGTGGTGAAGTGAATTTCAGTATGGTGGTTATTTCTATACGTTGTTGATCAGAGGTTGTGGAATAAAGGGTTTGTTGCTGAGTGTATCTAGTTTATCCATGTCGAGTTTCAGAGATCCGCATGAAGATTTGATTGAGTTATGAATATTTCCATTCAAATAGTTTTTTGTATCTTCAGTTGGTGTTCCTGATTGAAGATGATGCTATTTCAGTTAGTTCAGTTGTTGTGGATGCTTCTCTTGTGATTCATGATGCTTGTGGATGTTTCTAGATCATGCTCTATCTTTGTTGCACGTCTGCATTGATTGTTGTGATTGTGGTTGGCGATTTTCTCTTGCATGTTCACATTTTTCTTGTTCTTAGCCAACATAGTGTTTGTAGCATGTTGTGGATCTTCGAGGAGAAATTAATTGAAGTGTCTTCATGCTGGAGATGTTGATTTGGGTCCTCACTAAGTTGTGGTTGACCTTGGTTGATTTGCATTGATAATCTTTAATGTTTTGGGCCAACAATTTATATTCATTTTATTATTTCTTTTTGGCCGACTTGTAGTGATAAAGTTTCATGTTGCAGATATATAAGAGCGATTGTTTATTTGAATTTAAGTGTGAAAAATGTGTGCTTCTATGTGTGTGCGCGAATAATGTTCTAAATCATTCAAAGGCAGAGTAGAGTGTGAATTATTGTGAAGAAGTGTGAAGAAGAGTGAAGAAGAGTGAAGAAGTGTTCATGTGCTTAATTGAAACTATAATCAAGCAGTAGCAGATGTTATTTTCTCAGCTCAAAATCAGGATGGCTTTAATCTGAATCTCTTTGTAAGATAGTGTGTCTTCCTTTGTAATTGAGCAGTGAGCTCTAGGAAGTGTGCCTGAATGCATGTGCATTCCCCATATTTCATTTTCATTATATACTTTTAACAGGGTATAATCTTGTGAAATGACCTCCACCATGTTTTTCCCCTAACAAGGTTTCCACATAAAAAAATCTTGGTGTTATGTGTGTTTCTGATGTGTTGATTATTTATGTTTTCATGGTTAATAATCAAATCAAAGAATAAGGTTAATAAGTTGAATAAGTTTTGAATTTTTGTGACAACTAATTCACCCCCTTCTCAGTTGTCTTCCCTTGTATTTCCAACAAGGTCAACATTCTATCTTTTATATTTACAAATTCAAATTAGGTCAACACCTAAAAATTCCCATGATGGATAGGAATGAAAGGGGACCAAAACAACACTTAACCAAGACCCAAAATTAAGTCTCACATGCCACGCTACACATCCATTAATACTTAAACATTTTTGAATGTAGTGTAGACACCATGTTGACTGTTACTTGTGAAAACACATTAAACATTAAGTACATGCTTACGAAACCTCCGATACACCTAACCACAAAGCCTCTTCACACAAACAAGAGAACAAAACCATTAAATTTCCTTCAACACCACAAATCTTGAAAAGCAATTGCAAAGAAATGTGGAGCAAATACATTTCTCCCTAACACCTCTGTACAACACTGCAAAACCAGTTCACATATTGTGAACACAACTTACTTTCACCAACGATCTAGAACCCAAAATTTGAATATAGCAACCTCTAACAACCTCGAGCAACATTCTAATTCTGCATAGGCATAACATCAACATAGAATAAATGCAGAGCATGATCCAAAGAAAATTCTAAACACTTCCGCAACATAGTTTACTTTGTTTATCAAAATTTATCAAAATCACTTGGAAATCAAGTACCAATGACATCATCTTAGATTATTAATTCATTCCAACTCATCTCCAAATATTGCAACAAAAGATAGCTCCATGTACTTACAACACTTCCTCAATATCTCAACTACACATGCACAACCTGCAACAACCTATTTTCCTCTTTTCCCTAATTTTCTCAATATCCTCGACATTTTCATCATGCAACAACTTCCTTAACACATAGTTTACATCAATGAAAACACCTATCAGTGGACTTCGTATTGACATCAATGACAACACCTTTATACTTGCAAAAATCTCCCCCTTTGTCATTGATGGCAACACATGATGTGAAAAACCATCAAAGACAACACAACAGTTCCAAACACACTTTCTTTTTCTCCCCCTAAATGTTTTGACAATATACACAACTTTCTCCACTAATACCTTGCACTTTTTTCACTTTCTCCCCCTTTGACATCAATGGAAAAGGATAAAAGTTTTGCATTATTCTCCCCCTTTGACACTTAACCAACATACTTGCTTCTGATTAATCCCCCTTAGGAGTATTACCCAATCAAATCAACAACTCAATGACAACACATGACACTACCTACTCCCCCTGAGAGGTAGCCACCAACATCGGTCCAAAATAAGAGATAGATCCATAGATCCACTGGACTGATTTATCTCCATATGCATCTAGTTCAACAAAGGATGGCTAATAACCCCCAACCTCTCTCGAAGATACTCAAAATTATCCTTAGGAGGAGCCTTAGTAAATATGTCAACAATCTAATCCTTTTTAGGTACATACTCAAGTTTCACCTCATTCTCCATAACATTCTCTTAGAAAGTGATACCTAATAGATATATACTTTGTCCTTGAGTGTATCATTGGATTATTTGAAATGTTAATTGCACTTTTATTGTCACAAAAGATAGATATAGGGGCCAATGCAAGAAGTTGGGTACACAAAAAGCTCAAAAAGTGGAAGTGTTTTTGCTGTTTTTTATAATTTGTCACACTTGGACTAAAAATTTGAGGCACTTATACAATGAATCTTAAAAAAAGTCAGTATTATGAAATTTATCATTTTGAATCTAGTTTCCAAATATGTAAATTATTCAAATACCTAGATTATAGAAATTAAATTTTGATAGGGATCTATTAAAACCACTTTTTAAAAGTCCCTATTTTTTTACCATACCAAGCACGTGTACAAACACCGCTTTTTGACCCAAATCAAAGTATTTTGCTAATTCCTTTTGGGAAAAGAGAGCTAACAACATGAAGATTGATGTGGATTTTTTTTTGTAATTTTTTGTTCAATATTTTTTTTTAATTAAATTTTTATTGGCCTTAATTGCTGTTTTTAAAAATCAACGTGTACAGACAACATAATTGGACCTAAACTAAACATTTTTTTAATCTTTTTTTTTTCATTGTGTAGATAATTGTCTGAAGTTTGATGCCATATAATTTTTTTTACAAGAAACTTAACCAAAAAAAAGTATTAAAAAACAAAAAAAGCCTGATATTTCAAGTTTAGGGACTAGTTTGCTTAGAAATTAATTAAAAAATAGCAAAAATAATCCAATATTAATAAAAAAAGTATATTTGGAAAGTAGACATCATGTTCTCGAATGGGTTTTAATTTTATAGATTGATTTAAAAAAAAGTCCATCAACCATATTGCCAAAGTTGGACATTCTTCTTCAATCTGCCTTAATTTTTTAGTTGCAGGTCAAAGGCTAAGGTTCGGATTGCCAAGCCTAAAACCAAGGCTGCATGTGGGTTGGGAATTCAATTTTTAAATAACGCATAAGTGTTACTAAAACACGTACGCGTTATTTAAATGCAACACGTACGCATTTCATAACGCATACACGTTTTCTAATTACCCATTGGGTAAAGGTAACACGTATGCGTTCCTATAAAAAAATGCGTATGCGTTTCATAATGCGTACGCGTCTCTGATATAGCCGTTTTTCCCTAATTTGGTAAATACTGATAAAACACATTTTTTCTGCAATATTCCTTTTCTGCAGTACAGACCAGAAGCGCCATTTTCTATGTTTTTTATTGCAAATTTTTCTTGTGCAAGGCATATTCTATTCAAATTGTTGGAAGAGACAAAGTGGAGGTTGAATTTTCTGAAGTGGAATAAAGTACAAGAACCTTTTACAAGAAGATTTTGCAAAAGAGAATTTTTGGATGCATTCATGATGTTTTTGTACTTCAGAGTTTAAAGAAAAAATGATCTTCATACTACATAGTTTTATTTGAATATTTGAAGGAGATAGCAATTTGAAAATAGGTTGTATTTGAATCATTTTTTTTGTCATCAAAGAGGGTTTGGTAACCATGGTGATAAGCAAAGACAAAGAAAAAGATGTAGAAAGTTAATGACACCCAAAGAAATTCAAGCAAATAGAGATATGGAGGCAAAAAGACAAAGGGATGGAAGAGAAAAGATTCGTCAAATGAAAAATTTGCAAGCATCTAGTTCCAAGAATGTTGAAGAGGAAGCCATGAATAATGAAATGAATGTAGATTCATGATGTAAATGTGGAGATGGTGAATATGGAAGAAAATGCAATTATGGAGACAAAACCAACTATGCCTTCAACTTCAAATTTGAATGATGTGGAAATAGTACCTATGCAAAAAAACTTTGGGTATGTCTTCAAATACAGCTCCCAATGATATGGAAAATGCACCTATTCATACAATCAATCTAGGTATGTGTTCAAACCCAAGTTTTGATAATATTGATATTGTTTGTTTAGATGAAGCTGGATACACCATTGATGATATCAATAATTCTAGGGTTGAAACAATGCAAAAACAAAAAAATGATGAAATTATATCTTATGAGAATGCAAATGAGAATGAAATCCCTCATACCAATGAAAATGTGAATGAAATCCCTTTTACATTTGAAAATGAGAATGAAACCCCTTGTGTGAATGAAAATGAAACCCCTTGTATGGATGAACCTGAAAATGTTTTTTTTACAATTGAAAGAGATGTGCTAGATAAACTTTGTGGTAAAATTTCTTGGAGACAAATTAAAAATTATGGAAATAGAATATATAAAATGTTTTTTTATAGAAAGAAATTAGGATTCCAATTTCAACTCATGGTGCAATTGATGATAATGTTGAAAATGAGAATAGTGATGAAAAAATTAGGTGTTTTTGTAAAACCAAAAAAGAAAGATGATTTAGTAGAACAAGTCATATCTAGTGTTGCTAATGCTATTGATTTTATAGGTAAGAAAAGTCGATCAAAAGATAAAAATGCAGCTCGTTGTGCAATAACAACTGCTCTAGTTGATAAAGCAACTTCAAATAAAAGAATGTTAAGTAAGATTAGTAAATGTATAAAAGTAAATCCTAGAAATTTGATAAGAGCTGCTAAAAGAAGAGAAAGTATTGAAAAGGATCCAATTAATCAATGTTGGAGTTTTAGTGGTAGACTCCCAAGATCAGACATGAAATTAACTAATGAAATTAAATCTTTAATCAAAATTTTTTGGCATGATAATACAAGAGTATCACCTAACATTAGAGATGTCTTAAAATTAAGGGTGGGTTTGAAAATTCATGAACCTCATCCAAAGCATCTCTTAGATATGACTCAAATTGAATTATATAATTTTTTTTTAGATGCTTCAATCTTACCATTGAATATTAATATAAGTAAAAGATCATTCAAAAAGTGTAAACCTTGGTATGTTAGAATTAATAAGCAACAAATCTCTTGTTGTTGTAAGACCCATGTACAATTTTGTTATTATTATGATAGTTTTTAATATATACAATGCACTTTGCATGCTAACCAAATTATGTAGGACATTTGTGGTATTCATATGCCACCTAAAAGAATCAAATATTTTATTGCAGGTTTGTTTTGTGAACCCTCTAATGGAAACTTATTTTATTTAAAAACATGTATTTCTGGAGAATGCGATAGATGTGGTAACTTTTCATTATTAGGATAATGTATTCATGAAAGTAGTTTAGATGAATTTGGACAACAATTAGTGGATGTAAAAAAAATTAAAAATGTTGAGTATACTTTGAAAGATGGAAAAACTAGAAAATGTTGTGAGCTAATTGTGGAAAAATTTAGTGTGCATGCATTTATTAATGAATTTAAAGATAAGATTGTACCTAAATATGTTCAACACTCTCAATATGCTCATTGGCTTGATAATCAATTTCGTTTATGTAAAAACACATTCCCAATTGGAACTATACTGTCAACTATTGATTTTGCTGAAAATTATACTCTTGCTCCATAAGAAGAAATTCAATCATAGTATTATAATTCAGTGCAAGTAGCTATATTTGTTCACATTGTTTATAGACATGCAGATGATAGTACAAAAGATAATAGATTTTTTTTGAGAGAGTACCATTTCTATGTAAGTGATAATCGATTACATTCATCTGAGTTTGTTCAATATTGTTTTGATATATTTTATAAAAATTTAAAAGAGAGAGGAATTCAAATGCTAGAACATCTCATATGGTCAGATAATTGCACGGGTCAATTAAAAAATGCTAGAATGTTTTATTGGTTATGTAGACTTCATAAAGAAAATAATATCCAACACATATGGAGTTTTTTTGAAGCTGGTCATGGTAAGGGAGAACACGATGGAGCAGGTGCATGTGTGAAAAGAGCTCTTGCTAGAGAGCAACTAAAATTTGAGGATGCTGCGAAATTTAGAGATGCGTGCAATTGTAGATTGGTGCAATACCAAATTATCTACAAGAACAAGTGAGAGCTCAATAATTTGATGCTTCTTTTGGTTAGTTGAAGAAAATGATATTTTTTCTCGACAAGATTGTGAAACAATTAATGGATCTGCAAAATGGCATTCGTTTAAGAGTTCAAATGCAAACACATGGACAATATGGACAAGGGAGTTGGCATGCTTTTTTCAATTTTGTATTGCAGGTGATTGGGAGGCATGTGAAAATATGGAATGGGTCGAACAATGGCAACAAAGAGCCTTAATACCTACATCGACACATGTTCAACACAGAACGACAATTGAAGATAATCAACTGTTCACATTAGATGATTATGATCATGTTTTAGATCTTGTACAAGAAGGTACATTATTTATTGAGTTGAATTTATATGTATGCATGTTTAATATATGTGAATTAAATATAAGTCACTCTTTATTGAAATTTTTATTTATTTTTGTAGGACATGTGTATGTTGTTGTTGCACCTGAGGGGAATGAAGAGTAGACCGAGTACTGGTTGACTAGATGTGTTGAGAGAAAACATAAGTTGGTACATCCTAGAGTGGATGATGACAACTTTGAGTATCCAACTGGTTCAATGGTTGTTGTTGGCACCTGGCTTCAATGGTTGCCTACATTTGATTTGGCATTATTCACATTTGATTTTGGCAACCAATATAAAACTAGTTAGATATCAAAAATGGACACTTTCAATGGATGATCATGAGACAATCATAGATGCATTACAAAAAAGAGAGGATGTAGATGGTACAACAGAGTAAATAAATATTGGTAAGTATATAGTTGTATATATATTTAATTGATATATATATTTGTCTTTAATAGTCATTTCCTAAGTAAAGTTTTATATCATTTTTTGTTTCAGGTCTCCCAAAATTAGATGCTTTACAAAAAAGAGAGAAGATACATATATTACAATGGAATTCAAATCTAGAGATAGGTAACTATATATATAGTTCTAGATACATTTAATTGATAATATAAATATAAAACTAAATTTAATTCATTGTCATTTTATAAAAAGTTTATAATTGATTTCATATCCCCTTAAGCCATCCTCTTATGTACCATTAATCCATCCTCTTGCATCCCCTTAAGTCTCTCTATTAATTCCCCTTAATCCATTCTGTTAGGACCCTTAATCCATATCCTTGTATATCTACCCTTAATCCATCCACTTGTATCCCCTTAAGTCACTCTCTCAACACCCCTTAAGCTATCCTCTTAGGACCCCTTAATCCATCCATTTGTATCCCCTTAAGTCACTCTCTCAACATCCCTTAAGCTATCCTTTTAGGACCCCTTAATCCATATCCTTGTATATCTACCCTTAATCCATCCACTTGCATCCCCTTAAGTCACTCTCTCAACACCCCTTAAGCTATCCTCTTAGGACCCCTTAATCCATATCCTCATATGTCTACCCTTAATGCATCCACTTGCATCCCCTTAAGTCACTCTCTCAACACCCCTTAAGCTATCCTCTTAGGACCCCTTAATGGTTTATAACATTAAAAAATCCATATGGTTTAGGGTTTACGGTTTCTAGGGTTCATGAGATGCTTAGAATAACAAATCTATATGGCTTAATGGTTTAGGGTTAATCTCCTAGTCTCTAGGTCATATGGTTTAGGGTTTATAGTTTCTAGGGTTCATGAGATGCTTAGAATAACAAATCTATATGGGTTAATGGTTTAGGGTTCATCTCCCAGTCTCTAGGTCATATGGTTTAGGGTTTATGGTTTCTAGGGTTCATGAGATGCTTAGAATAAAAAATCTATATGGGTTTTAAGGGTTTAGGGTTCATCTCCACCACTCTTCCATTCCTTCGTCATTCTATCCAACTCCCTTTTATCCACCTCCATTCCATCCATTCCTTCCAGTCCATTCCTTACATTCCTTCATTCCCTCCCCATTCCTTAATCCATTCTCCCATCCCTTTGTCATTCTTCTCCCCTTAATCCACTCTCTTACATCCCTTTAAGTCATTCTATCCTCCCCTTAATCCACCCTCTTCCCCTTCCTTCATCCACTCTTTCCATCCCTTTAAGTCATTCTATCAACTCCCCTTAATCCACTCTCTTACATCCCCTTTAGTCATTCTATCAACTCCCCTTAATCCACCCTCTTGCATCCCCTTAATCCATCCTCTTAGGACCCGTTAAGCCCCTAGGGTTCATGACATGCATCCTCTTAACTCCACTTAAAGCATTCTCTTAAGACCCCCCTTAAGCTATATATCCTCTTAGGTCCCCTTAATCCATCCTATGACAAACATCATTTGAATTTGAATGGAATTTACTATATATTATTCTTTTCTTGCATGGATTTTTTACTTAAATGAATCAAAAATTATAGTTAGTTTACTTACATTAATTATTTTTGTAGGTTCTCATCAAGTCGGTCTACCATGTGATTGTCACTAAAAAAATTATTTTATCAAGAGACTATGTAAATATCAATTTTTGGTCTTCACGTAAAAGTTGATAAGCTTTAATTGTATCTACATGCACATATATGTTTCATCATGTTATATAGTTGTATTAAACATCAATATACATTATATATGTTTGTTTGATGTATGAACTTCAATGAGCTTATTAGTCACTTTTTAAATATCTTGTTCCAATTTTATAGATTATACATTTCATGTCTTGTATTTACCACATTGTATATAATTGTTCAACTGTATAGATTATACATTTTATACATACAAGGAGATAGATTTTTGTTTATTGATTCAAATATTTTCTAGAATTGGAAAATAGTTAAAATTACTTGTCCTTAATTTATTATGTACATATTATCTAAAGTATTTAAGGAATGCTTTAATTTTTCACCTAACCATGTGATAAATTATATATATGAAATTTGATTCTAGATAAGAATTTATATAGTGCATGTATTACTTGAAAATAAGATAATTTATATCTATACATACATGAGTGCATATAATCATAAAAATGAACATAACACGATCATAATTGACTGCATATATAATCATCACATGTATTAAAGTCAATTGATATAAATAAACACAAATATGATAATAACATGTTCAAAATAAAACTAGAGATAGATAGTCCATAAAATTTATATGTCAAGATGTACATATGTCAAGTCCAACACATATATTTAAATAAAACTCTAGAGATCTATAGTCCATAAAATTTAAAACCATCTAACTATCAAGCTGATCGGTCATATCAAGTCTCCTCTTTGTTCCATGTTGACTAGATGTACCCACATCATGTTGGAAAAGAGTACAAGAAACTTGAAATTAGATTTAAAGTTATTTAGAAATTTTGATATAATTAAACATATTTAAACTTGAAAATATAAACTTTTAGATAAAAATAAATTTAATTAAATATATCTAGTAAATACAATAAAAATGATTTTTAGTATGCATAAATTACCATATGATCATGTGAATCTACTGACACATTTTGTTCAACGGGTGGCATAACTGTCAATTGAGAAGATCCAAATGCCTGATCTACTATATCCTGCATATTCATATAAAGCAAACAATATGTTAAAACCTCAAATATATATATATATATATTTAAAAGGTCCGTAAAAATTGTATAGGAGATTAAGTAAAGTTTACAACCTCAAATGATATGACCTCATGATCACACACCTGAGATTTCCCATGCATAAATGCCGACGATGTCTTAGGTGCGCTTGCCATGGGTATCTCATGAAACCCTTGCATGTAAATATGTAAAACAATTTGTATAAATCATTCACACATGTGTATGTAAATGGAAAAATTAAATTAGATCTATGATGTGTATTTTTAATTTAAACTTAACAAACTTTTGAAAGCACACACCTGAGCTGATGATGTCTCAGGAGCGCTCACCACAACTTGTGGTTGGTCAGTACTAGGTATCATATGACCTCCCTGCATCTAGATATAATATTATATTATATCAATTCACACATGTGTACAAATTGAAATTAAAAATTAGATATATCCACACAAATTATTTAATATATATTGGTTCAAGTACCTGTCCAAAAGGTGAGCCCATATCTACAACACTCGACATCTAGACACGACGATCATATTGAGTTTCAGGCATCGTGTGATCATGCGTCTACACCAAACACTTATTGAATTAATATTATATTATATATATAATTTGATGTTATTATTTACATGAATTTTTCACATTTCAAACTCGAATTAAATTTAAGTTCAAAAGATGAACATAGCTGTGTAGGATGATCCTTAGAATATAGTAAATTTAGGTATGACCCCGTCTCAGATGCATGTGGGTCACCTGAAGTGGATGTCTGAGTATCCCTATAGCCCGAGCCTCCATGCTCTCTATTGGCCACTTCAGTCACCACATGTGTAGTCTGATGAGTGAGATGTCCTGAAAGTGAACTCAATGCTCCTAATGTCAATAACATGGCCTGCTGTTCAAATGCAGCGGGAACACCAGGAGAAGGGGGAGGAACAATAGGAGCAATAGGAGCAATTGGAGCACGTCGTTAAGGATCGACAGGTGCTCCTAGTCTATGTTGGGGCATGCCACACCCAACTCCCTGAAATGACCTCATATCAAAATGGTTGGGTTTTTTACCCAACTCAAACTCAACCCAAAACTTTCTCAAAAAGTATAAGGGAACCTCAGAGTTTCCATGTGGTGGAGTATCAAACACCATCCACCATCTATCCCAAAAATGTGTAGCTATCTGCAGGTGCCTACACTATAAAATTGAAATTTGTTTTTTCGTGGGTGGAATTGGTTGGTTTGTTTGGGGGTTAATAAAATATTGGCACATGGCTTGTTTGGTAATTTTTAGGTCATTGATTTCTTTATAGGACAATCCATCCGCATAGAATTGTCTCCTCTCTTCTTTCCATTGATGGAACCTATCTAGGTCCGCATCAATAGATCGAACAAAATCGACAATAGTTTGCATCGTATATGCAAACCGTGAGAGATGGGGAGGGACTATAGGCTCATTTTTTATTAGATCTATATTTCCTTGAATGACAATAAGGTTTGCTCAGATACTCTCTCTTAATTGATCTTGATCAACTACAGGAGGGGGTGGGGGGTTAGGCGGTGGAGAGTGTGGAGGTGTTCCAGGGTTTTGTTCTGGTGGTGGATTAAGATGTATGGGATCTATAGGAATTTGTAGATCGGGCATAAAATCCTCTATATTAAACTCTGGATCCATGTGAGCAATTAAATGGCAACTGCATGTTAAAAAATAAAAAAAATATATATCAACAAACTAATTAAATAATTCACACAATTTGAAAGTTATTTAAAATCACATTGAACATGCACAAATTCAAAATACATTTCATTTGAAGACCATTCGATTTATAACATTAAAAAATCCATAACATTAAAAATTCATAGCATGTACACACATTAAATTGAGTTCAGTGTGTGGTTGTTAATATGAAGGGTAGAAATGAAATTATGGGGTTTTATTAAAATTTATAATCTCATTCATTGTTTTCAAATAATACTAAATATAAGAATGGAAAATTAATAGAATACATTCAAAGGGACACATAGATATATGCTAGTGACCTAATTGCAATGTACACAATAGGATCCCTTAAGACATCGATTTACGATTTAGGGTGATAGGATGGCTTAAGGGGATCTATGTGTAGTAAGGTCCATATAGATAAGGGACACATAGATATATATGCTAGTGACCTAATTGCAATGTACAAAATATGACCCCTTGAGACATCGATTTACGAGGGTGATAGGATGGCTTAAGGGGATCTATGTATAGTAAGGTCCACATAGATAAGGGACACATAGATATATATGCTAGTGACCTAATTGCAATGTACAAAATATGACCCCTGAAGACATCGATTTATGATTTAGGGTGATAGGATGGCTTAAGGGGATCTATGTGTAGTAAGGTCCACATAGATAAGGGACACATAGACATATATTCTAGTGACCTAATTGCAATGTACAAAATAGGACCCCTTAAGACATTGATTTACGATTTAGGGTGATAGGATGGCTTAAGGGGATGTATGTGTAGTAAGGTCCTAGGAAAAAATGGTCCATGGCTTAAGGGAATAAAATTTGGTGGAGTTGCCTAAGGCAACCAAATTTCATTTTAAGGTCCTACGATAAAATGAATGCTTTAGGGTTTAGGGATTAGATTTTAGAGTTCAGGGTTTACAGTTTAGGGAACTTAGGGTGAAGTTCGGGTGACCCTTGGAATAATGGAATTACAAGTTAGTGAGCAACATTTTCTTGTGGAGCAGTTGATTGAGATAGCTCTTGTTTCCCAATAAGAGTATATCTATAGAGCTAAGGTATATCGATTGTGAATAGATGTATTAATCAACTATGACATAGAATTTAATTAAATCTGAGGACATAAATTGATTTGTCTAAATTTTCAAATTTCATGATAAGAGACACAAGTTCTCTATAGTGGGACAAAGTAGTTAAGAAGAAATTACAAGTCTAACACTAACATTAAAATTTATAATCTCATTCGTTGTTTTCAAAGAATACTAAAGATAAGAATGAAAAATTAATAGAATACATCAAAGGGACACAAATATATGCTAGTGACCTAATTGCAATGTACAAAATAAATAAAGATAAGATTGAGCTCTATTCACCAAATTTTGAGAACTTCTTTGATCCCTTAAAATGTCATATTAGGTTCAGATATAATTTATGATTTGGTGTCTGGTGACCAGGGGATCTATCAATAAGATTCTGGGTAAAATCTTCCATGGCAAGGGGTAAATTTGAGTCGATTTTCTAAACGTAAATTTCAACTGGGTCTCAGCAAGGCCGATGCTTCGGGGTTTTAGGTTTAGATTTAGAGATTTGATGACATGAAACATAAAGAAGACACATGAATAAATTTTTACAAGTAAATGAAAACCTACCACTAAACTTAGTGCTGAATCTGATATTACATTCTGAATAACTGATATATCAATTGAATTTTGAACGACCTCTAACTAAAGTTTTGAGTTAAGATGGATTTTGAACCTATTTCCCTCTAAGCACTCTTAGATGATTTTAAAAGGAAGAGGGGATCTAAAGTGATTTAGACCCAAAAAAATTTCTAATCATATGTTTTTTGAAACTTTTCTATGGCATAGACTCTTCCTTCATATTTATAAATTCTAGACATGGGTTTTCAAAAAAGAACCTAACTGCCACTAAGTGAGGAATCAATTGATCAATTCAATAAATAAATAATCTTAGAAAGTAAACCTTTGGTTATAGAATTGACTTGCATTTATGAATCATCTATCAAGTTTCTCAAAAATATATTTGAATTTTCCATTGAAATGTTCATTCTACAAGTTAGCTT
>VDFB02000007.1:213577832-213988704 GCA_007258455.2 Sequoia sempervirens | reverse complement strand
TGTGTTATCAAATATAAGGAAATTTGTGCCATTCGTGTCCCAATGTTTGGATAAGCAAATCATCATCACTCATCATTATATCTAATAAAGTCTTGACGAATCATAGACTTGTT
The DNA here is from genome assembly GCA_007258455.2 of Sequoia sempervirens. Lineage (NCBI taxonomy): Eukaryota > Viridiplantae > Streptophyta > Pinopsida > Cupressales > Cupressaceae > Sequoia > Sequoia sempervirens. The sequence goes on along the minus strand of VDFB02000007.1, from coordinate 213,988,591 downwards.
GGACTTCTGCATCTTCTCGGAATCAAGGGTTGATCCCTCTCATTCTTCTATCCTCTTTCACGCTAACATGTTATCATGAAATTCACCAAAATAACATCAATGCATCCATCCTGCATTCACAAACATATTTTTCGTGAGATCAACCCTAAAATATTTGTTGCTAACATATTTATCGCGAGATCGACCCTAAAATTGGAATTCCGCCCGATCTCTCGGAGGGGAAATGTACTAGCACACTTCTTTCCACTGGGACAATAGTGGGGCATCCAAAAAAATAAATATTTTTTTTGAATTTTGATATCGACAATGTTATTCTTTGAACCAATGCAACAGGTACCTCACTTCAAAGAGGTGCAAAATGTACACTTAAAAAGTCATGATTGATACTATGTATTTGATTCTGATTAACTAACACCATTTCTTCCTTAATCACCTCAAACTAACCAGATAATTAAATAATCAACATTATTTAGTTAAAATCAACAATTCCACCTATTAATCAAATAATTAAATTTATTGGATTAATTTACCCTTTCTTCTAACTAATATTCATCATATTTAATTAAATCTCCCTAAATCCTCTCATTTGATTAAATCAATCAAATCAAATGTTACAATCCCCTAACCCCTTCCAATTAATTAATTAAGAATTAATTAACCCTAAATCACTTTCTAATCATCATTAATAAATCCTCCAACTTTTAACTCCTCAAGAGTTAAATCAACCCATGGTCAACTAACCAAGTTGCACATGAAATTTATTCATTTTAATTAACTAATTCCTCTATTTATCCTCACAAAGGCATATTCCAAGAAATATTCCTCTCAACCACCTCCTCATTCAATTTCCCTCCAAAAGTTTCAAAAACCTATCACATTCTCAATAACTTCTCTTACATTTTCAATAACTCCTCTTACACCCTCTCACATCTCCAACCACATTCAATAAATTCTTACAACCTTTTAAATCCTCAACCATTCTCATTTATTCCTCTTACACCCCCCTTTCCTTAACACATTTCCCAAAATGTGCTCCACCTTCCTCCAATAGAATTTTGACAAGTGTCACATTCTCATTAGCTCCCATTTTATCCCACATTCACCAATTTCTCTCATCCTTCAACCCTTGAGTTCTATAAATAGAAGCATTCTCTTCACAATATGGATCCACAACTTCATGCATTCTTACTATAGGCATTTCACTTCATAGCAATCACCATTTTCATCACTTTTGAGCTTATTTTCATCACTTAGCATCAATTTCATACTTAGAATCATCTACAATATTGGAGATTATCATTGGGATTGGGAAAGGGCTCCTTTCCACATCAAAGGAGCACCAATCCCCCTATGGGATGAAGGTTTGATTGATTTAGATGAGTTTACATGCTTTTGTGTTGTTTATTTCATGTTTTCATCATGTTTTATTATCTTTCTTGATTGAGAATCTCATAGGGAGTGTTTTACTTGGTTTTCTAACATGATTAACACATGTTTTTTGTCTCTTGTTAGTTAATTGTAGATTAGACACTCACAATACTACCTCCATCAATAATAGCGTTGCAAACTTTAACTTCACACTTACATTTGGTGTGAAACAAATTCCTCCTTTGAGTTGGTTCCTTCTCATTCAACAAGGCCCTTCTAGTAACAAGAACCTCTCCTCTTTCTTCATCCTCAAAATGTGAAGACTCAACATCTTCATCTACATGTGTAACTCGTGCATTACCCTCAAGTCTTCTATTTGTCCTTCCTTGATGTTGAGGGCACTCATAGGCTCTCTGTCCTTCTCCGCACTGCAAACAAGTTCCATGAAATCCTCCTCTTCCCGGTCCTTGTCTAGATCTTCCTCTTCCTCTTTGGTCTCCATTATTTTGATCACGAGGATGGTAGGTGTTATCTCCTTTTTGGTTTTGGCTACTACTGGAGCCTTCACCCTTCTTTTGATCTTAATTTCGAACTCCATATGACCATCCACCAGTCTTTCCTCCACAACCTCCACCTTGTTATTTGTTCTCAAACCTCTTGTTCAGTCGTTCTTCAACCTTTATAGAAAAATGATAAGCATCCTCAATGGTGGTCATTCTTACCATTGCCAGTTCTTCCTGTATGCTTGGATTCAACCCGTTAATATAACAAGAAACTTTCTCTCTATTCGCCTCATAATTTCCTATCTGAATCAAGACCTTCTAAAATTCCTCTGTTTATTCTTTCATCATCCTTGTTCCTTGCCTCAAGCTCTGCATCTTCTTGAGCAACTCAAATTCGTAATCGACTGTAATAAAATGTTTCTTCAATTTTGACACCATTTTGTCCCATCTGGAAATTTTATCCTTCCCTTGCCTTTCTCTTTCTAACTGGACCTCTTTCCACCATATAGTGGCATAACCTTTCAATTTTTTCTTTGCAAACCTCACTCTGTGAGGATCTTCAGTCTCCTCAAACTCAAAAAAATCCTCCATGTCATTGATCCAATCGATCAATTCTTTAGGATTTAGACTTCCACTAAAAGTTGAAACCTCCATTTAGGGCTCTTCCCAATTTTTGAGATCGCTCGTAGCAATCTTTTTTCTCCAGGATCCATTGGATCTTGCTCTTCCTCTTCCATTTCCTCTTCCTTTTCATCTTCGTTGTCATCTCTATCTCATTGCACGTCTCTTCTTCGAAACTCTTGTTGCAAGGTTTCTAATTTCCTTCTAAGGGATCTGATTTCATTTCTAGGTGGATCTCTTCCTCCACCACCTCGACCTCTACCTCTACCATGCTGGGAAAGTCTTGGAGGAAACTTTAACTCAACCCACACTCACAGGTCTTGTTGCAATTGCCTCACATTTGATGCTCTATTACAAGCTCAAGAACTCTTGCTCTGATACCACTTGATGAGGGCCAAGCCGCCCGAAACCACAAAAATCACAACAATAGATACCAATATAGAATATGCGAGACAAAAAAACAACCCACTTTCAATTATTTTCAGATAATGAAATTACAGGTTCAAAGCTTTCATGCTACAACCTCATGGGCTTGATTCATTACAACAAAATCAACTCTGAAAATAAAATATATTATTCGGAGCCACAATCTGCACTATTGGAGCCACATTTTACAACCCCCACTCAACCCTTTTTATTTTACCTTGTAACCACCCTAGAATGTTCTAGAAAGTTCAACCTTCCCTTTTGTTTTGGTGCCAAAAGTCTTTCGTTTGATTTCTAGCCTAAGAAGAAATTTTAATGAAATTCACTTTTTAGAGGGGCAACTTCGCAGGGCCATAACTTTTGATCCGAGTGTTCGATTTGCTATTATTGCATATCGTTGGAAAGCTCTTGGTTTGTCAACTTTTTGAGTTGTTTTGCAGCCTCTAAAGTCTTCATATTTGAAATTGAAGCTGCATTGGAGAAATTTCTTGTGACAAAAACTTTAATATCTCCCAAATTGTGCAGGGTATTGAGGTGATTCTTTTGCGACTGAATTTTTTTCAGTTCTACTCCTTGGGATAAATTTTTAGGTCCATATAAGCCCATTTAGGCACTAAAAATAGTAAGTGCTTGTTTTCACTTTTTTTGACTCTTGGTTGTCTTAAACCCCTTAGGTTCCATCATGGGACTCAAAAAAACTAAAGAAAATAAAGAAAACAATTTTTTTTTGGGTGATGCAATATTTCCCTACACTGCTGGATGTTCCTGCATCAAAATTCCTTGTCAAAATATGGCAGTGCTAACACTTTCTATTTTATCTTCTTCTTTAACAAAAGCTTATATTTGGTTTTGATGTTCGATGTTCATTTGAATTATTTCTTCTCTCATCTCATTGTATCGGTTATTAAATCATAAATTCCACTAAAATATTTGATTTACTTCTTGTGAAATCTTGGAAAACCATTAAGATATCTTACCTCTTCAACATTCACTAGTGTAGCCCACTCAACAATTTCTCTTATTTTCTTTTGATCCATTTTTAAACATTCAACTAATATTACAAATCCCAAGTATACTAGTGCTAACTTCATGAACCACACTTATTCACATTTATTAACAAATTTTCTTCCCAAAATATTTGTAATGCTATTCTATAATGATCTAGGTGTTCTTCTTTAGTCTTACTAAAAATAAAGATATCATCTAAATAAAAAACCATGAATTTATCCAAATATTTCAACACTTCATTCATCAACCTTATAAATGTACTAGGTGAGTTAATTAACCCAAAGGGCATAACAAACCACTCATACAATTATTGATCTATCTTAGATTTAGTATTTTACCCATCTCATTATCTTATTATAATCTAGTGATAACTAATCTTCAAATCAATCTTGGTAAAGTAATTTGCTCCACTCAAATATTTTATAATTTCATCATTCCTTAACAATGGGAATTTGTATTTGATTATGATATTCTTGGTTACTTTAGTGTCTATACACATCCTACACTCACCATCCTTCTTAGGTGCTAGTACTACAAGTACTACACATGGGCTCAAATTCTCTTTGATCAAACCTTCATTAATTCCTACACTTATCTAATTTAATTCCACATTTTCTATTGGTATTATTATATGGACCATCTTGTTTGGTAAACTAAATGCTAGTATTAAATCTATATGTTAACTAATGCTCCTTATTAGTAGCAATCTATATGGAATGTTATCAAATATGATGTTCTAATATATTTTTCCCAATTTTGTAACTTCTATAGTGCTTCCTTCACATCTACAATGTTGCAAACTATAGAAACTAATACAATATATATATATTCTCTTGTCACAAATCATGGCACTACTAAAACTTTTTACTCTCTTTCCTTTAGTGGAATCAATTTATGTTTCTTGTCATTCTTTAGTACTATAATTGTTTTCTCTCCCATCATGCAAATATTTCCCATCAAATTTTCATGGTCTACCCAACAACAAATGACATATATCCATTAATATTATATCACACAAAACTTCATCATGATATGTACCTAATTTTAGTTTTACTAAGAATTATTCTTTCATAGACAACTTATTCTCCTTTTGCAACCAAGCAATCCTATATGATTTAGGGTGTTCTAATATTTTTAAATTTATTTTATCAACCATTTGTTTAGACACTAAATTATTCATACTACCAAGTTATTAATGATAATCTTACAACAATTACCTCCTATTTTGCATTTTTTTAAACAAATTATTTCTCTATATTTTTTCTTCCTTATCATATTTTAACAAGGATATTCTCATGACAAGTTACTCACATTTCACTCATTCATCTTTAAAATAGTATGATCCCTCAATCTCCTCATTATCATGTGCATCTCTCACTCTCCCTCTAGTTCTTCTGCTAGTATTTATTTATAGCCTTGGTAACATTCAAATGTTTTTTCTCCTTCATCTCCACACTTGAAACAAATTCCTCTAAAATTTCATCCACTACTTCCACCATACCATCCTCTACCCCTTTGATATCCATCATTTTAGTCATTCCATTATGAATTTATTTCATCCCTTTCTTTGCTTTCAGAACCACTATTTTGTCTATATTGTTATGTGAATTATCACCCTAAGGTTCTTTTACATGTGTTCTTCAAAAGAATCCTTTTATATCCCAATTTACCTCATCATCTCAAAAATTTCTTGTATTTCCAACAACATAAATAAAAAATAGCCTATTACATGGGATGGTGTGGTACAAGCAATTTTTTCTCTCAAATTAGACTTTTCCTTATGTTCTAGTTTATGATTCTCCTCCATTTGATCACATTACCTAGTCGATGGGTTGTGGGGGGATTTTGAAGCTCCTTATCATTCTATAAACCCTATACAAAATGTGACATATTCAAATATACATTATTCCTCTTCAAATAAAGTGACCATGGTTGAGGCATCAATTGAGGAATCCCTCCTTTCTTCATGATCAAATGAGTTTAGATAATGAAGTTTCTTGGAAAAACTTTCAAATAAGGAAGAGAGGTCTTCCTAAATCTATTTTGAATTCCCATCCTCATGTTAAGGTGGTTTGGATTGTAAGTATGGGGTTAAACATAGTGTAAGTCGGGTTGGGTTTTTTCAATAGTAGCTTGAATTTAGTTATGTTATAGTATATATTTTGTGGTAGTTATTGCATTCCCCTTATTTAAGGTTTCAAGCTATATTATTTTGTATTTTTTTTGTGTTGTTGTGGGTTAGTTATTTTCCTACTAACATTTTATTGTAAATGGGTTTTAGGATCTTGATAAAACCTATATACCATTTAATCAAAAGCATTGACAATACCTTGTTCTCTTTTTAGAGGTATTTTTTCTATGGATCTTATGTAATCTACATTTAAGTTGGTAGTTTTTCCATAATATATCATATAAATTGTCTCACATTTGGTGTTCTATTCACAATATTATTATAGACTACCTCAAATTTGGTGAAGCATTTACAATCAAAACCATCACTCTCCTAAGGGTTCAAAACCATACTCTAATACTGCTTGATGTAATAATAGACAAATAATCCAATGAAGGATTGTCTAATCATGTAATCTAATGAATAAACACATAATATAATTCAATGAAATAATAATTTGATATTTATTGATTCATACGAGTAAATGAGTTAAAATATACTATGAGGGATTACAACATAAGGATGTACCCTTCAAAGTAGTATTGGCACAACTTTGTGTGAACTATGAAATTCAAATGATATTACATAACAATAATTTATTAACTATCCATGAACTTAGAGCTAAGGATTAAATTCATTTCCGTCAAGTGATTAGGAGTGATGCTTATATGGTAGCTTCTATAATAAGGGATGATATGTGTTGTCTACAAAGAGGTGTAAATCTCAATACAAATTATAACATGTAGTTAGCTAAATGTATACAAGGAACCTTTTGGAATGAATGTGATGATGATGGATCAATGTGTCGATTATGGAGCCTAATTTTATTGGTTATAGAGATCATTTTAGTGTAGGGGGTGCATTGAGGGTACCCCTACTGGGTATGGGGGGACCATCCCCCAGATAGGGGGTTTAGAGGCCGCGCCTCAAAAGGGGTTTGGGGGTAGCAACCTTGAAAGCCACATTTGATATGTATTTATTCATTATAAATCTAGACCATTCATCATTATTTCACAAATCTAATGGTGATATTATGTTGGTTTTTTCTTGCCCTATAAGGAAATCCCCTTTTATGAGGGCTTTGTGTTATGGTTTTGTATTGTATTGTATTGTATTGCATGAGGAGACTATGATAGAGCAAAGAGGAAGTTACAAAAAATTTGTTGTAGGTTGTATCCCTTCATTTTATTGGACAAAATAAAATAAGGATCGGTTGTTTCTCCATGGAAATAACTCATATTAGGTGAGCCACATATATCTATATCTCTATTTTTTGTGCTATTTTATTTTTATGTTTCATTCATTTTATTGTATATTTCTTTACGATCCTATTCCTAACAATTAGTATCAAAGTTGTACATTTATTTGGCTAATAAACTCGAATGGATGGTTTCCTTGTTTGAGTGGGAGCAATGGTGAAAGAAAGAAATTTTGTGGTTGAGTAGTTCAATGAAAAACTATTAGCTATGGAAGCTGAAAATGGAGGACTATCTATATTAGAAGGATATTTTCTTACCATTGGGAAGAAAAATAAAGAAGCTGACAAATATGATAGATCAGGAATGGGAGATTATTGATACAAAGGTACTTGAAAAAATGTAGATGTGTTTGGAAACATTGATGGCTTTCAACATATCAATAGAAATGAAAATGGTATATTTGATGTTAGCATTGGATAAATTGTATGAAAAACCATTAGCTTCCAACAATGTATTTATTCTAAAACATTTATTGAATATAAAAATGCCAAAAGGTGAGTCTGTTGTTGATCATTTAAATGAGTTTGAAATGGTCACCAGTCAGTTAAGTTCTTCAAATGTAATATTTGATGATAAGGTTAGGGCTCTCTTGATTTTATGCTCATTACTAGAAGTTGGAATATCTTGGTCGTGGCTATGAGTAATTATGTCTCTGGTTCAAGCACTTAAAGTTTGATGGTGTTGTTGGTGTTATCCGATGGAAAAGCACAAGGGAGACATCAGGTAATGCTTTGATTGTGGAGAATAGGGGAAGACAAAGGAGAGAGGATAAAGCCTAGGAAATCATGAGAATTCTAAGAAGCGAAGATCCAAATCCAAAGTAAGGTTGGAGTGCTAGCATTGTCAGAAGAAAGGACACCTAAAGAAATAATTTTGGTCCCAAAAGTGAAAACAAGGATATGGACAACAAGAAAATGGTAAGGAAGAAAATGTATCAAGTGATGTATTACAAGATGCTTGATCCTTTCATTAGATAATATTACTAATTATTGGGTGTTAAACTCAAGGGCTTCATTTCATGCCACAACCTATAAGCAATATTTTCTAGATCATTTTCAAGGTGATTTTGAACAATTTTATTTAGGTGATGATGAACCATGTAAAATTGTTGGAAAGGGTAAATACAAATAAAATTACCAAATGAAAAATAATTGTTGTTGAAAGATGTAGGCATGTTCTTGATTTGAGATGAAATATAATTTCAACATGACAACTAGGAAGTGAAGGTTATACAATTACATTTATAGAAAATTCATGGAAGGTCACTAAAGGAGCATTGGTAATAGAAAAAGAAGAAAGTTAAGTACATTGTATTTATGTATTGGTAATTTTGATTTCTCTATTTCCTTAGCTTTTACAAGAGTAGATACAACATTATGGTACCATAAGCTTGAAAACATGAGTGAGAAGGGGATGAGGATTCTCCACTCAAATAATTTTTTGCCAAGTTTGAAGAAATTTGATTTGGATTTTTGTGAAAATTGTATTTATGGAAAATACAAAGAGTCTAATTTCTCAAAGTTGGGAAGGAAAAAATAATGAAAAGTTAGATCTTGTGCATTCAAGTGTATGGGTACCAACTCAAGTATCATATCTTGGTGGATCTTATTATTATGTTATTTTTATTGATGATTCAACTAGAAAAAAATTAGTTTATTTCATTCACAGAAAATCTAATATCTTTGATACTTATAAGAATTTAAAATCTTTAGTTTAGATCAAAAAAAAGAAATAAGTTAAAATGTCTCATATCAGATAATGGAGGTGAATTGTAGCAAGTATTTGATGAAGGGAAAAATAACATAACCCTCACACAAAATCATTCAACATCAACAACAACAATCAAGATGTAAAATTTTGCAACAACATAATTAATCTTCTCTATTTAACTTGCAACAAAGTTTCTCAACTTCAATAAAATATGATTACACAAGTTTCTGCTGCCATACAAGATGAAATAAATCAATACAAAATAGATTAGAATCTGCTATGAGACAACAAACAACCTAAAAAATCAAGCTATATTTTTTCCTTCTTTAAATCATCTCCATGCACTCTGAAACTAGCTCTCCAATCTACAATCTCCAATCACCAACTTGCTAATCTTCAACCATGGATTTAATAATCCATTTGCTACTAAAAAACACTCTCTCAAACCTACAAAATCATGGATTCTACCTTCTTTCTTCAAAAATCCATTCTTGGAAAGCATTAGCTTCAATCTAGCAGTAACAACTCCCAAAAATGACCAAAATAAAGTATATAAATTAACTCCTTCACACCTTTCCTGTAACTCCCAATTTTCTATGCTTCAAAAAATGGAAAATATACTTTCAAAAATGTATTTAAAATTATTAAATATTGAAAAGGAATCTTTTGTAACCTCCATCCATGATTGGCCAAGAAAAACAACCACTTCCTCACAAATAGGAGCCCCGGATAGAAAAAGCCAAACCACGTGCTCTTGGGCGTCCAAATTCTTAATGAAAATTTTTAGGAACATTAAATTAGTTTTCACAACTTGTAACTCCCTAAATCCCACGCCCAAGAAGGCATATTTAAAATTTTTTCCTTGAAAAGCCACAAAATGAGCCCAAATTGCCATAAAACTGTAATATAACAACTTGGCCAAATATTTATCAACTATTTAGGCCTTATTACAAACATTTATTCACCTATAATATTTAAAGACCAAACTAAATAAAAATAAAATAAAATATCTTTGGTTGATGTAATATTTCCAGTCAAACATGGATGCTCTTGCCTCAAACACCCAAGGTATAAAAATTGTGATCTTGGTCTGAAAAAATGGAGTTGAATGGTACTACCATCCTTTCAGGTTGTAAAGAACCCTCAACAAAATCCATTACTGAAACTGGTACCTCTGATTTGTTCTTCTTTCTCCTCTTCCAAAACCTAGCCGAAACAAGTATCCTTCTCCTTTGACAATTCTTCTCTGCACTCAACATATTCAATGTGGAATCAATGCCACCATAAACCAACCACCTCCACCAAATGTAACACAATATCTTCCAATCTTGTGGGATTCAACCCACCATATTCTGACCACCTCCTCTAAAATGCACCTGCACTAAACTTTGCAATACAAAGAAAATCTTCTGCATATGAAACTTCAATAGCAAACTCTGTTTGGACCAACTTATTCAAAGTATGCAAATCATCATATTTTTCAAATTTAACAAAATATAAAAAATATTATCCTCTACTGCAACTCTTCCATCCATACAAAAATACACTCTCATCTTCATCATAAAAATGAAAAATATTATGCATTACCTCTTTTTCCTTGCCACTGTCTATTGCCATATCTTCTTCACCTTCACTCCCAACTGCAATTGCATTTTTCAATACTCTTAAGTCCTCCAAAGGACACTCATCTACTACTGCAACTACATCTTTATTATCATCATAAGAAGTATAAAAAACATAAATTACCTCATTACCTTTGGCTACAACCTTTGTGTTAGCTAAAATTTTCTCATTCCTCTCTCCTACAATTTCTTCCAAATATATTAGCAAATCATCCTCCTCACCTTCATCCTTTTTCTCTAACTATTTCAAATCACTAACCAAAAAAATTCCAACCTTGCTACATACTTTTCCTCCTCTCTCATCCAATGGCTTCAACTTATGGTGAACTCCATCCTTCATCAAACTATAAGTGTTTTCATATCCATCATGCACTACTTTCCTGTCAAACTACCACAGTCTACCCAACAACAAATGACAAACATCCATGTTCATAACATCACACAATACTTCATCATAATAATTTCCAATTTTAAATATTACTACATATTATTCATTTACCAACACTTTATGATCATCTTGCGACCATGAGATCCTATGCAGATGCAGGTTCCTCTTTCTCTCCAACTGCAACTTTGCAACCATCTTTGTAGAAACAATATTATCAATAATACCACCATCAATAATGAATTTACAAAATTTACCTTTGCATTTGCATCTTGTATGATAAAATCCCCTCCTCTGAATGGGTTCACTATTTTCATTAATCAAAACTCTCATCATCAAGGCTTCGCCATCTTTTGCTTCTTCGGAATGTGTTGAATGTGCATATTATCTATTTATGTTTGTTGCCCTATTCTGAATTACAGTTCTTCTTCTTGGTCTTTCCTCTTCATGAGGACACTTGTATGATTTGTGCCCCTCTTCTCCACACTTGAAACATGTTATTTTAAAATTTCCTCTTTCAAATCCCTGACCCAAGCTTTCTCTTCCTCTAAAATTTTGATCACGTGGCTTGCTTGAGTTTTCACATCTTTCATCCTTGCTAGCCTTAATGTCTCTAATTTGTTGGTCATCCTCTTTTTGCTGCACATAATCCCTATCCCTTCCCTTTTTTTTATTCTCAAACCTCTTTTTCATCCTTTCTTCTATCTTTAATGCTATTTGATAAGAATCTTCCATTATCATTGTTGAACATCCAGAATACTGAGAGGGGGGGTGAATCAGTATTCCACATACCAATATTAAAATCCACTTAATTATTATTACTATTTTGACTGAATCGGCAAGAGAGAACATAAAACCAAGTCAATGCATCACACACATGAACACTAGAATTTTTACGTGGAAAACCCAGAATGGGAAAAGCCACAGTGAGGTTTAACTCACAATATATTGTATCCAGTTACAAAATATTACAAGGCTCGTTGCCAAGACTCATTGTCCTTAAAAGGCTCACAACCTAAATACAAAAGATGGCTCACTTCCAAAGAATGAATTGATGGAATACACCTTCAATGTGTAGGGTTTAGTTCCGCTAAAGCTCAAAATAAAAAGCACTACATTGCTCAACAAATATGTACTACTAATAAAGCATTTAGGCTCTGGTCTTCTCCTCTGTTCACTTGCTCGCACACACACTTACACTTTTCTTTTCTTTCTCTCTTCCTTCTTCTTCCACCACACTTTTCTTCTCTTTCCACTTCCTTATATATATACAAGTATATTTTATTCATTAATTAAGTCAACACCAATAAGATTCAACATTTTATCCATGTAGTGCATTATGCCAAGCCGGCTATTAGTCTTCATAATATATTGCATTCACTGAGTCAGCCAAGACTAAAGAACAAAATTCTTCAAACCAACAAATAATCCCCAAAGAAAACACCTTCTGAATCTGAGAACGCATTAATTTCCCATCATACTACCAGTAAAGAGACTGTCAACACAACCACAGTATAAGAATGTTCACCTTAGTAGAATGCAAAGTCTCTCACACAGTACACCACACATAGAACAATAGTAGGATACAGAGTTGAAATTTTTCAGAGATAACATTTTGTTCATAGAGAAAAAAACATCTCAAGATCCAAGAAAAAGTAGTCTGAATGAGTCAATAAAACATAGTTAGGAGGTTAGAGTCATATCAGATTTTGCAATGAGTTCCAAACTCAAATACCAACATACCGATCCATCATAAAGGAGTATTACCAGAAGAGAACAACTTCTGGTAAACCAAGCAAACTTCCCATATAATCATCACCATGTAGTTATTACCATGTTGACATCAATGACAACATAGAAACAACCAACACAACCATCCATACTTCATGCTCATGTTGCAAGGATTCCAATAATCACAACTCTAACTAGTGTCATCTCTTCTTGAATACTTGATCTCAACCCATTTATGTATCTTGCAACCTTTTCCTTGGTTGCCTATGAATTCCCAGTCCTTATAAGAATTATGTGAAACTCTTCTGTGTACTCCTTTATTGTCTTGCTTCCTTGCTTTAAGCTTTGCATCTTTTTAAGCAATTCCAACTCATAGTCTATTGGAATGAATTGTCTCTTCATTTTATCTACCATTTTATCCCATCTTGTAATCTTCTCTTATCCTTTTCTTCCTCTTTCCAACTAAATTTCTCTCCACCAGATTGAAGAATGTCCCTTCAATTTTGTCTTGGAAAACCTTACTTGGTCTGGGTCTCCAACTTCTTCAAATTCAAAATAATCTTCCATATCATTTATCCATTCTATCAGTTCTTCTAGATTCAAACTCCCATTAAAGGTAGGAACATCAATACTTGGTTTTGTTCCCATTTTGTTAAAACCATTAACAATAGATCTCTTGCAACTGTTGCAACTTCCTCTCTTTGCTCAATATTTAAACTAGCATTCTTTGTGTTCTCATCTTCTTCATCATCACTTCCTAGGTCTCTCATTCTTGCAAATCCTCTCCTTATCTTGTTTTGCAAATTTTCAACCTACCTTCTCAAGGCTCTGAAATAATCATCTTTTACAAAATTATCTCCTCTTCCTCTTCCTCTACCATGATGTGCTCCTCTCCCATCCATTTTTTTTCAACACCCACAACACAATCCTGGTGCAACTGCCTCTCTTCAGCAGTCTGTTACACACTTAAGATCTTGTTGCTCTAATACCACTAATGTAGGGAAAAATCACACAAACCTCACACAAAATCATCCAACACCAACAACAACAATCAAGATGTAAAATTTTACAACACAATTAATCTTCTCTATTTAACTTGCAACAAAGTTTTTCAACTTCAATAAAATATGATTACACAAGTTTGTGTAGCTATACAAGATGAAATAAATCAATACAAAATAGATTAGAATATGCTATGAGACAAAAAAAAACCTAAAAAATCAATTCAAATAATCTCGATGCACTCTGAAACTAGCTCTCCAATCTACAATCTTCAATCACCAACTTGTTGATCTTCAACAATGGATTTCATAAGAAATTTGCTGCTGCAACACACTCTCTCAAACCTGCAAAATCATGGCTTCTACTTTCTTGCTTCAAAAATCCATTCCTGGGAAGCATTAGCTTCAATCTGGCAGCAACAACTCCCAAAAATGACCAAAATAAAGTATATAAATTAACTCCTTCACACCTTTCCTATAACTCCTAATTTTCTATGCTTCAAAAAATGGAAAATATACTTTCAAAAATGTATTTAAAATCATTAAATGTTGAAAATGAATTTTTTGTAACCTCCATCCATGATTGGCCAAGAAAAGCAACCACTGCCTCACAATAGAAAAAGCCAAACCACTTGCTCTTGAGCATCCAAATTCTTAATGCAAAATTTTAGAAACATTAAATTAGTTTTCACAACTTGTAACTCCCCGAATTCCACACCAAAAAAGGCATATTTAAATATTTTTCCTTGAAAAATGTTGGAAATAGGATGCCATTTAATTGCAAATCCTAAACATTAATTATTTCATGTATCTCCTAACTTCTTGGAATGTGTTCAACAACACTAAGATTAGGATGAGATTAATTATTTAGATGAAATAAATCATGAAATTGGCATTTGTAGTTATTCCTAAATAATAGGAGCATGTGGGTGCACACATGGTAAGGTGACACTCACCTTGAGTTTAGTTAACTATTCAGAGTAAGAGATAACACTTCTGAATGCATGTAAAGATCCTAGGAGTTAGGATTTGATGTTTGCATGCATGAAGTTCAGTTCAGTTTAGTTTAGTTCATAATCAGTTTAGTTTAGTTTAGTTTAGTTTAGTTTAGTTTAGTTCAGTTATGGTTCAGTTATCTTTAGTTGCATGAAAGTGCATGTTGCATGCATGTTGGTTATTTTGAGTTGCATGTAGTTAGCTTCAGTTAACTTGGAATGCATGGCTAATAACTTAATAACTTGAGTTGTATGACAAATAATAGGGACTACCTCCAGTTAACAGGGGATGACCATTCTTGCATGAATGGTGTTGAGTAAATGTTTCAGTTAACAAGAAATCACTTGGAGCCAACTTGGGAGCCCAAGATTCTTTCTTGGATTTACCTCTTTTGCATGTTGAGATATTTTTTAAGGCTCAATTAAGTAGGATTACTTATGGGAGCCAAATTTGAGGAAGAGCTTTGGAATTATCAACAGAATGAAGGTTGAGTTGTGACTTCAATTTGGGATGCCCAAATGGATGAAGCACATGTTTTAGCATTGTTCTTCATGAGATAACCCTATTTGCATGAGATATGGCATACCTTTTAGGGATAGGTCTTGTGCATTGTAATTTTAACTCATGTTGAGTTTACAAAGCTGATTAAATCCTATATATCTCAAGCAAGTTGAATAGAGTTGGGAGAGTTTTTATTGCAGGTTGTGAAGAAGATTGGTGAAGATAGAAGAAGCATTCTCAAGCAAGAATTGGAGCTATTGTAATTTAGAGATCAAGAATATAGAATAATTCTTGGTGGGGTTTTTTCCCGAAAGGGTTTCTCCACAGTACATCTTGTGTAATCTTTCTAATATCCTGTCTAGTTCTTCTATCAACTTTTGTCTACATTCTTGTTGTCAATTCAGATTGCACCCGAGCGCTTGAATAGTTAAATTCAGCAATCTGTTGAAACATGGAATGATTCTCAGGCCTGTGGGTTGCCTAAAACTGAGAATCAATCTCCAGAGAGGGCTGGTTCCCTGATAAAAATCCCCTAAAATCTAATTGACTTGGCTGGGAAAGAGGTAGAAAGACTAAGTCTGAATTCTAAACTATGAAACTGTTAATTTATGGTGATGCACCGAAGAATCCAACTTGCAGACTTAACTCACAAACAATTACTCACTATTTTCATTCGCACAACTAGATCTAGAAGTTTAAACACTTGAATATTTTAAACAAAGGCTATTAAAGAAACAATCACAGAAGGGAAATATGATTTCCACAACTAGACTGTTTGATTATCGATCAACACAATGTTTAACCAGTGGATTTAAACCTGGATGCATACAGAATTCACTAAGGAGACAGAAATATTTAAAGGTTTCAAAAACTGCAACACAATAACTTCGATCAATCCCACATGACAAAGATGCTTGAAACTTGAAGGCAAATTCTAAAATACTGAAACTTGAAGGAATTCTCTGCAATAACACGATCTGAACCTGTAAAAACACTGCTGTATTAATCTGTAAATAAATGCTGAGTTACAAGATAGTCTTCTTTGCTGAAGGCAAAGGCAGAAAACAAGAACTAGGAATGAAAAACAACTAAGTTTTTCAATATATACAAAAAACCTTTCAAAAAGGCATGCAAAAAGAACTGAAAGTCCAACTCCAAGAAAGGGTGATGATTCCAAAGCCAAATCCGAGCAGAAGAAAATATCTCTGAAAAGGAGGCCCAAAACCATGCAAAAATAAGTCCAATCAAGCTCAAACTCACTGCCAAGTCATAACTGATACATGCACTATTCCAACTGAACTGTAACTCCCTGAAAAAGTGGCTTAAAGCATGTAAAACTGCCTCGTTTTTACCAATCCGCCCATGCAACTCTAAAGTCCACCCTTTTCATTAAATTCTCAGTTGAGACTGATGTAAAACTGGAGTAAAATATGTTTAGCTTTATATAGTATTCTAATTTGCATTCTAGATAATAAATTAATTAAATGATTATCTTGTCATTCAATTAATTTATTACATTATTTATGCGAATAGGAATAACGAATAATAAAGCTAATTTATATATCTCAGATTATGATCTTCAAATTCAATAATGCATTTCACAATTTTCACTATTTGACAATACTTGGCACAATATATCAACAAATGATGTTGACCACCCTGCTAGGCACATTAACTTCAAAAATGTGACCATTTGACAATTAAAAACATAATGATTATTAAAAATCATCATAAAAAATGCAAGGTGGGATTAGGGCGAATAGTCAAAAGCACACATTTGAACCCTAAAATCATTGTCACTCCTTTGCATTCGACTTAGAGAAGCTTGAGAAAAACAGCCGCCACGACTCAAACCCTAGCCATGAACTTGCCTTGTTTTTGGTATTTTCTGCCATGAAGAAATTTGAATCTGCCTTTTGGGGCCGAATCTGGAACATGAGACATTTTTTATCAAAAAACGTTGAGCATTTAAGCGCAATTTTCTATTCTAAGTGATGCATTTTCGTTTCTATGAGCTTTGCTTCGAATCTGGGCATGAAATCACGTTTTTTTGGCTGCCATGAGCATCTAAACTGTGAACTTACTGAAGGGACCTTCTCAAATTCGAAAAAATGAAGCTTTTAATCAGGTACTTTGATATAAGTTCATTTTTTCTTCTTTTCATGCGAATCTGGCTGTAAACTTGCATTTTTTAGCCACGTTTTCCTTTTCTGGGTATTCTTCTCTCTTTGAATCTGCAACAACTTCATTTTTCAGCTGCGCCATGATTATTTGAAGCAGATCTCTGCAAAAACATTGTTTTTGATCTTACAACAGATGAAAAACTTTAATTTTTGTAGAAACACAGTCACGTTTTTTTCTTCTTTAAATCTGGGTATTCTGTGTCTGTTGATTTTTATGGCACTGCAACAAGGAATGCTCTTCATGCCTTTTATACTCAGGTAAGCTTCTAAAATCTTGTGAATGGCTTTTCCTGTGACTGAAAAGTTAATTTCCTCTGCTGTGAGGTTCAAAAACTCATATGAGCATCCTCCCCTATCATATGAGCTCGAATAGAGCTTCCTTCTTGGCAAGACACAACTTCCATGGCTTTTATTATCCTTGCGTATATGTCTCCACTCTTTTGAGAATAACCATTGACATGAATGTTCTGGGTATTACTGACTTTAAATGATTATGGAATTTCTTTAACTCATAAGCTCAAATATCAAAAACTTTCCTGCTCTATATATAACTTGATAATCACCATCCGTCCTTTCTCCTTATAGACTGGAAACAACTTAAATGCCTCCTTAGCACTATCCTTAATTTTTTGGGAATTTTGTGCTCTTCTTTACCTCAAAGGTCTCATTATGTGCATGAATTTGTATTGCATTGACATCACTCTGCCCAGATTACCAATCCCAATTCTTGAAATGTTGTTTCACTCTCCTTGGTTTTCTTAGATTTTGATGAAACCTTTACTTTCTTAGCATGAGATCCACCCTGTGGCTTCTACAATCTAGTGGTAGGCAGTGAGCTCTAGAATGGATCAGCTATAATGCTTTCTTCATTATATTCTTTTCCTTTCAGCAGATTATCTGTAATATAACGTTGAACATCACTGTTATACATTAAAAACACTAAATATCACAGATTAACTTCAAGCTGATAAAATATGTTAATTTGAATGCCCTTGATGAAGTTCGAATCTGCAACTTGTCTTTCTGTTTGATAAAAGATAATGCTCTATTTAGCATAGCAAAATTCCATTACATCTCATATATATTTCCAATGACTGGTAATAGGCTGAACTATCATTTGTTATTAAATCCATGTCATGGATGTTGTTAAATTTGAACCTTCTCTTAGCTCTATTAGTAGCATGATCCTTCTTCCTTACTATGAGCATATGAAAATTTGAAAAATCATGCATAAGGTTGTCCTCAAAATCTGCAATCTCTCTTTTATCAGCAATTATTGAGAGAGTTCATTGAATTCTTGATTTCAAAACTGCCCTTTGCCATTGAAACTAGCTATCCTTCTAGATGATTGTCCTTTTATGATAGTGCTCTATTTCTCAAAGTCTTTTTTAGACTATGCAACGCTGTCCCAAAACTTTGATGCTGTTTCACACTATTTCAAGCTTCCATTTGGCCTTTTTTTTTTATATTGTCAAGGATGCTTTTTCAGTCCTTCATGACTATCATAAATTTCTGTAATCATTTCTTCATCATTATGAATGCTTGTAACAGCATTCCTATTCACTTGATCAATTTTGTAGCAGCCTTCATTCTATATACTCTGTGAAATGTTCCCTGTAGCTGTTTACCTCAAACATATATTGATACACTTTGAAATTAATATTGCTGCTCATAATTGCTGTTCATAGTTGCTGTTACAAATCTGTTTCTTGATCATATCTTTATTTCTTTTGATCAGCTGAATTCTTGCTGATGATTTGCATTGATTATGGACTATGAGAATGCTATTTTTCATTTGTAAGAAACAATTATCTTACTGAACACTCTGCTTTCCCTTCAGTATAAAGGGCTCAATGCCTTATCAAAAAAAAATGTGAATAAAAATGAAAGGCAGAGCAGAAACAAGAGATGATAAATGCAATATATTTCTAATTGTTTCCTTTGAATGATGTTTTACCGTGCTGAGTTAGACTTATTGATAACAGTCTTGGATGATGATTGTTTCTTTCCTTGATCAAATAACTCTCAATATATGATACGAATGAGAAGTATCCTTATGATATGCCGGGCTCTACCCTTGTGGGAGCCCGTTTTACTCCACATATCTGATAAAATAAACTCGAACATGATAAACCTGTTCCTGCACATTGAAACAAACATGTCAGCAAAAAATAAGAAGCTGAAAGCTTCCATTGATTTACATTCCTTCTTCTCTGATTTTTTGCAATTATTTGATGAATGCTCGGTTTAATGCAAATTACATTTCTGTCTGTAGCATAGGCGTAAGACAGAAAGTAATTCACCATTGCTTAGAGTATAACTCTAATACCATTTCCCTAATGATTTTGCAGGTACACAGAGCGATGAAGCGAGGCTGCAACTGCTTGGAGGCATGATAGCTAGAAGCACCAACGAAGTAATTCGTTATTACAGGCAATGATGAATTACTTTCTCTTTTCTACGCTTATGTTATTTTCAGCAGTGTAGTCTGTCTATTTAGATTTAGTATTCATCTCTTGATTGTCACAGACAAACTCAGTTACTCTCGCGGCTTGTGCGAGATTCAACATTTCACAAAATGAATAAAAATATCATTATGCAAATTTCTCTTAATTTTTTGTTTTAAACATTGGACAATAAGCTTATGACACATATGTAAGATGATCTCAATGATGATCAATGAACACTTTATCAGCAAAATTTGAAGATTTCCTGTACCTATAATAGCTGAACTTCATTCAGCTCTACCTATTGAGCGTAGAGTGAAAAATAGGTAACAATTAGATTAGGATTATGGTAAAAATAAGGAGTATCTACAAAACCCAAGCTAGCTTGCACCAAGTTTGTGTGAAAGATCTTTGCAAAGCATCAAATATTCAAAATTTGATCACAAAAAAGAATAAGATCCAAATTTTGGAGTATGCAATTCTAAAAAAGACTAAAGATTAGTCGAGTGAGGAGGCTGATGTGGATAATTAGGAGTTATTGAATGGGATGGCTGAAACATTTGACAAATGGGCCGAGTTGGAAAAAATGTTGGGGACTTAAAAGAAGCTATCAGATCTCCAGAGGATTGTATGAGGTTGAGAAATGAGGTTGCTAGTCTCCAAAGAAACCAAGATAAAACTATGTGCAATTGCAAGAGATTATTTAATATAGTAAAGTAATAGTAAATAACACAAAAATTACCATCTAGGTGTCTCAACAGGATCTCAACAACTGTCGTGAAAAGAGAGTTAGGGATGAATCTTCTAAAGCTTCTTCTTCTAGCTCTAACAAAAGAGGAAAATATGTTGAGAAAGCTCTACCTACCTTAATGGAAAAAAGATAGTAAGAAGAGTCCTAATTCCCTCTCTTTTGAGGAGAAGTTGTAGTTCCTCAATAAGGAGTGTGAGGCTATAAAATGCCTTCATCTTCTTGGTGAATAGTAATTGTTATTGGGTTTTCGGCCTTCTATTGTTCATATCTTTGTTGATGTTGGTTGTTAGTTTTTGTTTCTTAGTTCTTGTTTCATGTGCTTTCTAACTGTCTCACTTGTTGTGAGACCCCTCCATTTTGCCTCCATGGTTGTTATATAATTGGTTCAGTCCCTTCCCACTTTATATTAATCATAACTTTATTAGTGGACCCCAATAAGTATTTAATACGGCTAAACAGTAAACACATCACTAAAGGTGTACCATAAATAAGTACTATTTTACAAAGTCAAAATAACTCTTTCTTGTGCAAGGCTTATGACACCCTTTTCCTAGCAAATGGTATCTTCACCTCAAAGGAATTATTTCTAGTAGGAACCCCTCCTATTTTAGTATGGTTGAGACAATAATAACTCATCCCATCTAATAAAGGTCCCCAACACTACAATTACTCCCTTATTCAAGCTTTGGATTATCCCAAAAATCATATTTTTTATTATAAAGATAAGTTTACCTAGAAATATTAAAGAGATAAAAGAAAAAATAAGAAAATGCTAGAGGCTACTATAACTCTAGATCTTGCAAAAATGAAGATATTACCTACATATGATCCAAAATTAGATACTATGGAATTTTGTGTCCAAAGTTAATGAACGAGAGGATCAAATGCATCACTTTAACTATGAAGTAAGCAACCTATCATTGAATTTTATTGCATGGAAAAGAATTGAAAAATTAAATGGATCAAAAAGAATAATGAAGTGGTATACATAATGTATTGTGAAGTATTGAAATGTGTAAATACAAAAGCAATAGATACAACACAATCAATGAGACATTGTATTAGAGAATTCAAATCACAAAACTAATCGAATTGAAACAAAGAAAATCCCCTAAAGTCGTCCCATTGTTTCCTATCTTCAAGGATTCGTTAAATCATAGTGGCTCTCAAATTGCTTTGTACACTATGACATTTAGAATGACAACCTGAAGAACATAATGTTGGAAGATGCAAGAAATCTATTCCTACATGATTGATAAACTATATGATCGATGAGTGATATGATAATGATGTTGTGATAAGGATTTGATGCTAAAGACTATGATGCAAATGTTGTATGAAAACTACTATGATAACTAAGATGTAGCTACCAAAATAAGCCATGATTATGCTAATGAATTCTAAATGCTAAGAATGCTAAATGCTCTCAAATGCTCAAATGAAATTTCTGCAGAGTAAGATTGCTCAAAGTTGGGATCCATTTTCTATAGAATGAGGCTGCATTTATAGGATTTCCAAGACATATTTTGATGTGGCAGCAACCAATGGTCGGGATTTTAGTTGGAGAGATGAACGGTGGAGAATGAAGAAATTAGAGGGAATAAAGGAGAGTGTTCCCTTTAATAGAACACTTTGCCAATTGTGAGAAAGAATAAATGGAGGAAGAGAGCCAAGTGTCTCAAGCTTGTTTCAGATTTTGTTGAGGAAAAAACCCATTTAAATATTAAGGATATTTAAATTCATCAGACACATGGCATGATGAGGTGGCAAGAAGAAAAGTTGTAGACATGTGACTAAATTTAAATTTAGAATTATTCAAATTTAGTAAGAAGATATTAATTGAATAAAACAAACTATTTGAATTTGTTTATTTAATTAAGATTAGAGGAATATGATTTAAGATAAGAAGAATTAGAAAATGTGAACTATATAAATAAATTTAGAATTTATTTACAAGTAGGTGAAATAAGAGGTTTATTAATTAAATAACTTGTATTTAATTAATTAATTATCCTGACCGATTTTAGGTGTATACATTTTTCCCCTCTTTGAAGTGATGTGTTTACACATTGCTTCAAAGAAAAATTTGTTGGTGATGCTGACAAAAAAAAATCGATATGCCCCAGACACTAATTTTTGAGTGATGATGGATATATGCCCCCTTAGGGAGATAAATCATGAATTTTGAATTTTGTAGGGAATTTTTTGAAATTTTATGATTTGATGATGATTTCAAACTTATGATGCTTCACGATTTGACTCCTAAAAAAAATAAATACCAACTGCCACCTCACTGATCGATGAATTAACACTCGGGTTAAAAATAAATCAATCCTATTTAACTTCCACTTAATCACCTCTAAAAAGGTGTGTTACGAAAGATCCTCATTTGAGTTATTTGCATTTTAAAAATTTGGAGTGATTAGAGAACATATGGCAAGATGGTGATTCCAATCCAAACCCACCAATTCGAGTGCATGTACGATGTCACAATCGCCCGACAGCGTATGGACCTTCGATACGTACCTCGAAAAACCTCCTCGCAATTTTTGAATTTTGTTTTTCTCGTAATTTTCACATTTAAAATTTGGTTTCCAAATTTTTAGCGCTTTAGGTCGCCGATGTAGCGCATCTGGTCACTGTAGTAGCGCATAGGTTAAATTTTGTAGCACATCGAGTTTAGATGTTAGCGCATAGGGTAAAATAGTGCATGTGTGGCTAGATGTAGTGCATTTAGTCAATATTGTAGTGCATACAGTCATTTAGCGCATAAAAGTCAAGATTTAGCACATCCGTGGACTTTGCTAGCGCATTAAGTGATTTAGCGCATAGGTGCAATGAAAAAGCACATTGATGACTTTTGATGGCACATTTGGTTATTCAGTGCAATGAAGCCCTGTTGTGGCGCATTGGTAGAATTATTTGGCGCATCCATGTTTTTAGTGCTTTGAGACACTATTTTAGTACATCTAGGGAAAAATGATATAATTTTGAGTAGAATCCTTGATTTTGATGATTGTTGATCGCGTCAACCTTTGATTTGATGATGTTTGATGATGTGTATAGATTAGATGATGATTGATCTCATGATAGGTGAGATTCAATGATAGGATGTTGATAATTGACCTCATGATAAATGAGGATCAATGATAGATTGATGATTGACCTCATGATAGGTGAGGATCAATGATAGATTGATAATTGACCTCATGATAGGTGAGGATCAATGATAAGATTCTCACAAGATGTAATCAAAATCTCATCAAAGATGATTAGATTGATAGATTGATTGATTGATAAGATTGTTGATTTGTGATATGTTATGATGATAGGAGCTTCAATAGTCCTCATGTCACGGGAGCGTTTCCCGAGGACCTATGATTTGATTACACGTCTGGATCAGGTTGATCTAAATGTGATTGGACGATGCAGATTGACTTCTTTGCTTGACATGCCCCAACATAGGATTAACAGGGGACTTCTGACCACTTTGGCAGAGAGGTGGCATAGTGACCATAAGACCTTTCACTTAGCCACTGGTGAGATGATAGTGACACCAGAGGATGTTTACCGGATTTTGAGGATTCCTGTTGTCGGAGAGCTAGTTGTGTATGATTCCACTAAGCAGGGAGGTAAAAATGCATTGCAGAGAGTCTTTGAGGATGATTAGATTTGTAGCTATGAGATTCCATGGTGAGAGATGGTTGATGCATACGCGACATTTCCATGTGTTCTTGTTGGATTTATTGGAGGATTTCTATGTCCCGACCGTAGGTCGAAGGGACTCTCAGTCGATTGGGTTAGATTTTAGAGAGCATGATTATGCAGGGGACCAAATATGCATGGGGATCCTGCATGCTTGCACATTTGTACCATGATCTACATCAGGTTGTGTACCTTAGAGCATCCAATTTATCAGTTGGAGTTACATTGCTACAGATATGGGCATGGGAGCATATAGTTGTCACTCATCCCGTTGCAGATAGACAACGGCCAGTCGGTCGTCCATATGTTCATGGATACACAGGTCCAATTGTCTAGCATAAGCTGGTAAAATTGGAGTACTAGAGGAGGGTATCAGATGATCTCGATACAATTACATGGAGGCCATATCTTGACTGTGAGTAGTGGCCGGAGGATGACACTGAGATGCCTTATGTGTGCACTGCTAGATATTTGATTGGGAGGACACCATTTGTGATTGAGAGATTCCTTCTTGGGAGAGTGTTGTGACAATACGAGCAAGTACAGGGTATGCCCTAGGGAGTTTCTCTTTATGCATAGAGACAGGTGGATATACTAGAGTGGGGACCTTTCCTATCATATGATGCAATAGTTGAGGAGTACTAGGGGTTACAGGAAGTTATATGGGAGTATCATCCCGAGATCATAGAGGTTGTCGTGTCATAGGAGTATGACCATTACTTATTTTCTCATTTGTTCCTGAGGATATCCAATCTAGATGAGCTGGTACCTACACTGTACGATGATGAGAGGGCAACACCACATGCACCTAGGTGAAGGAGAGATGGAAGAGATGAGGAGGAGGAGGAGGGAGAGAGTAGTGATGATGGAGACGGGGATGGAGATTGTGGACGTGGCGGAGATGGTGATGGGGGAGGTGGTGATGGAGCTGATGGTGGTGGAGGTGGTAGGCCATTATTATTTCTTAGAGTGCCTCACAGGAGATCACTGGTGGCTGCAACACAACGACATGTTCAGATTCATTTTCCTTCACAACAGTAGCAAACATAGATAGTTGTGTTACAGTCATAGGTACAAGCCTTATAGAGTCAGTTGGATCATATATAGGGTCAGATGCAGACACAGGCCTAGGCACAGGCACAGATTTCCATGCTCATAGCAAAGAGAGATAGCTTGAGACAACAGTGTGAGCAGGCAGAGGGACTGGCAGAGAGATTGTAGAGAGTGACTGAGGGTACTACCACAATAGATATGCTTAGAGAGGTTACATGAGTCACCAAAGAGGCAGAGTACTACAGGGGACGATATCATGAGGTAGTGCCTCCAGAGCGATGGGTTAGTTATACTTAGTCTGCCAGTGTCCGTAGTCATTCTAGGACTACCAACAAGGGTGTTATAGGGCCACCACCTCGTAGAGATCTAGGGGCAGGTCCGTCAGGTGGTGCAATAGGAGGTATAGGGCCGACGTTGTCTGGGGCTAGTAGTACATAGCCATTGTGATGATCCTTGATGTATTTGAGACATTTGATGATGTATACACTGATTATGTTGAGATATTGATTCATTGCCATTTTGATGTTGTATCTCTCCACTTTTCCATACATCATTGTATACTTGACATTATGATTTTGAGATTTATATGATATGCAATGATGATTAGTGATCCATATGTTATCTATATGATCCTATGATGGATGCATTTTATTTCTACGTTATGTGTTATGTGATGTTTTAATATGATGATGCTATGGTTGATGTAATGGATGCAAAGATGATATGATAATGCATAGATTATGATTCTAAATGATTTATGGATGATGTTTTTATGTTATTTGAGATGAATGTGATTATGCAAATGATATGTGATGCAATTTATTTTTGTATTTTCCTTATGCAAATATATGTGATGCAATGCATGAATGAATGTATGATTTAATAATGCTTTCTAATGTATGTATGATATGCAAATGATTATGCAACTACATGAGAATGATATGTTTTTATTAATGTCAAGTATACTCAATCTTTTAGTGATAGAGATAACATCACTTTAAAATCATGTCAGCCCTAGAAAATCCATAAATACAGATGCAAAACTAATATGGATGCAATCTAACTTAACCATGCAAATCTAAATATGCAAAGTTGTCATTTTATCAATCGATTTGTTGTGCTTTTATCATCATTGAGCCTTTGAATTGTTGAAAGTGAGTACAAGCATCAATGGTATAATTAGACCATGATGACCTAAGTACTAGTTCCATGATTTTTGATATTGCAAGTTAACACAAGAACCTAGGTATAATTGAACTAAGATGACCTAAGCATTTCTTACGTAAACAGACAAAAGTTAATCATTTTCCTATGCAAATTTAGAATTTCATCAATGATACTTTGTAGAGCATGTCCTGTGAAAATTTGCACAGTAGTAATGATTAACTCATAGACAACAAACAAAGAAAATATTATTCTCCTTCCTAGCTTCTCTAGTTCAAGACATCCTTGAGTTGCTCCAAAGAAATGATAACAAAAATAAAAGTACAATAGTTGAACATTCATGCTAAAGTGATAAAACCATGATTCAAAAGAACATCATCCATTTAGATTTATTTTGATTTGATTGATTTAGTTGTTTGATATGGATGGTTGATGTGTAAATTTTGATGATCGATGCACAATGTTAACTTGCACTATGATCGTTGTGTTTGTTGTGTTGTCTAACTACTGTTTGTCTGTTGGCTTAACCTCAAAGTTTTATTGCCCCCAGTGAATTCAGGATTTTTCCCCCAAGCCAAGGTAAGACACGGCTGCCATGTCAGGATATGTACATGAGGTTTTGCGATGATAGGTAGAATGATGGTGAAAGCGAATGGCCGACACATGCTCAAATAGATGGAAAAGCTAATATATCACAAATAGCACATGTTGCTAGGTTTTCACTACTTGTTTTTATTGCACTTTTTCAGATTTTATGATTTTTTTTATTTCACTTTTTTTCCTTTTTTTTGTATTTTTAACTTCTTTTTTTGTCGCCAAGATGCATGTTTTCCAAGTTTTCATTAGGGTGACCATTTTTTTAGGACTTTTTATGATCTTTTTGTATTTTTTCAGTACTTTTACCATGCACTAGATGATTTAGGTGTAGAAATTCTTGAGATACAAACTGTTGATGGGTTCTTCGAACAGATCTCCTTTAGGCGTAGACAACTGATATGCTCCCGATCCATAGACCGCCTTGACGATGCCTCAATCTTGTGTGAATGACTGTGTTGGATGAAAGGACCCGATCGAAATGAATAGTATGAGTGGAAAGTATGAAGGACAATAGATATGATAGATAAAAGAGGCTATGATATCATCCCTAATGTGGACACTACGTGGACCATCAAGCTTCAAACAAAAAGGAGCTCAGGCAACTGATGAGTTAGAGTACGTGAAGGGGTCGCCATCAAAGATACATTGAAAGACATCACCAATGGAGGTGTAATGATATGACAGATATGTGAATATGGATGGGTGGAATGGTATATGTGGTAGGAGTGAGGGTAACATGGATGGAGACCTTGGATCAACAAGTTATTTCTTTGATTTTCTTCTTTGATAGATGCCCTCAATGATTTTTAAGGGAAAGGCATGTTTGGAGATTGACTTTTGCATGCTTTTATTTTTGATTTGTCTGATAGCTTTTTATTTTGGCTAAGAGACTTGTCTGGATCTTTTTTTATTTTTGATTTATCCAATAGCTTTTTATTTTGGCTAAGGGACTTTGCTTGATCTTCTTTTATTTTTGATTTTTCCAATAGCTTTTTATTTTGGCTAAGGAACTTTGCTTGATCTTTCTTTCTTTGCATGCTTTCTTTTGATTCTGGATCTCCATTTGAAAAAGGAACTTTTACCTTTGATTCTTGAATTGCCTCCTTTATATTTTCTTCAGGTGATACTTGTTGACCCATGTCTACCAGGTGAATGGATGTGGGTGAGATGGATGAAATAGGAAAAATGAGAGGAATATGTAATGAACGAAAGGGAGTGGTGATGCCATGAATGGGATTTTTGATACTGTCCTTTTCGGTACTGTTAACATCAAAGGGAGCTTGCACATCCTTAGTGACTTGGCAAGATGGTTTAGTAGAAACAACAATAGGAGATTCATACCCTAGCCCAGGGCAGGTGGGATGGAAGGATGGTAATGGGATATTCTCAACAAGGTCATGGTCAAAGAGTGGGTTATCATAGATATCCTGGTCAAATAGGGGGTTATCAATGATATGAAAAGCTTGGGTGGATGCAAATATGGTAAGGGCAGGTACATCATTAGGATCACAAAATATTTCAATCCAAGCACGGTCATCTTTTTGCATGCCTTCTATAGCTGTCTCGACATCATTGTTGGAGGTCTAACCTTCTTCAATGATAGTAGTAGTGTCTTTTACTAGCAACTTGTCCAAACGGTATTCTCCACATCCCAGATCATGGATTTGTACCTTGGGGTTTGATATTGTAGTAGATGAAGTGGATGCTTTTAAGGATTTAGGATCAACATGTATTTGAGAAGGAGATGCTTCACAATTGCTAGGGATGGTGATTTTAGCTTTAGGGATTAGATTATGGGAATACATGAAAGGATTAAGATCTCCTTGTATTGTGATTTCAACTCCATCGTGAGAAAATTTCAAGCATTGATGGTATGTAGAGGATACTGCTTGCATTCCATGTATCCACGGTCTTCCAAGGAGGATGTTATAAGTCAAGGGGAGATCAAGGACTTGGAAAACCACATCTTTCACCATAGGGCCAACTCTAATTGGTAGAGTAACTAATCCTTTAGATAAGCGCTCTTGTGCATCATATGCCTTCATGGTAATTTTTTACTGGAGTCTATTGCATTTTTTGAATATCCCAGTGCATGGATAAACTTTAAAGTGCAGATATTTAGACTAGCTCCTCCATCTATTAAGACACATTTGACCAGACATTTATGGATCAAAACCTCAATATGAAGTGGAGCATTATGTGGATGGGTGAGTGATGCATCACCATTTTTAGAAAATGATAGACAATGAGATGCGGTCAAGTGTCCCACCATAGCTTGGGATTGATAAACTTTCAAATCAGCGGGTATGATGTCTTGTTTATCATGAATTTGATTGTCAACTGCAAAGATGTTAAGAATGGTAGTGTCATATACATAGTTTACATTCTTTCATTTGTTGTTTGATGAAGAAGATTCTCCTTTTTCATAGTTTGGTAAAGGATTTTCAAATGCTCCATGATCAACATTTGTTTGGGGTCCTTCTACCAATATTTCCTTTTGATCAATCAAGTCTTGTACCAAATGTTTCAGCTGCAACAATCATTTGTTTTATGTCCTTTGTTTCGATGAAAATCACAGTAATGTGTATCATTCCACCAGGATTTTTTAACTTGTGGGTTATAATCTCGTGCCTCTAATAATGTTATAAATTTATGTTCAATAAGTTCCTTTAATGCTGATTCAAGAGACTGTCCCAAAGGTGTGAATTTTTTGCAATTTGATGGCGTTTTATATGTTGTTGAAACTGGTTTAGATTCATTGTTATTCTGATTGTTGTTTTGATTATTTTGATTAGTGTTTTGATTGGTGTTTGGATTGTTTTTAGAGGCAGCAACTGTCAAGTTAAAGACTGGTTTTGCATTTTTTGTTTCAGCTGCACCATCATTGTTACCAACATTTTTATTTCTTTGCTAGAATTTTGGTTTATCATTGTTGTTATAATGATTGGAGGAGTTTGCTGAGTTGTTTCCTTCATTATAAATTTTCAAGACTCCTCTCTTGACCAAGGCTTCTTCAATTTTGATTCAATTTTCAATCATTTTTTCAAAGGTAGGTGGACATTGCAATTCAAGTCTATAGCTCATCTCATCATTTAGATTGTTAATGAAGATTTCCATCTTTTCCTTTTTAGGTATGGGATGAGCATATCTTGCAAACAATCTTCTCCATCTTGTAAAAATATGAGGAATGATTCACCCTTCTTTTTTTCTATTGCAAAGGTCTTTCATGGTTATCTCATGTTGGATGTTGTAGGAGTATTGGTGATGAACTTATTAACCAACTCTTCAAAGGTCTCAATACCTAGTGAAATTTTGGAGAACATTCCATGCATTGTCCACCCAAGCTTCGTGGAAACAATCTCATCAAATAAGTCTCTTCATGTGCAAATTCAAGGCTCATGGTTTAAAATTCCCTTACATGATCTATATGATCATTTTTACCATTGTACTTTTTTTTTTTGGAAATTCACAATGCTTGGGAAAAGGAATCATGTTGATAGTTTCATCAAAAGGATATGGGAAAATGTCTTGCAGCTATATCTTTTTGTGGTTCCTCTTTGCATGTCTTGAATTTGTTGTTGGAGATTTTTCATTTGATGAGTTAAGACAACCATTGGATTTGTGTTTGGTTGATCAGTTTTAGTTCTTTTAGGAGGTGCTTTCAAATGATTAACATCAAATTCATGTGGAAGTTTGATACCTTGATTAGCTAGCATTAAGAAGTATTTTTCCCCATCTTTTTCAAAAATATTTTCCATGAACCTATGGAATTTGGGATCTTGTTGAGCTATTTGAATGTCTTCCTCAGTAATTTCATCATTTTCAGGTTGGTGGAATCTGTGGAATGGATTTTCTTCACCTTCAGCCATGGTGTTTTGAGTCTCTGCTTCTTTTTCTTTGAGTTTCTACTTTTATTATCTTGTTAAAATGGGCATACAAGTGTTATAATTTTCACTAAACTTTAATCTTTATTTGGAGGAGTACCAAGGATAATAACTAAGTCAAATAGAATGATAAATTCTATTGATGAGACTGAGTTAAATTTGATTATACAACGTTGTTTTGTGATGAAGGATGACATATCCTGATGATGAAACTTATCTTAATAATCAGAGGTATGATGGATGTTTAGGTACCTTAAGATGGTAGATCTTAGTTTAGTTAAGAGAATTTCACTTGCAAAGTCTAGTTTCTTCAAGTTTAAAGTAGTGTTGCAATTGAGGAATGATTCTATTTTGGAAAAGATCCTGAATTTTGCTCTCTAGTTTTGAATTTATTGGATGCGCTAAAACATAGTATGGATGCACTAAAAGATGACATAGATGCACTAGAACAGAGACTGGATGCGCTAGATTGTCCCTTAGATGCACCAGAAAATGGAATCAATGCGCTAAAAGATGGACTAAATGCACCAAAAGATGCCTTAGATGTGCTAGAATATAGTTCAAACGCGTTGGAAAATGACTTAGATGCACTGAAATATGGGTCAAATGCGCTAAATAAAGCCAGTGATGCGCTAAACTACCCCTAAATGTGATTTCAGCTTAATTCTCTGTTGGACTATCAGATAAATGCTCTAAATGGATGTGCAAATGCACAAGAAAATGGAATAGATGTGCCATAAAATTCCCTAGATGCGCTACAAGATAGACCAATTGCACTGTAAAATGACTCAGATGTGCCAGAACAGGGAATGTATGCGCTAAATTGGAAGTGTTTCACTGTTTTGATAGTCTATCTGGTTATTTTGCTTTTGAATCAGTGAATCTAAATGTTCCCAGGGTATAATCTTCTGAACAATGAATTTTGCTTGGTTTCCTTATTTGTGAATTATGTGAATTAAGCATTCTTAAATGGATGATTTCTTGAAAAATGACTTCAAACACAACAAGTTGTAAAACAGTTGTGTCAAGCCTACAATATAAACATTAAGTGTATGTTCAAGAATCTGGTCTAATTCCTTTGATTTCCACAGGTATAACACGAGCAAATAGAGTAAACACTTTTCTAATGTCACAGATCATTCATAATACCACAAACTACATCTTAGAACTATGTCAGCTCACACAGTCGTGTAACCCCCTAGGGGGCGCCTGTGTTTTTTCCTTTCCTAGGTCTTAGCCAAATTCAAATCCTCCACTTTTGGCTAGTAATCCCTAATAGTTATATGGTAAGTATCTTGGGGGTAGATTTTTCCCTCCCCTTGCACTATGATATTACAAATGTTCGGAGACTAACTCGGCTGGCTTCTATACTTAAGGTTCGTAGTAAGGGTTTTCGTTCCGTGAGGCAATAGATATACTCCCTCAGGAGACATCCCAACCTTTAGAACAAAAGCTTTGGGGGCGGTTACCTTGCACACTACCGTTGAATTGCAAGTTTCCTTGAATTCACTTTTGATTATAGTGGGTAGAAAAACTTGGCTTTAGTTGTTCCCACTTAGGTCGTTCCCATAGGGTGAGTACTTTTTCCCACTATGGTAGGCCTTCTAAAGGTGCTATCAAAACATGAAAGAGTGAGTTTGGCATTCTGGTCACCCAGTGAAGGGAGAGTATAGGCCTATCACTTTACAAGCACAATAGTCAAGGGGTTCATTAACCTTCTAATTAAACTAGGTGCCTAATTTAATCAAAATAAAGCAATAAAACAACTCTAGCCCCTGCAAACATTGTCAGTAGTTTGATATAATTTTCTTTGACCAACGTATTAAGCACCTGCAACACAGAAAATATTGACCAGTTCTCAAAATTTTAAATTTTTGTAAAGTAAACCAGATGTGCTAAAACATTAACCATATGTGCCAAAAGATTACATAGATGCACTAGAAAAACTATTGAATGCACTAAAATAACAACCAAATGTGTTAAAAGAACAACTAAATGCACTAAAGAAACTACTGAATGCGCTAAAATATCAACTAAATGCACTAAAATATGAGTTGGATGCATTGAAGGATGCTCCATATGCACCGTAATAGGGACTGAATGCGCTAAAAGATGTATCATGTGCGCTAAAAGAAACCATGGATGCACTACATAGAAGTTCACATCCAAATCTGTAAACAAACTTTCTAGAAAATGTTAATAAAAACGGGGCTAGGCCCCACAGTGGGTACCAAAATGTATTGTGAAGTATTGAAATATGTAAATGCAAAAGCAATAGATACAACACAATCAAAGGAGACATTGTATTAGAGAATTTAAATCACAAAACTAATCGAATTGAAACAAAGAAAATTCCCTAAAGTCATCCCATTGTTTCCTATCTTCAAGGATTCATTAAATTATAATGGCTCTCAGATTTCTTTGTGCACTATGACCTTTAGAATGAAAACTTGAAGAACGGAATGCTGGAAGATGCAAGAAATCTATTTCTACATGATTGATAAACTATATGATTGATGAGTGATATGATAATGATGTTGTGATAAGGATATGATGCTAAAGACTAAGATGCAAATGTTGTATGAAAACTGCTATGATAACTAAGATGCAACTACCAAACTAAGCCATGATTATGCTAATGAATTCTAAATGCTAAGAATGCTAAATGCTCAAATGCTCTCAAATGCTCAAATGAAATTTCTGCAGAGTAAGATTGCTCAAAGTTGGGATCCATTTGTTGTAGAATGAGGTTGCATTTATAGGATTTCCAAGGCATATTTTGATGTGGCAACAACCAATGGTCAGGATTTTAGTTGGAGAGATGAACGGTGGAGAATGAAGAAGTTAGAGGGAATAAAGGAGAGTGTTCCCTTTAATAGAACACTTTTCCAAGTGTGAGAGAGAATAAATGGAGGAAGAGAGCCAAGTGTCTCAAGTTTGTTTCAGATTTTGTTGAGGAAAAATCCCATTTAAATATTAAGGATATTTAAATTCATGAAACACAAGACATGATGAGGTGGCAAGAAGAAAAGTTGTAGACATGTGACTAAATTTAAATTTGGAATTATTCAAATTTAATAAGAAGATATTAATTAAATAAAACAAACTATTTTAATTTGTTTATTTAATTAAGATTAGAGGAATATGATTTAAGATAAGAAGAATTAGAAAATGTGAACTATATAAATAAATTTAGAATTTATTTATAAGTAGATGAAATAAGAGGTTTATTAATTAAATACCTTTTATTTAATTAATTAATTATCGTGACCGATTTTAGGTGTATACACATATAATTGGTAAAGGTAGACTAAGAAATAAATAGGTTAAACAATCAAATAGAAAAGTTAAAAGTAGACCTAGAAAATGTGAAAGCAAACAAAGTGAAAAATAACAAGAAGAATGAGTTGTAGAAAAGGATTAAAGAATCTACCTCTAAATATATCATCAATATCAATGAAAAAATAATGGTGAAACTAGAATAAATAAAGAAAAGTTAGAGGAAAGTACAAATATCTATAATGGAATAGGAAATAAAAAGGCTCACAAAAACACTGGAGGAAGCAAATCTCTCAGCAAATATATTACAATGAAAAATGAGTTAAGATCAAGTAAGAGAAAAAATGAAAAGAGAAATTGGAGGGAGTGAAAAAAAGGTATAAAAATTCACAATAGGAACTAGCGAAAGAAGAAAAGGAATTATTGTCTTCTAAGTGTGAAGTATCTAAATTTTATAACAAGACAATGATTCATATAATATGTAACATTTGGTAAAAATAATATAGAATAATAATGTGAATACAATTTTTAAATTCATTCATGATTTACATGTATAGTTTGACAAGCTCATTAGATATGCTATTGAAAGCAAAAAAAATAGATGATTTGAAGAGTCACTATAACAAAGAAAATATTATAAACAATGTAAAAAAATAGTGACAATAAATTAAAATAAAATTTAATCCACAATAGGATTAATACCTCAATAAAGAAATCATTTATCATTTGAAAGTGTATGAAGATGGTGAAGCAAAAGAATTGTTGAATTAGTGTGGAAAAATATTAGTGGAGCTATATGAAAAGGTAGAAAATCCAAGAAAATTGGGTTTTCCAAAACCTTTTGACTAAAAAAACAATTTCATTAGAAACAATGCTTTCCAAAGGAATATGAAGGATATAAGGAAAAAATATAAAGACCACTTCCTTGAGAATCTAGATAAGGGAAAATTTTGGAGTTTCATCAAACCATTATAACTTGCAACGTAACCATTCTTTGTTATGAATTGTTAAATAATTTACAAGTTGGCTATTACAAGTTAGAGAAAATTGCACTTCTAATAGATGAAGAGTGGATTATGCTACACAAAATAGTATGTCATCCATTGAAAATATAGATTATAATTTAATAAACAAAAAATTATTTATTTTAATTATTGCATTTGTTGCAATTATATAATAACATTACAATTTTATACATTGGGATAGTTGGATAGATTTTAGACATAATATTGTAACTTTTTTATCTCTTGATTGTATGCTATTTGTTTTATAAGTGTAACAATATAATATGAGTATCTTAATATTTATTCCCATATAATAATTCAATTGTATATGTTGTCACCCCCATGAAGCACTCAAAATGATTAAATTTTAGCATTATTGTATATATTGGCACCATTTATAAAATTATCCAAGTTCTTCATATATGATAGAAATATCTAATTCTAACTATAGTCTTGATAGCTAAAACCTTGCAAAATCCCTAAAATATTATTATATAATGCTATTTTATCTATCACATCCTTTATTTTTATGTTTCATTATTTTCTTGTGTGAACCAATCATTGTATTTTGAGTTGTCTATGTGACGTCCTTGTTCTTGTTGATGACCAACCCCACTATTGTATTCATTTGCATTACAAAGATTCCTAGAAAATATTGTCGACACTTCACATACTACAATATGCCATGTATATCACTTGGATATGTAGTAAATCCTCATTGCATCACTCGCTCCATTCACATCATGAAGTCTTACCCTCAAGTCTTTGCTCACTTCATACTCAATTATGTGTCATTTGTCTTATGTCTCATTTAAATATCCAAAATTTAAGCATTGATTCCAAATATATCATGCATACAATGAATTTATTATGTCCTCATTCTCATTAGTGACTAACACCATAATTATAATCATTCACATTGCAAAGTCCTTCAACTAGTG
Organism: Sequoia sempervirens; assembly: GCA_007258455.2. NCBI lineage: Eukaryota > Viridiplantae > Streptophyta > Pinopsida > Cupressales > Cupressaceae > Sequoia > Sequoia sempervirens. Next base: position 213,952,282 of record VDFB02000007.1, on the reverse strand, counting down.
ATGCTCTTACTCCACACATTGCAATGGTCTATAATTAAACATCCATTTGTTGACATGGTAATTTCTCATTGCATAATGCATCCACTTTGAATCACAACTTATCTATTCTCTGTGTTGCTACCCACACCACTCTCAGTGATGTCATTTCACTTGTCTTTGTTCTATATGTGTTCATGTTGTCATTTCATGCCACCCTTAGATGACCCATCATTGATAACTGATCTGAGAGATGGCCCATCATGGGCCATCTTGCATGAATTCTCCTTGAAGGGTCCTAAAATTGGCTAAGTTCTAGGTTTTTGGGCTTTCAAGTTTTTGCTTCCATTCATATTGGCATGTCTTCTTCATTGCTCCCACTCCTTCTCTTCCTTCCATTTTCCCCTAAGTGTTTCAGGTTTCGATCATCTACCTTACCCTTTACCCCTTATTGCTTCCCTTTGGTAAGCCTTAATCCTTACTCTCGGTCAACGAAGTTCCAAGGATGCTTTTCAATATTTTTCTAAGTCTTGAATTGTTGGACTTTGTGGGTCAAGATTCCCTCTTATCACTTTCCACCTTTTAGCTCAAGTAGGAAGTAAGAATTCCTCCTGAACTTGATCCTCAAAGTCTTGTCTTTGGCTTTTGGGCATCAAATTTTCATCTTCTTCCTTTCTTCCTTCTCACTTTCACTCCTTCCTTTAAAAAATTGACTAAGTGTTGAGTTTTCACACATCGAGCTTCGGCCTTCTCCTTTACCTCTTACTTTTCTTCGGTAAGATGTAACTCTTCTCTCTTACCCCCAATGGCTCCTTTTTGACTTTGGCCTTTGGTCTTCCCTTTTACCCTTTTTTTCTTTGCGATAAGGCATAAGCCTCCTTCTTGACCTTCGAAGCTCAAAAAGGGTGATCCTTCCAAACTTCATGATTCACTCCTTCAAACTTCTCTCTTCTTCTCTTCTGGTATGCGATATGGCGAACTCTCAAAGCCTAATCCCCAACAATGCAATTCTAATGAAGTATAAAGTACAAAGTATTCTGCCCGATCCCTGAAGAAGTTGCTCTTTCAGTCCCCTAGACCATTTAATTATGGAAAAGGTTTTCTTTTGGGCCCAACGCCTTGACCTTTCAACAGATTTGACGTGTTTTTTTGGCAATGCCATTAATGCTTGATCCAACTTATGAGAAAATTTCTCACCCACCTCATTGATTCTAGGGCTTCAAGGATGAAATTTATTGCACTTCTTAACTTCTACAGATGATCTCATGGGAACCCATGCTCATTTATTGCTAATTTTTTTCCTTCTTTTCTTGCCCCATGCTTAGATCATTGATTTCATGGGGTATTTTGGAGGGATTTTTAGCACACCATTTTTTGTTGGGTATGGTGCACATGTCCAGGCATGTTCTAAAATGGATTTCATGGATAGATCTCCTCAATCTTCCCTAATCGGACCATACTAATCCTAGTTAGGGTTAGGGTTAAGGTTTGGTTTTTGGTCTTTAGTTATGCTTGCACTTTAAAAGAAATACTTGTAATATTTTAAAAGGGTTCTTCCTTTGGGTTCTACCCAATATTTTCTATTGTAGACTTATGCATTTTGCATTTCTACAATTGTAAGATTGGATTTCATGCCTCTATGTTAATAAATCAATCAATAGTTTTCCTCTTCTCAATGCTTGTATCCTGTGTAACACTTGGTGCCTCTATGCATGCATGATATTTCATTGATTCTATAGATTTCTTGATGGTTCTAACTTGTTGTAAGTGTTGATTATGGGTAATCTCTACCCCTTTGATCTGTTAGACTCCTAACCCTTCATTCTCTTTTATAGATCTATTGAAATAGAGAACTATGTGAGTTTCTCGATGGTTTTGTTGATACCTCATGCAACAAGAAGAAAGAAGAAAATATTTGAAGCTAGGTGCATCACCATTTCCCCTTTTCAACATCCTCCTTCTCTCTTTTCCTCTTGTGGTTTGTAGTTTATGGTTAGTGTAGGGTTATCCAATGTTGGGTTGGGCTAGTATTGTTGCATCTGGTTTTGAAGAGGAAGCCTACCTTCTCCAAAGATTCAACCTCACCATGCAAGGTACCACACCTTGAGGTCATTTCCATTGTGTCATTGGAATGCTGAATCTCGAGTTTAACAGGGTGCAATTTCACATGATAACAGTTTTTGGCACACCTGATGGGACACAAATTTCTTATCATTACTGATATTTGATGTGTATGTCAGTGATATCTGCCTTTGGAGGAAAAACCGTCACACACCTACCGACTCTGAGTTCTATCTTCTAGTTTCAAGAAGACTAGGTGAGATGGTATGTTCTCACTTTTTTTACAAAGAAATTAGTCTTCATTTTTTGGTTTTAAATATTTTTCATGAATTCCAAACCTATTTAATTCCACATCATTTTTACCCTTCTTAGCCATATCACAATGAGCATGCAACTATTTTTTACCCAAACACCTTTACTACACAAGGAAACCAACATGTTCAACATGCTTACCACCCACCCACCCTTGCTCAAGGCTCATGGCAGCCATATGTTCCGACCCAACCACAAAAAGGCCTTTTTGTCTCCAACCAATATTGCCACCCTCATAGCCAACCTTCAAATGTCAACAAATTGAGCATCAAATATCTATATTGTTGGACTTTAAAAGGAAAATGATCAAAATTGAAGGATTCTAAGAACATAGCTTTCACCAAGAGGAGTTGGATTATCAATCCTATCTATAGTAGAAAAAGATGGAGATGTAAAGGCAACAATATGATGAGTATCTTGCAAGAGAGTTTTTTGCCAAGAAAGAGAAAATGAGGCTTTTTCTTGCTCAAGTAAAAAGGTTGGAAGACCAATCAACCACTTGCATTCCAAATCAGCCTATGAAGGAGGAGCCTCCCAAGTACAAAGTTCTAATCTTCAAGCAAGGTAAGCCTCCTATGTCTTCAAGTAATTCTTTTGAACTTGAAATTCCAAGCTTTAGAGACCTTAATCCTTTGCAAGAAGCTATGACTATGCAATTTCAAACCTTTGTTCCTCAAGAGTAGCCTCCTCTAGAGCTCATTCCTCCTCAAGAAACCCAACAATATTTCTATAATCAGCCTTCTCGTCCTAGTATCATCCATGTTTGAAAATATGGGCCCATTGTCTACTAGGATTGCTGGTTTAGTAGACAAGAGGAGGGGGTTTTTGGGGAAGAGCAAGAGGTTTCTTTTATTGTTGGTACAATTGAACGTGACATGGAAGAGGAAGAGTCTGACATGCATCCAGAGTTTGATGAGCATGACCAACTGGGGTGGCATGTTGAAGGATTAGTGAGTGTTGAGCATGAGGCTCTTCTTGATTTATTTGAGGAGATCCAATTTTTTGTTAAGCGTGAAGAAAAGGTGTATATTCCTACATCAATGAATTAGTTGGGATAGCAAGACAACAAACAAGGAAAAGGTGATGTAAATCAAGACTTAGTATTTTTATTTGTTGAGCTTCCTTGTTTTGTTGATGAAGATGAAAAGAGCATGCAGGCTTAAATACCTTCATAGGTTTTGAAGAAGATTGAGGATGAAAATGAGCATGAAAGGATGATAGTCTATGAGAAGAAAATTTTTGATAGCCATGTTTTGCAAAGTGAAGAGGTTGATACACACAAGGATAGCTACCATGATGCCAAGGTCAGTCCTCTTTTACAAAAAATAAAGGAAGAGGATGAAGATGACTTGTTTTGCGATCACTTAGAGGTTGTTTTTTTATACTTAGGTGACAAGTTAGCACCTATAGAAGAGAAGGATCATGAGAATCAAGAACATGAGGTAGAAGCCTATTTTCTCTCACCAAAATAGTCACAAGAGATGTTTTTCATGAGCCAACACAATGATGAGGAAGTAGTGCACAAACATGAAACCAGCAGGGAGAGCTCAGTGTTTGTCCTTTCAAGAGGATGTCCTATTAGACATCTTTCTTGGATGGAGGCCACCAAAGTATTACAAGCCATGCTTGCACTCAAGCATGAGGTTCCAGCTCAGGAGGAATGCATTTAGCCTACTTATACATTTCAAAGTAGTGGTATGTATGACCAGCATGAGGAGGTAAGTGGGTTGGCATTCTTTCTCCAAGGGCTATTGTAAATGTTTTTTGAGCATGTGTTCAACCTCCACCTTCCCCTAGCTGCTTAGAATCATGTCAAGCATTGTAAGATAATGAGAAAGGGAAGCTACTTCAAAGAACTGGTCAATGGTTTTGTTTGAGAAAACCTTGTTCTTTATCTTCTATACATATTAGTTAGTTGTTTTACTTTCCAAGAAGTGCATTTTCACACCCTACATTCTCCTTAAGGGAATGCATGTCCCTAGTTTTTTGTTTTCCTCCAAGTGCAGGCTTGCACATGCTTTGTTTTTCTCTTGGGAGGCCCAGTTGTTGAAGAATTCTCATGACTCTATGCCCACTAGATATGCAAGGCTACTAGATTCTATGATTAGTAGGAAATCATCCTGCAAAAATTTCCATAAATGTTGTCATTTCATGCCACCCTTAGATGACCCATCATTGATAACTGATCTAAGAGATCCTACATGGGACATCTTGCATGAATTCTCCTTGAAGGGTCCTCAAATTGGCTAAGTCCTAGGTTTTTGGGCTTTCAATTTTTTTCTTCCCTTCATCCTAGCATGCCTTCTTCATCACTTCTACTCCTTCTTCTCTTCCTTCCATTTCCCCTGTGTTTTGAGTTTTGGCCATCGGCCTTACCCTTTAACCCTTACCGCTTCCCTTTGGTAAGCCTTAAGCGTTACCCCCAATCACTGAAGTTCTAAGGATTATTTTCAAGATCTATCTATGTCTTGACTTATTAGACTTCAGGGGTTGAGCTTCCCTCTTATTTATTTCCACCTTTCAGCTCAAGAAGGAAGTAAGACTTCCTCCCGACCCCAATCCTTGAAGTCTCATCTTTGGCTTTCGAGCATCAAACTTTCATCTTCTACCTTTCTTCCCTCTCACTTTCACTCCTTCCTTTGAAAATTTGACTAAGTTTTGAGTTTCTGGACGTCAGGCTTAAGCTTTCTCCTTAACCTCTTTACCTTTCTTCGGTAAGATGTAACTCTTCTCTCAAACCCCAATGGCTCTCAGACTTCGACCTTCGGTCTTCCCTTTTACCCTTTTCATCTATATGATAAGGCGTAAGCCTCCTTCTTGACCTCTAAAGCCCGAAAATGGAAATCCTTCTAGACTTCACGATTCTCACCTTTGACCTTCTCTCTTCTTTTCTTTTGGTATGAGGTATGGAAAACTCCTGAAGCTCGATTCCTGATGGTGTGGTGCCAATGAAGTATAAAGTACGAAGCATGATCAACGCTCGATCCCCTACAGAGTTTCTCTTTCGGTCCCCCAAACCATTTAATGCATGGCAAAGGTTTCCTTTCAGGACCGATGCCTCAACCTTTCAATGGATTTGATGTGTTTTCTGGGTGACGCCATTAATGCTCGATCCAAATTCTGAGTGACTTTCTCACATGCATATTCAATTCTAGGGCTTCAAGGATGACATTTATTGCACTTATTGACTTTTACAAATGATTTCATGGGAACCCATGCTCATTTATTGCTGATTTTTATCCTTATTTTCTTGCCCCATTCCCAAATCACTGATTTCACAAGGGCATTTTGGATGGATTCTTGGTACAACATTTATTGTTGGGTATGGTGCATATGTCTAGGCTTGTTCCAACGCAAATTTCATGGACAGATCCCCTCAATCTTCCTTGATTGGACCCTGCTAACCCTAGTTAGGGTTAGGGTTTGGTTTATAGTCTTCAATTATGCTTGCACTTTAAAAGCAATACTTGTAATCTTTCCAAAGGGTTCTTCCTTTGGGTTTTACCCAATATTTTCTCTTGCAAACTTATGCATTTTTCATTTTTACAATTGTAAGATTGGATTTCATGCCTCTGTGTTAATAAATCAATCAATAGTTTACCTCTTCTCAATGCTTGCATCTTTTGTAACATTTGGTGCCTCTATACATGTATGAGATTTCATTGATTCTATAGATTACTTGATGGTGCTAACTTGTTGTAAGTGTTGATTGTGGGTAATCTCTACCCCTTTTATCTTTTAGACTCTTGGACCTTCATTCTCTTTTATAGATGTATTGGAATAAAAAATTGTGAGTTTCCTGATGGTTTTGTTGATACCCTATGCAACAGGAAGTAGGAAGAAACACTTTGAAGCTAGGTGCATCACTACTTTCCCTCTTCAACATCCTCCTTCTCCCTTTTCCTCCTATGGTTCATAGTTTAGGGTTAGTGTAGGGTTATCCAATGTTGGTTTGGACTAGTATTGTCGCATCTAGTTTTGAAGAGGAAGTCAGCCTTCTCCGGAGATTTGACCTCACCATGCAAGGTCCCACACCTTGAGGTCATTTCCATTGTGCCATTGGAATGTTGAACCTTGAGTTTGGATGGGTGCAATTTCACGTGACAATAATTCCTACTTTTAGAATGTTCATGATAAGGATCCTTGAGTACATGTAATACCATTGCATTGTGCTCTCCATTTATATCATGAAGTCATGCATATTTTATATGATTCATTTTATGCCCAATGATGAACCATCACATAGTGAGCAAGTATTGTACTAAATCTTGAAAAAGCACCCAATTGGCTCATAGTATGTCCTACATGGTATATTAGATCTACATTTGTGTTACTTCCCTATTTTAAAAAAATTAATACCACATGGCTTCTTGGCATTCCATTGTATAAATATTTAGTGCCATGAAGTGATTAATCACCAAAATTTGGCTCCTAATACTATAGAATACACTATTAATTTCATTATGTTATAGGATCAATAGATACATTTTAACTAAGCTTAAAAAAAAAATTGGTTCCCTTTTCTTCACATAAACCAACCATTAATGTAAGTTTGTTATACCTTTTTTCTTCCAATTTGAAGAATCACATTGTGCACAAACTCTAGAGCTATAAATTATTCATATCATGAAAGCAATCATGTTGTAGATAATTGTGTATTATTCTCATAAGCAAGTAGACACCTTGGAGAAGAATTTCATTAGACAAAGGAGTATTTATAGGAAGCATATATATAAATTTTCAAGGAATAAAATGAGCACCATATGTGGACTATGTGCAAATATAGATTTATTCAATCCTCAATTATGATTTCTATAAATAGGTATATGAGTTCAACAATCTTGTATGCTCTAAATTTCACATATTATTTCTCTACAATTTGAGTTATTTGTGGGCATCCCAAGGTTTTGATGTTCATTAATAATCATGTAGTTCTATCCAAATTTCCTAGTGAAATCATTGCCAAGCCCCATTGTTAAGTTGGATTCCTAATTTAAGAAGGTGATTTTTTCCCAATCTAGAACCCTACATACAAAACCCTAGAAATCCCACCATGTCCACTAATTATAATAAGTGAAGTGCTCCTCAAGATCCAACTATAAAACTCCCATGGGTCCTAAACAAGAAATTCAAAAATTCCATAGGAAAGAGGGTTTTGATGAACTACATTGTAGATGAGTTGGATAAATTTATGGATTCCTTACATTCATGACTAGTAAGGAATTTTATAAAGTGTGTTTCAATAACTTTTTAAATTATGTGATTCCCATTTGTAAGCCCTAGAGGTTTCACCTAGGAAATTGGTTGTACCAAACTATATTTTTTACCATGAACTAATTAAATGTGCAACCACAAATTATAGTTTGAAAGATCGTACAATCAAGGAATCAAAGGGAAATAAATTATTTACTATAAATAGGGATTTATTTCAAAAGCTATTAATTTCCTTGGATCCTCATCCAAAGGAGTCACCTAGCCTAAAAGAATTATTCATTGACTACACCAAGGATAGAACTAGTTATAGGGAAAAATGACCACCCTATTTAGGAGTAAAAGAAAATAACAGGAAATTAATTCTCATTCCTAATAATGAGTTAGTGCCCTTTGACTTGAAAAAAAAAGTGGGATGTTTTTAAGACACTTACTAAGGATCTATCAATTTATGGGTTTGGATGTTGCACACAATTTACTGAAGAATTCCATGAATCTAGCTTCTTACATTAAAAAAATATGCATTACAAAAAATTGTTTGATTTTGGCAGCTACCTAGCTAAGCATAGCCAACACAATATGGTCAACCTTCAAAAATAAGGATTATAAAAATATTTTAGGTGGTAGTCCATCCTATGCCAAATTTACCTACATGCTTTAGCAAGAGACTTAGAAGAGGGGTTGGAAATCTAAATAGTCTCTAATGAACTACCAAAGGGCACAAAAACTCTAGTTTGAATATGGACTCCTCACTTGAATAAACATGATTTGAAGTCCTTTCATTTGTTGTATTTTAAGATCATTTCATTATTTCCTATATTGTGAAGGATAGGCTTTGATAGACCAAGGTAGACTAACAAGATTTAAAATTTTCTATGACCTCATAAACTTATGTACCAAAATTAGATATTGGTTAGAACCATGGAGGTTGGTATATTCATGATCATTATACAATATAAAGAGTATATGGAGCACAACCCAAACCACAAAATTGTACCTATATGGCATCAAATAGATTGGATTTGTTGGAATCGGTGTGATAGACATACAATTCATATTGTATTCATTTTCTTAATTACAAGAAAATAGGTTCTATTCCCCTCCAAGTTAAGCTCGCAAATTTCACCATTTTAGGGAAGGAAAAATATTATAGACTCAATGACCTCATTGAAACCTTTAAAATTAAATTTGTGGAGACCAAACAATAGGATCCTAAGGATTTGATTGATACAATGGGAAAGGTGGCAAGGAGCTCAAGCTATGAGCATGAACATATTAAGAGAAGACCTAATAAGAAATTGTGAAAATAAAGTTGATAAATAAATGAGAATATATATGTGGAATAGGATTATACTAGTAGAGAGAAGAAGAAAATGAATGAATCAAATTATAAAGGGGTACTCCATGAAATAAATAACCCCATAGAGAGAATGAAAATACTTATGGAGCATATGGATACTATTGGGGTAATACCATATAAACCTATGCTTATGGACACATATATTCCAATCAAATAGGAAGGGCTAGTTGCAATTGATTATTTTAAATATTTTTAAGTTAAGCATAATATTCTTGATATCAAATACTCATGTATTTCCCCTCGTCTAGCCCATAGTTCCATAAGATAGGTTCAAGTTGTGGTATCCTCTCATCCCCTAGAAATTTATGAAGTTATTAAAGGTGGTGAATATTTTGTTCCTCCAAATGATCCTATTTAGGAGGAAATTTTTCTCTAATATGTAAATAGAAAATTCAAGCCATTGCCCCTAGTTCTTCTTTCATGCTTTTGTTTTTTGATGGCGGTGATGTTGTAAAGGATGTGAGAAAGAAGGCATGAAAATAATTTATATCTAATGATAAGTTCATTAAAATTAATGAATTAAAGGCATTTTATCTTAATATGATAACCAAAGTAAGAGATTATGTATAGGCCAATCTAGAATATGAACAAATTATGGGTGAAGAGATAGATACATCAAAGAGTGTTATAGAAACCCTAAATTTACCACCAATTTTCCATAATAACTTTCCCATATTTTTTTTAACTATTAATTTTTTGAGTGGTAACACGTGAATTTTTAGCCTAGCTCAAGCCAAATGAGGCCAGAAACGAGGGACTTCATACCCAACATGAAGGTGCAACATTAATATAAATATTATAAACTTGCAAGATTAGTAGTCCTGTAGGGGCACAAATCCCATGAGCACATTGGACCAATGAAGGTTTGGATCAAGAAGACATAGGGATCAATACCAATAGCTTCAATGTGAAGGCTCAAGCCTACATGCTCACTGAATCAATGAGGGCACAATACTTGCAATCACAATGGCCAAGTGGAGGTTTAAACCTTGGTGGATAAAACAACAATGCAAAAATTTAACAATTACACTATATCATGAATGCAAAAATTTCCTTCATCATTAAAAATTAATTAATTAATCCCCAAGGATTATTTATTAAATCAATCAAATTAATTAAACTTAGTCCCTAAATCCTCCAACTAAAAAAACTAATCAATACCTACTCAATTAATTGATTTAGGATAATCAATACCTATTACTGTTTCCTCTAATATTTGAATCCACATCATCATTAATCCTTATCCTTTTAATCCCAACCATTAAATCTATCTACATGGATTAAAATCTAAACTCACCATCAGTTTCCATATTTTCCTATTTGTCTAATGCTCTAATGTGAGTGAGCATGCCATCTTAGAGGTATCTTTTACCTCTACCTCATCCCTCAAATGCTCCTATATGTGTGAATGTCCTAAACCTTTCTCACACATGTGTGGGCATGCTAAGCCTTCTCATCACCCCTTGACATTTTTTCTAATCCCCACTCTTCTCACACGTGTGAGCATATCTCTCACACATGCCACCTTGATCATATATGTGTGAGCATGCCTACCCTTCCACCTCATGGGACACATATCTTATTCACATTAATCCTCTTCTTCCATATTATGACACTTGTCACAAGACTACATATTCAATCATGCCTCCATCTTCTTCAAATCCTAGCCCTCTATTAACTATGCATCTTGGCCCCCCATTTTCCCCATGAAAATTCTATAAATTGGAGGCATTCCCTTCATTTTCTTGATCTACTGATGTATTATCCTTATTGTATCCATTTATCTAAACAACACATTCAATCATATTATCATGCTATCCATTTGATCCCTCATTCTAATTCTAAATTCATGTTGTCGGTTCACTAAGAAACCACATTCCACCATCAATACATAATACTAAGTAGATCATGTAGAACATTGGGTGCACTATGCTTCAACTCAATTAGAAGAGAAAATAAAAACAAGGTATAAGGGTCCATTAATTGCATTTGAATCTTTGTGTTTGTAGGCTCCTTATTTTTCCCCTGTCTTCATTTTGGCATGTGTGGTGGGATTGTCACTAATTTTCATTTGAATTTTATGTGAGTTTTTATCTCCCAAAGAAACAACCCTTCAACAACAAGTTTCCTCTATAATTTGATCTAACCACCAAAGTGTTGCAAGTATGAGCTAGTCTGGCGGTGTTGTCATTAATGTTGTCATTGATGTCAACACAGTTCAGTATGTTGCAGACTATACATGTATAGCTGAGAAGTTGTGAGTACATGGAGCTATCTTTATGTCATTGCAGATGTGTTGTGTTGATGAGTTTCCAAGTGCTTTTGAGAAAATTAATAAAGAAGAGAAGTTAGAGTAATGAATGTGCTCATAATGTGCTTTGGTATGTGCTCCACGTTTCTCCTGTGTTGATCCTATGCTTGTGCGGATTTGAAGATTTGATAATGGTGATCTTGTGGTGATATATCCTAAGTTTTAGCTTTTGGTGTGATAGTACATGAAAGTTACGTTCACCGGTGTATGAATTGTTCTAGAAAAGTTGATCTTCTATGGACTGAGAGAAATGTTTTTTCTCCGCAGTCCTCTGTTGTTTTGTTTCAAATCTTGTGGATCTAGGATATGTCTTGAGATGGTGTTCTCTAGGTTTCGACAAAGAAGGTTGAAGTTTGGTGATCCGAAAGTCATGTTTCAGTGTTTCAGTATGGGTTTGCATAGTCCGGATGAACTAGTGAAAGGTGTTCAGAGTTTGAAGCATATTGCATTTTTTGCGAATGTATCTGAAGAAATATGAGATGTATTCGCGTGCATAATGAAGTGTGTTGTGGAGTATGTGTGTCATATTCTTGTTGGGAAGCGTGTACATCAATGTTCATTTGTGTTTTCATTAGGTTTGGCCGACCTGGTGTTTACACTTCATTCGAAGAATAAAATTAAATTGAGGAAGTGTATGGTTGATCCGAGACATTATTTTTGGTCTTGGATAAATATTTTATTGGTCCACTCTCATTCCTTTCCACCGCAGGAATTGCTGTCACCTAGAAATGCACCCTATGCACAAAGATTAAAAATGAGCTTTCTAGAGACACAATGGGATCATTTCAAGGCTGTGGGTCACCTAAAACTGAAATGAACCTCCGGAGAAGGCCGACTTCCTTTGGGTAGCACCTAAACTATTGATCTTTGTGAGGTAAAGGGAGAAGAAATGCATACAAAATGAAACTATACTAAACTATTACTATGGTGATACACCGAGTTGATAAGAAATCAGAAGAATGAAAACAGAAAGCAACCACACTAAGAAAACTAGACTACAGCTACTTTACTTACTCAACATTACCCCATTAGACTTATGCATCACTCTTGATAGGTTTGATCCACATACGTATCTCAAGAAGGAAGAAACAAACTTCACAACTTCGTGGTATGAATACAGATTGAGAAAACACTGTTAAAGAAATACATACATAAGCTAACATACAGAAATGAGAGTGGTAAGAGCATTAATACTTGTTTTCAAGGTGAACTCTGTTTTACATTCCAGATTTTAGTTGAGTTAAAGAAACATACACTAATTGAGAAAGGATTGACAAAAGAATCACTAACTCCCTTGAATGCATAAATCCAACTCTTCACAAAAAGGAAAAAAATGCCTTATATACAAACTGAATGTCGGCCCCTTAGGGCTTACAAAAATATCTTGATTCGGGATAGGATTTTTCCCTAGATCTTTTGCTGAACTTAATGCTGAAGCCTGCGTGTCCCTGTTGTATGTGTTGGTGAAGAGTTACCCTCGTAGAAGCCTTCAAATATTTTGTAGCATTAATTCTTTTGATCCATCATGTCCAACTACCGAGTCCCCCCTTGAAGAGCTGCATTGACTGCCCCCCGAGCTCAAAACAGATATATGTTGTATTCATCCTACATTTTGGCCGGACCGCCACGGCTCACCTCAGCTCCTCATGGTTGGTCAAGCTCACTCTTTGTGGATTTACGGGCGATCGAACTCCTTAGTCAGAATCACATCTCGACGAGACACTGGAAGTGTCTCACCGATGCGATTATGTGTCTCTGCAGCTTTAGAAGTCATATTGATACCGCCAAAACCATCGGCAAGACAAATGGATTCGGTTAGAAGTCCCAACGAGCACCATGGAGTCACACCGATATCATTTTCACTTGGCACATTCCTCATTGTCGGCCAGAGATTATATGTTCGGGAAGACCTCCTAACGAGCCCTCCATCTCTCGGTGAGCTCATACGCAGTCAGTATGACTCTTGGCGATGACCTCTCGTTGAGCTCATTTCGTTTGCCCCGAGCTCACTCTCCTCCTCCAGGATCTTTTGGCTTTCGGTGAGACCTTACCAAGTCAGCAAGACTTCATCCCGATGGCCTTATCTCACGGCGAGCTCCTTTGCAGTTGGCAAGACATCGGTCTATCGGCCGGACTTCATACCGAGCGCCTCTTTCTTTTGCCGATGTCGCCTTAACCTTCATCCTTCGGCAAGACATTTTGCCGAAGGCGATATCCTTTGCCGAGATCTCCTTTTTTCTACCCGAAAAAGATATCCTTGTGTATTGGCGAGAGTCTTTCCAAACTGATTTCGTCTTGGTGAGGGCCTTTCTTTCATCCTCGGTGGCTCCTCCATCCTTCAGCAAGACATACGCCGAATTGATTTCCCTTGCTGAGACTTTTCATTCACCGAGACATCACAATGTCGGTCAGACATCATCCCGATGGCGAGACGTTACACCGAGGGCACCAACCCTTTTCAATAGCCCTTTATTCATGTCAGGGAGACATTAATACTTCACCAAGACCTCATGGTGACTTCATTTACCTTTGCCGAACCCTACATTCAGCAAGACCCCCAGCGAAGGCGATATTCCTTCGACGAGATCCCCCACAGATCGGCGTGACATCCTAGCGAAATCCCTTAGTCACACCTGGGTTCCTTTGTGTCGGCGGGACTCCTGTCGAAGACGACTGCATCGAGGCCTGTCCTTTCCTTTCGGTGAGACTTTTGCCCTCGCCAAGACCTCCCATTGATAGTGTTTCCTTCGGCGAGAGTTTTTCTGAAGACTTTTCATCATCTGCTATCGGCGAGACATTGAACCTTCGCTGGGACTTCTCACTGGGCGTTGTAGGTCTCCCCGAAGCCCGTGGTCGATGAGAATCTCGCTGAATGACAATTGAATGGCCTATCAACCAAAGAAATCCATGCGGCAAGAGGTCATACCGAACCCTCTCTGTTATAGCGATAGGCTCCACAGTGGCACGTTCGGAAAGACCAAGACCAGGTCATAGCAACCTGTCCAAAACAGAATGTATCAAGCAGCCAGTCGGCCAGACAACGAAAATGTCATGCCGACCTGGCTCTTAAGGAGACTAAGCATTAATATTGAGGCATTTTTCCAACAGAGCAGGCCTCCCAACTAAAAACCTCGTGAGATGTCATCAAATACATGATTTCTTCCCTTGTGCAAATTTTCCATTTGGCCTTCTCGAACCTCTGTCACATGATATTATACCTGATTGATCTTGAGGGTGAAAAATAGGTAACATTTCTAGCAACCTTTGCTGGATGTTTGCTTGCTAAACATGAGAACCAGTAGCTACAACTTTTCCATTGGGTATGGAGTCATTAGAAACTTAGAAAACAAACAAAATATCAATTTTGCACATGGCTTCAGCCTCATGAGATCCACAGGTCATAACAGGTTGCCAAAAAAAATGAAACAAGGGAAAACGATAGAGAGAAATACCGCCTTAAAACAGCATTCAGGGAATTGAGAAAAACAACAAACAAACGAGCCATAATACCAAAGGACTTATTGAAAACGTAAAACCTAACTAGATATGTACAAGAAAGGAACTTATCAGGCTTGAAAGCAGGGTTTAAGATGTATCCCATTGACTGGGATAGGGAGAAAATCCCCTTCTATCGTAGCCAGCTGATAAGCATTGTGCTCCTTATAGCCTGTGATAATAAATGGACTAGTCCACATATTGTTGAACTTAGTGTGATGGCTAGGCCTGCTTTTAAGAATGTCCCACCTGAGCACGAGGTCTCCCTCCTTAAAAGACTTTGTTGTAGCCCTTTTGTCGAATGTCTTCTTTGTCTGGAGTTGATGATACTTTAAAGATTTCATTCCTCTGTCCCTTGATTCTTCGAGCTCCATGAGCTCTGCATACCTTACAGACATTGGGTCCTGTCCCTCAAGCATCTCCAGTTGATGAACAATGTCTAGAGCCGAAAGCTCCACAGATAGTGGAAACCTCACCTCCTTGCCATAGACCAACACATATGGCGAGTTACCAACAGACCTCTTAGGGGTCACTCTATCTGCCCAAAGTGCATTCTTTAAACTACTGGGCCAGGTCCTTTGGTTGTCCTCTATGGTTCTTTTAATAATTCTGATAAGGTTCTTATTTGTGCTCTCAGCTAGGCCATTACCTTGAGGGTAATAATTTGAAGATGTGCTCAAATGAATACCATGCTTAACGACCCAGTCAGTTACCCTTAGACCTATGAATGCAAGGGAATTATCAGATATGATGGAGTCAGGCACTCCAAACCTAGTGACTATATCCTCATAGAAGCTCAAAACTGAAGACTCTTTTGCTTCTTTCAATGCAACCACTTCTGTTCACCTTGTAAAGTAGTCAGTGGCTGTAAGTACCCACTTATGACCAGCACTAGAAGGTGGGTTTATTGGCCTAATGAAATCAATGCCCCATCTCATGAAGGGCTGCTCCACTTGAATTGGATGGAGAGGCATAGCAGGCAGTCTTTCCTTCCCTGAAAATAGAGCGCATTTGATACACTTTCTTGACCAGGCATACGCGTCCTTGAACAAACTGGGCCAGTAGTAACCAGCTCTCATGATTTTCTAGGCAGTAGTTCTGGGAGCAAAGTGACCTCCTGCAGCTCCATCATGAAACTCATGAAGCACTTTTTCAATTTGATCACTGTGAATGCATCTTAACAGGACACCATTCGGATCTTTTTTAAAAAGAACATTGCCCATCAGCACATATGGTATGGACTGCAGTCTAAAGTATCTTCTTTTGGCCCTGTTTAAACCTGGTGGACACTCACCAGTTTGCAAAAACTGGGTCATATCTTGAACCCAATTAGTTATCCCCATGGGCACATCATCTTGAGAATTCTGAGGCTCATTTGTATTGGCAAGCACAACATCCTTTTCTAGTTCACTTTCACTGCTCGACCCTGAAGCAAGTTGTTTACAAAGACCTTTACCTCTAACTAGTTTGGTGATGCTAATATCTACATCGTACTCCATGACCTTAGTGACCCATCCTACTCTTTTTTCATTCAGGTCTTTATTCAGCAGAAACTCCTTCACACTTGAGTGCGCCACCAAAATATGAATTTTATTGTGAGAAATCAAAGGCTTGAATTTCTTCAGGCTTCTGATCACAGCAAGGACATGCCTCTCCACAAAGGAGTATTTATGTTCGTAGTCGACCAAGCCTTGACTGAAAAAGGCTATTGGTTGTTCTAGATTCTCTTCATTTTTTTGAACCAATATTGCAGAAATGTTACTTGTGCTACCATAAGCATACAGATAAAAATATTTGGAAAAATTGGGATTTACCAGTGTGGGAGCTGCTGCTAAGGCCTCCTTGACCTTTTCAAAACTATTCTTGGCATCCTTCGTCCAACTGAAGACTACATTTTTCTTTAACATAGTTGTTAAAGGCTATAACAGATTTGCAACATCAGGGATGAATCTTCTTAGAAAGTTGATTTGGCCCAGAAAACTCTGTAGACCCTTCTTGTGATTAGGTAGCGGCAACTCGAGTATGGCTTTGACCCTCTCAGGATCGATCGCAATTCCTTTCTTTGACACTGTGTCCTAAAAATTTCCCTTCATGAACAGCAAGGATACTCTTCTTTGGATTGAGAGAGATACCAAACTCTCTGCATTTTTCAAACACCTACCTAAGATGTAACAGATGTTCATCAAAATTTTGGAATAAACTGTGATGTCATCTAGGTAAATCAGTATAATCTTGTTGATCAAACTTTGAAACGCCATGTCCATGGCTCTCTGAAACGTGGCACCAGCATTGGAAAAACCAAAAGGCATCCTTTTGTATGCCATGGTGCCCCATTTAGTTGTAAAAGCAATCTTAAACTGATCTTCCTCTTTAACCAGCACCTGATTATATCCTGAAAAACCATCTAGTAAGGAGAACCTTTCAGAACCAACAACATCTTGCAAGATTCGTTCCATGGAGGGCAGTGGGTAGTGGTCTTTCAAAGATGCTCGGTTAAGATCCCTAAAGTCCACACAAAGTCTTATTTCACCACTTTTCTTCCTAACCGATACAAGGTTAGAAACCCACGAAGTGTGTTTGATAGGAAAGACAATACCCCCCTCAACTAGTTTAGTCAGCTCTTTAATCATTAGAGGCTCAAGTTTAGGATTCAAAGGCCTTTGTTTCTGTCTTACTGGCTTAGTATCAGGATTTAACTCAATTGTGTGCTGAGCAATGTGGGGATCAAACCCTCTCAAATCAGAATATTCCCAAGAAAAGACATCATGAAATTCTTGGCATAACGCAACAAAAGCTTGTTTATCTTCAGGTGAACAAATTTTTCCTATCTTAAGGAGCTTACCTTTGAAGATCTCCAGCTCTTCATAGTGTTCTTGTTTAATCTGTAGGCCGGCTTTACCCTTTTTGAGCTGATCATCAATACTAAAAATTAACTCTAAGGTAACAAGGCCTTTGGGTAATTTATTCATCTTTAGCTGTATGACTTGATCACCATACTGCTGCTTGAGTTTTGCTTGATTAACCATGGAGAACTGATCTTCTTCAAGCAAGAAAGAAAGGATCTGCTCATCACTGTCAAAAACTTGCCAGTGAATGTTGTTGTTAGGAATTGATGGTTTGACTACAACCTTCACATACTGCTGCACCTTATCTTTTCTAATGTCATTTGGAATGTCAAATTGCGCCCCAATGGCTGCCAGTCTATCAGCATGTTTGTTCTGATTTCTTGGGATAGACACTAAATTAAAGGCATCAAATTCCTCAAGCATGTTCCACACTCTGTTCTATAAGATTTCAGTGTGTCATTTTGAGCCACATTTAGGCCCCTTACTTGATTAACAACTAATTTGATGTCTCCATGCACTTTCAAACGGGTTATTCCTCTTTTTCTTGCCCACCCGAGACCTTGAACCAGACCCTCATATTCAGCAGTATTGTTGGAGCATGCAAAAGCAAAATGGAAAGTAGCATAGTACTTATCACCTTGCGGAGATACCATCATTGCACCTCCTCCTGCCCCATTCTTGCTTCTGGAACCATCGAAGAACATCTCCCAAAGTCCATTAAGCGGTTGCAACAACTGATCTGCATCTTTCTCCAAGTTTGGAATCTTTGTATCAGGCTCAAGAATGACATAGTTTCCCATACCAACATCTTGAATGAGGTCCTCAGGACTGTCTGATACATTTTCAACTACCCATTCATGCAACAGCACATCAGGAACAACTTCTGATTGGAGTTCTTGAGCAGCAACTAGTTCATTGTCAGTAAAAGCAATACAATTTGCATGTGTAGTAGAAGGAACAACATTGATGGGGCTTGGGGTATATGGCTCAATGTGGTCTTTGGCCAACCTTTCAGACTTGATGGTAACCTTAGTCCCATATCTTGTTCTAAATAGCATATGTGACCAATCAGCCAACACATAACCACCTATCTTGGCTGTAAAGTCTCTAGATAAACACAAGGAAAAGAAAGGTGGAAGGTCTATGACACATATGTCTTGAGGAACTGAAAAGTTTGGACAAGCATGGAGAGTGAGATTTAGATCCTTGATGATTCCCAAAGTATTAATTGAAGTACCGTCCAATTGGATCACTCCCTTCTCTAAAGGTTGGTATTCTAGTCCAAGTTTGTCAGCAATCTGTTTTGGCATGACGAAGATGCTAGCTCCACTATCTACATATAGTTATGGACTAGTTTATCACCAATAATCACTGACACGTAGAAAGGAGGTGGTTTAACTTGTTTTTCAATCCCTATGCAAGGTTGCTGATCATTTCCCTGGGAATTATTTGTTAACACAACTCTAACCTAACCTATTGGGGACTCAGATTGGTCAGACATCTTCAAACCTGACAAGGATGCTTGTAAAATATCCTTTTGACCTGGGATGGCTAGGGAGTCCCACATAAACATTGTAACATTCATTTTTTTCATGCTATCAAGGATATTAAATGGCACAGTTGGGTTTACTTTAGATTGTACCTTTATGCTGACATGATCAGCCTGCGGGTGTGACTACTCCTTGTCTGGGAGTTGCTGATTTCTTTGTGAACCACGAATTGCGTGAGAGGTAGATGGCTCTACAGCTGTGGTCTTTCCTTTGTCAGCTGCTTGACCAAGCTCAAAAGCCCTTTTCTTTGCCCTGGTGTTAGCTGCAACTGGAGAACTATCTTCATTCAGTCCACAAAACTCTTGACCTTGCCAGTTAAGCAGGGTTGTATCATTTGCAAATTGATCCTGGTGAAGTGGAGATGACTCATTAGGTGCATGATGTTGTGAACTTGAGGCATTCTATACCATAAGTGCCTGATTGATTAGTCCATTCGAGCAAGTGGCTTGATTATGAGGTTGGTTACAGGGGTAACACCACTTATAGTCTGCTGCTAAGTTATTTTGGGTCAGAACCAACTCCTTGGTCACACTAACAGGGACTGGAGCATAGGCCTGAAAAGGCCTTGTGTTCACACTCTATCTTGGGCCCTGATAATTTCCCTGATACTGTTGTTTATTCCCTTGGAATTGCTGCTGCTGACCTTGAAAAGGCTGACTTGAGGCCTGATTCTGCTGTTGATAAGGCCTAGAATAGGTCTGTTGCTTCTCTAAGCTTACAAGCTTGTTACCAAAAGACTGCAATAGACTCTTGATTTCCTGTAACTCGTTTGGAGAACTGGAAACAACATTTCCTTATGTTACAACAACTAGAACAACAGTTGGCAGCATTGGTACAACTGGTAGAGGTGTAAAAGGAGGTATCTGCAAAGGAATGTTTGCATGAATCTCTGGGAATATTGGCATTGGTGGCCTGGGAGCAAGCTTACCAACTTGTATTAAGCTATTTTCAGCTCTGATAGCTATTTCAAAGGCATCTAGCAAGGACACTCCTCCCATTGACTATATCATGACAGCTATGTCGTTGTTCAGAGCCCTCAAAAAATACAAAAAGGCGTATTCTGGAGGTGGCCTCACCATTGCAGGGATTCTATCGCAAGTTCTTTGGAATATGAAGTTGAAGTCATTCATCTGCTCTTGTGGAGCTCTCTTAATTGTAGTCAGTTGTTCTAATAGAGACAAGTTATCAGACCTGTCTTGAAACTGCTTATGCAACTTGTCTCCAAATTCGTCCCATGTTGCAATTGAACTAACTGGTAGGCTCCTATACCACTGCACAGGTCTTCCTTTCAATGAAGTAGTTAGCAATCTTACCACAACATCCTCTTGGGTTATATGATGGACTCCAAATAATGAAGCCACATCTCTCAAATGTTCAATGTGAGTAGTTTGATCTTCCCCTGTGAAAGTTGGCAGACTCTTCAGGGATGCCATTGGGATGTCATTATGCTGTGTCAAATTCAAGAGGCTCCCTCCATTAAAAGTAACGAAGGGTTGATTCCTTGGGGGGGCCATTGGAGGTATCTGAGGTTGGTGTACTGGTATTCTAGATAAAGCTAAGGACGAGATAACAATGTGTGATCTCACAGATGGAGGAGTGGATTGAGTCCTTCTAGAATAGATAACTGTTGTTCCCCTCTTTTTTGTTGCTCTACCTTTTCTTCTCAGTGGTAACAGTTGCAAATATTCAAAGGGACCTAAGCTACCTCTTGTCTAAACTTTTCTCATAAACTATAGAAGGCATTGATTTCTGGAGTTCTTCCTCTTTGTGGAGTTGCCAAGTATGCCAAAGGACTTCTATAAAGCCCGAAATTCACTGGTTGCATACTAAACCAACAATTCAATCTAGTTCACTGTCCCACTGGGCATGCTAGAAACTGTTGTCACCTAGAAATGCACCCTATGCATAGAGATTAAAACTGGGCTTTCTAGAGACACAATGGGATCATTTCAAGGCTGTGGGTCACCTAAAACTGAAATGAACCTCCAGAGAAGGCCGACTTCCTTTGGGTACCCCCTAAACTACTGATCTTTGTGAGGTAAAGGGAGAAGAAATGCATACAAAATGAAACTATACTAAACTATTACTATGGTGATACACCGAGTTGATAAGAAATCATAAGAATGAAAACAGAAAGCAACCACACTAAGAAAACTAGACTGCAGCTACTTTACTTACGCAACATTACCCCATTAGACTTATGCATCACTCTTGACAGGTTTGATCCACATACGTATCTCAAGAATGAAGAAACAAACTTCACAACTTTGTGGTGTGAATACAGATTGAGAAAACACTGTTAAAGAAATACATACATAACCTAACATATAGAAATAAGAGTGGTAAGAGCATTAATACTTGTTTTCAAGGTGAACTCTGTTTTACATTCCATATTTCAGTTGAGTTACAGAAACATACACTAAGTGAGAAAGGATTGACGAAAGAATCACTAACTCCCTTGAATGCATAAATCCAACTCTTTACAAAAAGGCAAAAAATGCCTTATATACAGACTGAATGTCGGCCCCTTAGGGCTTACAAAAATATCCTAATTCGGGATAGGATTTTTCCCTAGATCTTTTGTTGAACTTAATGCTGAAGCCTGCGTGTCCCTGTTGTATGTGTTGGTGAAGAGTTACCCTCATAGAAGCCTTCAGATCTTTTGTAGCATTAATTCTTCTGATCCATTGTGTCTAGCTACCGAGTCCCCCCTTGAAGAGCTGCATTGAATGCCCCCCGAGCTCATAACTAATATATGTTGTATTCATCCTTCGTTGACATCCTGCATTCTGATCGGACCGCCACGGCTCGCCTCAGCTCCTCATGGTTGGTCAAGCTCACTCTCCATGGATTTACGGGCGATCAAACTCCTTAGTCAGAATCGTATCTTGGCGAGACACTGGAAGTGTCTCATCGATGCGATTATGTGTCTCTACAGCTTTAGAAGTCATATTGATATGGCCAAAACCATCGGCAAGACAAATGGATTCGGTTAGAAGTCCCAGCGAGCACCATGGAGTCACACCGATATCCTTTGCACTTGGCACATTCCTCGCTGTTGGCCAGAGATTATATGTTCGGGAAGACCTCCTAATGAGCCCTCCATCTCTTGGCAAGCTCATACGCAGTTGGTATGACTCTTGGCGATGACCTCTCGTCGAGCTCATTTCATTTTCCCCGAGCTCACTCAACTCCTCTGGGCTCTTTTGGCTTTCGGTGAGACCTTACCAAGTTGGCAAGACTTCATCCCGATGGCCTTATCTCACAGCGAGCTCCTTTGCAGTCGGCAAGACATCGGTCTATCGGTCGGACTTCATATCGAGCACCTCTTTCTTTTGTCGACGTCGCCTTAACCTTCATCCTTCGACAAGACATTTTGCCGAAGGTGATATCCTTTGCCGAGATCTCCTTTTGTCTGCCCAAAAAATACATCCTTGTGTATCGGCGAGAGTCTTGCTGAACTGATTTCATCTTGGTGAGGGCCTTTCTTTCATCCTCGGTGGTTCCTCCATCCTTCGGCAAGACATACGCCGAACAGATTTCCCTTGCTGAGACTTTTCATTCGTCGAGACATCACAATGTCGGTCAGACATCATCCCGATGGCGAGATGTTACACCGAGGGCACCAACCCTTTTCAATAGCCCTTTATTCATGTTGGGGAGACATTAAGCCTTCGCCAAGACCTCATGGCGACTTCATTTACCTTTTCTGAACCCTACATTCAGCAAGATCCCCGATGAAGGTGATATTCCTTCGGCGAGATCCCCCACGGATCGGCGTGACATCCTGGAGAAATCCCTTAGTCACACCTGGGTTCCTTTGTGTCAGCGGGACTCCTGTTGAAGATGATTGCATTGAGGCCCGTCCTTTCCTTTCGGGGAGACTTTCGTCCTTGCCAAGACCTCCCATTGACAGCGTTTCCTCCGGCGAGAGTTTTGTCGAAGACTTTTCATCATCTGCTATCGGCAAGACATTAAACCTTCACTGGGACTTCTCACCGGGCGCTGTAGGTCTCCCTGAAGCCCGTGGTCTCCGAGAGTCTCGTCGAATGATGATTGAATGGCCTATCATCCAAAGAAATCCACACGGTAAGAGGTCATACCGAACCCTCTCCGTTATAGCGATAGGCTCCATAGTGGCGCATTCGGCAAGACCAAGACCAAGTCATAGCAACTTGTCCAAAATGGAATGTATCAAGTAGCCAGTCGGCTAGTTAGTGAAAATGTCATGCCAACCTGGCTCTTAAGGAGACTGAGTGTTAATATTGAGGCATTTTTCCAACAGAGCAGGCCTCCCAACTAAAAACCTGATGAGATGTCATCAGATACATGATTTCTTCCCTTGTGCAAATTTTCCATTTGGCCTTCTCGAACCTCTGTCACATGATATTCTACCTAATTGATCCTGAGGGTGAAAAATAGGTAACAGGAATGTTGAGTTGCCGACCTTATTTGAATTTATGAAATGAGGTATTTGTGGCGGACCTTGGAGAAAGTTTCTAAGGTTGAGGATGGTATAAAAGCAAGTTGAATTGTGAAGAATTGTATGACAGTGTGATGCAAAGTGACGAAAGTGAGCCACAAAGCATAAGAGCAGAAGTGTGTGTGTGAGTGAGTTGAGACAACAGTGCTTCATTGTGTTGGATTCTTGAAGGTAGTGAGCTAAAGGTTTCTACAATCCTTATTCAAAGCTGCAGATGTGTGTTAATTGTTGTGGTGGATCTTTTGTTCTCTTTTGTATATGTAGGAGGTGAGCCTCCCTGTTGGATAGTGAGTCCTTTTTGTAGGCAGTGAGCCTTTATACTTGGACAGTGAGTCTTCTTCTAGGCACTGAGCCTCTGTATTCAGTTTTATAATCTTTTTATATTGTGAGTTAACCCTCACCGTGGTTTTTCTCTTATTGGGTTTTCCACGTAAAAATCCGGTGTTCATTGTGTTGATTTACTTTCTATTATTTGTGTTTCATGCTTTTACTTAATAACAGAATAGTGTGGTTGTGGAATTGATAATTGTTGAAGTCTTAAGTTTGAATTTTGTGACAACTGATTCAACCCCCCCTCTCAGTTGTCCTGCGCCTATTTAACAATTGGTATCAGAGCTTTGGTTCCTTGGTGTAGAGCTTAACCACCTAAGGAAGATTTGATGGAACATAAGTTGGCGATCCCTATGTTCGATGAAACTGACTACAATGATTGGAAGGGACAGATGAAAGGATATATTATCTCTCTTGGTTTGAAGACCTGGAAAGCTGTTTGACACCTTGCAAGCATTTGAATAGTTGTTTGACACCTTGCAAGCATTTGAGATGAGAAAGTTCTAGAAAGAAGACAAGATAGAAGAAAAGGTAGAAACAACATTTAAGGCAATGAAGATTGAAGGCGAACTGGATAGTGATGGTGATGATGAGTTGGAAGCAAACTTCACCAAGAAGTTGAAGAAAGGCACCGAAAATTATAAAGGTATGCTACCCTTTAAATGTTTAATTTGTGGTAATATTGGTCATTATGCTTCAAGATGTTTGAATAGAGTTGCACATAAGAAGAACAAGGATTATAAGGATAAGGATAGAAAGGATAAGAAATATAAGAAGTTGTACTATGTTAAAGAAGAAGCAAGAATTTTTGATGATGAATCTGAGAATGAGGTTGATGCTAGTAAATGCTTATTCTTAGCTTTGGAAAGTAAATCTATATCCACTAACCCTGGAAAATGTGTAAGCAAGAAGGCTCCAGAGAATAAGAGGAATAGGATGGAAGGTACTTTGGTTACCACTTTTCATGAAAGACAGGATGAAGACTACTAGGTAATTGATAGTGGATGTTCTAATCACATGACCAGAGATAAGAGTAAGTTCACTAAACTTGAGAAATATGATGGTGGTTTATTTATGTGCGATGATGATTCAGGAGCTAAGATTTGTGGGAAAGGTTCAATTGGTTTTGATGGAGTGCACAGTACTGATGATGTATATTATGTGAAGGGTTTGAGGCATAACCTTCTGAGTGTTGGTCAGATGTGTAGCAATGGTTTTAAATTGTGTTTCAGAATAATACCTGTGAAATCATAAAAGGATCAGGAAATGGAGATATGGTTGCTGCTGGAAGAACTCGTGGAAACATCTATCAGCTTAAGGGAGTTGATGGTCAATTCCTTGTATCTCAATTTAGTGAAAGTTGGTTATGGCACCAGAGAATGGGACATGTAAATTTTGATAACCTGGTTAAAATCAGTGCAAAGGAGATTGTTTGAGGGCTACCCAAAATCACAAGACCTGCTAATGCTATTTGTAGAAGTTGTCAATTGGGGAAACAGACAAGATGCAACTTTAAGGGAAAATAACACTCTACTACCAGAATGTTGGAGTTAGTTCATACTAAACTCTATGGTCTGACTAGAACTAGAAGCCTGGATGGTGACAGGTATTTCATGTTGCTTATTGATGATTATACTCGAATGGCATGGGTTGATTTTCTTAGAGAAAAGACTCAAGCTCTGGATAGGTTTAAGGTATTCAAAGCAAGAGTGGAAAATGAACTAAATTTGAAAATCAAGTGTTTGAGATCTGATAGAGGTGGAGAATTCACTTCTGGTGAATTTAATGCATTTTTTGAACATCATGGCATAAAAAGACAATTTTCTACTCTGAGAACCCCTTGGCAGAATGGAGTAGTTGAAAGGAAAAATAGGACAATATAGGAAGCTGCTAGAACCATGATGAAAGAATAAAATGTACCAGATGTGTACTGGAGAGAGGTGATGCACACTACTGTTTATGTTCTTAATAGAGTTCATATCAGATACAACAACACAAAGAATCCTTCTAAGTTATGGACTGGTAAGACTCCTACTATGAAGTATTTCAAGTTATTTGGAAGCAGATGTTATATTAAAATAGATGATGAAAATATTGGAAAGTTTGATGCTAGATGTGATGAAGGAATCTTTCTTGGATACTCTACTACTAGCAAAGCATACAAACACTTTAATAAAAGATTGAGAAAGATTGTTGAAAGTGCTAATGTGAAAGTTGATGAAGACGTACGCAGGTGTATTGAGATAAGTGAAGTTGAACCTGATGATCCTATCTATAGACATGCACTTGAGGAGAATAAGGAGAAGGAAGAAGAAGAAGAGAAAGAAGAACAAATGAAATAAGAAGAAGAGAATGAGCCAGAACCTGCTGTTCAGACTCCTAAGTATGTATAGAAGAATCATCTAGAGGAACAGATAATTGGAGATAAAAGTGAAGGTGTGAAGACAAGAAGCAGAGTTGCAGCTGAGGTAAATTTGTGTTCTCTCTCTAAAGTTGAACCTAAGTCTATGAGTGAAGCATGTGAAAATGAGAGTTGGATGAAAGCTATGAAAGAAGAGTAACAAATCAAAACCCTACAAGGGCATAAATTAGCCAATTTTTATTCAAATTCCTTCAAATTTGAACTGGGGATACTCATATGGGTGCTCTGCAAGGTAGAATACATAAAAATCCCTCACACTTAGTGAATTTTGGGATTTTTTGAACTTGGGTACTTAGGCCTAAAGAAAGAAAAGGATACACTATCAAAAAACAAACCCTAAACATGAAAAACCCATGTAGATTTTCTCACATCAATTATGAATGATTGGAAATTAAATGGGGAAAAAAAGAAAAGGAAAAATCACTAGAGAAAAATAAGGAAAAATAAGACAACAAAATGGGGTGCCAACATTGGCTCCAGTTGGGGACGTGTGTCTCTTACAGGCATAACAAGAATCCAGATCTTCAGGAGTAAACTAAAAAGGGAAAAAAAGGGAAAAATAATGACTAAAAACGTCATGACAAACAAGGGTCATGACTACATGAAGTCCAAAATATGTACGAGGAAACACAAGATAAATTAAAAGATAATATATTACAAAGGCTCTAAGAACCTTAACCTTAAGAAAAATATTGCTTGAGTTGTTGGCCATGAATTGGTAGCTCCATGAAATCTCCATCAAAGATCCTAAGGTATAATATTCCTTGACCACAATGTTCAACAATTTGATAAGGCCCAACCTATAAGGAATCAAAATTTCCATGTTTTCTCCTATCTTTTGAATTGGAATTCCACATGAGGACAAGATCTCTAATTTGAAACTCCCTTTTGAAAACCATCTTATCAAAGAGGTACTTCAACTTTTGTTGCCTCAACAAATTCCTCTTATGGATGGCACTCCTTGTATCCTCCAATTCATTCAAATTGTATATTCTTTAGGAAATAATACTTTCTTCTTCCCATTCATTTTTCTCTAGAAAATCATAAATTGGTAACTCAAGGTTGGTTGACAATTTGGCCTCAATACCACAAACTAATTCAAACAAACTCTTCCCAATAGCCTTCTTGTAAGTTACACTATCTTCCCAAAAAACAAACTTTAATTTTTCAACCCACATTTTCTTGTTTGCATCCAAATATTTTTAATGATGTTCATGATGCATTTGTTGCTTGATTTATTGTATATTTTTCCTTGTGGATGATAAGGTGATGAGTATATTAAAGAGATACCATATTGTGAGCACATGTTAACACAATATTAAGATCTAAAACACATTGCATTATCAACAACAATTCTTGATGGCACACCAAACCTAGTGATTATGTTGTTGAGTAAAAATTCAATCACCACCTTTGAAGTTGCATTCATTGTAGGGATTGCCTCCACCCATTTTGTAAAGAATCAATTGCCACCAATATTCATTTGTATCCATTTCTAGACTTTTTAGTTATTCCCCTATGAAATTGATAACCTATTTCTAGAATGGAGCCTCTACTAAAATGGTAGTAAGGGGAAGTATACGTACAAATTTCAACTTACCAAAAAACCTTTGGCAAGAATCACACCCTTTAACAAACTTGGCCACATCCCTAAATAATGTGGGCCACCAATAACCCATTCTCATAATATGTGGCACAAAGGCTATGATCTTGGATCCTATGAGATAAGGTTTGAAATTATTGCTAGCCTTAATAAGAGCATATGCATGTTTTTCTATTATAGAGTATTTCAATTCAACATCTTGTAGGGGCTTACCGAAGAAATATATTGGTTGTTCATACCCATCATTATTATTTTGTAAAAAAACAACAACAACAATATAAAATGATGCAAAGGAAAATAACTAGAAAGGTCTACAATAATTTGGGCTTGCCATCATTGAACCTTCTTAAGTGCATCTTTTATTTTTGAGAAGGAATCACTTTATTCCTTATCCTAGTTTGATGATTTCCCCTTCTTTAAAACCTTGGAAATGGCCTTAGTATTCTTAGCAAAGTTAGGAACATACCTCCCAAGAAAATTTATTTGTTCAAAGAATGACTGGACCACCTTAATTATTTTGGGTTAAGGGATAAGATAAATTTATTTGACACGATATGGATCAATCATCACCCCCTCCTTGGACATAATATGCAATTATCTTACTTATTTCCACATTAAAATGTATTTTTTTAGGATTCAAAGATATCTCATATCATAAACACCTCTAGAATATTAACTCCAAATGTTTGAGGTGATCATTTTGATCCTTGGAGTATGCAGTCAAATCATCTTGGTAGACAACCATAATTTCATTTATAGCTATGTAAAGGTAACATACATAGATATAATGAAAAAAAGGTGAAGAAAAGTTGCGATATAAACTTATGCAAGTGAATTCAAATCTGAAAACTAGATTACCAAATCAGATTTAAACATGTGATTGCAACATACATCACAATATAAAAATTAGCAAACAAAATGTGACACCAAATTTAAGTGGAGAAACCCTTTCAAGATAAACTCCACATGAAAAATGAGGGCAAGTATATTATTAATATTTTAACGAGATTACACAATAATACACTCCACTATTGATCTCTGATCAAGCCAACAACACCTAGTTACTTGTAAGAACTCAACATGAAACTACCATGAATGGTAAACCAAAACAAGAGGTACAAAACTACCTGCAAAAAATCATGCCCCTCTTCATGGACAACAAAAAGACATAATAAAATATTAAATGGAATTGCAAGGCTCCCACATGGGCACCTAGCCCATAACCTATCCAACTCCTAACTTTTTGGATGCTCCAATGACCTTTTTGATCCCCGATGGAACACCAACAAACACATTTCCTTCTCCAATATTGGGCACCCCATCCAAGACCTTCCAACTTCCAATATGGATGCCCAAGATAGATTCCTTATCCATTTTTGATGTGTAATATCCATCGAAATTAAATCCTCTCTTTAAAATATAATTATGTAACATGCCAAAATTTAATGATTTTCTCTCATGTCCCCTAGAACACATTCCAAGGAATGTGGAGACATACAAATTACATAGGAATATAAGGTTATTGTCACCTTATCATAAAATTCCCCCACTTGACATTATACATTATAATTACATCTAAGAGATACAAATAATAAAATCAAGTACATTGATAGAGGCCCATGGCCTTCCTGCACCAAGAGAACTTATATGTGGTCATTGGCTCCATCAGAGAATCTACAACATTATCCAAAGTGTCAACCTTTTTAATCAAGACCTTACCATTCTCAACCATTTCTTGCACAAAGTGATATTGTACATCAACATGCTTAGTACCAGCATGATACATGGGATTTTTTGTCAAACAAATAGAAATCTGGTTGTCACATCCAATCCTCATTGTCCTACAATCAAAACCATTTCCATTACCAAGCCTTTGTATCCATATTGGAAAGAGTCCTCACTTTAAAATATTTTAAGAATCATAGAAAATGACACAAATATTAGTACAGTTGGATGCTACTTTACACCCAAGAATTCTAAATTGTGTAAGAAACATGATCTAGATTGTGAAGACCCATACATATTCCTGAAAAGGGATAGTTCAACCTAAAATAAGCTCAGGGAGATCATATTAATAGGGGAGTTTAATGCAAAGACAGCAAACAAAAAATTAAATGTTATAGGAAGTAATGGAGATCTAGATATAAGTCATCTTTGGATGTTAGAAGAAGAAAATTAAATTGGGTCAAAGCATCCAAAGATGCACAAGGATCCATCATGCACTTTGGAAAAGAGTTATTAGCTTTATGCAACATACACAACTTGATCATATGTAATGGTATGATAGATGAAAAATAGAAAAATATACATGCAAAATCCAAAATGAATAGAGTGTGATTGAGTATGTTACATGCTCATAAATTGTCTAGAATTGAAGAGCTAGAAGTAGACGATTCTTTGAACTTAAATCAAATCATACTCCAATTTATAGGAAATTTCAATTACAAGAAAACACATAGCATGATGATCACAAATGGGTCAACCAAAGTAAATATGTATTCAAAGGAAACATCCTCTTGACAAAGGAAAATAAAAAAGCCTTCAAGACATGCTTGAATAGAATATGACAAGAAGAGGAAAGCAAGGGAACTCCCAACATTTGTGTAGATTCTACTAAGAGTGAGAAGGTAATGCAAATCATTCAAGAATCCCTAAACACATGCAAGCAATCTAAACTTAAAAAGAAGAAAGGAAATAGTTTATCAAAAAAATCCATGGTATGATGAAGAATGCAAGATAGTATAGAGATCACTAATGAAACCAACATGAAGAATGAAAAAAATTAAAAAATCATGAGCAATTAGTAAGAACCAAAAAAATAATACATAAGAACTTGAAGGAAGGAGTTGATTTACTTAGGAAAACATGAATTGATAACATTTTAGAGGGAGCTTTGTAAGGATAATACACAAATATAGAACATAACATGTAACAAGATAATGATTGGGGTATGTAAAATAATTGTATGAATGTGAAATGAAAAAGATGTATAACCCTACAAGGGATTACAAAGCTAGCAAGGAGTAAAACTTGAGACAAACAACATACAAGCCAAGATTCTAAAATGAAGAGTTGAAATCCTAGCACCTCAAATCAAATAAATTTTCAATGAGGTCATTCAAAATAGTTTCTTGATGGAGGGGACATCTAGCTTAACCATACCTTTATTTAAAACTAGAGACATAAGGAATCTCTCAAAGTATAAACTGTCATGGCCAATCCTCTCTTTGCAAAGCTTTTTGAGGGCATGATAGAATGTAGGATCAACAATTGGGTAGAGGAACATAGAAATAGAGCAAAGGGGAAAGCATGTTTTAGACCCAAACACTCAATTTTCAACCATTATGCCATACTCAAACACCTAGTTGAAGTGATTTAGGATAAAAAGAGAATGTTCATTAATTTTTTATGGACTTTAAGAAAACATTTGACTAACTCCAAGGAGCAAATTATGGCGCAAAATGGAGGAACTAAGAGTCCCAATGCAATACAAAGCAACATTAACAAATTGTATGAGCAATTCAAGGCTGTAATCTAAACACAATCAAGGTTGTCCAAAGATTTTTGGAGTGATATAGGTGTTGCACAACACTGCCCTCTATCCCTAACTTTATTTGGACTATGCATTGACAAGATGGAAGATTGGATAAATAGATTTGGAGGGGAAGGGGTCCACTTGGCCAAGTATGTGGTGAAAATCCTACTTAAATAACAATGACCTAAATCTAATGACAAATACAATCCAAGATTTAAGAGATCACATATGAGCTCAAGAGCTCTTTATAAAGTAGTGATGCATGTGAACATGAACAAAACCAATTTTTTGATTTTCTCATTGAAAAGGAAGAAGAAACATTTTGACTTTTAGTTTAAAGAATATTTTTTTGAAGTGGTTCCAAAGTACAAGTATCTTGGCCTCAATTTTCACAACAAACTCAACTTGGATACACATAGGATGAAAATAATACGAGGTTGAGAACTCTTTATGCACTTCAAAATAGATGCAAGAATACAAAATGATGGCACATTGGAAGGCCACCAAGTTATTATTTGGGTTACTTTCATAGCAATGGTGTTGTATGGGTGCAAAATATGGGCTAGTGGAATGTCAAGTTTGAAATGGAGGCAAACAGAAAGAATCCAAAAGTATTTAATCACAGATAATTTTAGAATTAAGGCTTTAGTTCGCTATGAAATTATCCTTACAAAGACATATTATCTCTTTAGAAGTAACGGTTATGACTAAGTTACTATATTACTTCAAAAAAAAA
The DNA here is from genome assembly GCA_007258455.2 of Sequoia sempervirens. NCBI lineage: Eukaryota > Viridiplantae > Streptophyta > Pinopsida > Cupressales > Cupressaceae > Sequoia > Sequoia sempervirens. The sequence continues at coordinate 213,920,051 of VDFB02000007.1, read as the reverse complement.
AAATGAGGATCAGCAATAATCTAGATCTGCAAGAAACGAAGAAGGCGTAGATGAAACGAAACTACAAATGTATGTGTAATTGGAATATTACCCTGTATAAATTCCTCGGCCTTAACAAAACAAAATAAACAAAATATGAATGAAAAGTTTAAAACCATGATACAGAAGAAAAATAACCATGAATCAATAACAATATATTATATCATTTAACCAAACTTTCAAGTAATGTGCAAAAAAAAAATATAAAGATTAGAATGAAAGTATCCCATTGCCCAAATAAGGACTAGCTATCAGACTCAGCTATGAAAAATGAAGATGAAGGAAATCGACGTGGGCAAGTGGTGATCATACAAAATGAAAAGAATGACGTTGCATAAAATTGTGGGAACATAAACAAGAAGGAACAAAACATAAATTATTAGATACAACAACAAGACAAAGACAGCTTTTTAGCATTGTTCAATGCACCCACATGGTAATTGGAGCTACTGTGTTTTTGTCCAGGCAACTCTGTTTATTAATACTATTCAAAATGAAATACCAATGTGCAGAGCCTCAAGATACCAAATAATGAAAAGTTGGCAAACAATTATGTTCTTTCACCAAATCAAAACATAACATATTTCAATCAAAAGAAACAAAAATAAATAAAAATTGGCCAATAGTGAATGGACGAGTATCATTTATTAATGATTTTCATGGAGTTTTGGAATCCTAAAAATATAAAATGTTAGATTATCACCTGTATTTAAAAACTGTTGTAAAAAATGACTAACTAAATTATTTTTCATTTGATTTTATGTAAATATCAGAAATGCTCATCCCACCCAATACTCAACAAAAAGTTTCTATAAATTGTAAAATACATTGTTAGAGTTTCTACTTTATTTAAGTATATACATTATAATGCAATATAATTTTCTTGCTTTTTAGATAGATAATAATTGGACACATAGATTAAAAAAAAAAAAGTGTGTTCAAACTATCTCAAACATTGTATGTTTAAAAAATTAATACAAATTCAAAAAAGTTGTGTAATATTTATTTAAAGAAAAATCATTAATGTTATGGTGGATTCATTTTAAGTGTTTGATTTTGAAGTTAGGTTTTAATATGCCCAAGCATTATTTAAAACAGCATTTAATCTACATTTTTAAGATAAGTTTTATGGAAGCCAACTTATAAAAATATTCAAGAAAGAGTGAAGAGATGAAAATAACATGTTTATCTTGGAAGTTAAAAGTGCTTCTGCCATAGGTTTTTTAATCTTATCCTCAATTCAAATTGAAAGTTTTGATCAAACAACTTCTTAAGAATTTGTTGTTTCTTGGAAAACTTACTTTTGGCTTTGATTCCACCAATGTTGTCTATGGTGGTGGTCAAGTTATCAAATTATTGGCCTAATTAGCCACCTTAATTTATTGGTACATGGCTAGATAGATTTCAATGGCTCGCTCGATTAGTTTACACCTTATTTTGGAACATAAAAGTGATCCTACCATGATTTTTTGAGTTATATCCTTAGTCTATTGAGCAATGTTGAATTTCACTTTATGACAAACGTGAAACAACTAGTTGTCAATGTTGAATATAGACAAGGTTATTAGATATGATTGTCAAATTGTGTGAGAGAGAGAGAGAGAGAGAGAGAGTGAGAGAGTGAAATTCCATCTTGCATTATCCTCTTTAAGATTAGAGCAGCACAATAGTTAGGGTTAGTTATTTTAAAGTGGCAACATAATAGCTAGTTTTAAGGATATATTTTAACAACAATGTTTTATTAGAATAATTTGTTTAGATTAAGAGACTTTAGTATGAAATTGTTGAGCTTCTTCATGTTATGTATCTGCATCATTAGGTGTTAGAGATATTATAAAATAGGATTTAAATAAATGATTTGAGTGCTTATATGGATAAGTTTAGAGAAAAATGTTTACTTATTAGTATCATAAATTTCAAAGACTATGTGATGCAATTGTTTACCACATGTTAGGGTTCTAAAAAGATCTATTTTTGACACATTTTATGAACATTGATGTTGTGACATTGTATTTAATCATGTGGGCTTAAAAATCTCTATTTAAGTATTGATTTGTAAAGGAAGCTAATCCCTACATATGTGTGTACAAATCTTTTTGTGGGAGGAAATATAGATAAATATAGGGTTAACGGAACATAAAGTACATATGTATATCCACAAATGATGGGACTTCTACATAATACCACCTCAACAACACAATCTATTGCAACATTTCATGAGTGATTGTAAAATAGCATACATCAAGGCAAAATAGTACTAAAGGATATTAAGATGTTGACAAGATTTGTCAAAAAATAATGTACATAAGAATATATAAACAAAAATTAACAACAAAATAATCTAAAAATATATATAAATAACATTGCCTAAATTGAAACAACTCAACTAAAACCATAGATGGGTCAAGGAAACAAGGAAAAGGAGCCCCACAATGACCCCACTTGCTTGGTCGCTAAAGGTACATGTGCAGGAAGTAAAGACTCTAAAAGAGAGACTATAAAATATGGAAACATGAGAAAATCGAAGATATTAAAATGGAAAAAATTTAAACACCAAGAAGGGTTGAAAGAAGATAAGATTCTCAAGGCACAAATGATAGAATTAGAAACTTATGAATATTAGATCACATGAATGGAAAGTCATCAAATAAGCAATCCAATTTCCAACAAATGCCAAGGTAGGAGACAAAAAGGTAATGCTATACAAATAAAATAAGTACAAGAAGCACTTTGCAGTATTCTAGTGCAACAAAATGACCATATGAAGTAAACTAGAAGAGGCTAAGAAATTAAAACAAGTAATAAAAGAACCGTTGGGAAAGCTAAAGGAGTTGATAAAGAAGTGAGATTCAAATAATAGAAGAAAGTGAATGATAATAAAATAAACTATCAAATATAATCATAACATGGTTGAAAGACCATGGAGTAGGGGATGATATAAACAACGAAATAAGAGATTTCCTTTGAGATTTGTTACAATAGAGAGGTTTGTTGGTAGAGGATAGCGCAGAGTACAACAGTAGCCAGAATTTATTACAATTGGCTGCAAATGAAATGTGGAGCATAAGGCCAACCAAGCCTAAAAGGAATAGCCATGTTTTATGAGTGAAACGTCTATATATATATATGATGGAATAGCCATGTTTTATGAGTGAAACGTATATATATATATATATATGATATTATGATGTAATAGTTCAATTAAAAAATAATAAGAGAAATAGATAAGGAAGAGAAAGTGTAAAAGGATAATACATTGTATCAAATAGATACATTCTATGATATATGATTGTAAATAAAGTTAATGATTCTATGATATATGATTGTTTAAATTTTGTATGATGTATATTTGATCTCAAAAGATATTGTAGTTTAGTATTTTACATCATATTGCTGGATTAATCTTCAGCATCTTCTTTCGGATTCGAGACATGGACTAACCTCCTCTCATGGATCCATTTATCTTCAACGTTTGTATCAGATGTTAACAGGTCGATCTTTTGGTGCAATGGAAAATGTGTTCCAACATATGGTATCAAAGTCATGGCCACGGATTTGAATCCCCTCGAGTGACGCTAAGGGGAGATTGTTGGACTAATTGTCAGCATCTCCCTTTAGATTTGGGACATGGACTAACTGCCTTTCATGGATCTAATTATCTCCAGTGTTGTATCGGGTGTTAATAGGTCAATCTTTTGGTGCAATGACACACGTGTTCCAACACACGTATCCTCTAATTATTCTCCTATACCATCACTGGATTATAAACACAACACTTAAGAAATCTAGGGCTTAGAACTTTGAGCTATGTTCCCACTTTTCTTGTCAACATTGGTTTCGTTGTTGGGACCCTAGTAAAGTAGTAGAGAATAAATTAGAGCATTAAATAAAATTTGTAGAGAAAATAAATATATTAAGAAAAATATTATTTAAGAAGGGCAAAAAAAAGTAATATCTGCAACAAATTTCCTTAGGTCTTAGCCTCGTGAGAGGGTTTAGGCACCTAGGGGATGGTGAATGGAAACGAGGGAGATATTAAAAGAGATCTCAAAAGGACGTGACTACTCAAAGTGGGCTTACTATAAGCACCATGAGATGCATAAAAGAACTAATGAAATATCAAATCTTTAAATACCCATGGCCAAAGGAGTGTTGGAAATATTGTCATTGATGCCAAAGGAGAATTAATGTCCCAATAATCTATTATTAGTGTTAAAGGAGAAAAAATAATGTAGAGGTTAATTACTAAAGAAAAATAAACTAAACAAAATATATTTTGTTTGAATTTAAGGGGTTGTTCGACCCCATTTACTTTGGTGCCCAAGTTTGAGACAAGTTGTCCCTTTTTAAATAAATAAAAAGAGATGCCTCCTTTTGAAAAGTATGACTCCCTTGGAAAGATTGTGCCTCTTCATGAAGAGGCATAAAGGGGATATAAAACAAGAAAAGAGAAGTTGGAGTTGATGTGCAGAATAAATTTTTCTTCATTTAAACAAAAGCAGATTTTTATGAAAGAGAAAAATAAATGTTTGATCATTTGAATACAAAGTATATTTTATGAAGGAGATTTAAAAGAGTATCATTCTTTGAAGAAGCAATATTCAAGAAGGTAAAAACTTTGTTTTTTGAGATTGGGGCCTCCTAACATAAGAGATAGGTGTCTCTTGCTAAGTTGGTACTTAGTAGTGGGGATTGGTGTCTCAAGTGGATTGGTGCCTACAAATTTTTGTAAGAGAATTTTATTTTGTGGTTGGATTTGGACAATAGATCCAAGTAGTCCTTCCTTGTGGTTTTTCCCCAAAAGGGTTTTCCACATAAATCTTGTGTTCTTAATTGTTGAATATTGTGTGATTGTTATTATTGTGATTGTTAAATTTTAAAAAAGAAAAAGATTAACTTATATTGATTCACCCCCCTCTTAGTATAGGCATGTGCTCATCAATTGGTATCAAAGTAGGTTCCTTCAAAAATAGTCTAACCATTGGATGGTAGATCTTAGGAGCACACATGGCTAGTCTAGAAGGTTTCTCCTCAAATGGAGCTTCATTGTTTGGAGGAACAAACTATGCATTTTGGGGCATAAGGATGCAAACTTGTCTAATGGATCCTGGCTTTAATATTTGGCAAGCAATAGTGAAGGGTTAGAAAACTCCAACATCTTAACCGTTGGATCAAGCTGAAAAAAAGGCCAGTGAAAACAATGCAAAAATCCATGAATGCTATCTTGTGTGGTCTATCAGAATCATAGTTTGTTAGGGTAATGCACTATGACTTGGAAAAATAAATCTACGACAAACTTCATAAAATCTATGAAGGTGATGACAAAGTTAAGAAGGCTAAGCTCCAAACTTGTAGAAGATAATTCGAGAGATTAAAGATGAAAGAGGAAGAAAATATTGCAGTTTATCTTCTTCATGTGGATGAAATCATTATCCCCATCAGAGGACTTGGTGAAAAAGATGAAGAGTCAATGATTGTGCAAAAGGTGTTAAGGTCACTCTCCTTAAGATTTTATGCAAAAGTTTCCACCATTGAAGAAATTAAGGACCTAGACTCATTAACAATGGATGAGTTGCATGGGATCCTCATGACATATGAAATGAGGACCAAAAAGATAAGTCATCAAAATGAGAAGTTTCCTTCAAAGCTTCACAGAAGGTAAAGGATATAGAGTTTGAATCAAGCTATAGCTCAAGTAATGAAATAGATACAATGGAATCCCATTTTGTGAGAAAACTTAAGCAAGGATCCAATAAATACAAAGGTAAGTTACCTTTTAAATGTTTTAACTATGAAAAAATAAGACATTTTACTATTAAGTGTCCATATAAAGGAAAAGGATAATAGTGATGATGAAGGTCATAACAAGAAGAAAGGGAGAAGAAATCATCAATATGAAAAGAGCTACAAACGGAGTAAGTATGAAAAGAAGAAATTTCATAAGCACAAGAAAAGCCTTTTCTCCAAAGAGGATAGTAGCTCATATGAGGAGAGCGATGAAAGTATCTTAGATAGTGGCAGAGAAGAAACTCTCTTCATATCAATAAATACAAGGAGTGATGTCATGTAAGGTGGAGACAACTTTGTAAAAGAAGGAAAAGAAAATATAGATTTAGAAGAGGAAGAAAATGTTAAAATTGAAGAAGTAGATCTCTTGAAAAAGAACTCATTTATGCCTTAAACAAGATCAAGAAGCTTAAGAAAAAAAATTAAAACAAAAATTGCAACTTCAAAAATATGAAAAAGAGGATTGTGTTTCAAAAGAAGAAATGACACAAAGCCTTGAGGAATCAAAAAATATTATCATCAAACTAAATATTCAGCTAGAAGAGGCAAAGAGGATAGAAGAGGAGGTAATAACTTAGTTTAAGACAAAGGAAGCCAACTATGAGAAGCTAGAATCTGAAATTGTTTTCTTAAGGAAGAATCTAGAGAAAACAACTACTTAGTTGAACAAAAGCTTAAAATTCAAGAAGAGTACTAGAATTGTAGAGGATATTATCAATTGCCAAAGGTCAACATTCATTAAGACTAGTCTTGGCTATGAAGAAAAATCAAATTTTATTAAAGAAGATAAAAATTCGAAGGCTACAAAGCCACTAAAAAAGATAAATGTAGAAAAACCTAGAAGCTATGTAAATACACTCAAGAAATTTGTCAATAATGAAAGTAACAAGAAAAAAGAGAATAATATTCCTCAAAAAACCAACACTCCACACAAAGACAACAAGGATGAGAATATATTCAAAAGATCATTCCCTCCAAGATAGTCTCATACAACCAAGTTCCAAAATTTCTTCTTTGGTTATTGTTTTTTTGCAGCCATTTTCATCATAAAGCTACAAATTGTAGGGCAAGTGTAAGAAATAATTATATATGGAACAAAAAAAATTCTTGTGGGTTCTTAAATAGAAACTACAATTCATTTTATTTTTTATTGGATTACAATATTATAGGTGCAACGACTATGGTCATATAGCACATTTTTGTAGGAGTGGTTGTGTGGAATCTCCTAGATAGAACAAGTGGATACCCTTGCTCAACAAAATGAAGAATCTACAAAATTTTGGAAAAGGAAGCAAGAGCAGTAAAAACAAAATAAGGAGAATTTTATGCTTGTGCAAACTTGTTTTCATGCCCAAAATGAAGAAAACCAATGGTACATTGATAGCGGGTTCTCAAGTCACATGACAAGGGACAAGAGCAAGTTTCTCACTTTGAAGGAAGTAAATGAATGCATTGTAAAATGTGGAGACAATGCAAAGACACTAATAACTATAAAAGGTACTCTTAGTCTTGATAATGAAAAAACAAAAATAGAAATGTCTTGTATGTTCAAGGTTTGAAGCATAATCTTCTTAGTGATAGTCAAATGTGCCATCAAGGACACACTCTCACATTTCATGCTCAAGGTTACATGAGATCAAGAATAAAAGTATAGGAAAAATAGTTACAAATGCAAATAGGAAAACAAATAACATATACATACTTAGTGAAATAAAGGGAGAAAAATGCTATATATGACAAACAGATGAAAGTTGGTTATGGCATAGAAGAATAAGCCATGTGAACTTTGATAATGTAGTGAAAATCAACACCAAGCAAGCTACAAGAGATATTCCAAAGATTGCTAAACCTTCAAAAACTCTTTGCAAGCAATGTTAGCATGTGATGAAGGAGCATCCGGGTCCACATGCGATCGGCATCACAAAAAGAAATTGATTGTTTCTGATTTTTGATAAGATTTCATGGAATTATTTTCTTACATGCAAAATTTAGACTCCTCTCTGAATTTAATGGTAAACAGTTCAAAGTCAATTTGTCAATGGTTGTGAAGAACTTAGCATTTTCTGACTTCAGCTAGCAAATCAATGATGCTTTAAAATTTTGAAATTTATGAAATTTGAGACAAAATGGTTTGGAAAAAAGTTTTGTGATGTCAAATTATACATCTTCGCAATTTCCCGTAAGTTTTCAAGCTCTTGAGAAAAAGTTATCATAAAAAATTCCCGTAAGTTTTATCATAAAACTTGGTTTTTAGTTGATTTGTGTAGCCATTTGCATTTTGTGTCCAGAATGTATTCAAGTTAATTCTGAAACGTCACATTGAAAAAGTAAAACCATTTCGTTGCAAGTTATAATTGCCTTCAAATGATTTTGGGAATACCAAAATACCAAAGAGGACATATGGCATTTGAAGGGGATTGCATTCAATGAAGAGATCGATTCAAGTGCCCAAAGGAGGGGGAACGTTTTAACTTCCAACCCTTTACATCTTTGTTTGTTTTTATAAAGGCAAGTGAGGATAATGTGAAGGGTGTGACGGAGAGAAGGAAGGATTTGCGTAGCCCAAGGTTTTGAATTCATAAGATTGCCAAGTCTGCGCCATAGGAGGGCTAAGGCGGTAGGGGATGAGATGTTTCCACGGATTATAGAAGAATCAACAACCCACGTATGGGAAGAAAGGTTCATTGAATTTTCCGGTGGCTGTGAAAACATGCCCAATGTGGGAGGAGGAATTTAAAAGTTAGAAATCATATAATAAAGGTAGTGCAGCAAAAGATAAGAGGGTGACTAAATGGAGAATGTGCAGCATTATTAAGAGCTATGGAAGCAGTATTTAGTCATGTTGGAACATGAAGGAATGCCGATGAGAATGAGGATTTTGAAGCAATATTAAAATGCAAATAAGACTGTATAAAGGTCGATGGAAAACAAATCAAAGAGGCAGCACATGTGATAGCTGAGAATGGGAGCATAGCAAATGAGGCACTTATGGTTATGGAGAGAGGCAAAGGAGTTGCTTGGGAAAATGTAATATGTATTTTCATGAAATCAAAATAAATAAAGTTATTTGAATTGCTTTCAATTTGGGTAGATTCTTATGCAGTTGTAAATCAATTAAAAATTGACACATGTAATTGTCAATTTTCGGATTAATCGTTTTACTGAGTCTTTTTGTAATATGAGTTTAGTGAAATTGGTTGAGAGTGGTTTCTTCTCCATCAATTAGTATCAGAGCTAGTAGTCTTGAGCATATTGGAAGATTGTTGACCAGGAGGCAGTCGACACCAAGACTTGCACATGGAGAGGGAAGTGAGCAAAGGTTTTGGGGGCACAAGTAGATCATCGAACATGAGGCAACTTGTGATGGAACTTATGGATTGAGGAAGTGCAATTGAGGAGCCCAAAAGTATTGTTGCAAGTGTCTAGAGTCTAGAGCGGTTGAGGTTTGGAAAGTGTGGAGTTGGAAGTGTGAGAGAAACTCAAAAGTACCGTTGCAGGTGTGCAAAGTCCTGAATAGTTGAGAGCAGAAAGCACTGAGAAAAGTGTTGTGGTAATGGCAGATTATAGTAGATGAAGTGGAATCTTCATGAAGACTGAGGTACAATTGCAGCGTGGAGGTTGCAAGGGTGAGTGCAATGAAGACATGCCAAAGGAGGGCATGGAGAGAAGAAGATAATGAAGTTTTGGCAGAGGAGGTCGGGATATTTGGTGGAGGAGTTTGGGCTATCAGTGATGGAGTTTGCTGGAGATTGTTCACAATCTCAAAAGGTGATTCTATCACCTGACTCCACCTTTGTGATCCCATGCTCACAAATTTTCTTACCCAACATGTTCGATGCAAGAGCATTCGAGTCCACGTGCAATCGACATCACCAAAAAAAATGATTGTTTCTAGTTTTTGGTAAGATTTCATGGAATTATTTTTTTACATGAAGAATTTAGACTCCTCTTTGAATTTAATGGTAAATGGTTCAAAGCTATTTTGTTAATGGCTATGAAGAGCTTAGCGTTTTTTGACTTCGGCTTGAAAATCAATGATGTTTTAAAGTTTTGAAATCTATGAAGTTTGAGACAAAAATCATTCAAGGAAAAAAGTTTTGTGATGTCAAATTATACATCTCTGCAAGTTCTCATAATTTTTTGAGCTCCTCAGAAAAAGTTCCTATAAAACTTGGTTTTTAGTTGATTTGTGCAACCATTTGCATTTTGTGGAGAATGTATTCAAGTTAATTTCGAGATGTCACATTGACAAAAGTAAAACAATTTCTTTTCAAGTTATAATTGTCTTCAAATGACTTTGGGAATACTAAAGGACAAATGGAATTTGAAGGGGATTGTGTTCAATGAAGAGATTGATTCAAGTGCCCAAAGGAGGGGGAACAATTTAACTTCCAACCCTTTACATCTTTGTTTGTTTTTATAAAGGAAAATAAGGATAATGTGAAGGGCACAGTAGAGAGAAGGAAGGCTTTGCAAAACCCAACATTTTGAATTCATAAGATTGCCAAGTCTAGACCATAGGAGGGATGAGGTGGTAGGGGATGAGATGTTTCCACAGAGTATAAAAGAATCAACAACCCGCATATGGGAAGAAAGGTTCATTGAATTTTCTAGTGGCTATGAAAACATGCCCAACATGGGAGGAAGAATTTAAAAGTTAGAAGTCATATAATAGAGGTAGTGCAGCAAAAGATAATAGGGTGACTAAATGGAGAAAGGACGGTCTTATTAAGAGCCATGGAAGCAATATAGTTTAGTGCTTAGTCATGTTGGAACATGAAGGAATGTCGATGAGAATGGAGGATTTTGAAGCAATATTAAAATGCAAAGAAGATTGTATAAAGGTTAATGGAAAATAGATAAAAGAGGCATCACATGTGATAGCTGAGAATGGGAGCATAGCGAATGAGGCACTTATGGTTCTGAGGAAGAAATTTAGAATGCATGAGTAAATGGAAGAGAGAGGGAGCCCCTGTGGAAAGGGTGATGGGGATGTTAAAATTATAAGGTTGAATAAAGATGGAATGTGTGTAACATGCCCAACTAATAATTCACAAAAAAAAAAAATGACATTATGAATATAAATTAAGTTAGAAATCTCATAGCTATTTTCCTTCATAGAAATTTCATGTCCACAATATAAAAAAAATAGTTATATATTCATTCCAAATGTTAATAGCTAACATACATGATTTGACTTGACATTCAATCACCACATAGTCAATACAATATTTACATCAATGATACAAGTACATCAAATAAGATAGAATTCCACTATAAATTCCTCTTCGATGGCTCGCCTCCACTGGTGGATGAGAACATGGTTCATGTGCTTTTCTACCCGACATTGAAGCTACGCTTCCCCGAAATTCTTCTGTCCATCGAAGAATACTTGACCCTATATAGAGCACTTAGCAAGAGATATAGTTTGCAAGGTGGAATATGGTGCGTGCTTAACTACATCCATTTCTATTTACTGTTAGAACATGCAAGTTTCATATTAGGTAAAGGTTTAAAGAGAGGATAAATAAATAAATAGTTTGTTCCAAATAATGATTGTAAAGCTTGGCTAAACTCATGCTGCAAAATGCAACTTAAGTTAGATTTGGAAAAGAAAATCTACACTCCCTGGTACCCTTTCCCAAAATGCAACTTTTCACAATAAAAGGGATATCCCTCCTTTCTAAACCATCTACTAGCAACATACATCAGTGTGCTATAATTTATCTAATACTTTGTATCATTTCATCTCAATTCCATTTCATCATACATCAAACAAGTAGTTTATTTAATTATAGTATATCCATTTATTCATTCATCAATTAACTATCTTTCCTTAAGATTCACATTTGCACATCAACACTATTCCATTTCTATAGTTCTTTCCTTTGTAAATAAAGTTAAGAAAACATAATCAAATGAGTAAATAAGATGAAATAAGAAGGTCTACTGCATGTATGTGCACATGCATAAATGATGAGTTTATGCATGTACACATATATGTCACATAAACATAGTTTGGAAAATGCATATGCATTCTTAAGATTAAAAAACAAAATCATAATTTTCCATATAAAGGGAAACATTGACTTCATTAGATGCACAATTTTGGTTTTAAAATAATCATAATATTCAATTTACAACATGAGAAAACATCTATACAATAGTTCCAATGAATATCCTAAAAAAAATTTGTTCTAAACAGTCATGCAAATTCAGTATACTCGTATCCTTGGGTAACAATCGAGATTGAAATGGGTTGGTTTTATTTTGATGTCATCCCATTTAGTTTCCTAAGAAATATTTCAATCTATTTATGTTCAGTGTTTAACATAATAACCATATGTCATTCAACTTAATTCAACATTTTTCTTTACTATTAAAATCAAAAGATTGAGATAAAATATATTCTATCCATCTTTCAAATTCACACATACAAGAACAAAATAAATAGAAGGATGGGGATCGATAATCATGCTATCAACTTATACCCGATTCTAATGTTTTCTTTACGGTTATGTCGTCCTCATACCTGAGGCACTTTCTATCCAATGAAATAGAGTATATTTAACCACCGAATTTGTGATCTCAACACTTGATCAACTGAGTATGTATGTGTATATATACACATACTCATCGATAGATTAAGAAGATCATTTTAAATGTTGTGAGGGATTCATTTACCCTCAGCCTATTAAGGCTTACATACTGGCAGCAACACACTACATGTTTTCATGCATTATCATTTTATGAGAAAAACCACATTATAAACAATAGTTATCATTTCATCAACTTATCGAACGATGCATGGTCGTTCAATTTAAAGAAATTGACAGAATGACAAGGGGCGTTCTCCAAAACATAATCATATACTTATAGCTGATTTTGGTGGTATCATATATTTCACCGAATTGGTGGAATTCATTCCACACTAAAGTTTGAACAGAGTGATAAGCATCATTCATTAATTTGCATCAATATTGGCGATGGAAATCACCTTCTATCATACACATAATAGAAAGAATGATAGGAATCATTCTAAGTTGAGCCACGGCTCGAATGATTCTTATCATTCAACCTCTATAATAGGATCGATATTTAAATCCTCAAACGTAGTTATCATTCAACAGTGAATCAAGGTAAATAACACCATAAATGGTGTTTGCTTCATAGAGTATATTGATGTTCTCAAAATAAATGATAGGTTAAACAAACACACGGGCTAGAGCCTGACCACAACCTTTGTATCAATCATGCATGTGCATGTTGACATACACACAACGAAGGTTTACTGGGGGTTTTCACCCTCCAAATCCGGATCAACAAAGAAATTTGTAAAGTATACAATAAAACCAAAACCAAGAATATAGTGGAAAACAATAACAAAGGATAGTAACAATGCAATCGATTACCCATCATGCTCACACAATATAGTCATTCAAAACATAAGATGAAAAATGTGAAAAAGAGCATCAAATTACCTCTTTAGTCTACAATTTTTGTTGATTTTCACTTCAAACGAATGGAAACAACTCCCCTACTTTCGTGCTTTCTCCTCTACTTTTTCCCCCACAATCCTCTTTGTTCTCTTTTGCTAGATTATCTCCTTTTTTTTTCAAAATTTCCCATACCTTTTCCATTGATTTGCATACTATATTTGGAGTGAACATGATTTTCCATACCACCATCCCTTAGCCGCCCACTCCCCTATTTCTGAGCATTAGTCCCCTCATTCTAATATGGGAAGGGTCGGCCTTATTCAATTATGAAGGAGTTTATATGGATAATATTGTCATTGTTTCCTTCCATATAGTTTCATAATGAATTACGAATAAAAGAAACTCTTATCATTAAAATCCTTTATAACATATTTGTATATGCACATATATATATAGTCACACACACACACACATTTAAATTCCCAAACATATTTTTTTTATTTCCTTTATCAAGAGTTTACTTTCAAGTTCTTTTAAAAGAACAAATAATATAATCGTTCTTCTCATGATAGTTATGTATAATCAAATGCATCTCCATTACCATTGTGAAATTAGCTTTGGAATAGATAAGGTAAGACAAGAAATGCAATAAATAAGATTACCTATTGAACCATTTACAATTTCATACAAGCAAGAATGATATCTTTCAATTGCAAGACAAATGCAGATGTCATAGTCTAATGTGGTGTGTGAAATTCTAGATTCCAATCTTTCTTACCATTTGGCATCCGACTAAGCATTCCTGCCTCAACCATGTTCTTGTTCTTCAACCTGTTCCTGCACACACACATTCTTGCACTTGCAACCATTCATCAATAACCTTTGACCAATAGTCATTATAAAATACTCCTCTTAAATCATAAAGTTGCAAGATAATCATTTTTTCAAATATTATTGCATTTATCAAATTTCATAAACAATAACAGACAAATTTCATTTTCTAATTATTTCAATTAACTTAATATTATTAAATGCAAGTAAAGAAATTGAGATGTGATATCCTTCCCCACTAGGAAGATACATCGTCCTGATGTCTTATTAAATAAAATTGAATCACATATGTCCATTTCAACATAAAATCATACTATTGTCAAGCCAAAACATCATAGCATACGAGTCCAAAATGTTAAGCAACAGTAAATAGTGAATCTAGTCTATCTAAGAAAGAAAGTGAGGAAAGGAGCATTCTATTTCCTCCACATCCTCCCATGTAGTATTGTCCTTAGAATATTGGTCCCATTGGACTTTATATTGAACAATGTATTTATTTCACAACTTGGCGTTGCGTCTATCTAGAATTATAATGGGCTCCACCAGCACCACTCTTGGATCCTCCACCTATAAAGAATCCCAATCAAGTATGTGAGATGCATCTAGATGGTATGGCTTAAGCAAAGAAACATGAAACACATTATGGAGTCGAGCTAGAGTAGGTGATAGAGCAAGTCGATACGCAACTCATTTGATTACTTCCAATACATCAAATGGACCCACGTATCTCAAATCCAACTTGGAAGAATTCTTGAAGGTAACAAAGCTCTTATGTGGCTTGAATCTTAAAAATACCTTATCCCCTGCTGCAAACTATCTGAGGGTTCTATTCTTGTTAGCATAACTCTTCTTCCTATATGTTGCCTCCTTCAATCTGCTCTTGATAAGTCTCGTTTTCTCCTCCATTTCCTTTAACATTTTAGGACCCACTATGATCTTGTCTTCCAATATGTCCCAACTTATTGGATTATAACACTTTTTCCCATACAGATCCTCGAAAGGTTCCATACCTAAGGATGCATCATGGGAGTTTTTATAAGAAAATTCTACCAATGGTAAGCACTCTTCCCATTTATACTATTGGTCATACAATACAATCGAAGGAGATCTTCTACTACCTGATTCACTCTCTTAGTTTGACGATGGTAGGCTGAATTGAAATTTATCTTGGTCCCCAAAGTTGTATTCAAAGTTGTCCAAAACCTTGATGTCATTTGAGTATCTCTATTAGATATGATGGTCTTTGGCACTCCATGCAAGCGGAAGATCCCTTGGACAAATTTCTTGGCCAAGGTCAATGATCCATCCTTAAGTTCCCTAGGATAAAGTGTGCCACCTTAGTCAACTTATCGACTACTACTAGAATGACATCATTTATGTTCTTACTTAAAGGTAACCCTTGCACAAAGTCCATGTTGATCACTTGCCATTTGTACTTAGGTATATCATGAGGATAAAGGATCCCTGCTGGATTCATGTGTTCAACCTTAACTCAATGACACTCCAAGCATTTGGCTACATATTCCACTACATCCTTCCTGAGCCTTAGCCAATAATACAAGGATTTCAATTTTGTGATCATCTTTGTAACTCCAAGGTTTCCTAAATATGGTGCATTGTGGACTTCTTCTAGGACCAACTTCCTAAGCTCTCCAAAATCTATAATATACATCTACCTATGATATCTTAAGATACCAACTGATTCAAACTCATACCCATCAAATCGATGGTCTAAAAAATTATCTTCTAGAGCCTTCTTCACCCTCTCATAATGCCCATCTCCTTGCAAGTGTTGCATCACCTGCTGCCTTAGATTTGACCTTGTAGAGGTCATGGCTACCAGATGTATTCTTATACTAAGAGAATTTTCCACTCTATTTTTCTTTTTTGTTTATGTACTCAATTCCAAATTTGTACTCGCTAAGGAATTCTAGCCACCTCCTCTTTCGTCCATTGAGGTTTTGTTGAGTGAAGATGTATCTTGATCCTAAATGATCCATTTTGAGCTCAAACAAATTTCCCAAAAGATAGTGTCTCAACATCTATAGGGCATGCATTATAGCTGCTAATTCTAGATTGTGTCGCACGTAATTCACTTCATGTTGTTTCATCTTCCTTGACTCATACACTACCACTTTCCCTTCTTGCATAAACACTACTCCTACACCATCTCCTGAAGCATCCATGATCACTGCAAATTGACCATTGGGATCTGGTATTGTTAGTATTGGGGCTGTCGTGAGCTTCTCCTTCAGGAGTTGGAAGGCTTGTCCACTCAAACCTCTTTTCTTTCTTTTGAAGTGAAGTTATTGGGGCTGCAACTTGAGAAAATCCTTGCACATATTTTTTGTAATACCCTATGAGGCCCATAAAGCTCCATACCTCCATTACACTTTGAGGCTTCAGTCATTCCACAATTGCCTTTATCTTTTTGGAATCTATAGAGACTCCCTTAGCTGAAATAATGTGACCTAGGTAGTGTAACCTGTTTTGATAAAACGAGCACTTGGATAGCTTTCCAAAAAGTTTCTTCTCCCTTAAACATTGTAAGACTATCCTCAATTTCCAATCGTGTTCCTTAATAGAATTGGAATAAACCAAAATTTCATCTATCAATATCAAGAAAAAGTCATCCAAATAGTCCCTAAACACACTATTCATAAGATTCATGAAGGTTGTGGGTGTATTGGTCAATCCAAAAGGTACAACGGTGAACTCATAGTGCCCATACCGAGTTCGGAAAGTAGTCTTCAGGATATCCTCTTTTATTTTCAACTGATGATAACCAAATATAAGGTCTTTTTTTTTAGAATATCATTTCTCCCTTCATTTGATCAAATAGTTCATCAATCCTCAAAAGGGGATATCAATTCTTGATGGTTTCCTTTTTCAACATTCGATAATCAATGCATAGATGCAAGGTTCCATCCTTCTTCACAAAGATAACTGGTGCTCCCCATGGTGACATGTTGGGCCTAATGAGCCCTTTGTTCAATAGCTCTTGTAACTGGGCTTTCAATTCATAGAGCTCAATGGTAGTCATCATGTACGATGCCCTAGACTAAGGCTCAACTCTAGGAACTAGATCGATGGACAAATAGAATTCTTGCTTTGGAGGCATCTTGGTGAAATCCTCAAGGAAAACATCTTGGAATTCCCTAAGGATAGGGTAATCATCTAGGTATGGTTTCTCTTTGTTGAGTTCACTAACATGCACAACATATATGACACAACCCTTCCTTTTAGCCCTTTTGAGCTGCATAGCTAAGATCTACCTAAGATCTAGGGGTCTTTTTATCCCATAAATATCAATCAAGTTTCCATAGTCATCCAAACAACTAACCATCTTATTTTCACAGTTTACAATGGACTTGTGCTTAGTTAACTAGTTCATTCCCAAGATTACATCATACGATCCTAGAGGTGCCATGTAAAGGTTAACTTGAGTTAGGAAGTTGGGAAGTTCTAACTCGCTACAAAAGATACATGAGTCTACTTCCTGCTTTGCTTGATTTCCATATTGAACGGTCCATGAATTTGACATATATCCAAGTCTAATGGGTAACTTAAAAATCATTCTAGGATCTATGAAACACTCTGTAGCTCTAGTGTTTATCAAAATAGAAATGGTTCGGCCATAGAGCTTACCTGTCAACTATATCGAAGAAGCCTGATACTATGCTTGCTTGTTGTCCACCGTCACATGGATCTTATGTTGCGGGGTCTACTGCTGATTTTCTTCCTTATGCTCATCACCCTTTCAAAACTTTTTGTTTTTGAATCAAGGCTTGAATTTCAAATCTTTGCAGAGGTTGGACAACTGCTGCAACTTTTTTTCTTGTTTAATGGCATTCTTGAAAACTTCTACCATCGTAAGGGGATATTGCAGGTCCACCTCAACTCCAATGTGAGGCCTTAATCCTAATATAAACTTTTGAATTTGGAAGTGCTCATCGGATTGGTACTGCAGTACATACTTGAGCGAATTGGTATTGTGGAGGTCCACCTCAACTCCAATGTGAGGCCTTAATCCTAATATAAAATTTTGAATTTGGAAGCTCTCATCAGATTGGTACTATGATACATACTTGAGTGAATTGGTAAACTTTTCCCAATACTGAACTATAGTTAGGCCACCCTGGGTCAAATTTTGAATCGGTCATCTTCTTGTCAAAGAAAGTTTGTGGTACCCACCTCTTCCTGAAAGATTGGAGAAAATCTCCCAAGTGACCTCTCCTGGCTGAAGTCTCCTCTTTGCCTTCTCTTTGTCCCACCAAGTATCTGCCTCTCTAGATAGTTGATACGCATCCCAAGCAACTTTGGTTTGGTTTGACAGGTTACAAAGACCAAAGTATTTCTCCATCTCTATAAACCATGCCTTGGCTCAGTCTCCAATAGCCTTTCTAGTTCTACCTTTTTAAGATCTTTCCCCAATTCTTCCTCAATTCGACTCTGATTGGGATCTCCTTGACCTCCTCCACCTTAGTTTGATTCCTCATTCCTATGAATTTGATCTTCCTGTACCCCTCATACCTCTTGCTCCAAATGATCCATTCAAGATTCCTTCTATTTCAAGAGTTCCAGGATTTGGTCTAGCCTCTTGCCCGAACCGTTGTCTTATCCGCTATTGCTTGCTTCTTGTCTGGTGGTCACCATAATGACTCACACTCAACCTGTGCCACAACCTATGTTAGCGTAACTCTACACAAGGTTTTGTGTTTAAAAAATGACATCTACATTATACTGCATACATAACATGTAATCTAAAATAGATATACGTGTTCATTCACAACAAGACAAGTCTCCATGTTCACATCTTTGAACACAAAAATAAGACCATTATTTATATTAAATATGGATTTACATTGATCCTTACTTAAAAAAAATCCCATACTAAGCAGTTCCCTTCTTTCTTCCCAACTTGGACCTTCTCATTTATTACAACCAATTCAATTTTTTTTATTCTCAAGGTAACTTATTTTCGGTTAAGGGTCAACTATTCCCTAATCCGACCACTATGGGCTTATAGGCCTAGAGCTAAACCCTAAGCTCTGATACCAAATGTAACATGCCCAACTAATAATTCACAAAAAAAAAGATATTAACATTATGAATATAAATTAAGATAGAAATCCCACAGCTATTTTCCTTCATAGCAATTTCATGTCCACAATATAAAAAAAAAAAGGTTATATATTCATTTCCAAATGTCAATAGCCAATATACATGATTTGACTTGGCATTCAATCGCCACATAGTCAATACAATATTTACATCAATGATACAAGTACATCAAATAAGATAGAATTCCACTATAAATTCCTCTTTGACAACTCACCTCCACTAGTGGACGAGAACATGGTTCAAGTGCATTTCCACCCAACCACGAAGCTACGCTTCCTCAAAATTATTTTATCCATTGAAGAATACCCAACCCTACATGGAACACTTAGCAAGAGATACAGTTTACAAGGTGGATCTGGTGTGTGCCTAACTACATGCATTTCTATCTATTGTTAGAACATGCAAGTTCCATGTTAGGTAAAGACAGAGAGAGGATAAATAAATAAATAGTCGGTTTCAAATAATGATTGCAAAGCTTGGCCAAGCTCATGCTACAAAATGAAACTTAAGTTAGATTTGGTAAATAAAATCTACACTCTCTTGCACCCTTTCCTGAAAGACAACTTTCCACAATAAAAGGGCTATCCCTCCCTTCTAGACCATCTACTAGAAACATACATCATTGTACTACAGTCTATCTAATACTTTGTATCATTTCATCTCAATTCTATTTCATCTTGCATCAAACAAGTAGTCTATTTAATTTTTGTATATCCATTTAGTCATTCATCAATTAACTATCTTTCCTTAAGATTCACATTTGCACATCAAAATTGTTCCATTTCTACAGTTCTTTCATTTGCAAATGAAGTTAAGAAAACATAGCAAAATGAGTAAATAAGATGAAATAAGAAGATACATTCAACCAGTCATCAATTAACTATCGTTCCTTAAGATTCACATTTGCACATCAACACTATTCTATTTCTACAGTTATTTCCTTTGCAAATGAAGTTAAGAAAAATTAATCAAATGAGTAAATAAGATGAAATAATAAGGTATCCTACATGTATGTGAACATGCATAAATGATGAGTTTATGCATGTACACATATATGCCATAGAAACACAATATGGAAAATGCGTATACATTCTTAAGATTAAAGAATAAATTCCATTATTTATGCAATTCTTTTCCATATTCATGGAAACATTAACTTCATTAGATGCACAATTTTGGTTTTACAATAATCATAATATTCAATTTACAATATGAGAAAACATTTGTACAATAATTCCAATGAATATCCTAAATTTGTTATGTTCTAAACAATCATAGAGATTTAGTATATTTGTATCCTTGGGTAACAATCAAGATTGAAATGAGTTGTTTTGATTTTGATGTCATCCCATTTAGTTTCCTAAGAAATATTTCAATCTATTTTTTATCAATGTTTAACATAATAACCATATGTCATTCAGCTTAATTCAACATTTATTCTTTACTATTAAAATTAGAACATTGAGTGTCTATCTTTCAAATTCACACATGCAAGAACAAAATAAACAAAAGGATGGGGATTCATAAGCATGATATCATAAGTTGATAATCATGCTATCGATTTACACCCAATATTAATGTTTCCTTTATGGTTATGTTGTCCTCATACCAAAGCACTTTTTATCCTATGAAATAGAGTATATTTAGCCACCGAATTTGTGGTGGCTCAACACTTGATCAGTTGACCGATTATGCACATATATATAGGTGTATATATACATACTCGTCGATAGATTAAGAATATCATTTTAAATTCTATGAGGGATTCATTTACCCTCGACTTGTTAATGTTGATATTTTTCATTGATGACATTGATCGCTCCGGTATTCTTACCTTTGGCTTATCACTTGTTCCGATAGCGGTGTTACAGGCATAATTTTTTGGTCTATGCAATGTTGTACCATAGTTCTTTGGTCTGGCCCTATTCAGTATATCATGGCATATCTTTTTCCATCTATGCTGGCATCTCCAACATCTTGTGTAGCATGTTCACCTGACTCTATCTCTGATGCAAGTTGACTAAGTGAATCAAATCCAGTATGTATATATGAAGCAACATAAACAAATAGGTGGTGTGATATGATATGATATGATATGTGATGGTGATTTGTTGATGTATAGTGTGAGCTCATATATGTGCTACAGTAGTATAGTGTAGTTTTTTGAAGAAATATGTGCTTCAGTAAGAACTGTATTCATGCATATGCAGATGGATTATAGCACTTCATTTTTTGTAATATATACTCTAGTTATAAGTTGTCTCTCAATTGTAATAGTTATTTTTTGTATCTAGGGTAGTGAGCCCATTGACAATGAGCCAACCCAGTAGTGAGTGTAATGTCCCCATTTTGCGAGCATCAGAGTTTGTAAGGATTAGCCTATCATTTGACCCTCGTAGGCTGACAAATGTGATGAGAGGGTCTTCCTTGGCAGTTATCCAGAGTTTCAAGACCTTACTCCTCCAATTGATTCAGGTTTGGACCTTTGCAGGGACTGACAGAGTGATATTCAGACACTTACTATTTATAGTAAGTCAGGCCGACAGGGGTTACTATTTGTGGCAGGGCCCCTGGCTCAGCTAGTCTTCTCAGTTTTGACCCAGTTTGACAGTTTGTTGAGCAAACGAAGAATTACGGAGCATTTAATAATAATTAAATGATTATTATTATGACTTTATATTATAAAGTCACTTTAAGTGAAATATTAAAATATTAATTCTTAATGGAAAATTATAAAGTATTTAATACTTTATATTAAAGGAGCATTATTATTATTAAATGAGTATTTGTTACTCATTTAATATGGACGCCATTTATTAATAATTTGCCTAAGTCTCTAAAAGGGCGAATTATTATATTATTAAATGCAATTAAGTTGATTTTTTGAAAAGGGTCGAACTTTTGAGGAAAAAGATATATATTTCTCTTCAAGACAAATTGAACTCATTTATTGATGATCATTTGAATTTGTCTTCTCTCTGAGAACATTTGGAGTTGGAGAAACAAGGGTTTCTGCAATCAGGTTTTGGAGAACGTCAACTCTTCAGAATCAAGCATACTGAGGTTGTGAAAGATTAGCTGAAGCTTGCTAACAGGGTAGCTTTGTTCAGAAGTTACATTCGTGCTTATAGGGGAAAATAAGTAAGGGTTTGAAGAAGAAAAATTAAATCTACAAGAGATCAACTTCCAGCTTCATTCTTATTTCTTAGGCTATTGCATCTTCAGCCGTACCATATCATTTATTACTTGCAGATCAGAATTTTTGTTAGCTGCTACAGTGGCGTGAACAGTGTCGCGCTACAGTACTCGCGCTACAGTGCCACATGAACAGTACTCGTGAATAGTGCCGTGCTACAGTAAAACGCTACAGTGGTTGCTACAGTGCGCGTGAATAGTAAACGCTACAGTACTAAGGTATTTTAGTGGAGTTTATCACAGGGATTTTCAAGGGTTTGATAGATTATTATTAGAACAGTAGTATTCCTTTGTGGTTGCTTTTGAGATTACATTTCCAGCTTTCAAGCTTCATTCTCAAGCACATGTGAAGCCATTAAAGGCTGTACAACATCCATAGTGCTGGACGTGACCCTTACTGGTGGATTTCAGACACAGTACCAACTGCTGCAAATGTTCAGTCTCTCTACAACTTCTAGGTCTGAACAATGAATGTATTTGTTTGATAAATGTTTGATATGTTTAGTATGAACAACATTCTCCAATTCTGGGTGATGTCCTGTTATACTTTCAGTGCGAACTGCTGTTAAAAATCAGTCATTTCTATGCTCAGAAAAATTATTGTTATAACCCTCTGTAAGCTGCTTTATAGATCTGCACTTGTAACTGATGTTAAGAGTTAATGTTAGTCTTTATTGTTACTGCGATATCTGAACATTATCAAGGAATTAAGGTCCACTAGCAAATCAGAAGTGAAACTCTGTTTTGAAGCATATCTCTATTCAAACATGCAGGAAAAAGATAACATCAGTTGGAGTTATAAAGATCATTTGAACAGTGTATGAGGATGTATGTCAACTGTTTGACATAAGGCTTATAGGCTGTATATGCATTTATCACAAGTAGTATCTCGTTTATATGCATTTGAAAACACTCAACTTGATTGCATTACATCTAGTAATTCATTTTGATATTAAGGAAGGCATTCTTAAAACATCACTTGTGCATCTATCATCGATTATAAGCACTAGATCAAATTGATAACTCAGACCAGCAAGCTCAAAGTTTGCATTTGAATTGTTTAACAAAATTTCAAGGGAACAAAGAAGGGTTTATGAGTCAGCTCAGGCTAGGCTCATCACAGTGGTATTAGAGCCAAGATCCTGCCATCCTGTTGGGAGAACAAAAAGAAATTTGAGTTGCTACAATGGAATTCAATGGATTTTCCGAACAGTTCATAAGGGAATGTGAACATGATGCTTCCATATTTCGTGCAAAATATCAGAGTATGTCAGATGAGTTCAAGAATGATGTTTCTTTTGACTGCTACTTGAATTGTGTGTTGATTTGGTATCCTGGAAAAGTGGGTGTGGTCAATTACATTAGAAGAACAATGAAAGAAAAAGCAGAACATTCTATTGATGAAGGGATCGAGAAAGAAGCAGAAGTGCTTTTTTGTGGTTTGCAGCCCACAAATATGGAAGTGGGTGAAGATACTATCACATCGGAAGCTTCTACCTCGCCAGTTGAGCTTGAGGTGACTATGGACTCTTTGCAGAGCGCCCAGTTGGCCCTTCAAGAGTCACAGTCACGGTTGGACGTGCTTACCGTGGAGTTGAGTTTGACACAGTCTCCACCAGCTGCAGATACAGTACAGTTACATATAGTGGCAGTCGGTGAGGATCATACATCCTCGGGTTGTAGAGAGGATGTGGTAACATCCATGCCAGATACAGGGGCAGTTGACTCAGTTGGGATGAGTACTTGGATTGAGAGCAGCAGAGGACCACATGTTACATCAGGTTCTCCTGTGGCCAGTACGATGACAAATGATGCAGGTTCGACAGTTGATAGCTCTTGTGTGGCTGTGGTGGATTCTCCTGAGAGTTGTGTGTTAGTACACGACGTTACTCCATCATCTTCACAAGGGACTCACAGAGTGTCATCTGGTTGGGAGTATGGCTCTCATATAGATTTGTTTCCCTCTCTTGGAAGAAAATTTGTTACTTCATCCCATGCAGCTGATTTTGGATGCCAGCTTGTTGTTTTTTAGAGTCAGAGGGATCAATTGCTTGATTCAAGTGTTGTTAGTGATGAGCCATTGACAGAGGTTGGAGCATTTTACCGTGACTACACAGTGAGGAGTGCTCATCACTTTTCTTTTGATCCACACAAAGAGGACTGGATGATCCATCAGTGTGGATTGGCTTCGGGATTATACAGTCCTTTGTGGGATGGGTATTCACCATCTTCAGAAGATGGGATTAACGGCTGCAAGCGCCCTACTCAGCTATTTGTGGGGGATTACTTGCAGGGACAACTGTTAGTTATACATCATGCTGATATGTATCCAACAGGGTTTGCTACTTCTAGGTCACAAAATTTTCTTATGGGTACATGGTTACAGGATGACTATGGTGTCAGTTGGCATGATGATTTGGTTAGTTATCACATCCATGGGAGTTTAGCGGGAGCTTGTAGAGAGATATTGTGTTCTAGACGCTTCCAGATATTTTTATCTCTATATGGCGAATGGATGTGGGATTCGGTTGTTTTGGGATCCTGGTGGCGACAGGTTTGGCATAGTGTATTGGATGGGTCCCATTGGTTTGCTTCACCACTTCTGGCACGGTGAAGTTGAGATCAGAGTAGCGCAGAGGAAGTCAGAGGGTATTAGGCATGGCAAACTTCCATTTCGGGTTTGGGATCCAAGGATATTTTGCGCATCTATGTTTATGCTGGTGCTAT
This sequence comes from Sequoia sempervirens, assembly GCA_007258455.2. Taxonomy (NCBI): domain Eukaryota; kingdom Viridiplantae; phylum Streptophyta; class Pinopsida; order Cupressales; family Cupressaceae; genus Sequoia; species Sequoia sempervirens. Next base: position 213,894,909 of record VDFB02000007.1, on the reverse strand, counting down.
AGGAGTCGGTTAGGGATATGTGGGACATTTCACAATTCTCCTTTTGGGCCTCCCGAGGATTGGAGTTTCTTTGCAGTGGAGATTGCTTGGGGACAAGCAATTTCAAGGAGGGCGGATTGTAATGTCCCCATTTTGCGAGCATCAGAGTTTGTAAGGATTAGCCTATCATTTGACCCTCGTAGGCTGACAAATGTGATGAGAGGGTCTTCCTTGGCAGTTATCCAGAGTTTCAGGACCTTACTCCTCCAATTGATTCAGGTTTGGACCTTTGCAGGGACTCACAGAGTGATATTCAGACACTTACTATTTATAGTAAGTCAGGCCGACAGGGGTTACTATTTTTGGCAGGGCACCTGGCTCAGCTAGTCTTCTCAGTTTCGACCCAGTTTGACAGTTTGTTGAGCAAACGAAGAATTACGGAGCATTTAATAATAATTAAATGATTATTATTATGACTTTATATTATAAAGTCACTTTAAGTGAAATATTAAAATATTAATTCTTAATGGCAAATTATAAAGTATTTAATACTTTATATTAAAGGAGCATTATTATTATTAAATGAGTATTTGTTACTCATTTAATATGGACGCCATTTATTAATAATTTGCCTAAGTCTCTAAAAGGGCGAATTATTATATTATTAAATGCAATTAAGTTGATTTTTTGAAAAGGGTCGAACTTTTGAGGAAAAAGATATATATTTCTCTTCAAGACAAATTGAACTCATTTATTGATGATCATTTGAATTTGTCTTTTCTCTCTGAGAACATTTGGAGTTGGAGAAACAAGGGTTTCTGCAATCAGGTTTTGGAGAACGTCAACTCTTCAGAATCAAGCATACTGAGGTTGTGAAAGATCAGCTGAAGCTTGCTAACAGGGTAGCTTTGTTCAGAAGTTACATTCGTGCTTACAGGGGAAAATAAGTAAGGGTTTGAAGAAGAAAAAATTAAATCTACAAGAGATCAACTTCCAGCTTCATTCTTATTTCTCAGGCTATTGCATCTTCAGCCGTACCATATCATTTATTACTTGCAGATCGGAATTTTTGTTAGCTGCTACAGTGGCGTGAACAGTGTCGCGCTACAGTGCCACGTGAACAGTACTCGTGAATAGTGTCGTGCTACAGTAAAACACTATAGTGGTTGCTACAGTGCGCGTGAATAGTAAACGCTACAATACTAAGGTATTTTAGTGGAGTTTATCACAGGGATTTTCAAGGGTTTGATAGATTATTATTAGAACAGTAGTATTCCTTTGTGGTTGCTTTTGAGATTACATTTCTAGCTTTCAAGCTTCATTCTCAAGCACATGTGAAGCCATTAAAGGCTGTACAACATCCATAGTGCTGGACGTGACCCTTACTGGTGGATTTCAGACACAGTACCAACTGCTGCAAACGTTCAGTCTCTCTACAACTTCTAGGTCTGAACAATGAATGTATTTGTTTGATAAATGTTTGATATGTTTAGTATGAACAACATTCTCCAATTCTGGGTGATGTCCTGTTATACTTTCAGTGCGAACTGCTGTTAAAAATCAGTCATTTCTATGCTCAGAAAAATTATTGTTATAACCCTCTGTAAGCTGCTTTATAGATCTGCACTTGTAACTGATGTTAAGAGTTAATGTTAGTCTTTATTGTTACTGCGATATCTGAACATTATCAAGGAATTAAGGTCCACTAGCAAATCAGAAGTGAAACTCTGTTTTGAAGCATATCTCTATTCAAACATGCAGGGAAAAAGATAACATCAGTTGGAGTTATAAAGATCATTTGAACAGTGTATGAGGATGTATGTCAACTGTTTGACATAAGGCTTATAGGCTGTATATGCATTTATCACAAGTAGTATCTCGTTTATATGCATTTGAAAACACTCAACTTGATTGCATTACATCTAGTAATTCATTTTGATATTAAGGAAGGCATTCTTAAAACATCACTTGTGCATCTATCATCGATTATAAGCACTAGATCAAATTGATAACTCAGACCAGCAAGCTCAAAGTTTGCATTTGAATTGTTTAACAAAATTTCAAGGGAACAAAGAAGGGTTTATGAGTCAGCTTAGGCTAGGCTCATCACAGTGAGCCACCCCAATAGTGAGCCACCCCAATAGTGAGCCACCCCAACAGTGAGCCACCATGTATTCTATAACCAGTTACTTAATACTTGAGAGTTAACCCTCTCCATGGTTTTTCCCATCTTGGGTTTCCACGTAAAAAAATCTAGGTGTTATGTGGTGTTGTGTTAGATTGTTTTTGTTTGGAAATTTTAATTATGTTATGTGGACAACTATTTAAAGGTTTTAATATTTTTAGAGGAATAATGATTCACCCCTCCCATCTTAGTATTCTAAATGTTCAACAATTGGTATCAGATCCAAATCCTTTAGAAGAGTCTAATTGCTCAAAGGAGATCTAGAAGGTTGAACATATGATACCCAAATCTACCATGGATAAGAAAGAATTCATGTCCGTCCTTAAGATCTTGAAACTATTGAAGATGAAAATAAGAAACTCTCAAAAAATATTCAAATGGAAAATGATTGCATCTGTAAACTGAAAGATCAGATCCAAAAATTCAATCTAAGGAATAAGGAGGTTGGTAATGAACTCAAGTCGGAAAATAGTACTATCCTTGACTTGAAAGCTAAGAGTGAAGAAGATGAAAACACCAAAGAACATCTGAATAAACTAATCAAGAAAAAATCTGATGAATGAAAGAAGTTGGAACAAGAAGTTGTATCTCTCAAATCAGATTTGGAAGAATCAAAGTGTTACCCGATTTTCACCCACAAGCTCAATCAGCTAGGCTGCAGGGGAAAATTATGTTTCAAAATTTGGCACGTGGATTAAATGTGGCTCCCACAAGGGTTGAGCCCAACGTGCAGGTGTTCTTTTTTATTGGAGGGTCCTCATCTTATGTTTTTTGACTTGCTTTCCCCCTTTCCATTTTTTTTTCCTTTGGCCTTGTTTCTTTCTGTTCTGTTAGAGGTGGAGTCGGAACCGAATCGAACATTGGAACTTTTCCAAGTTCTATTTTTTGTTCCTTTCCCGGTCCCGGTTCCATCTCTCTTTTGTTTTTTACCTTGTGCATCTTTGGTTTTGTTCTAGTGGACACGGAATCGGGACTGGAACCAAACTCTGAAACTTTGAATAGGTTCCTGGTTCGGGTTCCGTTCTGGTTCCGGTCCCACCAGTCTTGTTTGTTTGTTTTGCTTTGTTCTTCATTTTTTGGTTGTGGGATGTTTTTTTTCTTCCCTTCCCTTTTTCGTTCTCGTCCCTTTTTGTCATTTCTTCGTATGTTTTTGGAGGCAGAGTCAGGGCAGAATCCGAACTTGAAACTTGGAAAAGTTTTAGTGTCAGATTTGGTTCCATCCCCACCCCCATTGGTTTCACCCGAGATCGGTTTTGGTTCCGATCTCGCTTTTCTTTCTTTCGTTTGGGGGTTCTTTACTTTGGCGGAGGCAGAATCGAAATAGGGGATGGACTTGGGAATGTTGGTTAGTCTCGATTTCAGTTTCCATCCCGACTCTGACTCCGCCTTTTCTTTTCGAAATGCTGGGGGCATCGAGACTTTTTGAGTTCGCCATAAAGTCTTGCCGACTGGTGAAACCTTCGGTATAATGTTTCGAGTTCGGGGAGATGTCTCACTGACCGATGGAGGTCTTGCTGATAGCGATGAACTTGTCAATAGAAGGGGATATTAGTGTGACCGATGGGGACTCGCTTTGACCTTTGGCCGATAACGATTGTCTTGTCGATGGTTTTTGTGATATCGATGCAACTTTTGCATTCGAAATGAGGTCTCACTGACAGTTATATGCTATGTCGATCACTACTAGGAAGCATAATCACATCGGGGAGACACAGCAAGTGTCTCACCGACATGCGATTTTGTCTGAAGAACTTTTGACCACCCGAGAATCCAACGTGGCATGTGTTCAGCCAGTCAGAGAAAGCCGAAGGGGAAGAGGCCGTGAGTCACAATGATAGCTGTGATGTCAGCTAGAAAAAGTAGATTGACATTAATGACAATTCTTCTGAACATTCAAAGCAGATCTGCAAGGAGGGTTCGAGGGTGGACACAGAGGCCAGGAGTTAATGCAAGGATTCCAAAAAGATCTAAATCCATCCCTGGAGCGATCTTCACCGACATGGACGAGGGATGCACATTGAATGCATTAACTTTATTCCAAAAGATCTCAGGGCCGACCCTTCTGTCACCGACTCATTTTTTGTAAACCCTAGGGCAGGGGCCGACACTTTTTGTATATATGGCATTTTTGCCTCTTTGAAAAGAGAGTTCTTATGCTTTTCAAAAGTTAGTGACTTTGGCAGTCCTTTCTCAGATTAGCAAACTTTTGTAACTCATTTGGAGCATGATATATATAATTTACCTTGGATACCATTGATGGTTCAATTTTCCTTCTAGTTCTTGCAAAATATTGTGCATTTTCAGGTGATTGATCAAGCTACTTCGTGAAATATTTCTTTTTCCTTATAGATTTGTCTCATGTTAGCATGCCTTTCTTTGCAAAAGTAGTATTATGTAGGTTACAAATTGTGTTTACTGAATTGCACATGAGCTTTTAATTTGTGAAAATTGCTTTTCCTTCTTAAAAGTGTGTGCATGTCAAACCTATTTGTGAAATACTTATGCATAATCTACAGAAACTTGTCGTGTAGTCCCATACCCATCATCAATATTCAAGTGTAACCGGAGTGTCTCATTGCTCTTGTCAATTTGGTGCAACACCATAGGGTTTAATTTTAATTTTAAATCATTCTCCTTCTCCCTTTTCCTTACAAAGATCAGTAGTTTTAGGTGATGACCCAACTAGGAAGCCGACCTTCTCTGGAGGTTCTTTTCCATTTTTTAGGTGACCCACAACTTAGAAAAGTTCCCATGTTTCTCTAGAAAGCTCAATTTTCATAACTTTGCATAGGGTGCATTTCTAAGAGACAACACAAAGAAGCAAGACGTCAAATACAAAGAAAGTTCATAAAATATTGATGAAATATTAGCAGCTCAAAGATCACTGGCAAACAAGAAAGGCTTAGGCTATGAAATTGGTGAATGCTCACATAGTAAACTTGATGAAAAGAAGGGACTTGAACCAGTAAAACAAGACACGGGTAAGTCTCTAGCAAAGCAACAGGTAAGTAGGAAACCCTTCTCTTTTAATGGCCATTGTTTTAATTGTAATAAATTAGGTCATAAAGCATTAAATTGCAGGAATAATATGAATCAGAAAGCTAGATCTTACTCTGGTAGATGTTATAATTGCAATTATTATGGTCACAAAGCTAATCAATGTAGGAAACCAAATAAAAACAATTATTTCAGTGGTTATTGTTATACATGTTATGCATATGGACATAAGCCTAACCAATGCAGGTCAGGACAAAAGAAGAAAACCAACAGGTGTTATAATTGCAATAAAATTGGACACATTGCAAGATTCTGTAAAAATGATGCAGTCAAGCCAACTGAACCAATGAAGAAAATTGATAAGGAATAAGTTAAGGCGGAAATTAAGAAGATCTAGAGAAATAAAGAAGCTAATGGATCTAGCTCCAGTGCAGACATCTATTCTGATAATTAGTTGCTCTTTGGCTATTGTCTAGGAGAGAAAGAAAAAGGGGGATTGCAAGCAACTTGCGAGCATCTGGTAAAGTCACATTCATCTAACGAAAAAGGAATCACAAATGGAGTTATAGTGTATTTAATGCAAAAAGGTGCATTTATTAAAAAGTTAGCATAAAAGCAAACTTAACAAGTCATTTTGATCACTCAAACGAAAGGGTTACAAGGAGCTAAGGAGAAGAAAGAATTTGACTTGCGTCCTAGGGTTTGTGCATCTACAAGAGGTATGTTTCTCGAGCCTTACTATTTCTTTGCAATTACAGTTATGGCTACTCCCTCTTTGGTCAATGTGGCATCTCAGCCTCATCTTGAATTCAAGAAGTATCCAGATATATCAATTGAAAATAATATGGATGGTTGTTTATCAAAAATCCCACACGGGGTCATTCGTTCGAAAGATGTTAGGGATTACATACATTCAAAGCTCAAATAATTTAATCACAATAGATTAGTTAATGTGTGGATAAATGAGCTCACTGGTGATGATTTCAATATCAAACCTGAATACAAGGTTCTGGTTGAAAAGAAGCTACAAGTCTGGAACAATTTCTTGTGTTTTTGTTTTGATGATAAATGGGTATGAATGGCTATGAGCAAGTTCCATGACACATTCCTTTGGTTAGATGAATCTCATTTGATCAACAAATAAGTAATGAAGGTTGTTACTAGGTTGAATGACACTGGCATTCTTCTGATACCAAAGGAAGTAAAAAATAAGGAAGTTGAAAACCTAACTCAAGCCATTTCTTATGGTAGATCTTTAGCGATTCATACAGGTACAAATATAGCTATGAGGTATGTTGTCCAAGTCATTGGAAACAAAATCTACTACAACAATAGAGATAACTCCATCTCAACTAATGTTGTCTACATTGCATATGATATGGTGGTAAATGGAGTGGACTACGACTTATGCGATCTCATCAGAGAATAGTTCCTTGAGAATCTGAATCAGTGCAAATGAAGCAAGCAGAAGGTTGCATTCTAGTTTGGAACCCTTGCATTCTGCTTACTATTCTACTTCATGGGTGAAATTCCCGGTCTTGGTCTGACAGTGTGGTCGTCTGAAAAACTAGTTGCTCACCAAATTGTTGAGTGAATGAGGAGGTATGTTGATTCTACTACACAAGAAATTGCATTTACTTCATTTTTCTCTTTATTACAGTATAAGATGCACAACTGGGATAGAATCCCTAAATCTATAATCACCAAATATAAGGATGATATCATATTCATAGTCATAGTTGAAAAATGTGTAATGGAAGTTGTTGTACTGAGAACTCAATGGATACCCAAATTGGGGTGTGAAGTATCAGAAGAATATGTAGAATGTCTTGCATAAGTTCTGTTAGAGAGTCTGGTAGCAACCTCTCAGAAGAGGTTTGGCACAACAGAAGAAAAGTTCAAAGAAATCTAGAAAGAGAAGATCTCAAAGGAAATCAATAAGAAAGTATAGAAGACTCTAAAAACTATTAAGAAGGAGGTTTTTTAGAGGAAGGTCTTGCAGTACTTAGAAGAATTACTCAAAGTACAATCGATCGCTCATCTGGTACCTCCGCAAAAGAAGTTGAACCTCTGAAAGGAATGGAGAATCCATCCGGAAAGAGGAAGAAAGGTCTTCCTCTGCCTACTTCAAGCATGAGGGTGAAATATGCAAAAGCCACTAAGGCTAATCTTGTTGTTGTAGAATCTGAAATAGAATCAAACCCAAACAAGTACCAAATTAAGGTCCAGGAGAAGAAATCAAAAAAGGTAACTCGTGATTCTCCTAATGTAGATGCTTTATTTTAACTACTTGTAGATGGAAACTCTAAAGAAGTTTGTGATTTGTACAACTCTACTACTTCCAAAGGAAAAGAAAACATAACAAAAGAAAATTCTAGGAAAATAGATAAGGACATTGTTAATGAATCTATTTCCATTGTTTCTAAACTCATAATAGAGGAAGACTTAGCAAGTTTTAAGGAACTCAGTCGGTCAAGGTTGAGAACAAAGAAAAGGGAGCATACCCTTATGGAGAACAAAGAAGCTACAGATAAATTGAAAGCAAAAATCATTATCAAACTTACAAACATTGCAAGAAATCTTGGGATGTTGATCAATGATGGCTCTGCTCCATCATTTGTTGCCCCCACATGCTCTTAAGAGGAATTTTATACTAAAAACATTGCAAATATTGTACTAGCATACATTGATGCAGAAGTATACAATCTTGATATGAATCCTTTAGAAATTAAACACACTCATTCTCTGGATAAATATTATGCTCTGGTGAATGCAAATGAAGAACAAGAAAAAGAAGTTGAACAAGAAGAAGAGATAATTGAAAAGGAAGGAGAGGAAACTAGAAGAAAAGGAGAAGAGATAATTGTAGAGGAAATTGATACTAGAAAGTAGGGAGAAAACAAAAAGCAAGAAAAAGGTGAAGGACCAATAGTAGGGAAATATAAGAAAAGAGAAGAAATTTCTAACATCTCCACCAGTACCTGTTTCGGTGATGCTTTGAAGAGTTTAATCTCTTCACCACTCATGATCCAACCTATCATCTCTTCCAAGATAATTCTTTACATTGAGAAGATTAATCCTTTTAGAAATTTCAAGTTGTTGAATCCATTCAAGCCTCGGAAAAAATTGACATGCTTAAGGAATTAGAAGAAAAAGATAATTTGATTGAGTAGGCTATTGCTGCTCTCCAAAGTATTATTCCAGAATGTAATATAGATTAGTCTAGAAGCAATACAAATAAATGTAAAACACTCATCAAAGCTATGAAGGACTTCTCTACATGTATAGATGAAAAGCTCCATAGGGAAAAGGAAGTTGAAACGAATAAACTCTTGCAAGAATTAAAAGATTGATGTGCAAATTCCTTCTCCAATCTTCTTTAGCTAATTATGCAAGGTCAAGCCCTTCTTGAGGAAGGAAACTCTTTGTACTTGTATAGCCTACAGTGGTCGGATGCCACAACCACTATCAGAAAAGAGCTTGACTCAATTGAGTCAACGATTAGGCAGGCATACCACTCTTTCAAGTTGTCTGAAGACTTGTCTAAATCTAGGAGATCCTCAATTTAGGAACTACACAAAAGGTACTTCAAACTACAACAACAATGGGACAACATCATTCTTCCCTTAGGAAATCTTTCGGAGATGTGTCCAGACATCATTTCACTGATGAATCGTGCCCTTCTGAAGGCACAACTGGCTATCCTCTTTGATCCTTTCTCAATTGAAGATGGAAATCTTTATTTGCTTCCATTCAAGTTCATGCACAACTTCTAACCGAAGCAATTTTACAATGGAATGATAATAAAGGTAAGTGGGTCACCCATCTTTAGAAAATCAAGTAGTATTTCTCTGGTGGTGCATTTGGTGCATCCTAAATGTTTTTCACCACGTACCCCTTGTTCATTGATTTCAAAAGGGGGAGAAAACATAAAGGAATAGAAAAGATTTTGAGAAACAGAGATAGTCATCATGGGGGGGTTTTGGAGTTTATATTTTGAATTTTTGGCATTCAAGAATCTTGTTTGCCATCAATGACAAAGAGAGAGATTGTTGATATTTGTCATTAATGTCATTGATCGGTCTAGTATTCTTACCTATGGCTTATCCTTTGTTCCAACAATGGTGTTACTGGCATAAATTTTTGGTCTATGCAATGTTGTACCAAAGTTTTTTGGTACAACCCTATTCGGTACATCGTGGGATATCTTTTTGCATCTATGCTAACATATCCAACATCTTGTGTAGCATTTTCACCCAACTCTATCTCTGATGCAAGCCAACTAAGTGGATATGGAGATCCAGAATATATATATGAAGCAGAATAAACAAATAGGTGGTGTGATATGATACATGATATGATATGTGATAGCGATATGATATGATATATGATATGATATGATATAGTGTGAGCTGATATATGAAGCAGCATAAACAAATAGGTGTTGTGATATGATATGATATAGTGTGAGCTGATATATGTGCTACAGTAGTTATATAGTGTAGTGTTTTGAAGATATTTGTGCTTCAACAAGAACTATATTCATACATTTGCAGATGCAATTGTAGCAGTTCAATTTTTGTAATATATACTTTGATTGTAAGTTGTCTCTCAACTGTAATAGTTGGTTTTTGTATCTAGGACGGTGAGCCCACCGATAGTGAGCCAACCCGACAGTGAGCCAACCCGACAGTGAGCCATCCCAGTAGTGAGCCACCCTGTATTCTGTAATGGTTACTTAATACTTGATATTTAACCATCTCCATGGTTTTTCCCATCTTGGGTTTCCATGTGAAAAAATCTCGATATTATGTAGTGTTGTGTTAGATTTTTTTTTTGGAAATTTTAATTATGTTATGTGGAAAATTATTTAAAGGTTTTAATATTTTTAGAGGAATACTAATTCACCCCTCTCCTCTCAATATCCTGAATGTTCAACAGTTAAGGCCTACATACCAACAGTGACACACTACATGTCTACGTGCATTATCATTTTATGAAAAAAACCACATTATAAACAACAATTATCATTCCATCAAATTATTGAACAATGCATGGTCATTCGGATTAAATAAATTGACAAAATGACAAGGGGGTGTGCTCAAAAACATAATCATATACTTATACCTGATTTTAGTGGTATCATGCATTTCACTGACTTTGTGGAATTCGTTCCACCCTAAAGTTTGAACAAAACGATAAGCATCATTCATTAATTTACATCAATATTGGCAATGGAATCACCTTCTATCATACACACAATACAAAAAATGATATGAATCATTCTAAGCCAAGCCACCGATCAAATGATTCTTATCATTCAACCTCTTTAATAGGGTAGATATTTAAAGCCTTGAACGTAGTTATTGTTCGATAGTGAATCAAGGTAAATAACACCATAAATTGTGTTTGCTTCACAGAGAGCATATATCGATGTTCTTGAAATAAATGATAGGTTAAACAAACACATAGGCTAGAGACCAACCGCGACCTTTGTATCGATCATGCATGTGCATGTTGACATACATACAGCAAAGTTTTAATGAGAGTTTTCACCCTCCAGACTTGGCTTAACAAAGAAATTTGCAAAGTATACAATGAAAACCAAAACCACGAATACAGTGGAAAAGAATAATAGAGGATGGTAACAATGCAATAAATTATCCATTATGCTCACAAGATAGATTCATTCGAAACATAAGATGGAAACATGTGAAAAAGAGCATCAAATTACCTCTTTAGTCTGCAAGTTTCATTTCTTTTTGCTTAAAACGAATGGAAATAGCTCCCCTACTTTCGTGCCTTCTCTCCTTTTTCCCCCACAATCCTCTATGTTCTCTTTTGCTAGATTATCTCCTTTTTTTCAAAATTTTCCATACCCTGTCCATTGATTTTCATACTATATTTGGACTGATCATGATTTTCTATACCACCATCACTTAGCCGCCCACTCCCTTGTTTCTGAGCATTATTCCCCTCATTCTAATATGGGAAGGGTCAACCTTATTCAATTATGAAGGGGGTTATGAATAATATTGTCATCGCTTCCTTCCATATAGTTTCATAATGAATTTCGAATAAAAGAAACTCTTATCATTTAAATCCTTTATAACATATTTATATATATATTTATATATATATATATATATATAGTCTCACACACATATTTAAATTCTCGAGCAATATTTCTTTATTTCCTTTATCAAGAGCTTACTTTCAAGTTCTTTTAAAAGAACAAATAATATAATTGTTCTTCTCATGATAGTTATGTATAATGAAATGCATTTCCATTACCATTATGAAATTGGCTTTGGAATAGACAAGGTAAGACAAGGAATGCAATAAATAAGATTGCCTATTTAACCATTTACATACAAGCAAGAATGATATATTTCAATTGCAAGAAAAATGTAGATGTCATAGTCTAATGTGGTGTGTGAGATTCCAAATTCCAATCTTGCTTACCATTCGTCATCTGGCTAAGCATTCTTGCTTCAACCATGTTCTCATTCTTCAACCTGTTCCTACACACACATGTTCTTGCACTTGCAATTGTTCATCAGTAACCTTTAACCAATAGTCATTATAAAATACTTCTCTTAAATCATAAAGTTGCAAGATAATAATTTTTTCAAATATTATTGCATTTATCAAATTTCATAAACAAGACAGCTTTCATTTTCCAATTATTCCAATTAACTTAATATTATTAAATGCAAGTAAAGAAATTGAGATGTGACAATGTGTAAAAATGAAATGTAATGCCAATCACAATATGGAACGTTCTAGTACAAGGAAGGACAATGACTATGAATATGAAGGAAGAGAATGAGAAACATGGGTTGAAGGTGGTGTAGAGGTTGTGAGTATGAGGAATACAAAGGAAGAAGAAAAGTTGAACAGAGGAGAGAGGCAAAGGAGTTCCCTGGGAAAATGTAATATGTACTTTCATGAAATCAGAATAAATAAATTTATTTGAATTGCTTTCAATTTGGGTAGATTCTTATGAGGTTGTAAATCGATTAAGAATTGACACATGTAATTGTTAATTTCAGGTTAATCATTTTACAGGGTCTTTTTGTAATATGAGTTTATTGAAATTTGGTTGAGATTGGTTTCCTCTCCATCAAGATGGGAAATAGACAAGATCAAGCTTCAAGTCAAAGGAGTACTCAACAACAAAGTCATTGGAACTTATCCATATAGACCTTTGTAGGCCTACAATAACACAATGTTTGCAAGGTGAAATTTATTTTATGTTGCTTATTGATGGTTACTCTAGAATGACATGGGTAACTTTCCCAAGAGAAAAATATTAGGAATTTGAGAAGTTTAAATCTTTTAAAACTTTGGTTGAAAATGAAACTAATTTAAAAATCAAGTGCTTGAGATCATATCGAGGAGGTGAGTTTACCTCAAATGAATTTGATTTTTTTTGTGAGCATCATGGAATAAAGACACTTTTTAGTTGCAAGGACTCCACAATAGAGTGGAGTGGTAGAAAGAAATAATTGAAGCATGCAAGGGATGGCTAGAATAATGTTGAATGAATCAAAGCTATCAAACATATTTTGGAGAGAAGTAGTTAATACATTAATCTATATTCTAAATAGAGGGTAAATCAAAGTAAACAAAAGCAAAACACCTTATGAATTATGGAAGGGTAGACCAACAATAGTTAAATAATTCAAAGTGTTCAAATGTAAGTGCTACATTAAAAGAGACGATGAGTACTTGGGAAAGTTTGATTCCAGATTTGACAAAGGCATCTTCCTTGGTTACTCCTCAAGGAGCAAGGCTTATAGGTATTACAATAAAATATTGTGAAAGATCATAGAGAGTTCCAATGTAAAAGTGGATGAAGAAAAGCATCAAAATGAGGAAACAAAAGAAAATAGTCATCTAGAGGAGTCAAATTGCAAGGAAGAAGAAGAATAAGAAACAAATAAATAGAACGAGAAGATAAAAAGGCACTATCTAGATTTGTTCAGAAGAATCATTCATAAAGTCTAATTCTTGGTGACAAAGATACTGAGGTACATACTAGAATAAGATTAGCAAGTACACCTAAACAAGCCAACCCTTCCTTTCTATTCAAAATAGAGCCTAAATAATTTTCAAAAGCCAATGAAGACAAGCATTGGATTGGTGCTATGGAAGAAGAGCTTAATCAAATTGAAAAAATGAGACGTGGGAACTTCTTCTATGACCAAAAGATAAGAATGTGATTGGTACCAAGTGGGTTCTTAGGAATAATCCGAATGAATATGGTCAAATGATAAGAAACAAAGAAATGTTAGTTTGTAAATGTTATGCTCAAGTTGAAGGTATTGAATTTAAAGAAACTTTTGCTCTTGTTGCAAGGCTAGAAGCTATTATAATGATTTTGGCATATGCTTGTTTCAAGAATAAATTAGAGTCTATCAATGTTTTTAAGTCTACCTTTCTCAATGGAAATTCAGAGGAAGAGGTGTACATTGAATAGCCAAAATGTTTCCTATTATCAAAAAATAAGGATTATGTGTGCAAATTAAGGAAAGCACTCTATGGGCTAAAGCAAGCCCCCAGAGCCTGGTATTCAAGACTTGACAAATATCTACAAAAAGGCTTCAAAAGAGGAATTATTGATAGTAACCTCTATGTCAATACTGAAGGTAAAAATTAAATAATTGTTGTAGTTTATGTAGATGACATAATTTTTGTAAGAAATAGTGAAAGAATGTGTCAAGAATTTGCAAATGATATGCAAAATGAGTTTGAGATGTCTATCTTGGTGAGTTTTCATTCTTTATTGGATTACAAATTTCCCAATCTAAAGAAGGCATATCTATCTCACAAACTAAGTATGCCAAGGAGATGTTGAAAACTTTAGAATGAAAGATTGTGCACTATTTAGCACACCCATGGTCACATGTAATAAACTAAGCAAAGATGATGATACTCCTAAAGCAAATCAGATGCTTTAAAGGTCAATTATTGAAAACCTACTATACGTAACAACATCAAGGCCAAAAATTATGCAATTATTAGGCATGGTAGCATGTTTCTATACAATACCAAAAGAAACTCATGTGCAAGCAGTCCAAAAAATATTTAGATATCTAAAGGGCACTTTGGACTTTGGTTTGTGTTATCCAAGAGGTGAATATTTCACTCTAACAACATATATAATATAGATTGTCCAGGAAGTATTGATGATAGGAAGAGTACAAGTGGAGGAGTATTCTTTCTTGGAAACAGTCCAGTGTCTTGGTTAAGCAAAAGATAGGATTTTGTTTATTCATCCACAACAAAGGAAAAATACATAGCATCAATGTCATGTTGCACACAAGTTCTTTAGATGAAGCAAACACTAAAAGACATTAAGGTAGAATAAGATCATCTAATTTCAATACTTTGTGACAACAATAGTGAAATAAATATTTCAAAGAATCATTTTATGCACTCTAGAACAAAGAATATCCCTATCAAGTATCATTTCTTAAGAGAAAAAATAGTAAAACAATATGTCAAGTTGGAGTCCATTGCCAAAAAAGAACAGATCATAGATATTTTCATGAAACCACTTTCAAAAGAGACTTTTGAGTATCTTAAGTAGAAATTGGGAGTGCAATATTTTTCATCTAGTCACGAAGTTCTTAAGGAGAAGTAAAAATTCAAGGGGAGATCATTGTATTATATTTCAACTCCATGGATTATTTGGTGGTATTCTTTTCAAAGACAACTCAAAAAAGATCAACTAATGAATATTCTTTGTGATAATGAGGAACATCCCTTTTTCATTGATGTCAAAGAATTACAAAAAGGGGGAGAATTACTGCAAGGGGGGATATTATGTTCATATAGTATTCACATATCACTTCTTTGCAAGGTTGTCGTCAATGAAAAAGGGGGAGATTGCTAGAAATATTGTCATTGATGTCAAAGGAGAATTAATGTCATGATAATTTATTATTAATTTCAAATGAGGAAAATTAATGTAGAGGTTAATTAGTAAAAAAAGGTTAAAAGAAAAGCATTTTGTTTGAATTTAATGGGTTGCTCAACCCCATTTACCTTGGAGCCCAAGTTTCAAACAAGTCTTCTCATTTTAAATAAATAAAAAGGGACGCCTCCTTTTGAAAAAGATAAATCCCTTGGAAAGATCACCCCTCTTCATGAAAAGGCATAAAGGGGATATAAAAAAGAAAAGAGAAGTTGGAGTTGGTGGGTGTGGAATAAATGCTTCTTCATTTAAACACAAGCAGATTTTTATGAAGGAGAAAAATAAATATTTGATCATTCAAATACAAAGTAGAATGAAGGAGATTTAAAAGAGAATTATTCATTAAAGAAGCAATATTCAAGAAGGTGGAAATTTTGTTTATTTGGAGGTTGGTGCCTCCTAACAAAAGAGATAGGTGTCTCTTGCTAGTTTGGTGCTTAGTAGTTGGGATTGGTGTCTCCAACGGATTGGTGCCTACAATTTTTTGTAAAAAAAATTAGTTTGTGGCTAGATTTGGACAGTAGATCCAAGTAGTCCTTGTGATTTTTTCTAAAAAGTGTTTTCCACGTAAATCTTGTGTTCTTAATTGTTGAATATTGTGTGATTGCTATTATTGTGATTATTAAATTTTAAATAAGCAAAAGATTAACTTATACTTATTCACCCCCTCTTAGTATAAGTGTGTGCTCATCAAGGAGATAAAAAAATATTGCGAGAGGTTAGAGAGGATATTTAATTAACAATATAGTTAAAAATGGAAAATAGAAATATGGAAGAAAGGTGAAAAAAATAGACCTAAGGACATCAAGAAAGGTACCATAGAAGAATGGATAAAATAGAGAAGTTGGAATTAGAGCATGCCAAGGAGAGTGTTGTTGAGTGTACCAAAAGGGGTGTTGTTGAAAACAAATTAGAGTGCACCAATGTGTGTGCCATTGACAACAACAAAATAGGACTATATCAATCTCCAAATTAATTCACATATTGACTAAGCAACAAAAATAATAACAAATTTAGTAAGAATTATAGAGAGATATGAGGTATCCAAAAGAAATCGATAGGAAAGTTATGGTAGCACTCAAGCTCCATAGATCCCAACCTTAACTTGATCACTACATGTACAATCAATGAGAGGTTTGAGAAATTACTAAAAACTCCAAAGAAGTTATAGCCTTTAAGATTGGATTTGAATCACTTATATTAGTTGGTTAACAAAAGAGTAAGAAAATTAAGTAAAGAAGGGTTATGTGAAGAAAATAAGATCATGTTCAACTTGGGAAATGAAGTGTATTCAATGAAAAATTATCTCCTAATACAAAGCATCACTTCAAGGAGTTACACCCCTTGGACCAAGACTCATCCCCTATGTCATATAGGTCAAGAAGGATTTTACTACCAACTACAAGTGATCATTTAAACCAAGAATTAGAACCACAACAATTTATACAAGATTGTGACACCATATTAGGAAAATAATTTTTTGATATCTAACAACTTAGAGATAATGATAGAGAGAAGAAACATTGAAACAAAATCCTCCTTAAAAGAAAAACCAACTTCGAAACAAAAACTATCACAAAGAATCTAGAAAAAACCTAAATCTAAAATGGACTCACTAGTTAAGCTACCGATTTTTGGCAAAGACACCACTGAAGCCACATAGCATATATTTTCTTTGGAATTCATCTAGCAAATAAAAGGTACAACTAGAAATCAAGCTAAGATATTTGAATTTGTGGGAACATTGCAAAAAGAAGCATTAAAATAGAACGATAAAATTTGTCCTTGACACGACAAACAATGGGAAAAAATTTAAAGCATAGCTTTTGTCAAATTTTGAATCCACAAAAATATGAGAGAACTAGTGTAGGAGGAAGAAAAATCCATAAAGTATTATGATCATTAGTCCAAAGAAGTATCTAGAAAATTAGAGGAGCCACTCATGGAGAAACAATGCATAGAATGGTTTATCTCAAGATTGACCCCAAAAATTAGAACATTCCTAGATGGGAGAATATTTTGTACATATTCAGAAGCAACAACATTAACTTGTCACTTATAAGCTAAAAAATGGAGAAGGAAATATATATCCAAACAAAGCAAAGAGATAGAGAGACTAAAGTTAAAATTAAAATATTCAAAATAAAGCAAGAAATCCTTGCTAAGCAAGCAATAGTCTACAAAAATAAAGGAAAAATATTTGGTGTACTTACTGTTCTTGAGAGGGACATATAAGAAATGAATGTTCAATGATGAAAGGTGAGAAGAGAGCTATTGCACTAAGGGTAGATTCTAAAAAAACTCCAAGGAAGAATCAAACAATCTATTGTAGCATCTATAAAGAATGGAATAACCATAAAACCAATGATTGTCCCTCCTTGATCTTTAGAATCAAAAGAAGAGGAGATGAAGAAGAGCATGAACCATAGTGTAACCAACACCATAATAATAAGGCAGCAATAGATCAAAAAATGGCATATGTTAAGGGACTGGAAAAAAGAATCTTGTATAATCAATTTCATGTATATATGTATATAGAACACCAAGTTAGAGAAACCGAAGAAATATTAATACACTCTAGAATATACCACTACAAAGCCAAAATGAAGACAAAATGTATTTTAGTAATAACTAAGGTGGAAGAGGAAGAGATAGGGGAAATCAATGAACAAAATATGCCCATTGCTATAAATATTACAAGCAAAGGTGGTATAAAAATGAATATTAGTCAGATAAAAAGAAACAATATGCATTCTTTGGATATCCTAAGAATGACTTGTTTACATGTGAGAAAGCATAAATTACTGTGAGAATACCCCACCACAATTTGAAAGTGATAAGCTAACAATCCCTAATGCAAATAGAGGGGCCAAGATAATGCTAAAATTTCCCAAAAATGCACTACAAGGGGCATGGAGATGTCATAAAGACGACAAAGATATGACATCTCAAATGAAGAAGCAATAGAAAAATAATATCGATAAAGAAAGCTAAAGCTAAAATAGAAAGCCTTATTAAGATAGAAAGGGAAAGTAAGGTTGCAGTAATTACAATACAAGGAACAAACACCATAAAGTTAAAACAACCAATATATGATACAAAGAATGATGAAGATAATGAGGAAGAAGAAGAATAAGACTTCTTCCCAACCAAATATAAGCATGATAAGATAATTGAAGAAGAAAAACATACTATAAATAAACAACAATATTGTAATGCCTTCTTCAGAATGAGAAGCTCCAACATTAAAAAAAATAACCTCATTGACACAAAAAAACAATCTTCTTGAAAAAGCAGATAATACCGAACCCACAAGTTTGAAAAAATGATAAAGACATCTAGGTTTCGGAAAACTAAATTATTAATGATCAACACACACATTAACCACAAGAAGATTAAATAGGTAATGGTTAATTTGGGAGCAAATGTTAAAAATGGTATGGGAATAGCTTAGAAAACCTAAATCATATGAAACCCCTTACAACCTTAGCCTAGAAGATGGTTCATCAATAGGAACCATAGGGACCTAGAAAAACATAGAAGTCAACATATGAGGAATAAAACAAATAGCAGACTTCGAGATTATTGAAATGAAATAACCTTTTGATAATTTTGATGCACTCCTTGGTTTACAATGGTTTGTAAACTCCTTGATGGTATTATAGATTCAAGAAAGGAAGAATTATCCTTGTAAATGATAAAATAGTTCACATACTATTAGGTATAGACATTAGTAACACATATGTAGAAGAGGTAGCACATGATGAGTATAATGATAAGGATTCTAAAATACTGAATTCACAAGAAAAATTACCCAAACAAGAGCCAATAGAGGAGCCAAATTTCTAAGGGGAAATGGATATTGACACTAACAATGATAGCACAAATAGTGAAGATGTTCTTCTTAGTTAAGAGAGGAATTGGAGTTACAACCCCCAAAAATTAGAGGCTTCAAAAAAAAATATGACATACAAAACACCAAAAATCTATCATATTTACCACAAATAACACAACTCCACCATAAACAACACCAAACAAGAATGAACCCCATACCCCATCCACCATTCAAAATCAAACCATTTGTATCAAATTTCATGTGGAATCTCACTTATTAAGTTACCAAAATATTTAGGTGTAGAAGATCTCCATACAACTTGGAAGAAATGTAAACATTTGAAAAGGAGGAAATGAGACTAGATGTGTTGCAACATATTAATTTGTATCGTTGCAAGCTAGTGGAATACTCATAAGGACAATATCCCCAAATTCCACATTTTAAAATTCTAATAAAAATAAGGTACTTACTAGAAGAAGGGGAATGTCCTTAAATCCCTAAGTGTGATAGAAAAATATCACCACAAGAACATATAAGCCTTGTATCACCACATGGAATTTACAAAAGAGTATGATACACAACTAAATATACAAATGGTCCATTTAATTCTTATATTGGTAACACAAACTTGGTATATCAACCAAGAAATAATAATAGAAACTAAAGATTAGGAGGAACTCCAACAAGATTTCTTACATACATTTTCCTTTTGTAACCCAAATGGAGATATCAACAATGTGCTCCAAAAAATCAAATAAATTGTATTCATACATGTAGAGAAGGATCTAGTATGTACCCAAAAACCAATATTGGTACCACAAAAGACTAAAGAGATATGGACGTTCATAGAATGGATGGAGAAATAAAACCAATATTTTGGAAGGAGGTGAGCTACAGTACACACCAGATGACAATGAGGAGAAACCGCAATTGGATATAGAAGTTAAATAGAGAGAAAGGGATATAACTTCACACGTTGAATCTAAAGATAATTATTCTAATCAACCATTAAAATTGAGGTAAGAAAACATAGCTAATGAAGGAAACCCCAGACTAGTAAACATAGGAGATTATTGAGAGGAAAGAGTAGTCATGCATGTTGCAAAATATTATCAAAATATAAAGACCTCTTTCCCCACACTTTTATATACCTAAAAGGGAATAAAGAGGATGTAAGGATAATGAAGATACAACTTGAGGAAGGGGAAAAACCACAAAATAAGAGACCATATAGACTCAACCCAAACATGAAGAAATTCAAGGTAGAACTTGAAAAAATGTTAGTTGTTGGAATCATAAAGCTAGTAGAGGTTGCATAATGGATAAGACCAATTTTGTTCCAAATTAATAAGATGGGAGCCATGAAAATCTATATATATATTCATGAGTTGAACAAAGAAGGTGTACATGAACCATTACCTACACCATTTACAAAAGAAATATTAGAACCAATTGTCATAAGAGATGTATACTCTTTTACATATGGTTTTTATATATACCATCAAGTCAAAATTCAAGAAGAAGATCAACCAAAAACAACTGAGAGAGTTTATTTTATGTACATTGTTATGCCCTTTGGGCTGAATAATGCACTAGCAATCTTCAACAAACATCATGGTGAATGCTTTTAAATATTTTATTCATGGCCTCTTGGAAGTATACCTTGGCAATTGGATAGTATATGAGCTATTAAAAGAACATGTCCACACACTCTACATGATGTTGGAGAGATGTGGGAGTCTACAAATCTCTCTTAACCTGAATAAATGTGTATTTCCAATACCTTTTGGTACATTATTAGGACACATAATCTACAAAGGACAACATCAGATGTGAAAATATTTCTAGGATATACTAGTTACCACCACAAGTTCATAAGAGGTTATGAAATAATAACAACACATACAGAAGAGCTTCTAAAGAAAAGATCAAATAAAGAAATCAAGTAGAATGAGCAGTGTCAACAATAATTTGACACACTAAAACAAAATATAGTGGAGGCTCCCATATTAATCTTTCCAAATTGGGACTCACTATTTCATGTTCATGTGGATGCTTTTACAATAGCATTTTTCATAGTCTTAGCATAACCTAGAGGGAATAAGGACCATCCCATTGCATTTGCAAGATGAAAACTTTCTAAAGTGGAGAAGAATTACACTACAACAAAAGGAAGTGCATTCATTTCCCTTGCATTTCAATAGGGTAAACCATCAGATTAAAAGAAGGAATCTAAAAAGGAAAAATACCAAATCAATAACAAGTCAATACCTTGTATGCAAAAATTTGTGGGGATCAATATGTACACAAATTATGAGGAATAATATGATCCAAAGTCATATTTATTATGATCAAATTTGTGAGCTTATTTGGGTATTGTGCATATGCAATAATAAAATTATGAATTTTATAGAGATCTTCCTAGTTATACTTATTCTAACGATACATCGATCATATTTTATTTCAATTATTGCTCGAGTTGGATGATCACAATTGACATGTTCAGTTATTTTAGGGGGATAGATTCATTCATAATAATCTACTTATCCCAATAAAAAAGAAACCTAAATTGAATGATCTTTTATTAAGGGATAAATTAGCTAAAGGAATGGGACATAATTATTACAACAAGCCCGCTTGGCCCAATGATCTCTTATATATTTTTCTAGTAGATATTTTTGGTATTATTACATGTATTGTAGGTTTAAAGCAGTTCTAGAACCATTAATGATTGGTGAACCAACAAATCCATTTGCAATTCCTTTGTAAATATTACTCGAATGGTATTTTTTCCTCATATTTCAAATACTTCATACAACACCTAATAAAGTATTAGGTGTTCTTTTAATGGCATAAGTACTTGAAATACTATTAACAGTCCCTTTCTTGGAGAATGTGAATCAATTTCAAAATCCATTTTGTCAACCAATAGTTGCAATAGTATTATTAATCGATACCATAATAGAGCTTTTTGGTTAGGTATTGGGGCATTGTTACCTATCAATGAATCTTTAACTCTAGGTATTTTCCAATTTGATATAATTTAGAATATCTTAGTATAGGAGAGGAGAGAAATATTTTGTCTATATATCTAAGGAGTAGTTATTTTAAGACAAATGTCTCTCCCTAGATATGTATAATTTTTTATAAGATATTTTCTAACATTGTTACAAAATGGTCAAATATATATTCCAATTACTTTCCATAAGAACTCAATTCCAATATTTTCCATATATAAATCAGATTCCTTGGTGAATCAATTTCAATATTTTGCATATTCTTTGATAGATTCTTCCCCAAGATGTTTGATTTTCATTAAATATTCTTGATTGTAATTTGTGAGGTCTAATACTGTAAATATATTGGCTTTTTTAAGGTAATTATATATCTTACTAGAGAAATTTATTTGGTCAATATGCATTTGATCGAAAACTATTCTCTTTGTATCAATCAATATATGTGAAATAGGTAAGGAAGGAGTAATATTGTCACTTAGACTATTTGCTCCATCAATATTCTCTTCCTTTACATTAAAAAAGGGAAGTAAAAAGTTAATCAAATTACAAGAAGCTTCATAAAGTGCTTCTTTAGGAGCTAATCCTCCATACCTCCATATTTCAAGAAATAGAATTTTTTATGTCTCATTTTCGCTCCAATAGGAATGAATACTATAATTTACATTTTGAATAGGGACAAATGCAACATCTATGGGAGAAATTTTATACCTATAATTATAATTATTTGAATTTTGGATAATATATATGACCTTTTTCAATTTGTAATGATATATCTAAGGTGATTGATTTGTTTATGTTAGCTATATGTTGTGTAGTATCAATTATTCTCACAGAAGTTGATAACATGATATCTTGAGTGGTTACTTTTTTTGGTCTAACAACATGGATATATTATTCTCAAATTCAGTATGCATCATCACTTTGAAATATAGTTTCTTTTAGATTCATCTAAATTTGATGTATTGATTCTTCAATACCTATTATCATGGAATATTTGTTTGGTATATTTTGAAATTTAGCTTGTGTGATACATGTTCCTTATACTTCTCTAAGTAAAAGTATTCTTATTTCACTACCTATCCTATTAACTTGACCTTTGCAAAGTGGAGATAGAGTGAAATGACAATAATTAAAACATTTACTCTTTGTTTTGGATTTGAAACACTTCAATTCTAGTATCTTAATTGAGAATGATATTTCATTAGATTCATAATGTTACTTAAAAATAATTTAATTATTGCTTTCTTTTGAATTTTATTCAATTCTTGTGCATATCTCCTTTTGGGAGGTCTACATCCATTATGTGGTAGAGTTACATCACATACATAGCTTAATTATATACCACTTTTAGCAATGGCTCTTAATGTTGTATCCCTCCCCAAACCAAGGCCACTTATCATAACTTCTACTTCTTTCAAAAGACCTTGATTTACTAAGGTATGGAAAATATTTGTTGCTCTTGGCTAAGCAAGAAATGGTGAAAGTATTTTTGTACCTTTAAATCCATATGCTTTGGAAAAATAGAAAGAGACTGCTTACACACATGTATTTGTAATAGTAACAATGGTATTGTGAAAAATTGATTGAACATAAATAACTCCTTTCAATATTCGATGTTTAGTTCTACATGGCAAAAATCTTTTTGAAGATCTACATGGCACATATTTTTCTTCTAGTTTTTAACTCTTTTTTTTTGTATTTTTTGACATAACATAAATTTGTTTATAATTTTTGATAAATTTTTATGTCTATATTAGTAAGAAAAAATAGAATATATAATATATAAGAAATATATATTTCTTATATTATAATAATTTATAAATTGGATGCTAGAATTTTTCTTATAATTCATATCTTGATATATTTAATAGGAATTATTCTTGTTTTTGTGTATACCTCAAATTGTAACAAATTCCAAGGTGTTTCCATCTACAACTTAGGTGGCAATTTTCACAAATTTTGTGAACAAAAGCATAAATTTTCATATTTGTGGTCATTTATTTAATGCTAAAATATTGTTTTTTTTTTTATAGAGTTAAAGGGACTCAATAGAAGATATAAATGCATCATCACAATTTTGTTTGATAAGATGTCTATATATTATGCATCCTTTTCTTAAATCGTAAAGAGGCAATTCAACTCACTCTATCTGCCAGTACTACATGTATTTTTTGATAGATAATTATACCTAATACAACTATTAAAACCTCTATATCATTATCTAGGTGGACTACTAAAATACCATTAGGATATGTAATGGTAACTACACCCTCAACAATGAAAAAATTCTTTTTTTGTACCCATTTTAAGTAGACTCATGTTTTTTTTTTTTGCAATGATTTGAAAAGTAGGGATAATTATTAACTATGACATTAATAGTAGGGATAATTATTAACTATGACATTAATAGTAGGGATAGTGATTAACTATCACTAGTCATAGTCAATAACTATGACATTTCTTTCTAAAAGAGAGGAATCATTTAATTATGTTTCAATAAAAGAAATATTTAAATAAATACATAATTTCTTTCTTTTTTTTCTTTTTTATAAATTAAAAAATAATATTATTGAATAGATTTTTTGTGTTAGTTATTACTACTCAATAATATTCAATCAATATAATTGAATTAATTTTTTGTTAGTCAAATCGTTGACACTCAATAATATTCATTACTCATGATATCATGAATAATCTCTTTTGTCAATATTATTTTGACAACATTTCAATATTGGAGGCAAAAATACAAGGCTCTTTAGACATTTAATTTTTGTTTTAGAGTTACGATAAAATACATAATAATTCCCCTCCTATTTTTATTTTTCAAGCTTCTTGATCAAACATTATTCCTTGTGAAGTAGAAAGGATTATAATCTCCATTCCACCTAAAACTTTAGGGATATCTTGAGAATTAGAATAGATTACCAAACCAAGTTTTCTAATATATATGTTCTACAAAATTTGAAGCATTACTTAAATTATACACCATTCACCTTTTACACAAACCAAGAACCATTAAAATACCTATTCAATAGATTGATGGAATAAGGAAGAATATGTAGATGGTTGTTATTATTTCAAGGATTTTATTTCATTATGGTCAAACTAGGAAGAACAATCAAGATTTTGACTACTTATCTAGGATAGAAATAGGAGAAGAACCAAAGAACCTAGAAGAAGATTTTCCTAGCGTAAATCTATTTAGGGTCACTGCATTACTAAAAGAACTTCATGATGTCACAAGCTTGCTATCTAATGGATAATTCCCACCAAACAACTCATTGCAAGACAAACATATAGTTTTGTGGAAGTCCCTACCATATACAATAATCAAGGGAGAATTACACAAAATTAGGAAATATGACATAATAAGAAGAGCAGTATTTGAGCATGAATGAGAAGATATCCTTAGGGAAGCCTATGAAGGAATTTCAAGAGCACAAAATTCTAAAGATTCTAATGTAAAGAAGATCAAGTTAGATGGACTATGGTGGCCAACACTATTTCAAGATGCCAAAAATTATGCCAAAGAGTAGGTATACATACTACAAGGGATGATATACCCTTATGACCAATCCTTGCATAAATACCATTTGAAAAATAGGCAATAGACCTTATAGGACCCAATGATCCTCCTACAAATCACAAAAAAGTTATATTTATAATCATTATAGGCTAGAATATCTGGCAAAATGGGTAGTAGCTAAACCAACCAAGGATCGTACACTAAATTTGGTGCAAAATTCCTATATGAGAATATAATAAGAAGATTTAGCTACCCCTTGAGTATCACAGGTGATCAAGGTAAGAATTTTGTCGATAAGATAATTGTGAAGCTCTTGTGTAGTTTTATAATCACCCGCAAGCTAATGACACAAGTGAAACACTTAACAAAACTATAGGGACTACACTAAAAAAGTGTGCAAAGGGAACAAGACAAATTGGGATGTCAAAATACTAGTCATAATCTAGGAAATAGAACAACCTATAAGAGGTCCACCAAGTTTGCCCCATTTGAGTTGGTATATGGACTAAATGTTATCCTACCTCTCAGCTTTGTTATTTTAAATTTGTGTACCACACTTACCTTGAGATTGAATGAGAGATCTATTAAGGAAAAGAGTAGAAGATATTGAAAAAATTGGATGAAAATAGACTACTTGTGATATACCATTAATATTTAGAGTACAAACACCAAAAAGTGTGGTATGAAAAAACTCAAGGCATAAGACATTTCACAAAGAAGATATAGTGCACCTATATGATAGTGAATTTAAGAAACAAGTAACTTTGAAATTTAGATGGCTAGGACCACACTATATTGATGAAATTTCAAATTATAGCACAATTAGGTTGAGAACACTTGATGAAAAGTTACTAGCTAGTTAGGTCAATGACACTCGGCTAAAACACTATCACCAAACTACTGAATAACAAGAAAAAGATTACCTCAAATAACAAACATGTACTATATTTATATGTAGCATAAAGAGTGTAAACAACTAAAAGGAAACAAGTCAAGGAATTATAATGACTAGAAATTTGTGAAAAGGTAAGAATAGATAGCAACAATTAATGCAAATCCCATCTTCATCTCTTATAAAAACATATCTAACACCCCGTTAAACTTCACTAAATCATGATATTGAAAACATCTTACTCATTCTTTCTCACTCCTGCTCATTCCAATCACTTTCACAATACCTTAGTTGATAACACTACATCTAGCTACAAATTTACCTTGCACAAAAATGGTTGCTCCAATATTGGTTTGTATCTCCCAAGAACCATAACCAAAATAAAATAAATTCCTATATCCATGGAGGTAGATCCAAATGGAAATTTTCAAGGTACCCATAAATGGGATATATATCATGTCTATAAATGAGGTATATAACTAGATGTGTGCAAATACATCCATGCACCTTTGATAGAGATTGAACAAACCAACTTTGAGGGACTCCAAAAAACACCACTACAATTGGGTCAAATAAAAAATCTACCACAATACAAGAAAGTCAAGAAATAAAAATTGGACATATGGAAGGATTTTCCAAACTTTCCCAAAGAAGAAGGATGGATAAGGATCATCTTTAGTAGGATCCATGATGAATACCTATATATGGATAAACCCTACCACATCACAAAGGAAGCCATACAAGTAGTAACAAGGCTTAGCGAACAAGGAGAAATCCCCACAAAGAATGCAATCAAGAATGACAAGGTCATTGAATTGATTGGTGCAACCTCTAATGGGAGCAGCTTGGATGTGACAAAGATTATCAATCCCACAATTTAGTATACCACCATGAGTATTTTCTACAAAATCAACTATAGCAATCAAGAGGACTCAACCACAACAACATCTATATACATGACCCATCAAATGGTAGTGGATGGGAAGGAGATCGACCTTTATGAGATATTGTAGGAGAAACTTCTTGAAAAAATCTAGCACACAAAAAATACACACTATAAATTTAGGTATGGAACCCTCATCATTTTCCTAACTTTTTTATTTCATGAATACCTTGTCAACCTTCACGAAAAAAGCATGGGAAAATGATAGATTAGTAGTAGCCTAGATCAATGACCACATCAAAGTACTTCAAATATGTTTTCTCCTTCACCACAACCCACTAGGGGTTCTTCAGAACCCTCCAATAGAAAATGAAGGATCGAGAGTGGATATCTTATGACATGTTTCACAAATATATTAATGAAATTATCTTCCTAGTGGATAAGGATTACACTCTAGTGGAAGAAATTGAGTCAAAGTGTTTCATGGATACCAAAACTTCCATATGAAGTTAGTGATGAGTAAATAAATCCATATGTGACACATTGTTGAAGTTTCCAAAAGACCCCAAGACAGAGAAGTTCACCATATACAAGGAATAAATGGATAATATAAGTAAGAAGAAATTTGAGGATATGGAAAAATCAAAGGAGAAACTGCATGCCAAGTGGGGAATTTCAAAGCCTTAGCCTCTAGAGCAAGGAACTTCCACACTTAGGAGATCAAGGAGATTATAGGTGGGTTCCCTAGGTTTTGAAGTAAGGAAATCAAAGGAATGGGAGGAAAAAGGAGGAAGGGAGAAAACAAAAATAAAATTTCCTACAAGCCCATCACAAAGTGAACCATCAATGAAGGAGGCCTTAGATGCACTACTCCAAATGAGTGTAGAAATAAAAACTTGAAGATAAAAATAAGGGGTAAAAAGGAAAGAGATTTAGGCCATGGATGTAGAAATAAATTAGGAAGAAATTAAAATGAAAGAACAAGTACCAAAAAGAGTAAAAATAGAATAAGAAGCAATAATGGATGTAGATCTCCTACATAGTGGCATGTATGGGAATTGAATGGTGCACAAAATTATAGAAATGTACACATAGGTGGGGAAATAAAATAAATTATATCATTAAAAAAGCAATGGTTAGATACATGGTGACCTGCTTTGTATCATTGGATAGTATGATAGAAGTTTTTATGGAAGAATTTGTAGCATCCCTCAAGCCCAAGAGGGAAAAATCAATTGAAATTGAGGAAGATCTAAGGATAAAATCACTAGCAAAGATAACTCCACCCTTTCCTACAACACAACAATAGAAGTTGGAATAAATGCAAGCCAAAGAGATCCATTCTAAACAAATAGTAGACTAACTGATACTACAAAATCTATATGTCATACAACAAATAACACAAGAGATTGTTACAATGACTAAAAAGCATATGTGACATTAATATAGGAAGAAAAGAAAATCCAACAAGCACAAAAAACACCCTCCAAAGGTACCCAATAGGAAATAAGTCAATTAGAGGGTGAGAACCACAACAAGAATCACCTCTTTCTGAATAGGTCATCATCTTCCACTACAACCTCTGCAACAAAAGAAAATCCAACCAAGGACAACTCTAAAGTTACTTCAACTACCACTTGTTGGAACACAAGTGGACCAATCAAGAATCTCAACACTCCAAAATTCCAACTTGGGGATACTTTCCATCATACAACAAGAGAAGAGATTCTACAATAGCATGTGGAAAATACAAAGCAATTGGAAGATGTCATTAGAGCCATTCAAAAAATGTCCCTACTACAAAGAGATACATCACAATCAATAGAGCAATAGTTGAAGCAACTAGTAGAGGGAGTTGTAATAAAGATGAATAATCAAGTTTCAGCATTCCATGTTAGAGTAATCATGCATTAGCTAATAATTAATTAACCTTTAATTGATTAGTAGACTAAAAAATTCTCATGCACTTAAGCTAAACTTAGGAGTGTTTTTTTCCTGTTAACTAGAGTGAGTTTTTATTAGATCATTTTGTCTCATCACATAGGATGTTGAAACTTGTCGTGATCTAACCCCTTTATCATTTAGGGTTTCTCCTATAAAGCACTCACCCTCATTGTATTATCTCTTGATCTTCATTGAAGATTCTTGAGATTCATTCTATAAGTATTTTCTTATTTAGGGATAGCAAATCATTGTTTTGCAAAGCTCTTACATGGAAGGTGTTTTTTTTCATTATTTGATCTTACATCTCATGTTATTCACAATTCTAACAAGGTATCAGAGCATGGATTAATGAACCCTTTCTCCATTTTTGAGTTTTTTTCTCAACTAGGGTTACAAGGGAAAATTTGGATTCTTCATTTTTTTTTTGTAATTTTTGGAGTTAGGCGAATTTGGGGTGCACACATTGTACGATGTTTATTTTCAAAAAAATATTATTTTATTATTATTATTTTAAACCCTTTTCGCCCCAGGGTCACATGGGCGACCAACACCCAACCCCTGGGGAGCTTTTATTTGTTGTTGCAAATTTAGCAAATTGAGAAAATCATGATAACTTTTTACTTGATTATTGAAATTGGGAAAACAATATACATCAAAAAGTTAGTTCTGAGCACTATCCTATGGTGTTGGTTTTTTCTCAGCTTTTGCTGGTACATTTTATCACCTATCAAAGTCAGATGTGTTGTTTTCACTATTGAGCTCACAATTTTTTACTCATTTCTTTGTTTTTAATGATTCCATTAGCATTGGAATGGTCTTTTTGAGCTCTTCACAGAAATCCATGCACTTTTTCTATATTTTTATCCAAGTACATTTTATTATATTTTTTTGTGTTTTCACATTCTAAAGGATTACTTCCATGTTTTAGCTCTTGGAAAATTTCTATTTTAGTGGGATGACTTGTTTTAGGTTGTTCTACATGTATTTCTAGCATTCTATCCTATTTGGGAATTTTGAGCATCTTTTGCATACAATTTCTCTTTTATAGATGCACTTAGATAAAGTATCATTTTGATGTATATTGTTAAATAAATATTTGAACAGCTCCCTTTGGGTTTCTTTTTGTGTTGATGTGCGCCGACTTGTGCACCGTCGAATTGCTCGGCCCTTTTTTCAAAATTTTGATCTACCGCCTCGCGCAGCTACTCTTTGCAGCTTCAGGTATTGGCTTTCCTTTCAGATCCAAGGAGGATGTGCGGTGCCTCCACGTGTCTCAGTTACGGGATTTTTTGTCTCCTGTTTCTTTGAAGTCTCGATGGGATGCGAAAAGCTTCCACAAAGCCTTTATTCATAAAAGTATCAGTGGACCCCACACCTTCCCACGTGGCAACCGTTTGGGAATTTTTTTCAACGCAGGAGGAAACTGCAACCGCGGGTAGCGAAATGCTGCCACGCATCTTTTACACCCGGCCAATGGAGCGTTCCCTCCGCCGTGTCAAAGTACTCTGCCATCTCAACACATGTTTCACTTTCGCAACTCCTTTGTAGCAAAGATGGGAGGTCTCTTACGAGCAGCGATTTGCTACCACGTGCCTACCCGCTTGATCTATATGAAGGCCTGTTGTTCATAAACCAAATATGGCTATTTGCTGTTGTGCGTCATTATCATTTCGCTCGAAGAGGTTTACACCTGTCTAGCTGGGACCACCAGTATCATTACGGAGGATGCACCTGATGCTGTGTTTGGACTCGATGTTGTTGTAACAGCCTTGGGTATATTCTGATTTAGGCATCATTGCATAGAGATGGCGGTATCTTTTCTGTTATTACTCTCCAAGGCGGTGGGAGATTTTCCTGCTATATATACTTTCTCTGTTGAGGGGAAAGGGGGCCCAGAATTTTTAAAAGAGAACACGCTGGTTTTTAGCAAAAGGACATTAGGCCTCTATTACTGTTTTTATTGCAAAACTTGCAGACTGTGCCAAATGTTCGGCCTTTTTGTTTTCATGCTTTGATTAAACTGTGAACTGTGCTTTATACTGTCTTGACTTTTCATTTGATGAGCTTCTATTTATGTTGAATACAAATTTTCTTACCTAAATCATGTCTAATGACTCTTCTTGGTAGTGAGATTGTATGCAACATTATTTCATGTCAATAAATGAATCGTCTAAGCTATAGCTTTGAGTCTTTGAAGTTTTGGAACACCACAACACTGTTCAAGCCCTTAAATCCATGATTTATCCTGCCCACCAAAAAATATTGGCACATCGCCTTAAGTTAGATTTTACTTTATTACGTCCATTCCTTTTTCCCTTTACAAAACCCATTATAGAAGAAGTCGGCTTCTCTAAAAATCCGGAGGCTACTCAGTTTAGCGCAAAAGGTCCCCCTTGAACTGAGTTTCCCATAAGACCCTGTTACCTCGTCAATTTTTGGCGTCAACAGTTTGTTCTTTTTCTGGCACGCCCGGTGGGACCCGAGCTTAATGAAGTTGTATTGTAGCAGGGTGTATGAGCCATCGACATGTAACTAGATCCCAAACTGCAAGTAACCCAGGTTTAATCGTACCTGCGTTAGGGACATTCCAGGCCGCAAATCAGCTAGTAACCGTTCCCTCCCCGCCCCCTTTTCCTCTCACCATGTTGTCGGCCGCCAATAGAAATTATGTAGCATGTGATGCTGGAAGTCCCCTAGTAGCCCCGGTAGCGCCCATTGTATGGGGTGCTATCCCGGTTTCGGCCATGAAGGCTATACCGAGGTTTACTAGAGATAGCTTAAGAACACCCGTAGAACATTTGCAGGATGTGGCAGACGTATGTCTGGTTCACAGGGTCACAGTGCAAAATGTAGCCTTGAGGCTTCTCACTGCATCTTTCAAAGGTAAGGCGCTGGATTGGTATCACACGTTGACACCCAACTCAATTCGCACCTGGGATGAGCTGGGAGATCCGTTCTATGAGAGATTCTCGAATGACGGAGATCGTTCTTCATTGTATTATCAACTATATGTGATAAGGTGAGCCCCTCAGGAGGCTCTGACAAACTTCAATGCCCGATTCTATGCAAATTGGCAGAGGATCCCTGTTACTATCCGCCCGACTCCCAAGTTGGCATTTATATTTTATTTGAAGTCCATCAATTCTGACATTTCTGTGATGATCAAGTCTTTGGGAGGAGCTACTCTACCAGATGCTTATGGTACCGCTATCAAGGTTGAGAATCATTTGATAGATTGCAAAAAATTGCCGCCTTGACCTATTATGCCGATATTTCCTGAAATATCAATCTCTGCGCAAGAGGTTGTGTCAATTGGTGCCCCCACAAATGCTCAATCAATGTACACTTACGCGCCCGCCTCTGAAAATGTGGTTTCTATGTCAGGTTCTTCCAAGGATGAGATGAGCGATCTCAAAGAGATGTTGTGAACCATGGCAAATGATATAACGACTCTTAAGCAAAACCAAGCAACACCTTTGAAGCCTGCATATCAAAACTATCAAAGCAGGCGATCTACTTATCAACAAAATCAATATCAGGGTGCGCCCCGCACTAATCAACCAACGCCAACTGCAAACCAAATGGTGTCAGTGCCTACTCCGCTGATGAGTGCGTCGCCAAGCTCGAGCAGGGAATTAACTGCAAGATAGAACAATCTTATTGATGATGTCAATCCATGGTGTTTCCCCTGCAACGATGCGCATATGCCCTGGAACTGCCCACGTGGCAACCTACAAAAAAGGTGGCGGAGCAACGTGGCCAAGGCACATCAATAGAAAATGGAGGTTATGTATATGCCTCACCACAAATGGAGAGTGTGGTCTTGACCGTGCAAATGCAAGGAATGTCTTTAGAACAAGAATCCGATATTGCTCCTGATCATGCGCTCTTCTCCTGGATGGAAGAAGAAGAAGCGGTGTTTGCTAACGACACATTCATATCCAAACACCGCAAGTACATTCTAATTACAACTCACGATCAAAGAGGAGATTCATCGGTGAGTCTGTTGTTTCACATCCGGACAGCTCGCAACTCAAAGGTGCCTCTAATCAGATTCCCAGTACTTTCGCTGCCCCTTCACCATCCCAACCCCGGAAGGAAATCATTATAGCAAGAACCAAGGAGCAGAAAGCTCTAAGCTTGTCACCTTTTAATGTGGTAGAGCAATTGAAGAAATCATCCACTAATGTGTCTCTATGGGATGTTCTAGCAATCCTGGAACAAAAGATGCTATTGCAAAAGGCGCTTCAAGAAGAGATCAACCTGGTGCCAACAGGGTCGTTTGCGGGAATAGAAGAAGTTTATCAGGTGCCGCAAGCTAAAGTCCTTACGAACAATATAAAGGAATCCCCTACGGAGGATAGAAGTAAGTCAAAACCTCAGCCCTTCTTCTTAACCCTCATTATAGGAAAGAAGCTATTACATAACGCTATGATTGATTCTGGCGCCAGCACCACGGTTATGCCTAAACAAATAGCTGAAGCTTTGGGACTCAGCTACGAACCTATGAAGAGAGGGGTGATGCAGCTTGATGGAAATAAAGTTGAGACCGTAGGTGTCATCAAGGCTCTGCGGTTAACTTTATTTTCTTGCCCTAGTATCACGGTCCCACAGGATACAGTGATCATATATGTCCCTCCTATGTTTAGTCTTTGTCTCTCATGAGAGTTTACTTCAAAGGTGGGCGGATACTTGTCCTTGGACTGGTCACATATGATATTCAGGACCAAACATGGTGCTAAAATGAAGATAGAATCGGAGGCTCTACATTCTGAACATGTGGTAGATGAAGCCCTGATCAATTTTGAAGCAACACATACCTCTATCACCAAGCAAGAAATGTATTGCGTTGAATTGCTAGAGGAAGAGAAACCGAGCGGAGATCAGAATGATGAAGAAGATGCTCTGTTGAGTGAACACATAAACAATGATCCTTTCGGAAATTATCATGCTACAAGATTGGGCACATATGTAATTTTTGATGAAGACCAGGTGCTTCCGAGGGTCATCAAAGAATCTGAAGGTAGCCAGGAAAATGAGCTATGGACATTGTACTTCGATGGAGCAAGAAGCAAAGTAGGTGTTAGAGCAGGGATATATCTAATATCCCCACAAAATAAAAAATGGCTGAGGTCCTTCCGTTTTCATTTCGCATGTTCAAACAATGAGGCTGAGTATGAAGGGTTACTCCAAGGTTTAAGCCTTGCGGAACGAATGGGTATTAAGCAACTAATTGTGTTCGGAGATTCTGAACTAGTAGTTAACCAGGTCCAAAGAATTTCAGCAGCAAAAAATGTCTGCATGAGATCCTATCGGCACCGAGTCTGGGACCCTATTGAGGGTTTTGAAGCTTTCAACATCCAGACTGTTCCCCGAAAACAAAATAGCGATGCAGATCGCATGGCTGTGATTGGTGCTCAGTTTGATCCTGTCTCTGACTTGCTTCAGAACGAACATTCAGTATGAGTACTGGTCCAACCAGCGATCCCCGACAATGACCAGAGTTGGCAAGTTTTTGAAAGCGATGAACATATCGCCTCATTTATCCAACATTTAGGGGAATTCACCGATCAGCTTCAATCTAAGATCGCCGAGGCTTATGAAGGAAAAATTATGCAGCTCAAATCCAATAAACTTTCGAAAGGTTTGGTTACTCTTGAAAACTTTTTCGATTATAATGATGCCCAAAATGATCAACGGAGGTTTGTGGTAGACGAAAGTGATTATGAGGACCTTCGGGTCTCTGATGGTAGGAATCTCCGAGTCGGAAAAGACGTCCTGCACCATGATAGGGAAGGGCTCATCAGTTTCTACAGAAATATGGAGTAGTGGTCTAGTCCTATGATGATCTAGAGGGTTACGATCCTGCCATCATTCAGCACACTATCAAGCTAACAGAGGGTGTGAAACCAGTTCGACAGAAACAGCGGCCAGTTAACCCTAAAATTGAGGCGCTAATGGCACAAGAGCTGACTAAGCTCATTGAGTCACGCATTGTCTTCCCAATCAAACATAGTACTTGGGTATCAAATCTGGTCCCAATCCGAAAGAAAAATGGCGATATCTGATTGTGTGTAGACTTCCGAGACCTAAACAGAGCATCTCTGAGAGACCACTATCTGTTGCCTTCCATGGAATCAATCCTACAAACTATGGCAGGATCAGAGATGTTTTCTCTGCTGGATGGTTTCTCCAGCTACAACCAGATCCGAGTTAAACAAGAGGATCAGCACAAGACTACGTTCACCACAAAGTGGGGAACATTTGCATATGCTAAAATTCCTTTAGGGTTATCCAATGCAGGGGCAACATTCCAGTGGGCGATGGACGTCACATTCAGCGAGCTAATCAATAAGTTTATTCTCATTTATCTAGATGACCTTACTGTGTTCTCCAAATCTAAGGATGATCATTTCGACTATTTGGAGTTAGTTTTTCAAAAGTGCCAGGAGTTCGGAGTATCCCTAAATCCAAAGAAGTGTGTATTTGGAGTACCGCAAGGTAAGCTGTTGGGACACGTGGTGTCAAAGGAGGGTGTATCAATCAACCCCGAACGAGTAAAGGCTATCAGAGAACTACCGCTTCCGGTAAATAAGGAAGTTGTTCAGTCTTTCTTGGGAAAAGTCAATTTTGTCAGCAGGTTTATTTCTGATTTTACGGGGATGATTAGGCCAATCACTCTAATGCTGAAGAAAGATCAAACATTCAAATGGACAACCGAAGCTCGGGAGGCTTTTGAAAGAGTCAAGGAGGCTATTTCAATAGCCCTGGTACTGGTTAATCTAGACCAAACCAAGGATTTTATAATGTACGCCTTTAGTAGCAAGTCCAGTATTGCTAATGTCCTCACCCAGAAGGATAACGAAGAAATAGGGGAACATCTGGTGGCGTTCTATTCCCGGACACTAAAGGAGTATGAGGTGAATTATAATTTTGTCGAAAGAAAAGCCTTCACAATAGTAAAAGGACTTAAGAAGTTTCGCCATCTAATTTCCTGCAACAAAGTACTGGTATATGTCGCACATTCTAGTATACGTGAATATATCATGGAAGGAGAGATCATAGAAAAAAGGGAAAATTGGATCACTAAGATCCTTGAATATGACATTGAAGTCAAGCCTACCAAGACTATTAAGGGAAGAGGATTGTGTGAATATATGGCGCAAAACGAGGAGGTACCTGTTGATAGGGAGCAGCCAGAGCTCGTCTTGATAAATGAATTAGAATCAGAAGGCAGCTGGCTGACTGATAGAATGAGGTTCATGCAAACCGGAAAGTACCCGCCAGGCCTCTCGTCCCAAAAAAAGAGGTATTACCGGCTGCAAAGTTGAGGATATAGGCTAATAGAAGGAGTCATTTTCAAAAGGAATTTCAACGGTGTCCTCCTATGATGTGTCACTTCTGAGCAAACAAAGAAGATCCTCGACGCATTCCACAATAGCGCAGTAGGTGGACATTTCTCTGCCAAAACCACTACCATTAAAATCATGCGTGTCGGCTATTATTGGCCTACGCTTTTTAATGACTAGTACTCTTTGGTGAAGGCTTGCAAAAAATGCCAATTCTTCGCTGATAGAAGAAGGAATTCCGCAATGCCCCTGAAACCCATAGTGGCAGACGAACCGTTCACGCAATGGGGCCTAGACTTCATTGGGATGATTAACTTAGTTTCTAGCGATGGACACAGATGGATTTTGATGGCCATGGATTACTTCACAAGGTGGGTGGAGGCTATTCCGCTTAAGAACGCGACAGAAACGGAGATCGTAGATTTCCTCGAAGAACTGGTGACAAGGTTCGGGCCTCCGAAAATGATCATTTCAGATAATGCCAAAGCTTTCCTTGGCTCAAAGGTATGTCACTTTGCATTAAAGAATGGCATATTCCTCAAGACATCATCGAACTATTATCCACAGGGGAATGGTCTAGCAGAGTCGACAAACAAAGGCCTAGTTCGACTCCTTAAAAGGATTGGCTCAGAGCACTATAGGGAATGGCATAAGAATCTTCGAACAACACTCTAGGAAAATCGCATAACTCCTAAGCAAGTCCTTAAGACTTCGCCTTATGAATTGGTGTACAGGAAAGAGGCACTGTTACCTATCTCCATGGAGATCCCAGCAATACAGTTGTTGAAATCTTTCGAGATAGAACAAAATGAGGCCATGGAGGTTCGGCTCGCCAAACTATTGGAAGTACAAGAAAAAAGGGAGAATTCCCTAACAGCAATGACAAGCCATTAGCAGGTGGTCAAACGATGGTTTGATAAGAAGGCCTCCGACCAGGGTCTAAAATGTGGAGACTTAGTGCTAAAGTATGACAGCAGGGTTGCAAAGCTAGGTCAGCATGGTAAATTTGACTGCCTATGGGAGGGTCCCTTTAGATTCATTCGGTGCAAGGAACACAACGCTTTTGAGCTGGAGGATATGGAACAGAAACCATTAGGGATCCCAATCAATGGGATTCATCTTAAGTTGTTCCATTAGGCATTAAGCTCTACTTTGTACATATGTAAAAAGTGCTTTTATTTTATTTTCATTTCTTTGGCCGATCTTTTTCTAAATCAATTTGTTGTTATGTGGGATTAAGCCATTATTATCGACGGGTGGACTACTAGAGTTGCTTTACTCAAAACACATCTATGTATGGAGAAATAGCATATAAAAGTTGCAAGCCCAAAAAAAATTTAAAATACAAGTTAAAAAGAAAGAGCATGGTTTTTCTTTCAACGATAGATATCTATTCATATATGTTTTGTTCATTACAAAAGTGGTTGGGAAGCCGAATTTCAAAATTTACAAGTATATTGAACTATTATATATGATAGCCATTTTCAGGCTTATATACAGCTATAAGCAGTATTATATGCAGTAAATAGGGAAACACTTGTTGTGTAGGAAAGGGGTCTTTTATCCAAAGGCATGGCTGGTGGCAATCGACACATTAACTGCAGCGTCCACTTCTTCCTCGTCCACGGATTCTTCGGCAGCACTAGCAGCATCATTCGGCGCAACCGCCATTGGCGGGGGAAACACCAAGTTCCTGAAGTCGGTATACCAGTCTACGTCGTAGAAAGGTACGTTGTAGCTGCAAAATAGGAAGTGTAGTGCCTGAGTAACCCTCTGCTAGTGTTGGTCACGTTTCTGTAAGCGGAATCCATTGAGGAACGGTAGCCAAACAACGACAGCTTCTTCCTTAATAAAGTGACACAGGTCGCTAGCTGACGGCAGACCTACCCCATAAGCAGCATGCGCAACAACCTCACCGAGGCCATTCAGGTATTTTTTGGGGAATATTTCCTTAACCAACTTCAAGATAAGTGGTCGAGGAACGCTGATGTCCAGCATGGACGCGACAAAGTGGGAGTATACGTCTGTATTCACCCGATACCTATCCTCATATTCTATGCAATCTTTTCCTAAAACCCACTGTATGACTACTAAGACCAGAGAGTGCTTGTTCTTAGTCATTCTTTTCAGTCTCCTAGTTGAAATCTCCCCTAGGAATGTTGTCTGTGACTTATATGAGATCAGGCGAATTGGGGTATCCATTGCTCTGACACTTCCCTAGGCTTCTGAGCTAATGCTGAAATTGTCTACCACCTAACCTATGAGAAGGCTTGCTTAGGACTCTTTTGTTGACCTCTCTCTTTGCAAATGCTAAGTATATTTTGCTCACTACTTACTGGCCTATTTATAGAAATTTGACATGACACATGCTAATTGACTTCAAAAGAACGTGATATTAATCTAGTTGCAAACTTGAAAAGCGTGCCTGCGTTTGTCCACTTTTTTGGGCCAATTGCATCTGTAATAGCACGGCTCAAGGCGTGCTTGATTAATTAGAAGTAATTAATTGGTTTTAAAAGGTGGCGCTCGTTTGTGGTGAGACGTACGGCCGTAGGCCATGGTGTCATCTCTCAAACGCATCTTAGAACCCAAGGCTATATTCATATCCTTTCAGGCCGTGATCATTTGCTCGGCATAATCATTCCAACCGGATATTCATTACCAACGCATGCTAACACAGAGTTAGCAAGCAAATTGCCGGCTCAAGTTCCAAGGAGATCAGAGTGTATCGCACGATCACCCAAAGGAAATAATGAACTCCGACCATCTCAAAATAGCCATTAGCTCATGTACGATTTGCAAGATTAACGGTACATGCCGAATTAAATGCAAAAGGCTTGCTTTCGCCTACTATCTTGAGGAAAGATTGCCAAATATTGTGTGAAGAGACTTAATATTCCAAAAGGTCTTTTCAAAAAAAAAAACACTGAAGGGCTAGAGTGCAGAGTTATCCTTCTTTGGCTTTGCCAGAACTGAGACGATTTACAAAACAAGAACTTGCGGGAATCTTCGAAGGAAGGAGGATGTTAGAAACTTCAGCTCAGCAAATTCAGGAGGAAGTTAGCCAGGAACTGTTTACGGCTATACATTCTTCAAAGGAAGTATATATCTATGAGGATGTGGCGTATGCTACGCCTGGTATACCCAGCAAGCCAAGAAGGGCTCATACAGAGGAATTAGAGAGGCCCAAGTATTGTAGAAACAAAAAAAAGGTTGATGAAGGATGGGAAAATATCTATGACCCAAGGCTTGCGAAAAACCCTAAATCCCTCAGGGAGGCAGCCTGTGCAAGGTTATCGGCACCAAAGGAAAACCAATCTATGGCACAGAGAGTCTGGTTCAATGGTCTTCCTCAATACATTGTCCCACTTGTGCACTATTGCCCGAAGATAGTTGATGCTGCTGTTCAACGTTATAATCCTGATACCCACTACATCGAAGGCCGCAACTTAAGGGTATATATCTCTGCAGAAGTTATTTGGCACATGTTATGTGTCTCAGACCCAAGTAAAAGAAAGGAAATCATCGAGCCTTTCCAACCGAGCAAGGGAGAAAAAATATGGACGAAGATGAAAAAGAGTTCAAAGTTCCTGTTGGAAGAAACTAATAGGAAAGGTCTCTCATCAGCTAAAGTGCCAAGTATTTCGTTGTCACGCAGAGCATTTCACAATGATCTTCAGGATGCCATGTTTATGCTAGCCTTTGTGTGTGACCGTGACTCCGATGAGAAGATTGAAGTTTTTCAACTAGGACCGGCGATGCAATTTCGCAAGCAACATCAACTCTTCTGGTATGATTTTGCTGGGTTTATGGTTGAAAAAATGATACAGTAAATTGAAAATTATTAGGTGGAGAAAAAATTTAGGTTTCTTTCTTTCCTTGTCCACATGTTTCTGCATCAGAACCCGGATTTCTTTGCCTGGTACTTCCCACTTTCAATTTTTGATGCACAAAATAAAAGAAAGTCGGTCTCCATATGGACGCCTTTTCTTTCCGCATCTTACGATTATTATGTGTTTGCGGACTATTTCATAGCCCCGGTCTTAAATGATTTGATCAGAGAGGGGGATATTGTTCGACTCGATAAGGAGCAGACCAGATTTATGCAGAGTTTCACCCCCACATGCGACTGGTTCTTAGGCAGGGATTTTACGATCCTACGAATGTGGGGCTTTACGGGAAAACCTTTCATGCTCCCAGCCTGCGTTATGGATAGAGTCCTCGCGTTGGAAGTGTTCTGACAGGTATGCGTCATTGATTTCACTTTCTGTAGCAGCAGGAAGGTCAAGAGGAAGGGTTTCTTCTCTTGTCCGAAAAATTTCAAGTCAGTGACTTTGGTGAAGAAGCAATCAGATAAATTGTTGGAGGAAAAGCTGGCCTCTCTAGGGTTGGTCCTGATAACTGATGTATGGGAATACAACCCTTTCGATGACTTGCCAGAGCCCCATATGAAGGTTCCTCATGTTCCCCGACCATACTGGGAGAAGCGGCGTAATCCCCAGGCGGACAGAGATGAGGATTTTGTTGAATTGGCGCATATCCCTATGCTGGACACTAGAGGCCCATGGCACAAGTTCTACTTTCCTGTGGTAGTGGCTCGAGATAATTTCCCTATGGAACGCAACATGTATAACGGTTTGAAGAAGAACGAAGAATGGAGTGAGGAGAAAATAGCAGCTTTCTGGAAATATCATCGGGAAATTGCACAATTGGATGCTCCTTATAACACACTAAGGGATGACCAGGAATTTGAAAGATGGTGGATGGAGGGCCATCCCAGCCCGAGCTCTAGTTTTAGTAAGAGAAAAGAACAGGAGGAGTCCAAGGAACAAGAGGAGGAACCGGCGACGTCGGCTCCCACTACGCAAAAGGAGAGCATCTCCGGACAGTCCTCCTATGTGGCCACGAGTGTGCATTTCAATATATCAAAGGGTTCGCATACACTTACTTGGGCTGCTAAACCAACCAAGATATCATTACAGCAAACAGAGGCAACCACTAAGACTCAAGATACCCAACCCGCCAAGAGGCAGCGCACGAGCACTATAATCGGAGAGATTTTGCGGTGGCCCATAGGAGGAGAAGTGCTCGCAGCCTGTCAAGAGCCCGAGGAGGAGGATGACTTGGTGACAATCCCAGAGCCACCACCAACTAGTCAACAGGTACAATTCGCTCCTTCTTCCCTTGCATCTCATTCCTTGATATCTTCCCCTGCCTCACTAGCAATCCCTACCATTGGAACTGGCCCTCTACCATCCGCTATTAGCCTGACATATTCAGCAGGATTCGCCTAGTTTTCGCATGCCACCCCGCTCATAATTACTCCTCCCCGCTTGCGAACACCTGTGGCTGCCACTCCGACATTCCTCGCCTCACTTTCGAAATTTTTTCCCTTTGAGAATGATCCTCCTGCTTCCACTCTTATTACGGATCCTCTTCCATTACCATAGACCGGTGTCTCATTGACAACCCCTCCACTATCCCAGGCAGTAAGCCTCGCGAATGATTCTCCAATACAGTCGTTCCAAATGACTAGTCCTACTGTCAGCACCTAGACCAAACTATGGAACGTGCCCCACTTCTCTCCACAAACAGTCACTCTTCAAAAGAAACAAATGCCCACACCCATGAAAGTTACCTACCCCTATGCCCTGCCTTCCGGTGCTCCTTTTGCAGGTGGACTGGTATCATCGCCAGCCAAATTCATAGCACAGATGGATTGCGGAAAGGAGGTGCGCACGAATAGGATCAGGAAGCAAAAGGAAAAAGATGACAGCGCTTCTACTGAGCCAAGAGTGCAGACTCTTTATGATGAGTATCGACAAGAATTGAAGTTCGCAACCATGTACCCGAGGGTAAGCAAACCGTAGGAAGAAATGCAGCCAGAAGACTATGAGATATATGCGGTAGGGCTTGACATGAAGGTAGCCCGACCATAGGATAAGGTTGAGATCATGGTGGAAACGCAACGGGTAGTCACTTCCGACTTCCTCAAAATTGGTCGCCAGTTAAAGAAGAAGGATGAGCAGCTCAAGGCCGCAAGGGAAAGGGTTAGTTTTCTAGAAAGGAAGGAGAAGTCCTTAGAGGCGGATATTGGTTGCATGACCAAAACGGCATTGGCAGTGGAAAATGAGAAAAGTAGGCTCTAGGGCGAAATTGCGAAAAGTTAGGTTGCCGACCCTGATGTAATCAAAGAGCTACAAACTAAGAATCATGAGGCAGAGCAGAATTTGCGATTAAAGGATGAGGAACTGAAGCGTCTCTACCTTGAGCATGGTGAGAGAATGGCAAAGATAAAGGAGGAGTTGGGAGGCCGACAGGCTCAATATGAGCAAAATTTGCAGGGAAAGGAAGACAATTTTAAAATCCAAATGGCAAAGATAGAGGAAGAGCTCCAAGAGACAAAGGCTTCTCTAGAGGAGCACTTAGCAAATCACTCCCTAGCCGAGCAGACTTGGAATAAGGAAATGAGCAACTTTGTGGAGCAGCTGGC
The DNA here is from genome assembly GCA_007258455.2 of Sequoia sempervirens. Lineage (NCBI taxonomy): Eukaryota > Viridiplantae > Streptophyta > Pinopsida > Cupressales > Cupressaceae > Sequoia > Sequoia sempervirens. The sequence continues at coordinate 213,851,824 of VDFB02000007.1, read as the reverse complement.
TTCCGAGAAAAAGAAAAAGGCAGAATTAGCTGAGGTCGTCACTTCAAGAGACGAAGAGATTACCATGCTTAAAACCTCTCTCCTACCTTCCCCCGTACGACCTGATGTTATTATGCTGGTTAGGCAACTATACATTTCTCTCTGGGAGAAAATCAAAACCTTTTTCCTAACACTACAGCCTACCCTTCAATTCATGGACAGGGCATCAAGGCTCAGCTAGGAGGCCCATGACACAATGGAGTTGTTCCCATGGTTCATATCGGAGAGAGTTCCTGAAGAAAAAGATCTGCTCACCAAACTATACTCAATCTCGGACGAGAGCCTGATCGAGGCGAGTATTGAAGATCGGGACGCTGCTACTCAGACTACAAACAAATTCATCCATTGCCACTCCGCTTTCCAGGACACCAAGGTGGCCGCGGCTATTCTGAGTAAGACACTGGATAGCATACGGGGAGGTTTCTCCGAGTTAGGCAGGATGGGACTGCCCTCCCCTTTCCTCGAGGATGGCTCTATTGCCACAACTGCACAGATTGCAGAAATAATAGACAAGAAGGAAAACGATCCGGAGGCGTTCAAGGAGTTCGGCGATCCTCCCACGGCAACCAACATTGAGGGGGTCATTCATCCGCTCTCACAACTGTTGTTTCATATATAGGCGAGGGCTGGTTTACCCAACATGCTCCCTCATAAAGAAACTATTGATCTTAGTGGAGAACAGGAGAATTTGCGCAACATAGTAAAGCCGTCTGAAGAGGAATGGTCGCCTTTGCAGGCGGCCCTATCTAGTCTCTGACTCCATTCGCCCAATGGATAAGGCTCTGGTCTACAAAACCAGAGGAATTTTGGGTTCTCCATTCCTTAGTCGAAATGCCCCTGTTAGTCACTAAAAGTTGTTAAATAAATATTTGAACAGCTCCCTTCGGGTTTCTTTTTGTGTTGATGTGCGCCAGCCTGTGCACCACCGAATTGCTCGGCCCTTTTTTCAAAATTTTGATCTACTGCCTCGCGCAACTACTCTTCGCAGCTTCGGGTATTGGCTTTCCTTTCGGATCCAAGGAGGCTGTGCGGTGCCTCCACGTGTCTCAGTTATGGGATTTTCTGTCTCTCATTTCTTTGAAGTCTCAATGGGCTACGAAAAGCTTCCACGAAGCCTTTATTCATAAAAGTATCGGCGGACCCCACACCTTCCCACGTGGCAACCATTCGGGAATTTTTTTCAACGCGGGAGGAAACTGCAACCGCGGGCAGCGAAATGCTGCCACGCATCTTTTACGCCCGACCAATGGAGCGTTCCCTCCGCCATGTCAAAGTACTCTGCCATCTCGACATGTGTTTCACTTTCGCAACTCCTTTGCAGCAAAGATGGGAGGTCTCTTACGGGCAGCGATTTGCTGCCACGTGCCTACCCATTTAATCTATATGAAGGCCTGTTGTTCGTAAACCAAATATGGCTATTGGCTGTTGCATGTCATTATCATTCTGCTTGAAGAGGTTTACACCTGTCTAGCTGGGACCACCGGTATCATTACGGAGGATGCACCTGATGCTGTGTTTGGACTCAATGATGTTGTAACGGCCTTGGGTATATTCTGATTCAGGCATCATTGCATAGAGATGGCGGTATCTTTTCTGTTATTACTCTCCAAGGCGGTGGGAGATTTTCTTGCTATATATACTTTCTCTGTTGAGGGGAAAGGGGGGCCCGAAATTTTTAAAAGAGAACACGATGGTTTTTAGCAAAAGGACATTAGGCCTCTATTACTGTTTTTATTGCAAAACTTGCAGACTATGCCAAATGTTCGGCCTTTCTGTTTTCATGCTTTGATTAAACTGTGAACTGTGCTTTATACTGTCTTGACTTTTCATTTGATGAGCTTCTATTTATGTTGAATACAAGTTTGCTTACCTAAATCATGTCTAATGACTCTTCTTGGTAGTGAGATTGTATGCAACATTATTTTATGTCAATAAATGAATCGTCTGAGCTATAGCTTTGAGTCTCTGAAGTTTTGGAACACCACAACACTGTTCAAGCCCTTAAATCCATGATTTATCGTGCCCACCAGAAAATATTGGCGCATCGCCTTAAGTTAGATTTTACTTTATTATGTCCATTCCTTTTTCCCTTTACAAAACCCATTATAGAAGAAGTCGGCTTCTCTAAAAATCCGGAGGTTACTCAGTTTAGCGTAAAAGGTCCCCCTTGAACTGAGTTTCCCATAAGACCCTGTTACCTCATCAAGTTTTGGCGTCAACATATACTTTTTGGGGATTTTCGCACATCTTTTTATGCCTTTTGTACTCACACTATGATGTAAAGTACCATGGGTGGGTTGTGAGTTCCTTTGTTTTTTCATCACACCTTTGCCAAGTGAGTGTTTCTTCCACGACAACATCGAATCCTAGTGATTCATGTCTCATGTATGTGTTCCTTGTTTGCATGCCCTTTTCTTTGCAAGTACTCTTTTGTGCATGTTCAAATACTTTTGGTTCTCCTTCATACACTTCTTGGTGACATATAGTTTTAGTGGACATGTCTTGGCCCTCCCTTTTCACATTATGAGGGGGTTTCTACTGTTGGCGCTAATATTTCCTTGGTTTCATTTTTTGGGTGATCTATGTATCTAGTTCTTATTCCTATGTACTATGTGGATGCAGCGATTGGTTACCCATTAATTTTAGTGAGATAGAACATTTACCATATGGAAACTTTTGGATTCCTATTTTTGGAGGTGACCTTCCATTTTCACTTGATCAATGTTCTTCAAACTATTGGTACCTGTGCCATTTGTATCTTCAAGTTCTTTATATTTTCCTTAATTTTCCATCTGATTTGAGTAGTATTGTTTGTTGAAAATTGAGGTTTTTTCTTAGCTTAATACTTTATAAAACTTTAAGATTGTTGATCTAAATATGCTTTCATTTGTTACAGATTCTTTGTGGGTGATTATCTGATTAATTCATTTTATCATTTGTAGAATGAAGACAGAAGTTGTAGAAGAATTAGACAGGATATTAGAAAGATTACACAAGCATCTACCGTGGAGAAACCCTTTCGGGAAAAAAACTCCACCAAGAATCAATGTATTATTTAATCTCTGAAGTATATTACAATAACTCCAATTCTTGCTTGAGAATTCTTCTTTTTCCTTCACCAAATCTTCTTCACAACCTACAATAAAACTGATACTAACTCTCTTCAACTTGCTTGAGATAAATAGGCAATAAACAATTTTGTAAACTCCAAAAGAGTTACAATTACAAAGCTCAATCCCTATCTCACAAAAGGTACACCTATCTCTTGCAAGTAGAGTTATGTCGTGAAGAACAATGTCAAATCTTCATCTTCATCCATTTGGGCATCCCAAACTGAAGTAGTAACTCAACCTTTATTCTATAAATATCTTCAAGGCTTTATCCTCAAAGTAGGCGCCCAAGAGTGGGCCCACTTAACTTAGCCCTCTGAAATATCTTAGCATGCAAAGGAGTTAATTCCAAGAAGCCAACTTGGTGCCAACTTGGGCACCCAAGTTGGATCCAAGTCATTTCTTGTTAATAGAAATATTTCTCTCTGCCATTCATGCAAGAATGGTCATCCCCTGTTAATTGAAGGTAGTCCCTATTATTTGTCATGCAACTCAAGTCATTAGTCATGTATTCCAAGTTAATTGAAGTCAACTAGCATTCAAAAAAAACTAACTGAAGATAACTGAACTAAGCTAAACTAAACTAAACTAATTCTGGACTGAACTAAACTAAACTAAACTAAGTTGAACTGATCTGAACTAGATTGAACTGAACTTCATGCATGTAAACATCAAACCCTAACTCCTAGGATCTTTACATGCATTTAGAAGTGTTATCTCTTACTCCAAATAGTTAACTGAACTCAAGGTGAGTATCACCTACCATGTGGACGCCCCCATGTGCCCCTATTATTTAGGAACTCATATTGGACGCCCTCACATGCTCCTAACATTTAGAATTAATTACAAATGTCAGTTAACATGATTATTTCATCCGAGATTAATCTCTCTCTAATCCTAGTGTTTGAGAACACTTTCCAAGAACTTAGGAGACACATGAAATAAATAATGTTTAGGATTGCAATTAAATGGCATCCTATTTCCAACATTGTTGAGGGAAATAATGCAGATTCTTGTCTTCTTGATCTTGATCGTCATCTATTCCAAAGGAGGTTTCTTCATTTCAATACTATAGAAGTCATTATTTGACAACAATCTACAACTTATTCATGCTTCAGTGATGTTCTTCATGTTCTTATTATGTTTGGGACATTGTTTTGGAGGCTTTTCAACCCGTCATTCACCTTTCTCTCATTTGGAGAGGATTTTTTCCATGAATTTATCTCCTTTTTTATCTAGTTGTTAGAGATTAGATTGTTTGTACATGGGCACCTCATCAGGTTTTGTTTGTTGGGACCCATCATTTATTCTTTTCTTTTTATGCATTGACTTTTTAGGGTTCTTAGCTACTCCATAAGTTCATCTTAAGGTCGGGGGTGTTAGAGTAATCATGCATTAGTTAGTAACTAATATTTAATTGATTATTAGGCTAATATATTTTCATGCACTTAAGATAAACTTAGGAGTACTTTGTGTTGTTACCTAGAGGTAGCCTTTAGTAGATTATTTTGTCTCATCACATAGGATGTTGACACTTGTCATAATCTAATTCCTTTCTCATTTAAGGTTGCTCCTAAAAACACTCACCCTCATTGTATTATCTCTTAATCTTCATGAAGACTCGAGGTTTATTATGAAGTATTTTCTTGTTGAGGATATAGAAAATCATTATTTGCAACTCTCTTTGCATGGAAGTGTTTTTATTCTTTGTTTGATCTTGCATATCATGTTTATTCACAATTCTAACATGAAGGACTGAAAAAATCTCTTATTTTTTTATTTTTTTGTGTTTTCACATTCTAATGAATTACTTGGAATTTAGCTCATAAAAACTTTCTAGTGGTGTGGGATGACTTGTTTTAGGTTGTTTTATATGTATTTCCAATATTTTGTCCTATTTAGGAATTTTGAGCATCTTTGGCATGCAATTTCTCTTTTGTAGACGCATTGAGATCAATTGCCACTGTTGTACATACTTTTTGGGGATTTTGCACATCTTATTGTGCTCTTTTGTACTTGCACTATGACATAAAGTGTCATGTGAGGGTTGTGAGTGTCTTTTTTTGCCATCACACCTTGTCAAGTGAGTGGTCCTTCTATGACAACATTGAATCCCATTGATTTTTTCCTCATGTGCGTGTGACTTGGTTTGCACACCCTTTTTATTTGTAGGTACTTTCATGTGCACATTCAGATATTCTTTTTTCTCCTACATGCACTTTTTGGTGATATAGAGTGTCAATGGACCTATCTTGGCTCTCTCTTTTTGCATTATGGTGGGTTTTTACTGTTGGTGTTAATGCTTCCTTGGTTTCATTTTTTGGAGTGATCTATGTATCTAGTTCTTATACATATATAGTAGGTGGATGCAATGACTAGTTACCCATGCATTTCAGTAAGGTGGAGCATTTACCATATAGACATTCGTGGATTTCTATTTCTAGAGGTGACCTTCTATTTTCACTTGAGCAATGTTCTTCAGACTATTGGTTTTTATGCCATTTGTATCTTTGAGTTCCAAATGTTTGTCTTTGTTTTCCATTTGATTTGAGTAGTGTCATTGGGGGCACTCATGTAGATCGTTGTCTTTTTCATCCTAATCATCATTTTTTCAAATGAGGTTCTATATTTCAGTACTATAGAATTCATCATTTGACAATTGTCTAGTCTCCTTGTGCTTCAACAATGTTCTTCATGTTCCTATTCTTTTTGGGACATTGTTTTGTAGGTTTTTTAGTCCTTCTTTCACCTTTCTCTCTTTTGGAGAGGAATTTTTCCTATGAGGTTTTCTCCTTTTCTCTAGTTATGAGAGATTTCTTTGATTGCACATGGGTACCTTATCAAGCCCTTTTGTTGGGACCCATTCAGTCCTTTTTTACTTTTTATGCATTGAAATTTTTAGGTTTTAGCTACTCACTGATTTACACTTAAGGGGGGGTGTTAGAGTAATTATGAATTAAATAATAATTAATTAGTTATTAAGCTAATTCATTTCATGCACTTAAGCTAAACTTAGGTGTTTTTTTGTTAACTAGAGTAAGTTGTTATTATATCATTTTGTCTCATCACATAGGATGTTGACACTTGTTACGATATAATCCTTTTATCATTTAGGGTTGCTCCTATAAAGCACTCACCCTTATTATATTATCTCTCAATCTCCTTGACAATTCTTGAGGTCCATTATGTAAGTATTTTCTTGTTAAGGATATAGCAAATCATTATTTGCAATTCTCTTTGTGAGTTTTTGTTCATTGTTTGGTCTTGAGTCTCATGTTTATTCATAATTCTGACACTCCACACCACCATTCTAGCGAAATTCGCAAAGACTGGGATGGATGAGGAGAGGAAGAAATGTGTGGTGGTCCACACATAACTAGAATCCAACATTAATACCCTACAAGGCATGATCAATGATATCAATACTCTATATCAATTTTTTGTACAATGACCTAGACTAACTAAAGCACTCAAAGGTCAAATGGATCATATAGAGACACAAATCCTACAAGTGGCCACTACATATGACACAATGCAAGATACCAATGGAATAGTAAGAGCACAATTGGAAGTATTGCATATTCAATTACAAGTGTAGGACCAAAGAATTGATCAAAGCACAAATCAAGTAGTTGCGAGAAGTAGTGATCTTCAGACTTAGCCATGTCACTATTATACTCTATGATGCAAATAATGTCACCCAATATAGACAAGTACTTATTAATATACTAGAGGTAGAAATGATCGTGATTCAAATAAATACCCAAGTGTAAGTGCTCCAAGCAAAGAATCAATGGGATATTGCATTCCTCCAATGAAAAAAATATATATAGGAACATCTTAATTACAAATCAACCAATTTTGCATGTCTTAAGGACAAGACATAGTTTTAAAGGGGGATAATGTTGGTAGAGGATAGCACAGAGTACAAAACAACCAACACTTAGTGTAGTTTCCCACAAATGAAACGCAAAGCATAAGGCCAATTGGGCCTAATAGGAATAACCATATTTTGCAAGGGACACATGCCCAATTGTATTTATATGTATAGGGTATTATGACGTAAGTAAAAATTAAGAATACAAAGAGAAATAGACAAGAAAGAGGTGTAAGAGCATAATACTTGTATCAAACATTATGCAGAATGAAAGATATTTATATAAAAAGAAAGTTTATGATTCTACGATATATGATTGTTTAATTTTTTATGATGCATGTTTGATCTTTGTTAAGGAACCACTAGTTAGTATTTTACACCACATATTCTTTGACTATTGTCCTACTGGAATCACTGGAGCATAAACACAACACTTAATAATTGTAGGGCTTAGAACTTTGACTTATGTTCCCAATTTTCTTGTTAATAAGGTCAAATCAAACAAGCAAGTAGAATTAACAAGTGGAGAGAAAGAAGGGATAGACATATTTGGGTTACAATGGTTAACTCTAAGGATAACACAAGAGTATCAAGGAATAGGGGCATGCTAAGAGACTCAAAGTATTACCTCGATGAAGAAACATTTTTTGCAACTAGAAGAGAGAAATGAGAAAAGAGAAAAGTTGAAGATGACAATGAATGAAGGGAGATGAGAATACCTAAGCAATGGGAAAGCCTATATAAGAACTTAACGTGAAATAAATAAGTAGTATATCTTTCCTAGGAGCATCTCACATTGATAAGTTCAACTTGAAAAGGTGAAGGTGAAAAATAATGAAGGGAGATGAGCATACCTAAGCAACGGGAACACCTATATCATAACTCATAAATAATTAGTATGCCTTGCTTAGGAGCATCTTACATTGATAAGTTGGACTTGCAAAGGTTATCCTTGAAGAAGAGGACTTGAGTTAGGGCCCAACTAGAGATAAAGACATTTTCATTTTGATAGAAACACATGAGCATAATGATTGAAAGATACCAAAATTTGAATGTTATGCAAAGGCAACAAAATAGAATAAAGAAACAAAGACTAGAAAGGGCCATGGGGGTATAATGGTGTTACTAAAAGAAGGGTGGAGTCAAAGTACCAAAATAGAAAAGTGAAAATAACTAATATATCTATATAAGAATAATGAAAAAGGACAAGTATTAGCATAGTTGAATGCTACTTTGTACCCAAGAATTCCAAATTGTATAAGAAACATGATCTAGATCGTGAAGATATTTCCATTTCTAAAGATGGACATTTTAGTGTACAATAAGCTTGGGGATTCTATTAATAGGGGACTTTACTATAAGGACAACAACCAAATGGGTCAACATTCTAGGAAGTAATGAACACTAGATATAAATCCTCTATGGATGGTTGAAGAAGAAAATCAACAATGGGTCAAAGCTTCAAAGATGCACAAGTAACCATCCCACACATTGGAAAAGAGCTATTAGCTTTATATAGCTTACACAACTTGATCATATGTAATGGTAAGAGAGATGAAAAATGGAGAAATATACATGCAAAACATACAATAGATATGGTGTGATCGATTATGTTACATGCTCACAAAATTGTATATCTGGAATAAAAGAGCTAGAAGTAGAAGCTTCTCTTGTGGAGCTTAAATTATATCACACTTCAATTTCTAAGAAATTTCAATTACAAGGAAGCAAATAGCATAATGAGAACAATTAGATCAACCAAAGTAAACCTTCATTCAAAGGAAACATCCTCTTCGCAAAGGAAAAGTACTAGGCCTTTGAGGTGGCCTTGAATAACAAACAATGGGAAGAGGAAAGCAAGGGAACTCCTAACATTTTTATAGACTCTACTAAGAGTGAGAAGCTATGTAAACCATTCAAGAAGTCCTAAACACATGTAAGAGTGTGAAACCTTAAAAAAGGTATAATTTCTAATCAAATCCATGGTATGATGAAGAATGTAAGATAACATAAAGATTTCTTAAGAAACTAGTAGGAAGAATAAATGAAAATTAAAAAAGTTGAGCAATTAGTAATAATAAAAAAAGAACACAAAAGAACTACAAGGAGTTGATTTACTTAGGAAAACATGAACTAATGACATTTTGGAAGGAGATCGGATAATACACAAATAAAGAACGACATAACAACAAGTAATAACAAGGGGATGTTTATTGCTACTTCATGGACTTTAAGAAAGCATTTGGCATAGTTCCAAGGAGCAAAATTGAGGAACTAGGAGTGCCAATGTATTAGAGAACAACAATTCACATACTATATGAGTAAGTGAAGGCTAAAAGCTAAACATAAGCATGGTTAGAAGATTTTGGGAATAATAAGGGTGTTGAACAACACTGTCTCTATCCCTAACTTTATTTGGACTATACATTAATAAGCTAGAAGATTGGATAAACAAATTTGGAGGGAAATGGGTTCATTGTCCAAGTATGTGGTGAAACTCCTACTTAAGTGATGATGACCTAATTTTGATGATAGAGATAACCCAATATTAAGATATCATCTACAAGCTCTAGAGCTCTTTTATAAAATAGGGATGCATGCAAACAACAAAACCAAAATTCCAGTTATCTCATTGAAAAGGAAGAAGAAATATTTTGACTTTCAATTTGAAGGAGAGACTCCTGAAGTGGTGTCAAAATGCAAGTATCTTGGCCTTAATTTTCACAACAAACTCAACCTAGACACATGTAGAATGAAAAGAAAACAAGGAGGTTGAGAGCTCTTTATGCACTCCAAAATAGATGCAAGAATACAAAGTCATGGCATTAGAAGACCTTGGCATAGTAATGTGTTGTATGGCTACAAATATGAGCTAGTGGAATGTTGAATATGAAATGGACACAAATAGAAAGGATCCAAAAGTTTCTAATCACAAATAATTTTAGAATTGAGACTTTAATTCCCTATGAGATTATCCTTGCAAAGACATGTACTTTCCTTTTAGAGGTAATTGCTATGACTAAGTTACTATGTCACTTAAAATATGTATATGTATATGTATATGTATATATGTTTATGTTTATGTGCATATATATATATATATATATATATATATATATATATATATATATTACATATATATTACATATATACACATATACATATACACACAGATATATATACACATACACATATATATACATATATAGAATAATAGATGACCTAGATTTTTTTAATATGAAGAATAATAAATGACCTAACCCTCTAAGAGAAGATCACAAATGAAACAAAATTACAAATCGATGTGTAGTTGGAACATTAGCCTAAATGGATTTCCAAACCTTAAAAAATAAATTAAGAATATCATGAATGAAAAGTTTAAAGCCATGAAGGAAAAAGTAAATATGAATAGATAACAATATATTACACCATATAACCTAACTTTCAAACATCGTGAAAAAAATCTATATAAGAATTGGAATGAGAAGATCCTAAATGCCCACTTACCTATCAGAAGGTAGGTAGACGAACTGGACACAGGAAAGGCCTTTTGCAGTTGCAACGTGGCCAGGCAGTGATCGTACGAAATGAAAAGAATGACGTTGCATAAAATTTAGTATGAACAAAATATAAATTATTAGATGAGGATAGGACAAGAAAAAGACGGCTTATTGCAAGATAACTTACTTCGTGATTAGTCCATGCACGCCACACAGTAATTAGAGCTACAGTTTTTGTGCGCAGGCAACTTGGTTTATTAACACTATTCTAAATGAAATACCAATGTGCAGAGCCTCAAGATATTTCAAACCTTATCGCTTACCGCACACACATTGCCTCACGTTAAATAAGCTTTGTTTTCATAAGAATGGTCTTTTCAATGCCGTGCAGGGACACCGTGTTGAAGCTTTTGACTGGGTAAAGTTGTGAGAAATGGAATAAACGTTTTTAGAAGTATTCCATGTTTTTTAACGCTGCTCATTGAAAAAGTTAAAAAATGGATGTTACTCATTTAGATTTGATGTTGTTCCACGTTTCTTGTTAGCTATTCGTGGGCAAACAGTTTTCTTCTTCTTTTACAAATCAGTGGAGACCAACAGGATTGTCCTTTTTCCAACATCTTGTCACTTGTGGACATTAACGGAATTACTTGTTTCATTCTTCCTTACTTTGGGTATCTAGAGATTCTGCACATTTGGTAATCATAAAGATTTGAGTAACAAGGATAGTGATGTATAAATGTAATGCAGATTGCTGAGCTGACGAAATCTGGGAGTTATTAGGTGCACACTGAGCTAAATCTGAGGTTTGGGAATCTGAAGAATTGAGATCGAGATTTCTCAGTGTCTGAGCAACTCAAGCAAGATTAGTGAGGAGAAATGAGAGTTGCAGTGATTGGAGCAGGCATAAGCGGCCTGGCGGCTGCTTATACTCTAGCTCGAGCAGGGGTTGATGTAGTTTTATACGAAAAAGAAGATTATGTTGGCGGCCACGCACGCACACTCTGTGTGGATGGAATTGATATGGATTTGGGGTTCATGATCTGCAATCGTGTAAGTTTTGTATTCTTATTCAAGGTGAAGTTACATCCACACATTGTCTCTTTAAATGAAATGAATGTGTGGCAATGCAGGTCACATATTCAAATCTGATTGCATTTTTCGAAGAGCTTGGAGTGGATTTGGAGCTATCTGATATGTCCTTCTCTGTAAGCCTGGATAATGGCAAGGGGTGTGAATGGAGCAGCAGCAATGGCCTCTCCGGATTATTTGCCCAAAAATCAAATGCTTTGAATCCCTACTTCTGGCAGATGATCAGAGAAATAGTCAAGTTCAAGCAAGATGTTCTTCAGTATGCTCATCTGCCTGTTATCTGTTATTTATTTTCTTTTTTTACTTAATCGATTTTGTTTTTTAACTTAACACACTGTAATTGCTTTGTAGTGCTTATTTAGTCTAATGAAACATATGCTACGACACTCCTGACTTTTCCAGACTTTTCCTGACAGTTACCACTCTTGTATCTTTCAATGTGTAGATCTTTAACTAAAACTTTGATTGATGAACAATTCTGTCACACTCTCTACCATCGGCTAAGATTCTATATAAAAGTCTAATGGTTGGCGTAATCAACCATGACGTAATCTGTTAGTTCAATATCTTTTACAGAAAATCGACCAATGGACTTAATACTTGCTTCGTGTGAGAAAATAAACTCAAGAACCAAAGTATAGGCTTAATAGATTTCTGCATTTACACAAAATAAAGTGTATTGATTAGTTTTTGTGTTTATCGAGACCAATGGACTTAATACTGCTTCGTGTGAGAAAATAAACTCAAGAACCAAAGTATAGGCTTAATAGATTTCTGCATTTACACAAAATAAAGTGTATTGATTAGTTTTTGTGTTTTTCGAGACAATTTTGAAGCAACCTAATCAGGTGCTTCTGAAAAAAAAAACCATTTGTCATTAAGTTAGAGGAAGACCACTCATCTGAAATCGTTCCCGATGCACTTGTATCATTCACCTATCATTCACCTACCCTTAACACAATTTACTCCGACTTAGTGGCACGGTTACACATATTTAGATGTTGTAATGAGCAAAATCCAAATAATGTGCCAAGTCAAATTTGCATTATAACACTATTATTGAGCACAAAGTTTACAGAATAAATTATTTTGTCTTTCTTCTTGGAAAGCATTGTTTAAACTTTTAAAGTATTAAACGTCGATTTATATAGAGTTTATCACTTTTCACTCTATTGTGATGTGATTTTAGGTAGTAGTATTTATGTTTTTAAAAAGAAGAAAAAATCAAGCCATGACTCCTGTATCGCTCAGTTAGTATTGTAAATAGTTGCATTAGAATGACTTACACATAATGACCTGACATAGAAAAGGCCACGAAGCCCGTGGAGATGCCTTGTGCCCACTAGAGGATATATTTGATCAATTAAACCATGAATAAGTGCCGGCCAGTTGTCACATAGTTGACAAAATGGGGAGTTGGTCTAGGCCATTTTCAGACCACTTTTGGCATTGTGCCTCTTTCCTCTTGTAAAGTGACCTTCAGGCTGGACTCAGGTCTCTAGAAGTTAGGTGGTGGTCACGTAGAGAAGCACTCTTTGTAATTATCAGTGTCCTAAAAGGATTGTACATTGATCCTAAGAATAATTTTGGCCTTAAAGATATGCTCCAATCCTTTTTATGTTGCTATAACAGTTTTAGTTCATTTATGTCACAAAGGGCTGCTATTTTGTGTGTGTATAATAACTCTCGGGACAGTTTTCATTAGGGCTACCTCTATATATGCTAAAAACAGGCCTTTTGATTAAATATGATAGCATCGCCTTAATGAATGATAAAATGTCCTTGCCTCATCATATGATCATACTGTTTGACATGTGACACTTCATACCATTATGATTATGTTATAATGCTAAATGTTTCATGGCAGCACTCTTCACTGTTATCCATTATGTATCGTGCTTCATTCCTCTTTTAATCTTCAGGGTGGAAGCAGATCTCTAAAGGTAGGTGCTCACTTAGATATATTCTTCTTTGTCCTCAGTACCCTAAAAGTGTTGTACAATGATCCTAAGAATAATTTAGGTGTGAAAGGTATCTCTCAGCTGTATGCTTTAATGCTTCGCTTTAATATATTGTCTTTTCATAAAAAAAGGTATGTTTCAGCCCTCCTTATCTTGCCATAACAGATTATTGTATTTATGTCACATAGGGCTGCTGTTTTTGTATATGAATGATAACAGTCAGGGTGGTTCTCATCAGGGATAACTCTATATATGCTAAAAATAGTCCCCATTTTATAAGATATTATAGTATCACCTTAATGAATGATAAAAGGCCTCTATGTCTCAAACGATAAGGTTGGCATGCTATTGCTTACACACCATTATAATTGTGCCATGACTGCATGATGGGTTATGTAAGATAAACAGGACGAGATATGATCCATGGAGCTGATGCATGCACATCCTTGGCAGGATAGGTGGAAATTTGCTGAACTTGAAGATATATGTCCATCGATATCAACTATTTTGGCTATACATGACAGTTACGGTTCATATTAACTAACTCTGCAGAAAACGTTTCACAACTTGAAGATATAAGATCACATTGTTTCACAACTATAAACATAGCAGGCAAAAACGTTGTCCAACATAAAAGCTTAGATAAAGAATCTTCAGGTTTGTAAACCTGAAAAGATTAACAATAATGTGATAGCTAACAATAGCTGGCTTATGATATGAAATTGCATAGAAGAAGTCAATGCCACACTCAACATACGGCACTAAAAACTGTCTAAGCCTACAATAATATTGAAATGAGGAAGTGAAGAGAGACTTCCATGCTCCCTTGAGAGTTCCATTCATTAAAATAATCATGTCACGGAACATTGAAAGAGCAGAGAAAAGAAAAAATTAGTGTACCCATTAATTTAAGATTTTTCTGTTCTATGTGCTGAGTTTGAAGAGGAAAAGTTCTTCAGTCCACAACTTAACATTGATGAAGATTAAAAGGAATAAAAATAGATCAAGTTGTGCTTTGTGTCCTTTGCTCTTTGTTTACCCAAAACAACACAAAACAAGAAAGCAGATCAATTATGCCAACACTACAGAAAACAGAACATGAGAAGACATCAAGTAAATGTGTTTTCAAGTATGCAAAACTTTGTGCTTCATGTAGCTAGAGGTACATTCAGCGCTCCACACAGGTAGCATTCCAATGGAGGCACATTTATAGTGGACAAACACAAAACTAGACAGGTGAGCATCAAAGGAGAATTTAAACAACCATAAAAATCATTGTATTTTATCAGTTTTCAAGCCCTGCCAGGCCAAGAAAGTTCCTGTATTCATTAATCTTTTGTAACCTTCAAGCAGATAATGAACTGTATAGACTGACCCATACATTGAGGTACTTGTATCTAGTCTTGAAGCTTCTTAAAAGAAAGGATTGATGCAACAAAAGTGTACGAGAATACCTCCTTTTCATAACAAATTTTGTGATTGTGTTAGTTTTCTGAATTTTTGTTTTTAAAGGATTCTGCAAGAAGTGTTAAATCTACTGTCGAAGCTTGTGTAATTCAGAAATTTTATTAATAAAAGTTTCCATTTTGCTTGCTTGCAAATCTGTGCTTGTATCCTGCATTCTTCAGCTAAAAGCTTCGAACTGTACTCTAGTAAATTGAGCTATTGGTTGATGTTACCATGAGGAAGATGTGATTGTTCCCAAGAAAGAGGTTGATGCAGACATTTCTCTGACTCTAGTCTGCAACTAGTTCAGATAAAAACAAATGCAACAAACTGAAAAGAAAAAGGCAGAAAGATTTATACAACTCTGAACAAATATCCATTGAAAAAGAGAACAGTTACAGAAGATCTGATTTAAAATATGACAACATAGTTTTATATGGCCTAACTCAAAATACCCAGTGACAATGTTCCCTGTAGTCTACAGCCAATGTGCAGCGAATGCCTGTTTTCTCCTCCAAAATAAGCCTCCTTTTGGAAGGTGCTGTTGCCAACCATATATTGTGAGTGGAGAGAATCCCTTTGCATCAAGCGGCCCCTAAATCAGAGAAACCAGTGGCATCTGTAAGTGCTCATGTTTCCTCTTTAACTGTAAGAACATAACCAACTTAAGCAAGCCAAAACAGGGCTCTCACAACAATATTCCTTTTCCCACCTATTAGGCACATGCCACACTCCTAATTCAATTCCAACTCTCCAAAAATACCACGTATGTACAACTGTCCCCAACAGTTGGAACAGTTTCAAACAACCCCAATAAAACAAGAAGAACAATCGGTTAGTCCACTACACCAAAATCAGTTTACATCATTATCCCCTTCTTTCAAAATTTTGAAGCTCCAAGTTCAAAGCTAGTTTATTTGAAAACAAACTTCAAAAAAGTTAACACACTAAGAAACTTAAGAACTTAATCATTACATTTTTTTTCACTCTAGGATGCTATTGCATAAAAACTCCAAGAGATTGGATTAGATGGAAGAGCCATCCTTTTGACTTGAAGAACCAAGCCATGGCGTTCCCTTCCACCAAATTAGATACTTCTATAAATCATCGCATTTTTTTCTTCTTTTGCTTCCAGCCTCTTGTTGGATCAAAGATCCTTCTCCTTAACCAATTGGTTCTCTTTCTTTTTTCCCAGCTTCTTGAAAGCTTAGCGTTCCTTCTCCATTGGAAAACTGTCATGGCTTTTTGCATCACTCATTCCTCCTTCTATTGCACCTACACATAAACCATCAAAAACAAAAATCAAGTTAAGGGAGTCAAAAATTCCCATAGGTGCTTCCTCCTCTGCATTATGCCATTTAGGCATGCTTTCCAATTTTTCTTTTATGAGTTCTTTGTTTCCTGAGGAGAAGATAAATGAAATTGTAGGACATTCAAAAAATTTAACTTAGTAATCTACAAATAAACCCATACATTTCTAATATTAGTTTGAAAAAATACCTTACAAAAGCTTTGCAATTTAACTTTGGAAAAATTCTGTGTCAAAGTCAAAGTCGAAGTCACATGAAAAAATGAAAAAAAGCAAAATAATTTATTTTTTTTCAAAAATGTGATGGTTTCTCTGCAGGTTCATTGGGATTTGTCTGGATCCTCACTAGGTTTGTTCGGGACAAACCCAACTCTCTATGGCTGCACCTTGCTAGAATCCATAGGGGAACTGGACACAAATCCAATTGGTCACCAGGCGGATCTAGTAACATAGTTTAACAATAGCAAGTAAATTATAGGCAGTGAAGGAAAACACTCAACAAATAGCATGGATATGATATCACTCATAAAACTGGTATAACAATATTCGCTTCATTCATAAGTTCTTAATTATATGAATTATATTGATACTTATACCTAGAGGATATATACTTCATATCAAAACTATATTTGCAGTTTTAGTCAATGGGGGCACCTATGACAACTTTCTAATCTTCCTGCTGTTGAAGAGAGGGAGATCCACTCATAATAAGAAAGTTAGAAAAATTCAGAAGGATCGAGAATGTGAAAGATTCACCAAAGTTTGGAATTCCAAAAGGGTTTAGAAAGGTTTGAAGCTATACAATATACAAATTTATTCATAATTACAAAAAATTAGAATATGAAACTGATATAAAAGAAAGATATCATGGCCAAGTTACACAATAGTTCAGAATGTAATGCATTACACTAATAATTAGAGAGTGATGCTCTTGAGTCTCTATGCTCTTGAGTCTCTATAGTCTATGCCATAGGGCCACTAACAATTTAAACATCTTCAAAATAAAAATAAGCTTCATGATCATTAGCACAATTATTGCCAACACCCTGATCCAATGCATTTGTAGGACCACTAGATTTTTCGCTTTGTGCATCATGGTTTTCAAAGCAAATGTGTTGGCAAACTGAGATACGTGACAAAATTGAGAATCGATGTCACAGTAACCCCGTTGACTTGACATTGGTGGATGTTAGTCGTATATCTTTACTTTGTTGTCGGCCGTAGTCGGCCTTGGTCGTAGTCGGCCAATTATTAATAAAACTATAGATTAGTAAAGAATAATAATGTCATGTACTTTCGGGAAAGCATGTTCCGATTATGTTAATGTTAATGTTGTTATGAAGCGTCGTGTCGGTTGGTTATCTAACCACCGCCGAACGTTATATGTAGTCGGCTGGGATAGTCGGGAAAGGATTATGAATGAGTTATATGCCGATGTTTATTGTCAATCACTGCTGATACTCTTTTGTACATGATATTTCTGAGAATGAATAAAGTTTCAGGTGTTCAAATATGATATCTGTCAGTTTATTGTTTTATCCTATGTTCTACACATTACCAGTTTGCCAGTAGTACGTAAGAGTAGAATTACATTCCGTAGGCAAACATTTGGCGCCGTTGCCTGAACGGACTAGGGCATCACCTGCCATGGCAGCGTAATGGGTCAACCAGCGGAAGAACCTGTAAATGCTAATGAGGAACAGGAAGACTCATTGACAGAAGATCTGGTAAATTTGTGGAAAATATCACTACGTGACCACGTGCGTAGGGAATCCCACATTCGGGAGATCCCTGAGGAAGTCATCTGGGATCGGCTGGAAGTGAACGACGAGGTGAACCACCTCCTAAATCGCATGCCCAGGTTACTGGCCCACCATTTCATTATCCTGCAAGACTTGTGAGAGGAAGAAGATTGCGAGCGCCGAAGGCAGCAAATCGTACAACGTTGTGAAGACAGAACCAAACGTGAAGAGGAAGAACGCGATACTAGTCGGCGCCGTACTTCCGGCAACCAGCAATGATCGCTTGAACAACTAATAAATGCCCGTACGGCTGAACAAAGAGAGGAATAGAGTACCTGACGGGCACGGGACTTCAGAAGAACAAGTTCGGCGATCACTCAGCTGCAAGAGCAAGAAAATCGGCGAAGACGACTACGGCAAGTCGGTAAGGAACTAGATGAGGACTTAATTGAAATCAATCAGAGCATAAAAAGAACATATGAAAATTTAACAAGAATAGACACATCCATTGAACGAGCGCACCACAGTTTGATAGAAGGAAGGGACGAAGACCCCTTCAGCACTCCACACGCAGGAAAATATAACCTCTATGAAAATGAAGATGATTTGAATAGTAGCATCAGACAATTTCGAGAGTTGTCCCTCTCGGACAACGACGACGAGTTAAGGAGGGAAAGACCAGAGCTTAAGACCCCAAGGCAGAGAGAGCATCAGAGGGATCCTGAGGAGACCCACGGTGTTGAGGACGCTGACGGAGGACGTGGGAGTGACTCGTACGTGGCCAAGAGTGCAAGTGACGCACAGGGACGTAGTGAGGAATCCACTAGTCTAATCGGGTCCAACACACAAGGAGGTCAACCGGGAAAGATGGCTCAGCCGGAGAGGCAAAAGTTGCCGAAATTTATGGGGAATGGCTCTGAGGATCCCGTACGGCATTGTAAGACATGTGAGACAATCTGGATAGCCAGCGGGCAGGATGATCCCGACCAGTGGCTGAAGGCATTTCCAGCGACACTTAGAGACAGTGCCATTGATTGGTACTCGGAATTGGACCAAGCACAGAGAGCTACATGGAGGTTATTGAAAAAAGCTTTCCAGGAGAAGTTCAAACTTCTTCGAGATGACAGCGAGATCGTTGCGGAGATATACAATACCAAGCAAGGAAAGCACGAGAGTGTGCGGACCTATAACCGAAGACTCAAAGACTTGCTGGGGAAATTGGAGGCACAGCCGGCTGACGGGTTGAAGAAAAGATGGTTCATCGAGGGCTTGCTTTCGTCATTAAGAAAGAAAATGAAAGTTGTACCTCCTTCGTCGTACGCTGAAGCATACAATCGGGCAATGGACATAGAAAGTGAAAATAAAACATCCTCCCGAGGGAAAAAGAAGACAGACGACGAGGAGAGTACGGACGACAGCGACGGTGAATCCAAGACTGTACAAGCACTCAGGAAAGATATGATGCGAATGATGAAAGAATTGAAGGCCGACAAGGAGAGTACGAGAGAAGCTAGAGAACTGTGGTGTACGGATTGCAATGGGGAAGGTCACACGAAGGCGAACTGTCCCAAGAACTTATTCTGCAATATCTGCCAAGTGATGGGACATTCCGTCAAGGAATGCCCATACAACTTAAAAGCCAGAAGTGCACAAGTACTCTTCGCGGGGAGAACCGTCGACACCGCCGAACACACCACCAAAGCCCCAGTACAATAGCAATGCATCCCCTGGAGGTTACAGAAGCAATAGAAGTCCGAGAAACATGATACAGTACGATGCAAAAGGAAGGCCTATGATCCAATGCAGGAAGTGCAACGAATGGGGCCACTTCGCCAGGGACTGCCAGAACGGTCAAGGTTCGGGAGGTTGTGGTGTGGACCAGGCGATCATGAAGATAACGAATGCCCGAAGCAAAAGGGTATCCATATGCTGGAAGTAGAAGAACAAGAGGTACTGGCGATCACCAGAGCACAAGCAAAAAAAGCCACTTACCCAGATCCATGTACGGAGAAACAAAGGATGAAGGAAGCAAAAACCGAAGTGGAACTGATGATGAAGGAAAACAAAGTACCTCTGGAGAAGCCAGGAACCTCTCGGCGGTCGGAGGCGGAAACCAACATCATACGGCAGGTACTGCAGACCACCATACCGATCAAAGTAACTGACCTTCTCTAGACTATGCCGCAGTTGGGACTGGCGATCACAAACGTCGTCGAGGATGGCAAGCAACCGCGATTGGAGGAACGAAGGAAAGAATTGATACCAGAACCGCCACCGTACGGTGAACAAACAATCGACCCGGTATTGCTCACAGCGAACATCGGGAAGATGCCAGCGGTCGTGCATATGGAAATCAGAGGGAATATCTTGACAAATACTATCATCGATGGAGGATCAGGAGTCAACGTACTACCCGAAGACACATGGAAGAGTCTTGGGAAGCCTACACTCTGGCCGCCAACATTCCAACTAGTTGGCGCTGATCAACATGGTATCAAGCCGTTGGGAACGTTGATGGCACAGAAGGTGACGATCGGGACACAACAGTTTTTGCTAAATTTTGTCGTCATCCCATTACAGAGGAAAGCATACGATGCACTACTTGGGAGAGGATGGCTGATAGCCGCGAAGGCAAATCATAATTGGAAGAGGAACACACTCTCGATCGAGAACAACGGGCGAAAGTACGTCATTGACTTGAAGAACCAGGCCGTGAGCGAAGAATTGGCTTCCTCTGGATCTGAATCGGATGGAGGTGAGTCGGATGTGGACGAAGGAAGGAAAGCTATGGAACCGAACACTGAAGGCGTACTTGAACTCGAGAGTTGTTCGGAGGACGAGACAAGCTCACTGAATGGCTTATTTCATTGGGAGATGGAAGACTATGAAGTGTTCCACCGAGAGTGTAACATGCTACAAATCGGGGAAATCAAGGAAGAAGAGAAACAGGGAAGGCCCAGCCAAACATTTCCGGCCGAGAATGGAGAGTACAAAGAAAGAGTATCAAAACTGGACGATACACCAGTCCACAAATCCGAACAGGTACGAGATGAAAAAATTGTGTTGGAGTTAAAAAATGAAAAGTATGAAAAAATTAAAAAATTAGAAAAAAAGAAAAGAGAAGAGAGAGGAGATGAGAGAGAAAATAAACAAAAATTGAAAAAATTAAAGATAGAAGAGAAAAAAGCTAAAAGTCATCAAAAAATGGAGTAGGAGAATAAATGACAGAAAACAGGACAAATGGAGGAGAGAGGAGAGAGAAGATGAGAATTGTTACATCCCAAATTGTGACGTTACAATTTACCATCACTAGATAGAGTAAAGGTGAATTCTGGAGGTGAATTAATGATGCTTGTACCTTGTTTTCAATATGAATATTGTTTCATTTGATGTTATTCTTGGTGAAATACTGCATAAAGGAGAATAGAGGTTATTGATTTATGAATAATCTAACTTTTGAAATGTTTCATGTATCCTGCTTTGTTATGAGCATATGACTGCCGATGTCATGTCATGGTGTGCAGGTATGAAGACTGATCCTCCAGACAGAGGAGAGATATCACTCGGGGAGGAACTTGGTCGGGTAAGCAGTAACGAGTACCAAATGAGCGTACACACACGTCAGTATAGGTTCTGAGAAACCAAGTCAGTTATGTTGGTCTAGATAAGTCATCCTTAGGCTTGGAGTTATGTTTACTTCTTTATGCTTTGAAAAGTGATGATTACTTATTTGTTTGACTTACTATGCTTTGACCATGATTTGGAAAAACGTGAATGGATATACGTTAAAGGGTCAAGTGAGTATGTGTATACGTGTACGCGTATCCATATGAATATACATGTCAAAAACATACATATGACTCGGCAGATGGATATGCCCATATGTACGTAATGACATGATATACATACATTTATGTGTACACTGCATATAGAGAAATAGATACTAATAATAATATTATATTATTATTCCCTATTGACTTTACGTATATATATAAATATCGGGTTGCTGACTGGCTCACGATATGTTTATATATTTGTTAAAATATATATTTAAGAAATTAAATATTAACGATTATATAGTTATATTAAATATAAATATTTAAAATACTCGGGTATTTAAATATTTATGTATTAATATATTTAAAGACTATAATAGTATTTTATAATTAAATAAATAAAGGAACTATATTTTGTCTAAGGGATTTATTTATATATTTATGTATAAATATATAAGGTGATTATTTAAATACAAAGGAAATGTTTGATTTGATTTAAATAGAAAATCGAAACATTGAGAATTAAATATTTGAAGTAGAAAATACTTTAAAGTGTAAAATCGAATGTAATTTAAAAGGTAAAATTTGAAGAAAGTCTTTCACGTGAAATTGCGGAAGGAAAAAACGCAAAAATAAGAGAGATTGAAATTCATTTTGAATGAACATTTGAAAAAGAAGAAAAACGTTATAATCGCGTGAGAAAGACGCGCGCAGGATAAAAACGCGTGAGAAAGTCGCGCGGGTCTGGTTCGCGCCTGGGCCGCAACTTGGTCTGCAAAATAACGCATATACTAATCTTTAGGCCGAAAATAGCAACGTGGGAACATCATAAATCTTGAACTCTCATCTGGAACGAATTTTTCAAACTATTTGCTTGGAATTAACCTAAAAAATCGGTAGATGCCTTGAGCTTTCAATCCGCCATGTGAGAGTTGAAGAATTCTTAATTTGCTGGCATAATAAGAAGTCGAATCACTATTGAAGAGATGACTTAGGGTTTATGAACTCGCCAAGTGTCTTTTTGAGAAATTCTGGGCACTTGGTGTCAATCTGCATGCCTTCTTAAAGGGAAAACGGTTGCAATTCGGGTATATAAATATACACGCCTTCCTTTCATGAAACACATCACTTGAGCAATTCTGAGTTTAGTATTTTGAGCCGTCCCTGTTCATTCTATAACACACAATTCTGGAATTCGGGTTTAGTCTCATGTCAAGTATTTCTGAGTGTTAATTTGCTGAGAGTGAGAATTATTCTGCTAAGTGAGTTTTTGAGAGCATTTAGCAATTCTGTGAGCAAATTCAGAGTGTTCATCCTTCGTAGAGTGAGCTTTTAATCTGCTAAGAAGTCTTTTGGCTGGAGGCTATAGGTGTAGCAAATTCTCACTAGATCAACACCTGTGGAAAGCTCTTGTCAGGCATGTTAACTCTTTTACCTTTTTCATGAAGTTGCTATTCTTCTTTGGTCTAGAAGAGTTTACAAATAAAGTCCACTTTCATTGAAACATAATAGGAAAGGAAGGTCGTTCTTTATGGTATACTTGGAAAGGATTTCTAGAGGATTGCCCTAATTATAGAAATGTTGTTGAACCATTAAACAAGTGGAAAATTTGTGAAATAGGAAGGCTAACTCATGTTCTATACTAATAACTCTTGCATTAATTAGTAAACGGATTTATTGTTCCATTGAAGAGTAAATTATATTAATCAGTAGACGTATTTACTGATCTATTGAAGAGAAAATTGCAATTATTTGTATTGACTCCATATAAGGAGTGTATGTTTGCATATAGCTATTTAAATACTAAGGAATGAAATGAGGGTATTTAATAGGTTACCGATCACAACTAGTTAAAGATTAACTTAGTCAAGTTATTAAAAGCTCCTAGGATGAGAAAGTCCCGCATAAGGGAGATAGTTGTGAGTACTTGTTAATTTGTTCTCCTTTCTAGTAGTTAACTTGAAGTAGGACGTCTAGGGTACGTACTACCCCGATAGACCAACCTACGCGTAGTGTAAGAATGCCTTAATGCAAATCGGCCCTGAGTAGTGCATATGATAAATGACTTTCATTCGAAGTACTGAATGATAATACTTTGGCCAAAGTAGTGTAAGGAACCATTTAGTTGTAGTACTACACTGTCAGTTCACCGTGATCCCGAAATACATCCTAGTTCGAGAATTGCCGATTGCACGGAATCTAGCTTTGTAGGATCACAACACTATGCTCAGTTGGTAATCGTTAAAGGATACCCTACCAATCTCTTCTTCGAAGGGAGGGCCATCTATCTAACGATAGGTGTGCGGGGGACCGCATTATAAGTCCGTGGTTGGCGGAAAAGCGCCCGAGTGATGTTTCTCCTCCTCAGCAAGCGGCCGATGTTCCAAGATTTGAAAGGACGGACTCCTGGACCTTCTTACTACTATTTGTTCTAAAGCTCATTGGAGCTATGTTAGTTAAGGTACGTATTCTTGTTTCATGTACTTATGAAGTTATTATATTGAAATGGAATCTTTGTTGTATATTAATATGGCAACTTGTTCATGTTTTGTCAATAAAGAAAAAGAAAGATTCTATTGCAATGACATGATTAACACATTTACATACTTGTAGGATGTAAATTATGAAAATTTTAATTTTACCGAAGGGTCGGGTTGTTACATGAATAATAAGGAGAGGGAATTAAAAGAGATTGAAAAAAGAGAAAAGATACAAAAAGGTGAAAATAAAAGAAATAGAGTAATGGAAAAAGCGAAGCCGACCAATGGAAGAGGGATGAAAATAAAAATTATGAGAAGACGGAGACTTAAAGTGGGAACCACTAAAGCACGGAAGAGTGTACGAGATAAGAAGAATGCTAACTCTATAAAAGGAGAGTCGTCATTTCCAGTACTCAACACTCACCATAGAGACAGAACCCATCGACAGGAAAAGATAGCAAGGGTCGTACGACTTCAAAGGAAAAAAGTTGTTGAGGGAAGCAAACCTCGGAGAAGCATTAAAAGAAAAGGCATTAGAGTGCAATTCGTACGACATCAAGTCAATTCAGACTGCTCTCAAACTGTACGGCGTCATTTCCAACCCTTGCAAATCGTACTGCATCATTCTCCACATCTGCAAGTTGTACGACATTACTTTGGGTCTCTTGAAATCGTACGGTGTCATTTGCAACACCTCCAAGTCGTACGCCAAGGGTTGATTATCTCATTCACTGGGCACAACTTGTTTCCTCTAGTCATACGGCGCCCTTGGTCTCTAGAGATCGTACGGCAATCCTCTTGGTCTTTTGAGATCGTTCGGCAGTTCTTTTGGTCTCTGGAGGTCGTACGGCAATTACAAGTTGGAATTAGTGCCAAGTTCTACATCGTACGGAAATCACAAGTTGGAATTATTCAAAGGACGCAGTATTCAGCGAGCATAGCGAATTCACAAGCTGTTCATATTTTTGACATCGTACGGGATTATTCTCAGGGTTGTGGCATTGTACGGAACTCACAAGGTTTTGTCATCGTACGGCCTTGTCAAAAGCCAGGCTATTCTCAAGTTGTACGGCATCATCCAGACTATTTGCAAGTCATACGGCATCTAGGAGAGATCTACATCGTACAATATTTAGCATCTTCTCAATTCGTACGGAGTCATGAGGTGGTCAAGAAGGTCGTACGACATCCTTACATCGTACGACATTTAAAAGAGATCTTAATTGTACGGCATTTACAGGGGAACTTCATCGTACGGCATTCACAGAGTCTGCATATTGTAAGAACTTCACTAGTTATCCAAGTCGTACGGCATTGCAATTTAAGGGTCGTACGGATTTTTATCTTGGTTAAGGAACACTCAGCAATTCTTCACATCGTACGGCGTACTAAGAACTCATTGGTCGTACGGCATCTCCAAGATCAGGTCGTACGGCAATTTTTAATCCCCCAAGGCGTACGGACAGAGCAGGAGAGAGAGGGCGTACGGACAGAGCAGGAGAGAGAAGCCGTAAGTAGCAAGCAGCGAGAAGTCGTACCATTCATCGATCGAGATAAAGTAAAGAAAAACAATGCAAAATTTGTATTTTTCAGCTTCATCAGCACTATTTGGAACCTTTGGAAAAGTCATGAAAATGAGGTACGCGATGCAGTTTCGGGTGGTTTCAGAAGTGTTAAATTGGTCTTGGCGGCAGGGGCGCTGTGGGGGCTACCCCCGGACCCCGCGAGGGGCGCTGCCCCTCGACCCCGCTGGGGGCGCTGCCCCCAGACCCCCGCTAGGGGCGCTGCCCCTTGACCCCCATCAGATTTATTGGAATTGCCACTTTGCAGTACAACCAGCCATCATAGTACAGTTACAAGAGCAGTTGGCAGCGAGCAAACAAGAGTGGCAGCTCTCGAGGAGAAGTTGGCAGAGAGGGATAGAGTATTGGGTCAGTTGATAGAGAATGATACTCAGGTGGCCGATGCGCAACAACTTTCAGCACTGAGGGAGAATCAATTACAAGAAAAGGACGAGAGTTGGCATTTTTTGTTTTCAGTCGTCTAGAAGACGACTTCTTTTTAGGGGGGGATGATGTTAGTCGTATATCTTTACTTTGTTGTCGGCCGTAGTCGGCCTTGGTCGTAGTCGGCCAATTATTAATAAAACTATAGAGTAGTAAAGAATAATAATGTCATGTACTTTCAGGAAAGCATGTTCCGATTATGTTAATGTTAATGTTGTTATGAAGCGTCGTGTCGGTTGGTTATCTAACCACCGCCGAACGTTATATGTAGTCGGCTGGGATAGTCGGGAAAGGATTATGAATGAGTTATATGCCGATGTTTATTGTCAATCACTGCTGATACTCTTTTGTACATGATATTTCTGAGAATGAATAAAGTTTCAGGTGTTCAAATATGATATCTGTCAGTTTACTGTTTTATCCTATGTTCTGCACATTACCAGTTTGCCAGTAGTACGTAAGAGTAGAATTACATTCCGTAGGCAAACAGTGGACTCAGTCCAATAGATTTCTCTAAACAAATTAAAGTTAGGTGAATATCCTTGGGGTTTGGTCAAACCTTGTTACTACAGACCCACTGTTAGCTCATATTTTCATTACTATAGCTGAAAGCTCTTACTCATGCATTGCACGTGATTCAGCTTCAACCTCAAGTATTTGGATTTTTCCCTACATTTATTGTGTCAATGTACACTTAACAGCAATTTCTTGTGGATACTCTCTTGCTTCTCATGTAGTTCCAATTGAATTAGTGAAACTAAAACAAAATATTTAGTTTGTATGATTCCATTTCAGTACAAGCAACTAACAATGCCAAATCCAAACAACTATTTCTGAATGTTCAATATTTCTCAATTACCATCCAATATATTTTTGTTTTGCCAGCATCTAACTATACAATAATAGGAGTTAAAAGGAAAATGTGTTGTAGAACTCCAGCACTAGACAAATTGTTAGTTTGCATTGGAAGAAAGAATTTCAGTTAATAAATATTTGACTGTTCTTCAGGTTGTTAACTGGTCCATGAGTTCCCTTTTGTGAATGCATAGCTCTGTAACAGACTCTGGTGATAGTCTCAAATGCCCTTTTTATATTAAGGCATTAAATAATGACATAACTCCCTTCAATTGAAGAAGTCAACAAAATTAATATAGACAAGAGGAATTAATCTTCGAAAGATTGTTTTTGTCAATTGTAGCTGTATTAATAAGACTGTGTAGTGACTTAACTTCAAACATGGGTGCTTGGGAGCATCATTTCTTAAGAAAAACATTTCCAAAATCAATCCATAAATAAAATGCTAAAATATTACTCTTTAAGTTTCCAAATTGGGTATGGGTATGGGTACAATATATTGGTACGACAGGTTTTTTGGGGCAGGCTGGGTATGTTTTCGGTACATCAGTATAAAAATAAAAAATTATATATATGCAGCCTAAAAACAGAATTAAGTTTAGAATGCCATATACTAAACAAAATCATTACAAATTTCAAATTTCGAAATATAATATACTAATTTAAATTCAATTTTCAATATCAAAAGGATCAAACTTGAATGCCATGATAGAGAATCAATTGTTTAATATTTACTATTTAGATAATACAATTAACAGTTCACTAATCAACATCATATGGGTCATCTTCAAGACCAAAATTTTCATCAACATTAGATGATGCAAGTAGACTGTGCAACAAAAGAAAGATCCAAGTTAGTTCGCTCGAGTTCTACATCCCACAACTTTGTTACCCCTTCTTTGTATTCATCATCTTTGTGAGTAAAGGCACAAGTTGTAATGCACATAAACTATCTTCTCTACTTTACTTGATGTCACCCAGTTGCACTTCATTGAGTGGATGAATGAGTATGT
Source organism: Sequoia sempervirens (assembly GCA_007258455.2). Classification (NCBI taxonomy): domain Eukaryota; kingdom Viridiplantae; phylum Streptophyta; class Pinopsida; order Cupressales; family Cupressaceae; genus Sequoia; species Sequoia sempervirens. The sequence continues at coordinate 213,823,618 of VDFB02000007.1, read as the reverse complement.
GCTCCACTTCTGTTTAACTAAAGCAGAGCTAGCAACCTATTGAAGCAAAGGAAGCTCTCAATAAAAGTTAATAAATTAACAATTTTGTAAATCAAATTTCAAATTTGAAAACAGTAATTTTTAAATGGTAAAACCAAATTTAAAAAGTGGATAAAAATTCAAAAACTTACTTGTGATAAAATTTTGATTGCAAGAACTTGGAGGTGTGCCAATTTGTAGCCGTTGAGGTACCACCAAGAGTGAGCATCATTCATATACTTGTCGTGGAGAGCAGAAACACTTTGACCAATGGAGGCTACAAAATCAACAAACTCACTTGTAACATCTTCAATATCAAAATCAGGGAAGAGTTTAGTAAGAGCTTTACTAAACCCTTCATTGAATTTTGCATCATGATATGGTGGCACCCTTGTTGGCATAGCAAGGATCTCTTCACTGTAATATTTGGGAGTCAATGCAAAAGCAAGAAGGTGGAGTAGGGTGGTCATTTTGTTGCATTGCTCAACACAAGTTGACTATAGGATCTTGCTCATTTGCATTTATGATGGATTTCATCTTCTCAATCATTTAGTCGACACCATTGTAAACCTCTCACAAGCATGGCTTGTCCATGTCAATAAAGTAGATCAAACTTGTGATGGGCTCAATGAAACTAAGAAAATCTTCCGCACGGTCCCACCAAGTGTCATCTAGAATCATTTGTTTTACATTTGCTGCCCTCTTAGGGTTGGATTGTCTCCATACGGACCATGATTGGCTGATGACTATACCAGAAAACATCTCTTGCACCTTCACAAGTCATCTCAAGACGATTGTGTCAAATGCAAATCTAGTCTCAACAACCTATTTGAAGATTAAAAAATAAAAACAAAGAAGAATGTATACTTAATTGTTTTTAAAATAAATTACTAAAGTAAAACATAAAATTAAAAAATTGCATTGTTTGAATTACCTTTAGTACCACTAGTTGTGAGAATGATCTAAAAATAGCTGGTGACATATGACGGTTTGTGACGAACATTTGGATCTCTTCAGTCTTAGCACAAGCTTGTTTGATTCAATCTATTTTCGTACCCAACTTCTATAGCATGATGTTGAGTGAATGCACAGCACAAGGTGTCCAAAATATATGTGAGAACCACATCCCAACTAACATACCAACCACTCTACAATTCTTTGCATTGTTCATTATAACTTGGACAACAATTTGAGGAAACACTTTGTAAATGCGCTATATAAGGATTTCAGCAATAAATTGTGCATCCTTCACCTCATGATCCATGGCTCTCAGAAACATTGCTCCTTTAGGGTGCAATCACATTGCTCAATGGCCTATTTTTTTGCATCCTTCCATCCATAGGAAATGATAGACATGCCTATTTCTTTCCATGAGGCCTTAATGGGAGCCAATCAAGTTTCTATATGTTTGACCTCCTTTGACAATAAAGTGTTAGGTACCTTCTCATAACTTGACCTGTGTACCTTTTTGGAGCTTCATTTACTTTTCTTATCATATCTTGTTAATTGGGTGATTGAAAAACATTGAAGGGCAAACCATTTGCATAAAGACATCTTGCAATGGTTTGGTCAGCAATCTCTCTAGCATCATTATTAAATTCCCTCTCCAATGGTCCTTTTGCCCTCTTCACATTACTAACCTCATCTTCATTCCTATCCAAAAATGGATGGCTTTATACTACAATATCAAGGACAACACTATGTGTATGAGATCAAGAAGCAAGTGGCCTTCATAAGTCCCTCTCCTAAATGGATGCCCCATTCTATTTGCAACCCTTGCATCTGTTTCCTCTTGCTCTTTTGATATATTTTGCTATTTTATAAGTTGGTCTAGGTGCACTAGGTTTTCCTAGACAAGCTTTGATTCTCAATCTAGGAATTGCACACAAACGACCTTTCACCCAACTGTAGGAACTTGTATACCACTTATCACACTCACTACATAGCCAAATATATGTTCCCCCACCTGAAATTTGCTCTATCATTTCTAGGTGCCTCCACAAAGGTGAATCGAGTCAATTTTGAATGAGGGTTTGTCGACGAAGCTAGAACTACCTATCCTGGTAACAATGTAATAAATTGTATGTGTAACAACAGGCATGCAATTTGCAAAGAGAGGTTTGAAAAAAAATTTACATAACATCTAAACTTTATGGTTCAATCAAAATATTTAATATTATTATATTAATAATAAATATTATCTGTATACTATATTTAGTATTGATATTCAAATATACTATTTCATAAATTTATTAAAGTATATAATATATTGTATTTTAGAAAATTATATATTCATATATATAATTATATTTTAACAGTGTAATTTAATAAATTAATAATATAAATAAACTATAAACCTACATTGCCAAATTGCTACCCTTTTTCATTGATTTCGAGTATGAACCGTTTCGGAATCGGAAATGGATGTGAATCGCCTATGGGTATGTACAAGATTCGCTTGTTTTATTGTTGAAACATTCCCAAGAACACTATTCGTTTCTAGTTGATTCGAGACATGACATGGTGAATCTAAACCAATTTTGGACAATTCAAGTGTGATTTGACTTTGAAAAATCAAAAGAAACCTAAAAACTTAATGAAAACACCACATGTTGCATCATTTTTTTCATTGTGTTTTTCTTTTTGTTGTCGAGGTGAGCAGAAAAAGGATGTTTGACAATGGCGTGACATAGCTAAAAAATTGCACAACTACGACACGCAAAGTATTCTAGGTGCCTACATTTTTTTCTCCTTTTTAACCTGCATTTTTTTTTTTTTTACTTGCAAAAGCCTAGTTTGAAGGCTTGAAAAGAATTTGAAATATGAAAATAAAAAATCTTCAAAATAAAATATGAAACACTTAAAAAGTTAAAAATAAAACCTAATTTAGACATATGTTATAGTTTATTTAATATTTATTGATTAAAATAAAAAAATTAATTTATAATATAAATTATATATTATCTATATAATATATAATCAGGCTTTGGAGGAAGGGATTCCTGTTGAGCTTTCTTCTGGGGCCACTGGCATGGATGTTGGGTTGGACACAGGGCTGGAGAAAGCAATTGTTGTGCAGAATATTTCTCCGGCATTGGAGCAGGGGAGTTCGGAGCCTCCTGGGGCCTCTGTAGATGTGCAGGATGATATTGTTTTAGCAGATTTGGCTAAGGCAGTTTTTTCTTCAGGTAAAGGGCGAGGATCGTCTCCTGCCTTAGGGGTGCTGCAACGCCCTCTCAAGAAGGGGCATTTTGAATTTTCTTCGAAAGTTGGTCGTAAGAAGGATGCTGACAAGCTTAAATCTACTGGGGATCTATTGGTAGAATCTGGTGCTATTAAGACCCTTGAGGCCCACTTCTCTCAACCTTCCTCATGATTATTCTCTCATGGAATGCAAGGGGGTTGAATAGCACCCCCCGTCAAAAGGCTATTCAAGATTTGATTGTTGTTCATTCTCCTGATATCTTTTGTGTCCAGGAAACTAAGCTTCAGGTGGACCTCATGCTTCAACATGCCCCTTGTATTTGGTTTTCTGGCCAGTGTCAGTGTATTGGGTCTAGGGGAACCTCTGGGGGTCTGGCTCTTTTCTGGGATCCTCGTAAGGTTGTCCCTCATTGGTGGATTTCCAGCCAGTCTGCTATTTCTATGGTGGCCTCGATTTTGGAATTTGGTGAGACTATTTTGGTTAGTAATGTTTATGCTCCTATTGATATTTGTGGTAAATCCCAGCTTTGGGCTCATATCAGGTATGTTAGGTCCTGCGCTCCCTTTCTGCCTTGGATTTTAGCTGGTGACTTCAATGCTGTGTTGAGCTTGGAGGAGAAAAGGGGAGGGCTGCCTAGGCTTGGTCCTGCTTCAAATATGTTTCGGACTAATGTGGACTCTCTAGCTCTGATGGATGTAAAACCCTCTAATGGAATTTTCACTTGGAATAATAGACGGAGTGGGCCTGAAGCGATTGCCCAGCGGCTTGATCGTTTCCTTGTCTCTTGCTCTTGGGTTAGAGGTAGCTTGGTCATTTGCTCTGAGATTCTTGACTGGCGTGGCTCTGATCATTGGCCAATTAAGTTTTCGACTTCAGCTTTTCCAAATCCTAAGAATCCTCCTTTCAAATTCCATCTCATGTGGTTGCGTGATCCGTCTTTAGGTGATCTTGTGGCTCAATGGTGGCGGGATGGCGCCCCTGCCTATGGTACAGCTATGTATTCTCTGGTTAAGAAGTTGCAATTTGTTAAGTTTCATCTTAAGCGATGGAATAGGTTGAGTTTTGGTAATTTTCGGGCTAGGAAAAGAGAAGCGTTGGACCGCCTTGCTGTGATTACCCGTCAGATTCGGGATTTGGGCTTCTCGGAGGCTCTTGGGCATGCTGAATCCCAGGCTCTGAAATTGGTGGAAGAGTGGGAGCTTCGTGAAGAGATTTTCTGGAAACAAAAGGCTAGGATTGATTGGCTTCAGGAGGGTGACCGGAATACGGCTTTTTTCCATCATTCAGTGCAAGCTCGTCGAAATAAGTGCTTTATCTCTTCTCTTGTTAACTCTAAGGGTATTTCAATCTCTGCACAGCATGCTCTGTCTAGAGAGGCTCGTCAGTTCTACTCTAATCTTTTCACTGAGGATTCTGTACCTGCTGAGGCTGATGAAAATAGAGTCCTTGCTTGTATTCCTTCTTTAATTTCTAATGAGGTGAATGCTTCTCTTATTCGCCCGGTGACTTTGTCTGAAGTGGAGGAGGTGGTGTTTGGGATGAACAAAGGGAAAGCTCCTGGCCCGGACGGGTTCCCAGTTGAGTTTTTCCAGGAGTTTTGGGATATTGTGAAGCAGGATTTGTTAGAGGTTGTTCGTGAGTCTCTTCATAGTAAGCAGATGCTTCGTGCCCTGAATGCTACTTTTTTGGTTCTCATTCCTAAGAAGGAAGGTGCAGACAAACTTGATCTCTTTAGGCCTATTGCACTCTGTAACGTGGTGTATAAGATTATTACGAAGTTGATGGCTGAGAGACTCAAATCTTGTTTGCCAATGATCATTTCTGAGGAGCAAGGTGGCTTTGTGGCTGGGCGACAAATTCTGGATGGGGTGGTGGTTGCGTCTGAAGCCATTCATTCCATGGCTACCTCTCAGGATAGGTCTATGTTTATCAAGTTGGATATGGCCAAAGCCTATGACAGAGTTAAATGGAGTTTTCTTCAGAAGATTCTGCTGGCCTTTGGTTTTTCCTCTGATTGGGTGAGTTGGGTTTTGAGTTGTGTGACTTCTTCCTCCTTTCTCGGTTATTGTGAATGGGGAACCTTCTGAGCTTTTTGGGGCTACTAGGGGCCTTCGTCAGGGGGATCCGCTCTCTCCTTATTTGTTTATTATTTTGGCTGAGGGGCTTGGCCGTCTTCTTAAATCTCAAGTTTCACATGGCTTGATTCATGGTTGGCAGTGGGGGATGGGCTTGCCTACGCTTTCTCATCTCCAATTCGTGGATGATACCTCTCTTATGGGACTGGCTCGTATTAGGGAGGTTGATTCCTTCAGGAAAACTTTGGACATCTACCTTGCGGCTTCGGGCCAGAGAGTCAATGAGCAAAAGTCTTCTATATTCTTCTTTAATACTCCTCAAGCTATCCAGCGTAGGATTGCTGCTATTCTGCGGTTTCAAATTGGGACTCTTCCCTTCGTCTACTTGGGTATTCCTCTTGCTGTTGGCCGTCAGCCCAGATCTTCTTGGCAGCAGTTGCTTGATAAGCTTAGGCGAAAGGTTACTCATTGGACTCATCATTGGTTGTCTTCTGCAGCTAGATTGACTCTTCTTAAGTCTGTCATCCAGGCCCTTCCCATCTACAGGTGCTTTGTTCAAGCGGATCCTATGTATTTCCTTAAGGAATTTGATGTGCTTTCTCGTCAATTTCTTTGGAGCGGTAATTTGTTGTCTTCAAAATGGAGCCTTGTTAAGTGGGAATCGGTGTGTAGACCTAAGCAGGAGGGGGGTCTTGGTTTACGCTCTACTATTTTGAATGGGAAGGCTCTTGCTGCCAAGCTTTATTGGCGCTGGTGCACCCATCAGCACCAGTTATGGGCTCGTATTCTCAACCTTAAATATCTTCGGGGTGTTGCTTCTTTTGAGGTCCCTCGCTATCCTCTGGAAGGGAGTGGTTCTATGATTTGGCATACTTTAAAAGTGGGGGCGCAGTTGATTAAGGATGCTCTTTTTTGGATCTGTCATTCGGGGTCACAGGCTCTTTTTTGGTCAGATTCCTGGGATGGTCACCCTCCTATTCTTTCTTCTTTTCCTCATCTCCAGCCTCTTTCTGAGGTTTTTTGTGCGGCTGGCTGGGATACGGTGGAGCATTATAAGGTGGCACAGCATGATAGTTGGTTCTTCGTTTTCGATGGAAGCACCCTTCTGAGTGGCCACTAGGAGGGTCTGAGGGGGATAGGCGTGAGCTTTCCCAACTTTTGGCTTCCCGTGCTTGTAATTCTTTGAGAGGACCTGATGTCTTGGCTTGGGATGGTTCAGACTTGTCTGGAAAGTACTCTGTGGTTGCTGGTTATAAGCAGATTGGTAGGCAGTTGTTTGGGGACATTGAGGTCCCTTGGTGGAAGCATGTTTGGCACAAGTTGTCATGGCCCAAGTGCAACTTCTTTATGTGGTTAGTGGCTCAAAATCGGTGTCTCACTTGGGATAATTTATGTAAGTGTGGTTTTCAAGGCCCCTCTATGTGTGTTTTGTGTCATGGCTGTGAAGAGAGTGTCTCCCATATCTTCTTCCAATGCTCCTATTCTAGGGAGATTTGGCACTTCTGGTGGGGGGTGTGGAACACGGTCTGCTGGCATGTTTTCTCTTTGGTGGATTTTGGGGAACGATGGGGCAGGGCCCCTGTTTCTACTTCCTTTCTCCAGGCTGCTTGGGCTCTTGGGCCTTCCTTTATTATCTGGAACCTTTGGTTGGAGAGGAATAGGCGGATCTTTCAGGATTCGCGGCTGGTAGCCCCTCACCTTTGGAGAAAAATTTTACACTCCTTAGGAGAAACTATTGCGGCTAAGTGTGATATGACTATGCGAGTGGACCCTCGGGATGTTGATTGTTGTAATCGTCTTCATCTTCCTCCTCCGCAACGACAACTCATGCATAACAGATGCAGGCATCCTACCCCGAGGGTGAATAGGGAGGGAAGATGGACCCCTCCTCCCTTGGGTGTCCTAAAAATCAACTCGGATGGCTCTTCTCGTGGTAATCCTGGTCATGCTGGCATTGGAGGTGTGGGCCGTGATAGCTCTAGAGATGTTCAGTTTATTTTCTCTGTGTATAAGGGTCTTCATACGAATAATCTTATGGAGGCTCAGGCTATTTTAGTGGCTGTGGAGCGGGGCAGTCAGTTGGGATGGCGAAGGATCATATGTGAGTCTGATTCCCAGGTTGTGGTGAACTTACTGAAAAGGAAGTATATGGATAATGTGAGTTGGCAGTTGGCTTTGATTGTTGAACAAATTCTCACTCTCTGTGCATCTCTGGAGCATGTTACTTTCAATCATATTCCCCGTGAATGGAATGGTGTGGCTGATTGCTTGGCTAAATGGGCTTCTGATCATATGCATGATTGGAATTTGGTGGATCGGGGCCAACTACCCCCGGATTTGTCTCATCAATTGGATCACTTGGTTGAACTTGATAGGGCCATTTAATGCCCTTGCTTTGTAACATCTCCTTGGTTTAATAAAATTTTTACCCCTTTATGTTATATTATCTATATAAATAGATTAATAATAAATGTATTAGAAATTAGAAATTTATAATTAATATATATTTCATTGTTTTATTAATTTTAAAAATAATAATTATAAATACATTAATTATTATAATGTTATTAATAAAAAATAAAGTTTAGATGTTATTAATTAATTATTTAAATTTTAAGCTTAATTTGTTTTCAATTTTTTCTTTACAAATTGTAGGCCTATGGCACATAGATAAACTATTAGTCTATTACTAAAATACCATGGTAGCTAGTTTTGGTTTCGTTGGCAAACCCTCATTCAACATTGACCCAACTTCACCGCTATGGAGGCATGTAGAAATGGTAGAGCGAATTCTAGGTGGGGGGGCATATGTTTGGATATGCTCGGGGTGTGATAAGCAATATACAAGTTCCTATATTCGGGTGAAAGGGCATTTGTGTGCAATTCCTTAAAAGGGAATCAAAGCTTGTTCAAGAAAAAATGGTGTATCTATATCACCTTCTAAAATAGCAGAATATATTAAGGAGCAAGAGGAAGCAAATGCAAGGGTTGAAAATAGAATGGGGCATCCATTGAATACAGGTAGGGGCTCACAAAGGTCACTTGCTTCTTCATCTCATACACATAGTGTTGACCCTGATATTGTAGTAAGCCATCCATCTTTTAGTAGGAATGAAAATGAGGCTAATATTCCAAAGAGAGCAAAGTGACCATTGGAGAGGGTATTTAATAATGATGCCAAAGAAATTACTGACAAACCATTGCAAGATGCCTCTATGCAAATGGTTTGTCTTTCAACATTGTTCAATCACCCTATTGGCAAGACATGGTAAGAAAAATAAATGAAGCTCCAAAGGGGTACACAAGCCTAGGTTATGAGAAGGTGAGTAGCACTTTATTGTCAAGGGAGGTCAAACATATAAAAACTTCATTATCTCAAACATGTGTGTCTATTATTTCCAATGGATGGAAGGATGCAAACAATAGACCATTAATTAATATCATTGTAGTGTGCCCTAAAGGGGCAATGTTTCTAAAAGTTGTGGATTGTGAGGGACAGGTTAAGGATGCACAATTTGTTGTTGACATCCTCATATATTGCATTAACGAAGTAGGTCCTCAAAATGTTCTCCAAGTTATAACAAACAATGTGAAGAATTGTAGAGCTATTGGTATGTTAGTTGAGACATGGTTCTCACATATATTTTGGACACGTGTCATGCATTCACTCAACCTCATGCTACAGAAGTTGGGTACAAAAATAGATTGGATCAAACAAGTCTATGTTGAAGCTAAAGAGATCCAAATGTTCATAACAAATCACCACATGTCGCAAACTATTTTTAGATCATTCTTGCGACTAGAGCTACTAAAGGTAATTCAAATTTCAAACAATGCAATTTTTTGATTTTATGTTTTACTTTGGTAATTTAATTTTTTTAAATTATATACATTCTTCATTGTTTCTAATCATTTAATTTTTGTTTTCAAATAGGCTATTGAGACTAAATTTGCATCCAACACAATCATCTTGAGATGACTTGTGAAGGTGCAAGAGGTGCTTTCTAGAATGTTCATTAGCCAATCATGGTCTATATGGAGGCAATCCAACACTAAGAGGGCAGCAAATGTAAAGCAAAAGATTCTAGATGAAACTTAGTGGGATTGGGTGGAATATTTTCTTAGTTTCATTGAGCCCATCATGAGTATGATTTGTTTTCCTAACATGGATAAGCCATGCTTGGGGGAGGCTTATGATGGCATCGACTCAATGCTTGAGAAGATGAAATGCATCATAAATGCAAAAGAGCAAGATCCTGAAGAAACCTTCCTCAAAGAGGTGCAATCAATTTGTGTTGAGTAGTGGAACAAACTGACCACCCCACTTCATCTTTTTGTCTTCTCTTTGACTCCAAGTTATTACAATGAAGAGATCCTTGCTATGCCAACGAGAGTGCCACCATACCATGGTGTAGAAGTCAGCGAAGGGTTTAGGAAATCTCTTACTATACTCTTCATTGATCCTTGTATGGAAGATGCAATTACAAATGAACTTGCTGATTTTGTAGCCTCTTGTGATAAAAGTGTTTTTGCTCTCCGTGACAAATATAGGAAGGATGCTCACCCTTGGTGGTACCTCAATGGCCACAAGTTGCCACATCTCCAAGTTCTTGCAATAAATTTTTTATCTCAAGGTTATAAATTTTTACCTCTCTAAATTTGGTTTTATCATTTAAAATGTGTTATTTTCAATTTTGAAGTTTGATTTACAAAATTCTTAATTTAAAAAATCTAATGAGCTCCCTTTGCTTCAATAGGTTGCTAGTTCTTCTTCAATTGAACATAATTGGAGTACATACTCGTTCATCCACTTAGTGAAGTGCAATCAATTGGCATCAAGCAAAGCAAAGCTAGTTTACGTGCATTCCAACTTGCGTCTTCTTTCTCACAAAGATGATGAGTACAAGGAAGGGGCAACAAAGTTGTGGGATGTAGAGTTGGAGCGAATTGACTTGGATCTTTCTTTTGTTGCACAATGTTCAGTTTTTGAGGAGTCAAGTAGCCAGCATACTCTTACTACAAGTGGCAATGGGGTTCCATCATCTAATGTTAATGTTGATGATGATCTTGGTCTTGATGATGACCCATATGATGCCAATTAGTGAATTGATTACTAATTGTATTATTTAAATGTTAAACAATGATTATCTATCATGGCATTGAAGTTTAATCCTTTTGATATTGAAAACTGAATTTAAATTAGTATATTATGTTTCAAAATTTGAAATTTGTCATGGTTTTGTTTAGCATATGCATTGGTACAGGACATTCTAAACTTAATTATGTTTTAGGCTGCATATATATATATTTGTATGGACATATCCAAAATGTACCCAAGCCCCAAAAAAAACTGTCGTACCAGCAATATCATACCCATGAACTTGTACCCGTACCTAATTCAGCAACATAGCTATAAACTATAAACATTCATATATTTATAATTATATTTAATAAATTAGTAATATTAAATATAGCATTTACTCATACTATTTAATAGGTTATATAAATAATAATATTTATTATTTTATATACTCTAGTCAATATTACAAATAAAAATATTAAATAATAAATTAGGTTTTGACTTTTTAATCAATACTAATATATTCAAGGTTCATTGCAAACATAGGGTTTGAGTAATAAATATTAAATATTAACACTAAACTAGAGTTTTAGTTTCGTTCACATTTGATTTTGTAGTTGCGAGTAAAAATTAAAATGGGAGATTCGCAAGTGAAATTGAAAACTACTAAATTTTGATTTATAAATAAAAAATTAAATACGACCCACAATCGAGAATTCAACACACTAAATACATTTTTGGTGATACAAATACAGTAGTTGCTACTCCTCAATGTCCTTATTCTTAGAGAACAAAAAACCTCTCCCTATTTGCATCACACCTATCATTTAGCATGTTCATAGGAGTGAAAAAGAAAATGCAAAAAGTTTGGGTAAATCTCGCATTTTAAGGGTTTTTTCACATTTTTCTCATTTGGAAAAGCTTTTAAAAAAGGCCTTACACCTGGAATTGGCTTGGAAACACCACGTCATTGCTAGATTCGCATGAGTGCGGGAGGTTTTTATGAAATCGTTTTGACAAGAAAAGTGTAGAATCCTAGATGATTCTGCAGGCGAATCGGTTCCGGATCAATTTCTAGGGCATTTTATACCTAGTATCAACAGATAAATCTGTTGATTCAGCAACGTAGTCTTTAAGGACAAAGACACCAATCTAGAGTTGTGTCAAACAAGAATCAACATTCTAATCGACATCTATTTTGAAAGCAAAGGATTAAAGGAAAGGTTCTTGCCAAGAATTTTGTCATATGGGAATAGAATTCATAGTGATAATTTTTTTAGTAACACACACTTGATTAAATAGCTGCCCAAAATCAAAGAGATAAGTTAGAGATGGAAGATTATTCCATTCATCATCTCTCTAATTTATGGGGTAAGACGCAGTCAAATGACATCACACTACTTTGCCAACTCCCTTGACTAACTATAATCAGATACAAATTCTTCCTATACTAATGTCCTAGTCAACATAAAGATGTTGATCCTAAGTAATATACAAATGAAGGGCCAAATACATGGATTTAATTTATTACTAAAAATCAATTATAATATGCAATCATTTAGTCCATGACTTTCTTCTAGCAGCTCTGAATCTAATCATCTCATGTACAGTTGGGAAGTGATTGGTATGACCTCTCGAAAATGGAAGTCTTGAGTTCTTTTTGTCATTTTAACTTTCTATGGGTTATCGAATTTATCCCTTTAACGTTCATGAATGACTTTGAATGCTTTCTTTATCATTTTAAGCATGTTTTAATTTATCATTTATATAACAAACTTTTTATGGGTTAAAAATTGTAACATTGCAGCTCATTTTATGTTTTAACTTGAATGGTTAAGTAATTGATTCAAAGATTATATTGATGCCATAACAAGATTGCATCTTTTCTTTCTTTGATCTACTCATTACAATGAACAACATTTCCATTGCCAAAATCCATATCTATGTTGAATGAGTATACCTTTATTATTAGTTTCAAGCAAAATGGATATCAAGAATGTTGCTATCTATGAATTATGTTGCATGCTACATTTTTCTTTTCTATAGAGGCGGCACTTTAGATTGTTCTAGCTAATCTTTGAAATGCAAATGGCAGGTACCTCAAGAACCTTGAGAGTGATCCTAGTAATAATGGTGACAAAACGTTGGAGGAGTTTATCAAGTTAAATGGATACTCAAAGAAATTTAGGGATGCTTACTTGGTAAATGAATTTTATATAAGACTCTCTTGAACAATATATTTAAATAATGTCACATTGATAAAATTATGCACATTGATGAACCTTTTGTTGCTTTTTGGAAAATTGACCCATCATAGAATCCCATTTGCGCATCAATTTGGTCGTGCTCTTTTGAAATGGTCAAGGGTTTTTCAGCTGCATTGGTGCTTTCTTTTTGCCGCAATCATCACCTCCTCCAGGTTTATTTTCTACTGAAATGTTTTAAATATTATCTACTCTTTTAGACAATATTTTAAGGTTGTATTTTTTGAGGGTCATAACATTTTTCAATCAAAGGTGGTTAGTTATAAAGATTTTTTGCAGGAATTAGTTTTAAAATAATGGTAGTTGGCTTCAAGTGCAGATCTTTGGTCGACCACAGTGGCTTACTGTCAAGGGACGTTCCCATATGTATGTGAATAAGGTGAAATAAAACTTCAAATCAAGTCAAGGAATTTTGCATTGTTTAAGAGTTAATTAAACCTTAAACAAACAAACATATTTTAGAAATGATATTTCATGAGAAATTGAAAAAATATAAATTACATTTAAATTGATAAGAAAGATATATTTTGAAATGCGTGAAAATCTTATATAGCTATAAATTAAAGCAAATTCCTTCAATAGCAGGTTTTGGAAGAGCTTGAGAGAAGAGGTTGTAAGACTCAAACAAATTGCATTGTTGAAAATATTTCAACAGTGGAACAAGGTACACTTTTCTATCACATACAACTGCACTTCTACACTCTGAAGTGCTAAATCTTTGCTTACAATTAATTTGTAACAATTTTTCAACCAACTATTTCTTCAAACAGGTCACAAAATTGATTTTATCAGAGCATGACACTGCAAACCTTCTCTTGACATCAAGTTGTTACTGTGTTAGTAATAGTTGTTAACTGGATTCTTACTATCTTCTTAATAATTTTGTTCAATAGTTAGACTTTTTGGAAATAGATAACTGTATTAAAGGAGATAAAAAAATATACATTTTCCTAGGGCATTGGCATTTTTGACATACAATATTTTTCGATGTTTCGGGACATATGGAACTAGTTTTCAAAGAAAGCAAATTTAATTTGGAACTCATTGATTATATGTGCAACCATAAAAAAAGTAACTTTGTACATTATAATCTCCATTGTTTTATGCAAAAGTATTTCTAAGTTTTCTACCATCTTCTCTACCATTTTGCCCCTTACATCATTCGAGTACATGTCTTTGTTTCAAATGATGTTCATACTCAATGTGATTACTTTTACTGCAATTATTACAATATTTTTTAAAACTCATAGTTTGAGACTTACTTTTGCCAGCTTGACAATTATTTATGAAAAAATATGAATTGTTAAGAAGTATTCAATTATCACAGCCATGACCTCAACATCTTTTCCTACCAGAAAAATCTCTACTGATAACATTTCCTCCTGTATTTGCTCTCTAATAAAAGTAATCCTACAACTTCGCCATATGAAGGTGCTTTGGCCCTTGAAAAAATAAAAAGAGGTCACAATTTTATTGATCATTTTCATCAAGCTCTTCATAAGAATGTCAAAAGGTCTTTGCCATCAAATTCCTAAGTGTTGCCAATGACACATTCCTAAGTTATCCTATTTTTTAGCATGATCAACTGCCAAATCAGCTTCTGCCATTTCCAAATTTCCAAATTTGGTTTTCAACTACAAAACTCGAGGTTCATTGAATGTCTCATACAAAGATCCTAATTTGTTGTTGCATTAACAACATGCAATCTATCTATCTAAAATATGGCATAAAATCATCAACCACAAACATGATGAGAATGAATATGTTTGTGTGCTCATTTTGTAATAATTTATCATGATTTTTTATTTTTGAGTTGTATATTTAACAATTTTGCATAGAACATTGTTTGATAGAGTCATATCCATTCAAAGGGTTTTAGTTTTCTATAAAGAAGGTTCAGACTTTCATGTTTCAACTTACGATCCATTGAGGGTATCTTTAGACTCACTTTCTATATTCAGAAACTCAAATTCATGGATGACTTAACTTCAACCCATGACATATAACCTTATTTGGAAGTTCATTCTAAATAGAGGTTTGCCTCTTTCATTCTTAATGGGCAACAATGTTGTTGGTATTCTAAGACTAGTTTACTCCTTCGATCTAATAGCAACTCTATTGATTAATATCTTCCTTATAGATACTCCCTAGAATCTAGATACCCCTCTTGCCACCTTCCCTTGATGGAAGTGATAAATAAAGAATTCAAGGAGCTCATACCAACAATAAATTCAAGTCACTTAGAAATTTGGTCTACAACCTCTCAGCCCCAAGCTGGTTCCCTATTTTGAACACTTCTTGCAAATTGTAAGTGCTGCCATATAAGGAACCCATGAAGTTACCCTAATTATCTTCTTTCAACTCATCACAAACATTGTAGGTGTTATGCAATGCTTGGATTCTATCAATTCATATATAGATAGTGACGAGTTAGAGAGACAAAGCTCATGCTTGTGTACTATTACTAGGCTCCAGCCCCGACAAATGCATTCTAGACATCATAGATCTACTCATTTGTCCTTATTTCCCATAAAGAGTGACAAGGGTAGGCATTAATCACTAGCTTTTTCTCTACCTCTGGAATTTTGTTGGCCTTAGGGTTTAGGATAGGTTTTAGGGGCAATATGAGGATTGTCTACCTTCACCCTTTCAGCCCTAGACATTCCCTATGGGAATAATAAGATCCCAAACTAGTTCTCTCATGGAAGTGGATGATAATATTATTGCCTCATGTGGCTCAACCCTTGCCATAGATATAGCTTTGGTTTCAATTCTTAGTCCCTGACTTTGACTTTCTTTAGCCCTAGACTTGCTATAGAGGGTGTTGCATATACATTTGAATGATTCCTAAATCTCAAACACATGTCCATAGAACTATCAAATGTGCTTGTGGTGTGCATAATTTTATTCTTCAGAAAACAAGTTTCTGATATTTTCTCCATTCAACAAAATTCCTGAATCTCAAACACGTCCGTAAAACTATCAAATGTGTTTTGTGGTGTACATCATTTTATTCTTCAGAAAACAGGTTTCTGATCTTTTTCTCCAATCAACAAATTCAACAAGATGGATTGTATCCTCTTCACACATTTGAAATGGTTATGTTAGATTTCTAGAAAAGTTTTTATGAATATGAACAGCATAGAGCTCTGCAACTTCATTTTGATTCTTTCTGCCGGTATTCAGTTTCAGATCCTTATTTTGATAGCTCATGAATCAGCCCTCTTATTGCTCTACTCTTCTTTCCAAAAGGAGGTGTCTTTGTTCTATTACTTGAGCTACTAGAAGTTTCTACACAGAAGAATAAAGGATACATTATTCATCATTTGTCAATGTTGGATATATTAACCAAAAGTTTAATTCTGGCATTTCTCTGAGAAACGGGCTAACCTAATATTCTATTAATGACTTATAGCTCAACAATAATATAAGCATGTTTTAATTACTGATGTCTCAACCATAAAAGCATATCTTAATACATTATTTATACATATTATTACAGCTAGTGGCTAATATCTAATGATTTAATTACAATATACCTGATGAGGTAGTGACTTAACAACATAATACTTGCAAAATGAATGTTACAACATAAATTTAACAAGTTCCCACTCAACTTGTGCATTCATCTATACATGGATTGGATATTTCAGTCCACCCACCTTCCATAGTTGCCATTCACCTACTTGTACATAATATTTCCTAAGTTACCGGTTCAGTTTTGGGTTCGGGTTCGGGTTCGAGAACCCGGTTCGCCAGTTTGGGGAAAAAAATTTTGGGGGTTGGGTTCGTTTTGGGTTCGGTAATACAAAAACATATAAAAATCAGAAATATATACATATTTGCAGCAGTAATTAAGTTCAGAATACACCACCATATTAATAGTCAAATAACATAGCAAAAAATACACCACCACTTTCATAGTCAAATATTAAAATATTAGTGATACTCAAATGTCATGATATAAAATTATAAATTAAAGTTCAAACATAAAAATGTTAAGTGTTTACAATCAGCCATTATTGATCATCGATCAATCTGAAAAGTGTGAACATTTTTCTGTGTGGAAGACAAACAAGAAAACAGTGTTACATAATTATTTACATTGTGAAAAAGCCAGAACCTTCTTCTTGCAAATCGTAGAAGAATTTGAGAGATTTTTTGGGTGTCCTTGCCTTGGAAGTTTGGAACAGAATTCTTAAGTTCTTGTTGATGCAGTATTAGATGCGAAGTTTCAAAATAGGCATGGTTATATAAATTCTCATCTCAGGACTATCATTGCATCAAATTCAGAATTTTCAATCTTTTATAGTCTAGACAAGAGAAGTATGGAGTAGTGTTCCAATGCTAAAGTCTTATTGTGAATCTCTTTGCTATCAGTGGTTCAAAAATGAGGAATCTGTCTTCTACAACAAATGAGAAATATTCACAATATGTGCTAGAAAGGAATAAGTCCATAAGATCGAGTATGCAAGAATTGAGAATTGCAAAATTGGCTTACATTTGACTTCCACATAGAGAAATTTTCACACTTTTCGAACCCACAATCAAGGTTTCGAACCCTGATCGAACCTACAATTAGGGCTTCAAACCCTATTGAACCCACAATCAAAAAACCGAACCCAAGGCGTATTTGACAAAAACTGGACCCGAATTTCAAACCTAGACCGAACCCGAATCATACCTGAGCTTCCCAGGGACGAACCCGGTAACATAGAATATTTCAAGTCTAATAACTAATCTTACAACCATTGTAACACTTCCACCAATGAAATTGCTTCCTTTTACACATTAGTTATGTTCATCAAGGTCCTCAAGTTTGCATCTAAACTCTTTCAAGTGGCAACATGAATCTACAAGAATAATAAAATACCTCAATCTCTCAAAACATCTTGCAACACAAGTGCCCTCTTAGATTCCCTATGAAATTAGTATCACAATCATGTAATTTTGCATCCACGGCTCAAAAACTTTGCAACTAAAGGCACAAAAATTCAAATGAAATGATCTCATCTTTTTGTTTTCATGTCAAAAAACCTAAAGCTCCACCTCTCTCATAACCATCAGTGATCAAACACAATAACTAATCAACAATAATCCTTGTAAAACCAAATATTGTTGTGACATCTCTCAATTACCAATAGAAGTTTATTTACCACATGCTTATAGTCCAAAGCATGCAACCCTTCAACTAGTCTATCCTTATTCCTGAATGTGAATTTTATTTTTAGGCTCCTTGAAAGTCAAAATAGCAACTTCTTTTTACATTGACATATCCACTTAATTGTGAGTCATGAGTCCCAGTGTTCCACAGGGATGCGTCCCCCCTCAAAAAAACCCACGTTTCTGAGGCAGGGACGTCTCCGAGACACGAGGACTTGGGGGAAACATCCCCCCGCCGTCCCACCACCATCACCCAAGTCTCAAGGACATCTTTGAGACACCACCTGGTTTGGGGACTCTAGGACGTTCAAGAGACTTTGAGGAGTCAATGAACCATCCCAAAGACTTCTAGGTGTTTCAAAAGACAAGCAATAAAATCGTGAAAATGACATTCACCATGAAGGTTTGTGAGGTTTTGAAGGCCTTAATTTGCGCTTAGACCCCTACACCCCACGAGGGGCGCTACCCCTCGACCTCGCTAGGGCCTCTACCCCCAGACCCCGCAAGGGGTGCTGCCCCTTGACCCCGCTAGGGGCTCTACCCCCAAATCCTCACAAAGAGCACTGCCCCTTGACCCCAAATCTCCACCCACTAATGTTAATGTTCATTGCAATCATTGCCATGTTTTTAATGTCTATTAGTTTAAACTTTACTTAGTATGTCAAAGTTTCATTTGATTCTTATACTTATTTCTGATTTACCTCCAAACCTCTACCCACCATTGTTAATGTTCACAGTTCAATGCAATCATTGCCATGTTTTTAATGTTTATTAGTTTAAACTTTACTTGGTATGCCAAAGTTTCATTTGCAATTACTTATTCCTTACACATCTTTCCATAAATAATTTTTCAAGTACTATATGTATTTGCACCAACCCTCCACCACCTCGACGTCCCCAAAACCCGTCCCCCTGTCCCCCCACTTCCCTGTTAGGAAACTATGTGGAACTATGGTTGTGACCAATTGATAGATGTATCTGCAACTAGCCTATTCCAAGATTGATGGACATTTTCACAATATAAAGATACGAGGAGTAAGATCCATTGACCTGATATCATGATTCCTCATCAAATATTCTGAGTTTTAAGATAAGCTTATGGTTGAAATGTTTCACTACGTGTATTTAGGTCATCTGTCCAATTATTATAAATTAATTTACTGTATAATTAGCTGCCATGATCGTTAGGAGAATAATTGCCAATTCTCTTACCTAGAATACCATGAAGAATGATGTCCTTTCACAAGTCTTTAACTAACTTGTATTTTTTGGGTCTTCCTGTGAATGCAATGATGTCATCTCATGAGAAAGCATAACTGACCCCCCTGCTTGAAAGTTGACCCACTAAGTGTTAGCTTTTCCAAAACCCTGAAATTCAATTTTTACATTCCATATGGTACTTCCTATTGAATTACCATCTATGATGGTTTATGCACAATACTCAAGAATAAAACAGTAAATCCAAAAGCTTGCCATTTCTGCCTCTTGATTAAATTTACCGTATAATTAGCTGCCACAATCTTTATGAGCATAATTGCCAATTGCCTTATCCAAACTACCATGAAGAAGGATGTCCTTTCACAAGTTTTTACTAGCGTGTATTTTTTGGGTCTTCCTATGAATGCAAATAAAGATGGTATCTCATGAGAAAGCACAACTGATCCACCTGCTCGGAAGTTGACCTACTAAGTATTAGCTTTTTCAAAATCTTGAAATATACTTTTCACATTTCACTTGGCACTTCCTACTGAATTGCCATCTATGATTGTTTATGCACAATTTTGAAGAATAAAATTGTGAAGCCCAAAACTAGCCCCTTTCTGTCTCTTGTGTAAATGAGGCACCAACGCTTATATTTCTTCACATATGTTCTAACAAACGAATCAAGCATATGACAATAATTTATTGGGGATTGCGACAACGAATGACAATGAGACCTACACTTTAAATATAGCTCCAAATTATTTCTTCAATCCCTTAAAATTAATGGCTAATTTAATCAAAGGGTTAACTCCTCTGATGTTTTTTCTCAAATAGATAATATAAATGATAGGCTCTCAAGCTTGCCTGATTATTATGCAATGGCAGGTGTTCTTGTGAATTCAAATGGCATTCAGGAAATCTATGATCAGTGTATAGTGGGCACCCATGCACCTGATGCATTAAATTTGTTGGGGAATTATGCAACATTTGATGAGCGTAGAGTTCTTGGTGCATTTCAATATGTTTACAGGTATTTGTTGAGATCTCTCTTGTACAAGAGCCAGAATATGCTATTCTCATTTATTGCCTTCCTAGACTCAAATTTACTTACATATTGCAATAGCTATATTGCAATTATTTTTTCTTTGATTATTTTGATTGGACTCCACCAGAACTGAGTAAATTTTAGTCAATCTTTCCTCTTTAACATACAGAATGGTAAAGCTATAAATATATTACTTTTTTAGGAAAAATAAAATTTACCCATGGGATGACCCATGCAAACACGAAACTTGGACTGAGCTTTGTCATAGACGTAAAATAATATTATGAGCTAGAATAGTATGTGAAAGTAATAAAATCAAACATGTGAAAACATAGAATTCACAGACATTAAATTGTGCTTACTAAAATGTCAGCTCCAATATTGTCTTTGTCGCATTAGATATATTATTTACATTTATGATTTATGACATCTTGCTACTTAATCCTGATGTCAAATCAGGCCAGGGTGGTAGCATGGCTTCTTGCTACAAAGGCAATCAGATCACTGAACACTGAAAAATGAACCGACAAGTCAGGAATAGAAACATCATTTGCTTTGGACAAGTTTATAACAAAGCTGTTCATTTATCCTGTGTCATCTCTGAATAAGGTTCAAAAATATGTATTGTATGTACTCTTGACTCATAAGGAGCACTGTTGGCTAAATGTTCAGTTTGTTTGATCACGTTGGTTACAGATTCAACAAAGCTGTAAAAGCTTCCTGAACATCTCTTGCAAAGAACTTTGTTTCAAATCCATTTTAACTTTCAAGTACAATGTTAATTATCTACTGACTTTAAACTGTCCTTGCCAGGTTAGAACATGGTCAATTTTAGCAATGTTTGGATTGACCTAGGCTCATATTGCCAGGGTATCAGATGGCTACTTACATAGTCCTTTTCTGGCAGTGATATATATGTACATCGTGATAGCAATTTCATGCCTAAGAGTCCAGCGGCATGGAGTTCTTGGAATTTTTTAGGGAGCAGTGACAACCGTGTGACTGTGACATATTGGCTAAACAAGTTACAGGTATGTTTTTAATGTCAATATGTATTTTGCAGGTGATATGTTCCCAATGATATAGCCAGTTTAGAATGATACTGGATATAACTAATAAGAACTCATTAATAATTTCTACTTGCCAATAAAAATGGTTACTATTTCAGGTCAGGCCATGGCATTTAGGAACCGGAACTCATGCCATTACTTTTAGCTTTTCACATGCATTCTTCTACTACTGTTCATTTCATTATTTCTAAGAACCCATTTTGTAAAAAATTATTGATGCTTAATAAAAGGTTGAACTTGCTGAGAATTGGCCTAGTTTGCTTCTTCAATAGTCTTTTGCTAATTCACTGGATAGAGTGTTGCAGAATTTAGGCGATACAGGTCTTCCTTTCCTTGTCACTCTCAATCCTCCATATCAACCAAAACATACCATTAGCACATGGTATACCAGCCATCCTGTTCCATCACCTGCTGCTGCACAAGCATCAAAGGAATTGGACTTAATTCAAGGAAAGAGAGGAATATGGTTCTGTGGTGCATATCAAGGTGCAAGAATGTTTAGTAATGCTCACTTTTAGTTACTTCTGGACTAACATATTTCTAAAGGAGTCATGGATACACTGATAAGAAAAATTCAAATAGAATTTGGGATGTATAGATAAAATTCCCTAACTTCTGCCTGGCACTCACAAACACTAAGATAGACAAGAATGGAAAGAAATATTTTGATCTCATTTTATCTCATTTGATTTTGTTGCTCCAACATTTTAACACTTCTAGTAAGGCCAACATTCATATAATTCTATAAGTGTTTAATTGATGATTCGCCTTAAGAAAAGTTTTATATTTATCTAAGGCTTTAAGCCATTTGCATACAACTGCAGTACTCCATTTCCATTTGTAAAATTTTTACCACTTTTTCTTTAGTTGTTTGGATACCATGTTTTCAAATCCAAGGAATATGTGTGCACCTTGTCTATTCACAATGCTTTGGCTTGCCTCCTTTAAGTTTCAGAAGCTGCATTTACGTTACATGTTATTTTCTTTCCTATCAGGCAGTTTGTAGCCTGCTGCCATCCATGTATCTTATTACTCTTGCCATAGCATTCTCCATATCTTCTGTGGCCAGATGAAATAGCCAGCCTTGAGAATGCAGGCAGTAAGCAAATCAACTAGAGAACATGGAATTCCACTTGATACTAGCTTGCACAGAGCATATTCAAATGCTTTGCAATAAACTCCAAAAATCTTAATCATGCTTCATATATCCAGCACATCCATTCTTATGCTGTTTAATGTTCAGTGGATTACACATTGTAATTTCCAATGAGTAATATTCATAGCTGTCAAACTGTGGCTACTTGTGTTGATTCCTTTGTATCTTAGTTTTTTGTTAGAAGTTATAAAATGCCTTTCTTACAAACACTACATTCCTTGCAGGCTATGGATTTCATGAAGATGGGTTCAAGGTATAGTTGCAGGCTTGCAGCTTGGCAAAACTGTATAATGCACTTCAGTCCCTATTATAACAATTCTTTTGTTTAACATCCATTAAACAGGGTTGCCTAGCCAACCATATTCATGATTTGAAACTTAAAAAAGCACATTTCACAAGCAAAGGGTAGAAGCATCCCTTTTCTTCATGATTAATGTACTTTGTCAAGTCAGAACTTCTAGAATAATGCTTTGCTCTTGTTACAGGCTGGTATAGAGGCAGCACATTGTTTACTAGGAGAAAGATACAATACATTGCAAGACACAATACAGATGTCACTGTCATGGAATGAGATTGGAGCACGTCTAGTTGTCACTAGTTTTCTTCAACGGTATATTTGCACAGGTTGTTTGTGGTATGTTAATCTGAAACTACAGATCCTATTCTAAGTCTGAAGCATGAATGTTAAACAACTTAGATGAACATCAAAATTTAGAAATATGTATGATTCTATTCCTCTTTTTCCTTTCCAGCTCTCATGTGCTTGTTTCTAAAGAAATATATCTACTATGTAGGATTTCTAGTCTTCCGGATGCCAGCATCTACTTTCCATTCTACCAATATCAAAGTAGATACCAAGAATTCCCAATGTTTAATAATACTAAAATATAGCATTGATTTTCCCCATTGAAGAGGCAAGAGTAATGAAGGTGAACCATAAGACTGTTAAATAGAGACCTTTGCTCTAGGATTATCACAAATTCACCTTTGATGGGGCTTCCAAATGTAATCCAAGGATAGCTTATACAAGGTATTGTTGTGACCTATTCACACATCGCCCCATTGCAAATGGGGACACCAGTTGTTTGCGTTTTTTTTAGGATTTTGTTATAGCGTTGCAATTTCATGAGGTCCATTGTTTTGAGAGTTTGGAATTAGAGTTTTGAAAAATCATCTGAGCCAAGTAGAGAATTCAAGCCTAGAACAATGCCTAGACGTTGTCAAAGTGCTCCGATGGTCCGGAGGACGAGGAACGCTATTGCTTTGAGTCAATTCTGACACTTTCTATTTTTTAGGGATTCTGCTTTTTTGCTTTTTTCTTTTTCTATTTTTGGCATTTTTGGACTTGTTGTGACCTTTTCACACATCGCCCCATTCAAAATGGGGACCCCTAATTTTTGCTCCATTCTAGTCTTTTGGCTTTGGTTTTTGTCCCTCTCTCTCTTTTTCCCTCTCTTTTTGCTATCTGCCCTTCGAGGATTGTGCCCGTCATTGAGTTTAAACGTGAATTTTGGCCAAGTTTGAAAATTAGGGTTTGTGCTTTCCTGGTCAACCTAGGGTCAAATGAAGTGAATAAATTGAAATCTGAGACTAATGATGTAGTCAGTATGCTTCCAGAGACTCTCAGAAAGTTTCATTAGATTCTGGCAACTTACTATTTTTAGTAAGTATGCAGTTCAGAGCGTTCTCTTCAACATTCTTGAAATTCCGACGGTCACACCACATCAGAACCGTCAAGCTGCTCGCATGCAAAATTTGAGCTGAAACAGACAACTTACTATTTTTAGCGTTCAGCAGGAGCAAATTTCGGGCCTATATGCAAAGTTTTTCAATGCATGTCCGAGATTCCTTTTACATCCCAAATTGTGACGTTACAATTTACCATTACTAGATAGAGTAAATGTGAATTATGGAGGTGAATTAATGATGCTTGTACCTTGTTTTCAAAATGAATGTTGTTTCATTTGATGTTATTCTTGGTGAAATACTGCATAAAGGAAAATAGAAGGTTATTGATTTGTGAATAATCTAACTTTTGAAGTGTTTCATGTATTCTGCTTTGTTTTGAGCATATGACTCCCGTTGTCGTGTCATCATGTGCAGGTAAGAGGACCAATCCTCTAGGCAGAGGAGAGATATCACTCGAGGAGGAACTTGGTCGGGTAAACAGTAACGAGTACCAATTGGACATACACACACAAACTATAGACTGAGTAAGCTAAGTCATTGTTGTGGTTAAGGGTAAGTCATCCGTAGGCTTGTTTAGTATCATTAGGAGTCGTATCTTCTTCTGAATGTGTAAATAAGTGATGCTTGCCAGTATAACCTTATGTGGAGTAATGTTTCTTGTTAGAGGTGGGCATGTGAATATGTATACATATAAATACGGTATGTACAAGTGTCCATAAGTACATTCATATCGATACAACGTATTAGAACAGATGGATATGCCATACGTGTGCGTCGATACAAGTGTATTTATGAATACTTATACATAAAGTAGATATACAAGTATATATACATATATATGTGTCCACAACTAACCTGTTGTTTGCATATATTATGACGATATATTACCTCGAAATATACATATACACATATATATACATATACATGAGTATGTATAGTGAAAGTATGCTGACTGGCTCGCATTATACGTACGTATAATATAAAATGTAATTGTATATACATGTATAGGTGTAAAGGTAAATATATTTATATATTTAATATTATATTAAAGTACGTGTATAATATAGTCTTTACAAAATATAGATATGTATACGATATTATTTAAATTAATAATTTAAATAATTATACATAAATATATAAAGTAAATTAAAACTATGTTATATAAATACTTTAATATAATAAAATATATATAGATGTAATTAATTAAAAGATTTGAAAATCAAATGAAATTTAATTTAACAATTTATTAAATATTCAATAGTGAAAAGAAACTAAATCACGAAATTGGAAGCATGACGTTTTTCTCTAAAAATATGTGTATTTCTTTTGAAAAGTCGAAATCAAATTGTTTTGACTTCTATATTGAACCCAATATCTTTGTTAATTCGCCAAATTCAAATATTTCTTTAGAACTATATCAAAAAGGTGGAAAAGAAATTAAAATGCGAAAATAGGAGTTCATGCCCGTTAAATGGCGAATGAAGTGAAAATGCGCAAGAAGAATCGCGCGACCTGGCCAAGCAACTGAAAACAGCCGAGTAAATTCGTGCATAGCTTAAATGAGGATGTGGACGCCATTCAAACTGGGAAATAGTCTTGTTTTAATTCGTCACTTATCCCTACCTGTTGAATCGCGCTAATATCTGAAGGTGTCACGATTTTGTGAACTGAGCATATGCTAATTGAAAAATGCATCATTGCTGTCAGTTAATGGAGGTCGAAACCCTCTCCAATAAGCAACACGTTTCTTCTTTGAAGCTTTCCAAGCTTCGTTGGCAGCACTGGCACCATAGAAAGGGGAAACAGTTAAGTTTCCAACTCTATATAAAGCCTGCGTTTGTTCACAGTAAAGGACACGAAAATACAATCAAGAAATTCGTTCTGTTTAATCAAGAGTGAAGAGCATTTTTCAGTTGAGAGGGAAGTCGCCATTAGTTTAAGAAAGACTTTAGTCTTTAGTTGTTAAGAAAGGCATTCAGATAGTGTTGGAAGAAGTACTCTCTGAGTCTGTGAACAGTAACTTGAAACTACCAAACAGCTGAGAAGGAATTCGCTACAGAGCCAGATTGAAATCATTTGGTGGTAGGCAAGAGAAGAAGTTTACTCTTTCACCAATCTTCTAAGGGAAAGCTCTTGCCAGGCAGTAAGCTCTTACTAGGCATGTCAATCTTTTCCTTTCTATGCTTTCTGTAATTCATGTATTCAGAAGTAAGTCTGTGTCTTGTCCTTTGGCTGAAAAGAGCTGAGACTGAAAGCTGATCAACTTAGAAATGAATATGAAAGAATTAATGTTTGTTAGCATAAGATAAATTGTGAAATAGGATGATTTTTGCATGTTCTCTTCTTTTGGTTTTTGCTTTCATTAGTGTACGGATTACACTAGGCATCGAAAAGAAAACCGCATAATTTGTATTGACTCCATATATGGAGTATATGCTTGTACATAGCTATTTATTACTAGGGGATGAATTGAGGGTATTTAATAAGTTACCGATCACAACTAGTTGAAGAATAACTTAGTCAAGTTATTAAAAGCTCCTAGGATGAGAAAGTCCCGTATAAGGGAGATAGTTGTGAGTACTTGTTAAATTGTTCTCCATTCTAGTAGTTAGTTTGTTGTAGGAAGTCTAGGGTACGAACTACCCCGATAGACCAACCTACGCGTAGTGTAAGAAAGCCTTAATGCAAATCGGCCCTGAGTAGTGCATATGATAAATGACCTTCATTCGAAGTACTGAATGATAATACTTTGGCCAAAGTAGTGAAATGTACAACATCCACTTAGGTGTGAAATAGTTGAGACTACACTGTTAGTTCATTGTGATCCCGAAGTACATACTAGTTCAAGAGATGTCGTATGCACAGGACCTAGTTATGTAGGATCACAACACTATGCTCAGTTGGTAATCGTTAAAGGATACCCTACCAGTCTCTTCTTCGAAGGGAGGGCCATCTATCTAACGATAGGTGTGCAGGGGACCGCATTATAAGTCTGTGGTTGGCGGAAAAGCGCCCGAGTGATGTTTCTCCTCCTCAGCAAGCGGCCGATGTACCAAGATTTGAAAGGACGGACTCCTGGACCTTCTTACTACTATTTGTTCTAAAGCTCATTGGAGCTATGTTAGTTAAGGTACGTATTCTTGTTTCATGTACTTGTGAAGTTATTATATTGAAATGGAATCTTTGTTGTATATTAATATGGCAACTTGTTCATGTTTTGTCAATAAAGAAAAAGAAAAATTCTATTGCAATGACATGATTAACACGTTTACATACTTGTAGGATGTAAATTATGAAAATTTTAATTTTACCGAAGGGTCGGGTTATTTCACCTTCTGGGTTTTTTGAGACCTTCGCGGTGGTGTAACATGCAAAGTGAAATAACGACTTTCAGAGTTTAGCTTTCAGAGGCTATTTTTAGGGTTTGCATGTCAAGATTTTCTTTGCATGTCTGCATATTCCTTGTGGGTTTTTCGAGGGCTTCGCGATGATATGACATGCAAAGCAAGATAATCACTCCTTCAGCAACTTGCTATTTTTAGCAGATACATTCTGGCGGCTGCCTCCCAGCACTTCAGAATCACGAACTAATCGCAATGCAACAGAAACGAGAACAAACGGAGATCATTTGATATGCATGCAAGTCCAATTAGGGTTTCCAGCTTCGGGACCTAAAAAGAGGGGTAAAAGGTCAAAATTTTCGAAAACCGGTGTATACCACCGCGATCAGCACCTTTCAAGCTATCTGTTGGTAAAATTTGAGGGCAAACAGAGCACTTACTATATATAGTAAGTCATTTCAGAAACATGCTAAAAATAGCAAGTCAGCAGCAAGCGCCGATGTCAGCAGGCAGGTCACGTGGTGAGGAGCACATCATTCGAATTTCAAGTCAAACGGAGTTGTGGAGGTATCAGAAACGAGCAGTTACTATAAATAGCAAACTACCTTCAAAAATGGGCTATTTTTAGCAGGTCAGCTCAGGATGGCAGTGTGAACAGGTTGATGGAGTCATGAAGGGCCAATGTTCAAAATTTCAAATCATTCCGAGCTTCCGAGATATGAAAATCAAGAGACTTACTATAAATAGCAGGGCATAGAGAAGCTAACAAAAGTCAAGGAAGGATGAAGAAGTATAAAAAAATTTCCAAGTTTAAGTTTCATCCACCTCCACATGTGAAATGCGCCTTCTTCAAAGTCAAGGTGTTAGAAAATTTTAAGAAAAGGTATTCATCCTCCAGCACATGCTAAATGTGCCCACCCTCAAGGAGAAAGTTTTAAAAAAATTCTAAGGCATGGACAATTATCCACCTCCATACCTCATATGCGCCCACCTCAAGGTAATGAGATGCCAAAATATTCTAAGTCAAAGTTCATCCTCCTGCCTGTGTGATATGCGCCCTCAAGGGATGAAGAAGTGTGAAAGAATTTTCTAAGTAAAAAAAGTTTATCCTCCTGCCACTATCAAATGCGCCCACTTCAAGCTAGTTGTTAAAAATTTCTCTAAGGCAAAAACTTCATCCTTCACCCTATGTCAAATGCGCCCATACTAAGAAGCTTGGAAGAAAAATTCAAAGAGTCAACAAGTTCATCCTCCAGCACATGCTAAATGCGCCCACCCTCAAGGAGAAAGTTTAAAAAAAATTCTAAGGCATGGACAATTATCCACCTCCATACCTCATGTGCGCCCAAGTTAGGGAGGAATTGCTAAAATATTCTAAGTAAGAATTTCATCCTTCTACACATCAAAAATGCGCCCATCTTGAAGTTGTTAGAGGAAAGGTGCTAAGACGTGGAAATAAGATACCTTCCTCAAGGTGTTAAATGCGCCCTAGGTGCATAAGGAGGTGGTTAAAAAATTGCTTAGGCATTGAAGACAAGGTGGTGGAAATTTGAATGGAAATATGCTAGGTGTTGGGTTTTAAAAAGAATATATCCCTCATGAAGTGTAAAATGCGCCCAAGGCAATGGAGAAAATTATCCAAGTGATTTGAAATAAGATTTCCTCACCACGGTCAGAATGATTTGAAGATGAATAAAAAAAATTCTAAGGCAAAAAATTCAAAATGCTAAGTGAGTAAAAAAATTTCTAAGGCACAAAGAATTTCTTCCTTAGGATAATCACGCCTGGGCTTGGAAGTGTGAAATTTTTCAGAAGCATGAATGAAGCTGCCAGTGGAAAAGTCAGTGAGTGCCTGCTTCGCAAGGTGGATAAAATATTTTCAAGTCAGAGCAACAAGAAATACTCACAGATGTGAAGAACAGGAATAAATTTGTTTTTCCAAGGTTCAAAATTCAAAAATTAAATGAACCCGTTCGTTGTATACCCATGAATTTGACAAATTCTGAAGAAAATTTTCTTCTGGGTATTGAAGATCTCCGATGAGAAGTTGATTTTAAAGTCGTCCACAGTTCGTCGAGGCCTTCAGGATGGAGATTTTTGATGGGCACAGGATTGATGAGTTTTCCTAAGGGAAATTTTAAAATTTTCTAAGGCAAAGTGAAGAAAATGTGTTTTCAAGGTAAAATCCTCCAGACGATGAATTTGAAAGGAACTGCCTAGGTGAATTTGCTCAAATTCTTCGTGAAGATAATCTTCCTGAGCTGGAGATGAATGAAATCAAAATTGTCAACGCTTCAGCTGGTGGAATAAATTTCTTGAAGAAGATGCAGTTGAAGTTAACACCTTCAAAAGATGATCTTAAAGTACATCTCTTAATACGCCCTTGAGGAGGTTGAAATTTGGCTAAGGCATGAAGAATTTGAACGCGAAGTTGGCTAGTGAAGACGATGAACCCTTGGAGATCAAAATGTGAAAATCTAGGTAAGTAAGTTGAGTTTATATTATGAAGTGTTCTAATACTCTTCTCCTTGCTTGTTTTGCAGGAGGAACGTCGAGACCAAGCGGTGATGACTTAAAGTGATGAAGAAAGTAATCCAAGATGACATTTCAACCTCGAAGGAAGAGAAGTTGCAAAAAATGGCTAAGCGTTGAGACTTAGTAACAATGAAGAAATGTTTTCAAAACTCAAGATGGAGAAAAGAATGGAAGCTCGAGCAAAGTTGAAGACCAGTGTGAACGCGTTTCAAAGCTGGAATCTTCTAGAAGGATGATGGACATTAATGGCTCATTTATTACCCCACTCCTCTTTGTGGCGGTTCTTAGGGTGAATCTTGTTTAGGGCTGAGGTGGCATGATCTGGGCCATCCAGTCGATTGTAATCTAAGCCGTCCGTTGGACTTGGCCATCTATAAAAGGGGGAGTCCCCCTCATTTGTAATCTCATTAGAGTTAGAATAGCAGAGAAGGAATAGAGAGAAATCGATAGAATAGAATAGTTTGATAGTATAGTTTAGATTGAAAAGGAAGGAAAGTCTTCCCTTTGAATACTTTGTAAGAAGTTGTCGTGAATGCTTTCATAATAAAAGAATTTTTCATTGATGGTGATTTCTTCTTTGTTATGAGTAGTTGTCGAGGCTTCTTCATCCTTCCAATTCACGTAGCATCTTGAAGTAGCTTTAAGTAGAGTAGATTTCATTTCATGCAAGTACTTAGTAATTGTGGAATGTGGTGCTCAATTTGAACAAGACTTCGCTTGTCCATACCACTAGTGGCTCGCTAACGGTGGGTTCGCCTTGCGTGGTCAACTGGATTATTTTTCAAACTTAACTTCGATCGTGATTCACGTGTTTGTATGCATCGTCTTGATGGTACTTGCATGTTGAGTTATAGTCTAAACATCTTTCGCTATTCCTATGAAGATTGCACCGGTTCTGTGGAGGTTGTCCGAAGCGAGGCAAAGCAAAGCTTGGTTGAAGTCTGTGAGAATTGATCGCCATATCCCACACCTTTGAGTAGATCAGAACCTTCTTAGGCCCTACACCCATTTAAATTCAGTTCATTTCTGGTTAGTATTAGGAAACTTGTGCTTACCCGCCAAATCATTTGAACCACGTGAAACCCATAATCTGCTGTCAGCTATTGAACAATTTGTGTAAGTCCCCTCGTGATACCAGCAAAATCACAACAAACCAACTGAGGGTATTCTATTGTATTATCAGAACCTTGGAGTTGAAAGCATGAACTCACTCGCAATCTTAGCATGCTGAATACTTTGTTCAAGAGAGGATAGAGTATCCGTTGGGAAACTTTATTCTGTGTTGGTGCGGTCACGAAAATCACATCAACAGGACCAATCTGAGACTTACTTGTTGACGTGACTTTTATGACCACACCAATCAGCAGAACAAAGTGGTCCGAAGGCTACTCCATTCTCTCTTGATCAAAGTATTCCGTGTGCTAAGATTGCGAGATAGATCACACGTTCAACTCCAAGGTTCCGAAATACTTGGAACACCCTCAATTGGTTTGATGTGAATTGCTGTTTTTATGAGGGGACTTACACAATTGTTCAGGATACTTGTAGTAAACAACAGATATATGCTTTGAAGAGGATTTTCGTGCGAATGATTTAGCCTTGACGTGCGATTTTTCCTAAAACTAACCAAAAGTGTACGGAATTAAAATGGGTGCAAAGTTTAGAAGATCTAAATTCTAACCTAAATGCAAGGGGTGTTAAGCTTAATTTCAATGAACTTCAACCAAACGTTGTCTAGCCTCCTGTTGGACAGCTTCGACAAGGTTAGTGCAATCTTCAAAGGAGAAAAAGGATGTTCAAATCACGATTCAACGATGCATAGCTACACATGAATCTTGACCGAAGTTAAGTATAAGATTTTTCAGTTGACCACATAGGACAAGCTTACCATCAGTAAGATTGTTAGTGGTATGGACTAAAGGAGCTCACTTACGTCAAACATAAACACCCATAACTAACTATTTGCATGAAAATTAAGTCCTACTTGAATTCGAAGGAAGAAGAAACCTCACAAACCACTCACAACAAAAGTTGAGTTCACCATCAATGAAATGCTTTTATTATGATTAGCCTTCGTGAAAATTTCTTACAAAAATTCTCAAAGGGAGAATTCCCCTTCTCCTTGAAACAATGCAATGAAAACTATTCTTACTCTCAAAAATCTCTAACTTGATCTGATATCCAACTGACTAACAAGCTAACTAACTAACTAGTGTACAAATGAGGGGACTCCCCTTTATATAGCTGGCCAATCCAATGGATGGTCCAGATCAAAGTACAATGAACGGCTCAGATCGAGCCACAAAACCCTAGATAAGATTTTCCCTAAAAACCGCCAGAAGGTGGAGGAGTGGCATCATTAATGAGTACAAAAATAGAAGATTCCTCCTTGACCACTATGGGCAATTAATGCCCACTATCCCTCCAAAAGATTCTCATCCAAGATTCTGTTTCCATTGTCCTTCTCTCTGACCGTGTAAGCTATGAACCGGGCCAACACTTCGTCAACTTCCTCCTCTGAAATTGCTGGAGTAAGATTGAGCTGATACTCCAGAATAGCTACCATTTGCTCATGCCGATCACATGACTTCCTCCAGCTCTCAATTGACTCCTGCGTGCTCTGAATGATGGCTGAGAACGTGGAAATGTTCTCGAAGTCAAGCTGAGAAAATCTCCACATCTCGGAGAAGAAAGGCTGCAATCTGGCCTTTAAACCATCTATCTCTACCTCCTCCGGAGTCAACCTCTTGGCAAATAATGCATCCAACGTGTTGAAGATGCTCTCCTGAATATTCTTCATTGCCCTCCGTATCTTTGAAGACTCTGCTGCTGCCATGTTGAAGAAGCCTTTGTCTATGAATGCAGCTGAATGCCACCCAAGAAAATCGTATCTGTCCCCAGCCTGGATCACCCCTTCATCGACCAAAGTCTGCGTGGGTATGTGCATCAAAGCAGCGAGGCGAGGGATAGTCTTGTCTTGGAATATGTGAGTGTCACCCCAAGCCTGCTCAACGTTCTCCAGGCGCGAGAGGATACCTGAAGCATTCTGAAAAGAGGAGACGAGGTCAGCTATGAATTTCTCTGCCTCAGCACGAACACCGCCTATCCATTTGTCTCCTTCCTGAATAGCCCTCTTCATTTCCTCAAGTCCACCAATTGACTCTCGTGGCAGCTCAGGTGGAACTTCCACTGCTAGTCTCTCTTGAGCACAAGGATGCGATAGATGCTGCACATACCTGACCAACGCCCTATGCTCTTTCTTCAATCTTTTATACTTTTCCTCCTTTCGTACCATCCTATCCTTTAGGGCCTGGAAAGAGTTTTCTGCTTCCTCAACAACTTGAGTCCCAGAAGGACGTCCTAACTCAATGGTGGTGACAGTGTAGTTTTTCGGCATTACATCACCCAAGTCACAGTCCTCCCTCGGAACAGCTACATGAAAAGTGCGTGAACCACCCTCCTTAGTTTCCATCCGGGAATACTTTCTGGCTCTCTTCCTCTTGGGCGACTTACTTGTTCTATTCAGAAGTTCTTCCATTTCCACTGCTAGGTCAGCGTCGTCCTCTTGATCTCTCCGTATTGCACGTGGGAGCCAATCACGCTGAGCATCATAAACAATGAGGGTTTGCTCTTCAATTGCCTCCACTTCACGAACTCCCTCCTCAGCGACATTTGGCTGAGGCTCATCCGTCTCCATACGCTGACTGTCCTCCCCATGAGCTCTATCCTCAGGTTCTATAATATCTTCCTCTTCGAAAGCCGCCCCAAGTGCACGATCAAAGCGGATATCTGTTTCTGTTTCCTCTCCTTCATCTGGCTGATCAATGCCCTCGGGAGCATTGGCGCTCTGACTGTCCACTTCTGTCGGCAATGGTTGGTTGACCTCTCCAACCTCTGGCTCCTCATTCGCTCTACTTCTCTGATTCGCAAACATTGAGACCCCGTGTATGCTGGAGGACTGAGCCAACAACTGAGTGGGTGACGTCTCCTCTGATCTCTCGGGTTCAGGCTGAGTTGGCTCTTCCTGCCGCTACGGCTCTGAAGCTTGGGTGATTTGCTTCCTCTTCTTTGCTGACACCGGTGGCCTCCGATTGCCCATAAGATTGTACGAGAGAGCGATAGATCTTCTTTTCAATCTGTGGACATGTCCGTCCACCCAACTCCTCGTAAAGGTCATGACAGGCATAGACAAGGTGTCTAAGTCTGCAATTTCCGGCTCGGCCCAATCCGGAGGTGGAATTGGCGTATTCTTTATTGTCTCATAATCTGGGTGCGTGAGTCTAGCATCTTCTTCAACTTGATCCGGCACTGGGACCACCTCGCATTCTCTGATCAGCTTTAGGGGCAATCTGGAGAATGTTCTTCTCCTAATCTCGCCTTCATCTTGCGCATTTGCCCAAAAGTCTTCCAAGTGGGTCCTGTGCCTGTACTCTTCACCCTGTACAGTGCCAATCTTTCCTCGAGGATCAAAATCCTGCCGGCTGGTATGGAGCGTAAGCTGATAGAATTGCAGTTCCTCTTCCGCCTCCTTAGCTGCTTGCAACGAAGGGCACTCCTCAAGTGAATTTCCCAAGACGAGAGGAAAGAGAAAACCTCCTTTCTTCTTCCTTCTTATAATCTTGTCATAGGCCACAAGTTGCCTAGACACTTCAAGCATGATCATCCTGTCGGTAGGGTACCTCGGCAGTCGGTAGGCGTACGAATGGTGACCCGGCAGCCTCAGATATGTGAACTTGGGGAATTGGATAAACCAAAACCCATACTCCTCGATGAATTCTTGTGCCTCCTGGGATATCCTCTGCTGCAATCTCTCCTGAAGTGACCTTGTGATGTACATGGTGAAGGCATCATTCACCCTCTTGAAGTGAGGAGTATTCGTGAGATGCAACTGCCTACAAGATTCATGAATCTTGAACTGGTTGAAGCCACACCCAATTGGTTCCTGATACGCCAACCCCTTGTACTTCGTCATCCGTGCCAACATGTAGATAACATACAGCTCATATAAAACGTCCTTGTTCTCCTCAGATTTTTGAACTGCTCGTCGATGTTATCACTTATCATCTAAGCCCAATTCACTTCCACCTTTCCTTCGAGCACCACGCTGATATAGAAAAACATCCATGGCTCGAACACATACGCCTGTGGGCTGCCGTTGACCCGACTGAGCATCATGATAATGTCGCAATATTCTTGATTTAGCTCTTCAGAGATGATCTGCTTTGGCAGCTTCGCGCCAGGCGGCTTTGGCTTCCTCATCGAAGTGGTATTGATTCTCCTCACACACTTATCGAAAGATGTGGCATACATCTTGTCAGCTTTCTCCTTTGATTTATATAACATCTTATCTATGGCTAGGATCCCGAAAGCTTCACCAATTGCATCCGGTGTAAAATTCGCCAATATCTTGCCTTCTGGAGAAATAATCGTCCGCTGGTCCGAGTCGTAATGATTTGCACATTCCATGATGAGCTTTGGACATCGGACTGCTGGCGGGAAACCAGCTGCAGCATACAACCCACTTGTCACCATGCTATGTGAGGTAGCCGTCGGAGGATTGCCACCTTGTCCATATATCCTCCTTCTAAAAGTCTTGAGATTGAAGGATCCGAGATTGGTGTCCGTCAAGTTTCCAAGCTTCGAGACGAACTTCGACTCAGGGATAAAAGACTTCTTCAAGCTTTTGATGATCGCCTGTCTGGAAGCATTTTCTTTGCCAGCCTCAGTATTTCCAGCCTTAGCTCCAGCCTTGCTTGTTCCGGCAACGTCAGCTCTTCGACCCTCAGCCATCTGCAAAACGAAAAAGCAACATTACAATTCAAACTTTTAAAATAAAGATTTTGCGAGATGGCTGGCAAATGGAGTTGGCTGCAAAAAATTAATTTAAATCAATAGCTTCAGCAGTATAACTCTAACTTCAAACCTCAAGAGATTTAAACTTCGAAAATTAAAACTCTGAACTTCGACAATTTGCAGCCACAATAATTTCAACTCTCCGGGAGAAATCAACTTCAGCAATGCCAATCTCAGAAAATACCTCAAGCTTCAGCAACTTCGAAAAAAATTTAAACTTCACCTCTTCTTAGCAACTTGGAGAAATAAATTTCTCAACTTCGGCAGCTTATACTTTAGATTTTACTTCGAGTCTCAGCAACTTCGCAACTTCAGAAATTTTTAATCTCAGCAACTTTGAGTTTCAACAACTTCTAGCAATCTCGACTTCCAGCAATCCAGAAAATCAATCTCCACCAACTCCAAGCAATTTCAACCTCAGAGAAATAAATCGACTTCTTCAGCAACTCTCAACTTTCAGCTTTCAAAGAAATAAATCAGCCTCACAACGAAAACCTTCAGCTCTTCAGCATAAATCTCAACTACGAATCTTGTGAAATGAAAATGAAAATCTCCAAAGTTTTATAACTGAAAGCTGGTGCTTATTTTAGCAAATGCCATTAATTCTCTTCATCATGACTTAGACATTTTCTAAATTTAAAAGAGAATATTCCAATCGTCTTATAGTCGTCATAGCAATTTGCTATTCCGGGAGATTCTTTCCTCATTTTAAATTTAAAATTTCCCTCCCGACTGCCAGTTACCTTCAGCTAACTGAAGTAATTTCGAGAAACTTTTAAAAAAAATCATCACTGGCAATTTAAAATGGCATATATAAAATTTAAAATTTAATTTAAATGCCATTTAATTTTATCTGAGAAATTTTATTTATTTATTTCATTGTCAGCATTTAAAACGGCTAGGCGAAGTTATTTTCCATCCGTAATAATTCCGAAATGAATTCCCCGTGATTAAAGTCGTCCGAATTTTAAAACTTCATGGGTCCAAATTAAAGGGGAACTTTTAATTTAACTTTGGAAAATAATTAAATTAAATTTTAATTAATTTCTCTGACTTAGACGAATTTCACTTTATTTGCCTAGAGAAATTTTATCACTTCCAACGCCTTTTAATTTTCATCTTCAATCTTGCTTTAGGAAAAATTTAAACGCCTTCGAATTTTATAAAAATCCTCATTTGATTTTCCGCATATCAATTCTCAACATTTAATATCCACTGGTCACCCATTAATATTTGCCTTAGGAAAATTTAAATTCTCCCCTTTCAAGCTCAAGGCGCATTTGTCAAGGTGAACTTTCAATTTGCTACGCCTAGAAAGTTAATTCATACTTTCACAAGCTTAGGCGCAAATAAAATGCGTTGCTCTCACTTAAATGCCTTAGTCAATTATTAAATCACCTTTTCACATGTTTTCTTCTTCTTCCCCAAGCGCAAATGATAGGTTGATCTTCAGTATTTGGGCGCATTTGAGACCCTTTACTTTTAATTCTCCACACCTTAGAAGATTTCTCTAGTTGAGATTATTATGAGGGGCGCATTTGGAGGTGGAACTTTCAATTTGAAGTGGGGCGCAAATAGCATGTTAAGCTTTTAGTTTCAACATTTAATATTTCTTCTAACCTCTTCTCCCCTCCAGGCGCAAATGACCACTTGAGGTTCCACTTTTGAACACTTGATAAGATTTTGTTCTTAAAGCTCTTAGGCGCAAATCCAAGGTCATGCTTCCAATCTGCGCACTTAGAAACTTTTAAGAGTCTCATTCTCCAAGTTAAAAGGGGGGCGCAAATGGTAGGTTGAGCTTTTAATTCGTGTGCCTTAGTCAATCTGAAGTCTTGAACCCCAAGGGCGCAAATCACATGTTGAGCTTCAAATTTTGTCAACTCTAATCTCAAGGGCGCACCTCAACCTTTGCCTTAGTCAAATTTACTAACCCACCTTCATGGCTTTGGGCGCAAATCCACCCCTGGACTTCAAATTCTTGCCACTTAGAAAATTTCTTTCCTTCAAGCTCAAGGGCGCAAATGGCATG
Organism: Sequoia sempervirens; assembly: GCA_007258455.2. Taxonomy (NCBI): domain Eukaryota; kingdom Viridiplantae; phylum Streptophyta; class Pinopsida; order Cupressales; family Cupressaceae; genus Sequoia; species Sequoia sempervirens. The sequence continues at coordinate 213,785,892 of VDFB02000007.1, read as the reverse complement.
GGGAGCTTTGAATTTTATGACTTAGAAAATTTTTAAACTCCATCTTTCCTTTTGAAGGCGCATTTCATAGGGGCTCCTTTTTATATCCACGCCTAACACTTTTCTTGCCCTGGGCGCATATAAGAGGGTGGTCTCTCACTTTTGAATACTTAGGAAAATTTCACTTCAAGTCACTAGGCGCATGTGGAGTTGATGCTCTTGGGCGCAAATGCAAGGGGGAGCTTTCAATTTTGACACTTAGAAAATTCCTTGCACAACCACCTTGTGATGGGCGCAAATAACACATAGAGCTTTCAATTTATTTGCCTTAGTCAAATTTTCACCTGTCTTCAGCCTCTTAAAGCAAGTTTTAGTGCCGGACTTGAAAAATTATCAAACTTGATGTGTTTCGTGCCCTTTGCCAAATTTAGGGTGGTTTTCTCCTGCTAACCCTAATTTTCCCTGACTTTCTATTTTTAGAAAGTTCCTCAAATTTCGTGCTTTGAATTGACCTTTGACTCCAGAAAGCTTGATTTTGCTTTGTTTCGAACCCCGAGACGTGATTGTGCCGCTGATGCCTGATATTTGCCTATACCTGCTATTTTTAGCAACTGCTCAGAAAGTCTTCAAATTTCACGTGTTGAATGCCAGAAATGTGGTGATCGCGGCTGGATGTCGCATCTGCCTGACTTTCGTGTTTCGCCCTTGAATTTAGGAAACCCTAATTCCTCCATTTTTGCCTACTAAAAATAGCAAGTGTTTGATTCTCCATTCTCTGCAACTCCGTTTGTCTTGAAATTCGCGCCAAGGGGTCCTCATCGCATGTTTGACCCGTTCATACTGAGACTTCATGATGACCTGCTATTCCTGGCATGCTTTGAAGTGGCTTACTATTTATAGCAGCTTCTTGATTCTGAGACTTCCTTAGCTTCGTTCGAGTTGAAATTTGAATGCTGTGATCCTCGTTGGTAAACTTGCCTGTCCGCACTAGCGCCCGAAGTCGACTTTCTATTTATAGCCCGTGTCGGGAACGCCTTACTAAAAATAGTAAGTGCTCCGATTGTCTTCAACTTTGGCCAGCAAACTCCTCAGAAGATGCTGACTATGGTGGGATACTTCAATTTTGGAAATTTCGATGTTTGACACCTCACCTCGAGACCTGAAGCCCGAAACCCTAATTCGTCTCGCATGTACCTCAAACGAGCTCAATTCAATTCCATTTCAGTTGTATGTTATCGTGTTCGCAATTCTGAAGTGTTGGGCAGCTGCCAGAGCGGTACCTGCTACAAAATAGAAAGTGGCTGAAAAGGTGACCGATTGATTGCTGGATGATTTTGCATGTCACACTGCTCGGGAGATCTTGAAAAACCCAGAAAAACCCAGAAAAATCATCAACATGCAAGCAATGGCTAAAAATAGCAAGTTCCTAAAAAGTGACCAGTTTTGTTTGCATGTTACATCGTTGCGAAGGTCTTGGAAAACCCAGAAAGAATATGCCGACATGCGCTGAGAAAATCTACGTGCAAACCCTAATATCGGCCTCCGAATGCTGAGTGCTGAAGGTCGTCGTCCTGTTTTGCATGTCACATCACTGCGAAGGTCTCGAAAAACCCACAAAGAATCTCTGGACATGCATCTGAAAACTCGATGTGCAAACCCTGAAATCGGCCTCCGAAGCCAAATTGCTAAAAATAGCAAGTTGTCCGTTTCTGCTTAAATTTTGCCAATGATGAGTTCAACGTGTTTAGAATGTAATGCAGTTGCCGGAATGTGAAAATCTTGAGATCAACCCTAAATTAACACTTACTAAAAATAGAAAATTGGCAGAATTCAGTGAAAATTCAGGGGAAGCTTGCCGGAAGGATTCTAACAGCAGTGCTGAGCTCAGAAGTTGATCGATCAACGTAGTTTGACCTCGAAGCAGTCTGAAGACGTAAAACCCTAATTCACTAGAAACACCCCAGACTTAGCCAAAATTCAAACCCAGGTCAAATGGTAAGTACACTAGACAGAAAGAAAAGATCAGACCAGAGACAGACGGACCAGAAGACCCAAACCAAAAGACCCGAATGAAGCAAAAATTAGGGGGGTCCCCATCTGCGATGGGGTGATGTGTGAAAAGGTCACAACATTACTATTTTTAGAAATTTTGCTTTTTGCTTTTTCTATTTTTAGAAATTCCTTTTTTTAGAAAGTTGACCTAGAGTTGGGTTCCACAAGTCATGGTGTCAACATTTTCATTTTCAAAATCAAAATTTTGTGCCTTCAAGAGTAAAAAGCAAGAGAAAAGAAAAAACGAGGGTTTTGTTCTAGATGATAGCAAGAAATTCATGGCATAAGCATCATCAAGTTCGCCTAGACATGGAGAATGGATGGCAAAAAGGAAGATAAAATCTGCCGTGCACATGGTCAAGCACATGAGGAAGTCCACTTGGAGGAAAGAGAAGATGGCAGAGGTCAAGCAAAGTCTGCCCAAAGGAGATGAGACTTGTCTAGCCAACCTCAAAGTCTGCCCAAGGAAAATGTCCAAGATGATGCGAAGTCCGCTTGGGAAAGAAAAACTATGTCCAACTGCTGTCAAGTCCACCCTTGGCTTGAATGATGCTTGTCCAAGGCAATGAGAAGTACGCCCTAGACAAGATGGAAAAGAAAGTGATGAAGTCCGCCCCACCTTGAAGAGAATATGGCAAGACACAAGTGAAGTCCACCCATGCTTGTCCAAGAGGAGCTAAAGTCCACCCAAGCCTAAAGAGTGGATGGCAAGACAAAGGTAAAGTCCGCCCAGCCAAGAGGAGGAAAGAAAAAACTCAAAATTTGGCTAACTGTTGATACCTTGGGGAGAAAAACTCAGAAAATTGGCTTAGTGTTGATACCTTGGAGAATAAAATTTCAAAATTCCCTAAGCAATGAGCAACTCCGCCCGACATGGCCAACCAATCATGAAGTTTGCCAAGGCTAAATTCAAGATGTCCAAGATGCAGCCAAGAAGGAAGATGTCTTGCCAAGTCCAAAGTTCGCCCAAGAATGGCCTGTTGATCATGAAGTCTGCCCAGCTAGCAAGGAAAATGGCTTGCCAATGATGAAATCCTCCTAGGTCAAAAATAACAGTGCCCAAGACACAATGAACTCCGCCATGAAATGGCAGGGAAAATTTGAAGTCCGCCATGCTATAAATTCAAAACGTCCAAACAACAATGAGCTCCACCTTGGCACTTGGGAAAATGTCCAAGAGCATTCAAAGTCCGCCCACGATAAAAGCAAATTGTCTAACTAGCAGCCAAGTCCGCCTAAGGAAGAAAAAAACAATTGGCTTGCCAATGAGGAAGTCCGCTCAAGCATAATAGAAAAATGGCATGGCATGTGCCAAAGTCCACCAAGGTTAGAAGCAAACATGGTAAAATTTGCCAAGAGGAAACAAAAAAAAATGGCTAAGTGTGGAATTTTCCTAAAACAAAAGAATCAAATTTTGACTAAGTGTTCGAAAGAAAACAGGAAGAATGAAGAGGAATAAAGAGGAAAGGTAAAGAGGAAATGAATAAAATCCTTGTCCAAGGATGGAGTCTACCCTACTTAGCACAAGTCAAATTCAGAATTGAAGCCAAATCCACAGGCAAAGTTCATTCAAGCATAGAGATGGCCAAAATCTTGGCTAAGTGTTGAACGGTCCACATGAAGGTGTTACAAAATGAAATTGAATAGCCAAAATTTGGCTAAGTATGGGAAATACTTCACAAAGAAAGTTCCAATTTCCTCCATTGTGGCGAAAGCACAAGGTAGTTCTTCTCCAAATTCAAAGCACTTGAAGGCATTTCAAAGCAATCAAGAAAGAAAAGTTTAATAACTTTAAGTCTAGACATCTGCTTCGAGGGGAGACTTCTAGACCTCAAAGATTCAAATGCAAGTGAGAAGAAGAAATCAAAATCTTGAAGGAAATTCAAGATCAAAGCTAGCAAGAAACAAGCACAAAGGACATAGTTGTCGGCAAAGAAATTTATTCTAAGGAAAGTACATGGAAAGAACAAAGCGACCAAGGAGTACATCCAACACTTGACCATACCTCTCAATCAGGGCGATGCAATAGCTCCTCCACTTTTGAACTCTTCACAAAAAGAGGCCAAGGACTTTGAAGAAGAGATGGTCACGGCTAAAGAAACTAAGGAGTGGATGGTGAGTAAGAGTGAGGAAGCGACTACATTTATGGAGAAATTGATACTGGCTTATGGGCAGACTTCCTCATTGCTTTCCAAACTTGGTGTCATGACAGAAGCTTGGGACAACCTCTAGGATGTTCAAGATAGAATCATTCCATGCCTTAGAGTGCTGAAGGGAGTTCCAAAACAGGAGTTGATTGATGGGAAAATAATTGCAGCAGGTGCTGCCTATGATTTCCACACTTGGTATTGGGCATTGACAGCACGAAGTGAGGTCTTGGAAAGAGTAAAGCCTGATGGAGTCAAAGTTGAAGAGCAGATTAAAGAGGTTCAGAGTAAGATTTTCCTCATAGCTGTGGATGTACTTGAGAAGGAGATCATCCGAGAGAATGACATGCAGCTAGAAAATCTAAAGCATAGAGCTCAAGAAACCTTCTCCATCACTGGACCAGTCCTAAAGCAGAATTTGACTAAGGTGGCGAACTTCTTGTCTATCAGAGATGCCTTCCTAAAACAGGAATTGGAATGGGAGAATACTTTTGTCGGATGTGTTGAGGAGTTGGACGGGTTGGAATTCAAAGTAAACATGCTACCACAGGTCACGATGGAAGAGGTCATCCCAATTGTGTCCAGGTTCATTGAACGCACTGCCACCCGAGAGGATAGGGATGCACTTCCTTGAAAATAGCTCTTGGCGCCACTTGTCTTTCATGCAATTGATATTGATGTTATTTTAGGAAACCCCAATTAGGGTTGATATGTCTTGATCTCGACTGTTAATTTGTTTTGATCTTGGCCGTTAATTTGTTTTGATCTTGGCCATTCATTTGCTTTCAAAAACTCTATATAAACTCTGGCTCTCTCATTATCAAAGTGTGAAGAGAGTTTATGAAATTATTGTGTATAGCTACTTTGGATAATAAAAGCTCTTATGCATGATTTGCTTTGAATCCTTTTTATTGTCAAGTGGTAGCAAGGTTACATATCTCCTTCAACAATAGATTGGAATTAGAATAGAATTTTATTTGAATGCATGTTAGATGAATGCAAGATTTGATAGTATTGATTTATGGTGAAACTTTGCTCATACTTTCTTTCAATAGATGATTTTTATTCAATGCGTAAAGTTAGCCTGAGCTTATAATTGTGGATGCTTAACTTCTATTTGGATGAGTATTGTTCGATTCAACAGTAATTGTTCATGACGTGAAAATCATAAGCACACTCCCTGAAGATTGCACCCACTTTGTGTAGTTGTCCTAGCGAGGCGAAGCAAAGCGTGGTTATTAGTTTCACCTAGTCTTTACTGTCTCTTGAATTCTTAGGAGTAGATTAGAATTTCTAAACCATTATCTCCTTTTCAGTTTGCTTGAAGTCCATGATCCAAGACCCAAACAATAGAGCTTCATTGTCTAGACCTTCATTGTGAATTGAATGAGCCTAGCGTAAGTCCCTTTGTGTATTACCAGCATATCACAACGCGCATTAAGCTTATCCACACATCAAGACCTGACAAAAGAAACCTTGGAATCGTCATATGATCTTAGCATACGTGGTGGTTTTTCAAGAGAAGATAAAGTGTCTTTGGACATTTTATTATGTGTTCGGTGAGTAACAAAACGCACACCAACAGATACCTCATGAGAAATTCTAATCATGAATTTACGAGAGCAATCTCAATTATAATCCCAATAGGTACAAATAAAGAAGATGAAGCCATAGGCCTTGTTGAAGGGATGAAAATGACTTTAACTTTGAGCTATTTTAACCATGTGATGGAAGGGTATTCACAATCTATAATGTCCCCTTCTCAAAGCTATCTTGTTCAATGACCATTAGCCTATTTTCTAAGTTCCCGTAGGCTAAGTGGCAAGGCAAGGGGACTCCAAGATTCTTGGAGAATGCAGTGGCGACAATTCATGGATTCTTGTTTTGGCATTGAGCTAAAGGGATGATACCGGTTTGAATGCCACTCTCTGTAGTATTATCAAACTATCAGGTGTTCTCCAAACTTCTTGGAGAGCATGTCCATTTTTAGAAAGTTGCCAAAATGACGTCATTCACTCATCCAATGCCTCTATATCTCATTGGTATAGTCAAAATTGGATTCTGAGTTGATTCGGAGTTTTCATCACAAGGGGTAAAATATTTTAATATTTCATTTAAGTTTTAATGTTTGAATTATTATTTTTATATAGCTTAAGTGTTATAACTTTTCTAAAGTCAAAATACCCCCAAGTTGGATGCCTAGGTTGGAAAAAGGGGGACGTTGCACATGAGAGGGTTTGTTATTATTTTAAAAAGGCATTTTCGAAAAAGGTGAATTATTTTATTATTTTGTTATTTTAAATTGTAACATCTCCCTCCAAAATGTTATAAGAGGCATGGGGTAGCTCATTTGGTCATGTTGAGATTTTGATAATGAAGTGCTGCTGGTTTGAGACTGGATTCTTCAAGACTTTGAGGATGAAAACCCTCAAGGTTCGTTCTAGTTTCAGAGTTGGAAGACACTCCCTAGCTAGACCATGTGGCTTCATTTCAGGAGTCACCATTGGACTTAATGGTGAAGCTTTCTTTCATTGCATTTCAGTATTAAGTCTTTTGAGGAGTTTTGCTTGTTAGTGTTTTCTTGGCTAATCCGTCGAGTTGCAAAGATTTTTGGAATTGCATTCTTGAAGTTCACACCTGCTGGCCATTACTGTGCAAGTACAGGCTATACCACATGATTTGCTCGTGCTGATTGAAGTATTGAGAATTTGGTTTCAGGTATTTGACCTATGCATTTTCCAAGCTGGGCAACTAGGTATGAGGTGAGAGCAGGTTGCTAGCTAGTAGCTCTGATTTTTAAGGAGAAAATCGCCCTTGCTGCAGGCCATACACTTCCCTAGGGAGGCGTGCAAGTTTGTAGAAGTGAATCACCCTCCTTTTCTTGTGGTTTGGGGGTCCCAAGGGAGCGCCTAATGTTGGTGGCTTCATTGTTATCAGTTGGATGTTGAACATCAGCAGATTGGAGCGTGTTGAAGAGCTCTTTCATGGCTGCCACGTGAATTTCTGAGTATATCAGACTTGCTGTCCTGCATATCAGACCCGATGCAATTCATTTCCAGACTGTTTCAAAAATCTGCTATTGGCTATCACATTTGGTTACACTCTTGGAATACTCTTCAAATTGAACATTCAATGATTACAAAGAGACTAAGTGTTTATTTGGATTGAAGTTGATTGTTGAAACATTGATCCCCCCCCCCTCTCAGTGTTTCCCGTACTCCAACAACAATCATAACTAATGCAATAGTAAAGGACATAATCCCTGTTGGAAGCTTAGATGAATTCTTAAAGAAGCCAAGGAATTTACTTCAATGTTCAAAATGGTTAGTTTCTAGCATTGTTGTAGGGAAGGTAATGTCCAACAAATATTTTAGCCATTGAAGGTTTGGCTCATGAGCTGAATGGCAACATTTTTCGATATCAATTCTAAGGACAAGAAGGGCTTCAAAGCTCTCCCTAGAAAAGATCACTAATGTACATACAAAATTAAGAAGTGAATCAAAAATCTCTATATAAAGTGGTAAGTGACCTAAAGATAGGGAGATCAACAACCAAATGGTCTCCCCCTTAAGGTATATTTGGAAAGGTAATTTCCTTAATGTCATCATAATTATGAATGATCTATGAAGTAATTGGATAAAGAAGTAATAGTAAATACTGATGCATGTAAATGCTAAAAGATTGTCTAAAATGAAATTATGGTTTCCTTTAGATTTATAATAATTATAATTATGGAATAATTTGATAAGGATGAGAAATGAATACAATTGTCTTTTGCTTAAAGATTGTCTTCTAAGCATTTGCGAGCTTATTGGGAGGAAGGGTGTGAGGGAAGTGGTGCCTAAAAACCCCACTTAAGGTTTCGACCCAAGACCCAAGACCCAAGGCAAGGATGGGTCATGGAAGGGTGGAAGTTTCCACTTAAGGTTCCGCCCAATCCAAAGGCATCGATGGGCCATGGAGGGGTGGTGGTCCCACTTAAGAATCCGCCAAGGCCATGGAGGGGCGGTAGGCCTAGACCACTTATCCGCTCCCCCAACTATCCCCAATAGGTTACGTGTCTTCTGAGGGGATGACGTGGGTAGAGAAAGCAAGTACAAGTGTTTCCACTAAGCACGCCACTCTGAGGGAGGAATTGTCTTGGTTTGGACGTTCATGCCGCTCGGGGCCAAGGGTTGGGTTGTCCTAATAGGATGCTTGTGCCCTTGGGCTTAGATGGATAGCTTCGGGCAGATCTACCCATGTCACTCCTCATCTGTCTTCATTATTTCTTTGTGATTATGTTTATATTTTGGATGTCTAGATATTAATGCTAACAAATATATGTGTATGTGGAAATGTTGTTAATATAGTGAATGCAAATTTCAATCCAAGATTATTGCATTAGAGAGAACATTCCTTTGGAAAGAAGAAACCCTAAACCTAATCAACAAGCGAATTCTAAGGAAAGGCCGGGTAAGGTACATTACATGGCTCTCCTGCCTTATGCAAGACAATAAAATGGATATTCAAATCTAAGGCCATTTACACCCTTGTCAAATCTAAGGCGGTTGAGCTCAATGCAGACCTTGTCTATCCAATGTACTATGATCTAACCACGAGAATGATACTTTAGAGTGGTATGAGATAAGAGCAAAGAAACTCTTTGTTGTCTAGTTAGGGGTGCCAATTCTCGATAGGTTTGGGTTTTGGGTTAGTAGGGAATGTGAGATGATCCTTTGACCAAATTGAGTTGGTTGATAATGATGGTGAATCATAGATGATAGTGTTGAATAAATTGATGGCAACAAGACAACATGAACTTTGGATGGGGAACTTAGGTAGGGAAAGATGTCAATCCTTGGGCCCCTTGGACTATGTCTTGCCATGTTCCTATCTCTTTGGACTTCTTATTTTCTTTTGCATAGTCTCATCAATGTAGTTTTTTTTGTCTTTTGTAATCTTGGTTTTTGTTTGCATGCTCTTAGAAGCATTTTTTGTATTGCGGCTCTAGTCACATGTTGAAGCTTCACATCATAGTGGGCAATAGTGTTGGACAAAGAGATGGTAGTTGGGCTTGACACAAGATTGAGATGGAAATATCCAATTAAGCAAGATTTAATCCTTGGTCCCCCTAAGTCCCTTATTGTGGTTTCTCACTCTCATGCTTCTCATGAGGTTTCTTTCTCTTCTAAAATCTTGTTTTTTAGTTGTACACTCTTAGAGGTATTTTTGTATTGTGGCTCTAGTTGTGTGTCCAAGTTTCAAGCCCATACAGACAATTTCTATCTTTTTTTGTTTTGTCTCTTGATTGTATGCTCTTTGTAGTGATGGTGTATTGTGACTCTAGGTGTGTATATAGGTTTAGTGCACATAGGGACACTTTTCTATGGACAAGGTTCCTCATAAAATCTCTCATTTGACTATTGAAAAAAAAAAGCAAAGTACACATAACACCTAACACCACCTTAGGAGAGAAAAGACTTGTCAAGTTGTGGCATTATTATGGCAGCCACTAGGACTCAAACCCTTGCCAAGCTAGCAGGCTTAAGAGCTCCATGTCCATGCTAGGCCATTGGGATCACATATTTGAACTATGTTTTTGTTGAGAATAGGCATCTCCCATTTGTGGCCCTACCAAATGGGATGGTATATGCCAAAGTTTGTTAACAAAAAAATGCCACCTTAGGAAAGAGTTAAAACTAAATCATGAGTCTAGGATGACCACCCCATCAAATCCTTAGTACATTGTATGTGATAATTTTCAAATCTCAAGGTGCAAGGTCAAAAACAAAATTAAATGGTGTGAGCAATTTTAGAAAGAACCATATAGTGGTTTTATATTTAGGAAGCAACATAGAAGATTGTTTTATAAATGGTAGGAGACAATTGAATTCATGGGCCATGTATGACCCCCTATGCATCCACATCTCCTCATAACAAGCAATGTTTATAGCGTGTTGACAATTTGTTAAAGGCCTTATTTGCACAAAGTTGGAAGTTAACATCAATTTGTTTTGTGGCTCTAAGTATGATTATCCTTGTGGGTCTAGAGCTATCAACTTGTTAGGCAGTTTGAAGAAGAGAATCATGGTTAAGAATATTGATGCATTTCCTTGTAACCACATCAAATTTCTTTAGTGTGATCCATCCAATGTTAAGGGAGTGGAGGGTTGGAAAATAATGGTGGCAAGAGGACAAAGGTGTCAATAACAAGAGAATTCTTCAAAAAAATAGCAACTTTAATCTAAAATGAGGCTGTGTAGTATTGGGTGTTAGCTCAAACTCTTCCACCAAAGAAATTTCAACCCATGCAAGACCAATGGTAGATTTCAAAGGGAAGACAAAGTTGGGAGATATGAAAGATGGGTGCTTGATGGCAAGGAGCATGAAACAATTGCACTCTCTACAAGGGTATTTCAACACTTTAAGGACCTATTATTCAAGCATTGTTAAGTTCATCATGTTTTGTGTGAGTTACTCAAATAAGGAGTTGACACTTCTCAACTTAGGGCCCCTTCTAGGTGTTCCCATCATCATCTTGTAAGATTTTAAGTCCAAGGAATAAGATAGGATGGAACATGGGGCATCCAACAAAGTTGATTGCAATTCTAGAAATGGAGCCAATGGATTTGTTAGACATTTACTACTAGACTATTCTAACCAAAGAGGAGGCGATGGATAAATACATGCTCATGTAAGAGGACCTCAATACAATCATGATGATAATTTAGGCCAAAATTAGGAAAAGTGGGAGGATGGTGAAGATGTTGGAAGAGGAGATCGGGTTATCAAATATTGCATCTGCAAAAAGGAGGTTGCTTTTAGGACCCAAATATTGTTTGGTGTATGGAGCAAAGGAGATTCCTTGAACTACAGTTAAAGCACAACCTCGTGCACTAACTTCAACAACTTCATTAGCGCACACAATAGTGTGTGATGCACACATCACAATGTATACACAATTTCACACAACACATTGTGCATAGTGCTTGCCTGCAACAACACAACACTACTTGCATACATAGTATGGCCTTGCATATGGCTGCACATGCTTGTCCTTAGCTAGACCATAGATGTGTGACACATGGGGGCACCTACACCACATGAAATGTCATCATACATGTACAACACCTAATAGACCTTGTTCCATAAGATACGACACCATATAAGTTTGGCATTTGACACCATATACACATGACCTTGGTGGCACATGTGTTATAGAAGACAACACTACATAAGTTTGACACTTGGCATCATTCCAACCACATATGCTATGCAACCATACATGTTGGAAATTTGTTTGTATCTACTTGGAGCCTAGTTGGTGGCCTAAATAAACTATTATACAAGTACCTATTGCAAGTATGCACAATTGGTTTTGTCATTGATGTCAACATGCCTATGTTGTCATTGATATCTACAGTTGAGTGAGGTGGTTGCAAGAGTGCAGTTGATGCTTTAATATGTTGCATTATGTCATCATTAGTAAAGCTACTCGTGTCAACCTCTAATGTTGCTTTGATAAGCTTCTATCTATGGTTGTGGAAGTGTTGAAGATGATGAGGATGTGTCTCTGGTGCTTGGTTTCCAAGTGCTTTTGAGAAAATTTGATAAAAAGAGGAAATAGTGTGTTGTAGTGGTATTCTGGGTAACTAAGTTGTGTTCTGGTTTTGCTCCGCGTTTCTTCTAGGTTGAAGGTCTGCCTATGCGATTCAGATATGTTGGTGAGAAGTGTACAGAGGTGTTATATTCAAGAGATGGTGTGTTGGATCGTTGTACAAAAGTTGTGTTCACCAATGTGTGACTATGCATTGCAGATGTGTCTGGGAGAAATGTTTTTGCTCCATGTTTCTTCGCAGTTGTATTTCAAGGCTTGCAATTATGAAGGTGTGTTGATGGTGGTTGTAGTTTATCTCAGTCAAGAAAATTTGAGGTTTGGTGCTTCAAAAGATAGTTTTTCAAGTAACAGTGTATGGCAAAGTTGCCTGAGTGTACTAGGTTTGTACATTCTTCAGGTGGAAGTTGTTGCAAAGGAGTTTGTGGGATTTCAAGGTGTTTGAGGAATATTCTAAATCATGTTCAAGTGTGGAGTGTGGTTCACAAATCGTCCTTGGGTTTGAGGAAGCATGTACTTCAAAGTTTAATGGTGTTTGCACGGGTAACAACCAACCTAGTGTTTACACTACATGTAAAGGATAAATATTGTTTGTGGTAGTTGTGGTTGAGTGGTGTTGATTTGAGTCCCAATTAAGTTTTTGATGTGGTCCGCATTCACTTCTATCCGCCACGAAGGTGTTTCTAAGGCCGACCTAATTTGAATTTGCACGTTTGAGGTGCATAGTTGACCTTGGAGAGGGTTTCAAGGTTAAGGACGATATAAGTATACGTTGAGTTGTTGAAAGATGTGAAGATAGATGAAAGATAGTTGTGTGAGATGCAAAATGATGTGAAGTGCAGAGTTGTAGAGTGTGAACTTTCAAGTGTTAGTTTAATGGATGTAGTGAGTAGGTGGTGGCTACAATTCTTCAATCAAACTACAAAGGTGTAGAAGTCATTGTGGTAGATTCCTTGTTGATTGAAATGCTTTTCTCTATATAACATTCCTTCTCTATCTTCTTTTCTATTCTGGTAGTGAGTCTTTCTTCTTTGGGCAGTGAGCCCTATTGTGAGTTAATCCTCACCTTGGCTTTTCCCTTCTTGGGTTTTCCACGAAAATCCAGTATTCTCTTTTGTTTGGTGTTGAGTTGTTTAAGTTTTTGTTATTTGCTTTTCATGCTAATTCACCATAACAGATTTAAGGGTTCAATGAATGAATGGGGATCTGAATGTTAATGAGGGTTTTGAAGTTTTAAGTTACAAATGACTCACCGCACCCCGCCACCCCCCCTCTTAGTTGTCTTGTGCATTTCAACAATACCTACATTCAACATGTATAATTAGAGAGCAATCTATATATTCACATCTTAACCATTTGTAAATATCTTACCTATTGTTTCTAATGCCAAATCTACCTTAAGCCCTATGCACATCAAATGTGTATTTGGGTTTTCTTCTTGTTGTCCACCTATAAACACTATGATCCTATCCATTACTCTAATACACAAGATCATACCCCAAACCACCTAGGATTTGGTTCAAACTACGTTGGAGACTTTGACCATACCTAGAGGTAATCTATAAACATATTTAGACTATTAGCAATTATAATAGCATCCTTGTGTTGATAAAGAAGCTTAGAACAATATTATTATGGTTATTGCAAGGCAGTTAAATCCGTTAGATGTTTATTTCTTGTATAAGTTTTGTAGTAGATGCATTTTATGGTCATTGTTCTAGTATAAGTGTAATGTTTCCTTTTAGTAAATTTCTGGTTTTAGGTCTGTAAAACCATAATAATCACTAAAAATTGATATTAGTAATAACAAGTATCAACCTTACACTAATATTCAAATTAATACATAAAATATTATAATATTGAGAGCAATACTTCATAGCTCAAACATCATAATAGTTAGACCTATAGTTCATAGCATCATTAACATTTGAATTCAAAATATCTTAACATCATTAATGATTATTCCAAGGCATATTCCTATAGCCAATCATATTAGGAATTCAGTTGAAATGTTTGCAAACCACAATCTCAAGGATGATTGTCCTTGTATTGTGACAGCATGGGTGGATCCTCGTCCATCCATCTTGGGGTGGCATACTTGAGAAGACCCTCAAGCCTAGGAACACACATCCACCTTTTGGCCCACGAACATGGCAAGATCTTAGGTCCACTCCGTCCCTCAATCCACCTTGGAGGCGCTCCATCCTCCTTGATAAAACCCAAGAGCACTCATTTGCCTCCCAGCCCACGAACATGGCAAGAGGTCCATTCCATCCATCTCAAGGTGGCATGCTTGATAAGATGCATGAAGACTGTGTTCCTCAACAAGCCCAGAAGCACTCATACACCTCCCGGCCCATGAGTGTTGCATCTCAAGGCGGTGTGCTTGATGAAGAAAAGGTCGGTACTTCACCTCTCGTGAACTCAAAAGGTTGATCGGCCTCCCTATTTGCAAAACACTTCTATAAATTCAAAATAGATTGTTAAAAGAATCTACTATATTAATTGGTAATAAAATATCATTATGCAATTATGATATTTATATATATATAGCTATTCCTAATTTATATTCTCAAGCTTACTTCCCAATAATATTCTTGTTGGAAACAATATTTATTTCCAACATATATCTTATGTTTCAATTTCTTATGTTTCCTTTTTCCAATCTCCTTCACTTGGTGCCCCTCCCCAATCTTTTGTTCTCCCTTTTATATCTTCATGGTGGGGAGAGTCACATCCTTTCATTGGTTATCCCAACAAGGGACACATCCTTTCACCCAAGCGCTGCCCTTAAATCTCTCTTAATCATTAATTATATGTCTCTTTATGGAATCGTTGCATTGACATCTCCCTTAATTAATTCTCATAGAACCTTTTGAAGAGTCTCCTTGGTCATTGCTTCTATATCAACAATTATCATTAATTTTTTAATAGGTTGCAATCGGGGGGATTTGTGATAGATGGTAGGGGGCATGACAAACCGCCCTTCCCAATATTGCTTGTACACAAGCAATTTCAGATTGGGATGATCAAAAATTTATGCTCCTTCCTAGGTGACATCTTCCATAGGCAAATTTTTCCATTTAAACGAATATTATAGAATAACTTTGTTCTTTAGCTTCTTCTCTCGAATATCAAGGATAGCCTCGGGTTCCAAAATTAATTTTACTTTGTCATCAAGAGGGGGTTAACTCTAGACATGGTATAACATGTTTCCCTAACACCTTTTTGAGGCGAGATACATGGAAGACATTATGAATTCAACTATTTGTTGGTAATTCCAATTCATAAGCAACTTTGCCAATCCTTCGTACAATTTTATACGGGCTATTGTAATGAGCCAACCAAATTTTTTTTCAATTTTTTTTCCATGAACAATCCACTACAATAAGCACCTGATAAGGTTAGCTCAATCCAAAACCAACTGCTGGGAAGTAACTCTACGCCAAGAATGCACACTCAATCCCAAGATGAGAATGGTCTTGTCATATGGCGTCGAGGATTATTAGTACTCGAAATGAAAGAACAATGCTAAAAGTAACCCAACCCAAGAATGTGCACCAAGACCCGATGTGGGTGAGGTGCTAGCATATAGTGCTGGGGGTCTTATGAATTTGGTGACGGCCCAGCCGATCAACAATATGATGATTACAATGCAAGTACAACAAGTAAATGGGCGGCTTGCCGACCCCTTCCACTTTTCAGCGGGCAATACAGTAAGAAATAGTAAAGAAAGACTAAACAAGGCCAATCTCTTCCACAAATGTGGGAATTACATTAGACTAAGCTAAGACTAGTCTCTTCCACAAACATGGGAAATAGGAAATTGCAAGAAATAAGATGGTTGAACAGTACTACTGTAACAGCCTTACAATGAGATATTTTTCCTGCAAATAACACTATATTAGAGAAGTCTCAATGCTGCAAATATGAAGTATGTCTCTCCAAACACCAAAATGACCATCTCTCAACGATAACCAACTCAAATGACAACTTCTACAATCTGATATGACAGACCAGCAACTATAAAATGCAGACCAGCAAACTATACCAACTATAGAAATACTCATAAATCACTCTAGACTTCACCAAATGATCTAAAAACTAAAGCTAATGAACACAAGGAAGATGGCGCCCAATCCCAAGACACAAAATAGCATTAAACTCATGAATATTTTTTTGTAGCACAACTCCCAAGGCAGCCAGAATGGCACAGCCTCACGAGGGGCGATTTTGACAAGATAAAATTCAAAACTTGAAAATAAAATCTGAAACTCACCCAAATGGATTGCCCTAGGATGAGAATGATATATGAAAACTACCCAGAACAATACAAAATTTGTCCTATGCCTTCCAAGCAAAATCGGCTTTTCAGCTATGCAAGACCAACAAATTCAAAATGCTCAAAAACTACAATAAACTCCATCACAATATGCTCAATCTGCTCTCAAAAGTCAAGAACAGCCTTAATCTTAGCTAGTTGCTATCTTTCAAGCAAGAAACTATGGCCAAGCTAGGAGGTATGCATTCTTCGAAGCAACTCACTCACCATTTCGGCAACATAACAGTATAATTTCTTCATGGATGAGAAATGAAGAACAAGTGACTCCTTTTATAGATTTGTGATGATCTTCTAGAAGCCTCTAGAAAGTGCGCCCAAATTCAAATTTCAAGTTGACTTCATTTCCCTCTTCAAATTGGCATCCCTTTCAAGGATGAAATAATTCTTTAATAAAATAATACTCTCCTCCAAAGTTGGCGTCCACTTCACAAGTTATATTTTAAACTTTTGAAGTATTAAAAAACACCTCATGAGACGTCCACCCCTTAAAATCCCCCCTTTTAAACACAACTTGAAGTTATAATGCTAGGCCAAGGGGTCAAAGTGAAAATATAACATTATTAAATTAAAATAACTTATCTCTCCAAAAATTGCACCAAAAAGCCAAAATCAACATTACCCACTGAACTACTTGAAGAGGAAAGCTTGTTGAGTTGATGCCAACTGAACCACTACAAAAAATAAAATTTACTAAAAATAGTAAATTCAGAAAGTTGTTAGGATCAAAGTGCATGCGATACCAATGCAAAGCTCTCTGAAAACCCTAAAAGAATCCGCAATCCAAAATCCAAGACTCCAAGTGTAAATCATTGAAAAATCCAGAAACAACCTCCTAGAAAATAGGAAACCCTAATTCCAACTTTCGACTAGCCTACGAGCCTTCGGGATAAGCTTACGGCCATCTGTACTGATCACTGCTGAGAAGGGGACATTACAGTCCGCCCTCCCCAAGATTGTTTACCCTCAAGCAATCACAAGTCTGGATGCTGCAAAATCTCCTCATTCTCCCAAGTTGCATCCTCTAAAGGCAAATTCTTCCACTTCACCAAGTATTCTTTGATTGTCCTTCTCCTCAAAGAACGCTCTCTAGAATTAATGATCTCCTCTGGAACCAAAACCAACTGTCCTTCTTCATCCAAAGGAAGCAAGTCTGATGAAGCAACAACGTTGTGTCCAAGTGCCTTCTTGAGGTGAGACACATGGAAGACATTGTGAACTTTGCTATTTGCTGGTAGCTCCAACTCATAAGCCATTGCTCCAACCTTTTTGATGACGCTGAATGGCCCATAGAAGCGTGGTTTGGGTTTCTCTGCTCCACTCTTCTTGAGAGTAGACTGTTTGTAGGGTTGAAGTCAAAAATAAACCATATCTCCAACCTCAAATGAACGCTCAACACGCTACTAATCAACATACATCTTCTGCTGATTTTGTGCTATCTGAAGATTGTTATTCAAGGACTTCAAAATATCTTTACTTTGCTGCAACAAATCCTTGGCTTGATGGGCTTTGCTATCACCAAACACCAAATCAGCAAAGCTAGGAGCCTCATAACCATAGAGAGCCATGAATGGAGACATCCTTATAGACATGTGGAAGGATGAATTGTAGCAATACTCTCCCAGGTGAAGCCATCTTACCCAAGCTTTTTGCTGCTCCAAAACATAGTTTCTGAGATAGCCCTCCAACCACTTGTTCACAATCTCTGTTTGTCCATCAGTTTGAAGGTGATAACTAGTGCTTGGAGTGAGCACTGTTCCACTCAACCTGAAGACTTTTTGCCAAAAGGTGCTTAGGAACTTGTTGTCCCTATCACTCACAATGTTTTTTGGCAACCCATGCAATCTAAACACCTCATGAAAAAACAAATCTGCAACTTGAGTTGCTGAAAATGAATTAGCAATGGCCAAGAAATGAGCAACCCCGTGATGAAGTCCATTGATATGCTTTCCCATTTTTTATTGGGAATAGGAAGAGGTTGCAGCAACCCAGCTGAAAGAGCATGCTCATTCTTGTTCATTTGGCAAGTGTGGCATTCCTTGATGTAGCGTTGGACCTCCTCTTTCAACCCTTTCCAAGAAAATCTTTCTCAAATCTGCCTATAGGTCTTGAAATAACCTTGATGACCAACAAGTGGGATGTCATGGAAAGTTTGCAAAATCTTCTTTTTGAGTTTAGAATCGGCCACCAAAAAGATCCTTCCTTTGTAGTGTATCAATCCATCAACCACCTTGTACCTTTCGTCGTGAAAAGTACCTTCAATGATGCTGGTTGCAAACTGATTTTTGGCATAATCAGCAAGCAACAACTCCTTCCAATCAGCAGTAAGCTCACACAATGAGCTCAAGTGAGGCCTTCTAGATAGTGCATCTGCCACAATATTGTCTTTCCCTTTGACATACTCAATGTCAAAGTCGTAAGCTTGAAGCTTACTCACCCACTTTTGTTGTCTTTCGTTCAAGTCATTCTGATGCATGAAATGCTTGAGGCTATTATGATCAGTCTTGACAACAAACTTGTTTCCCACCAAATACTGTCGAAACTTGGCCAATGTGTGCATGATTGCAAGCATTTCCTTGTCATAGATGGAGTATGACCTTTCAGCTCCTCTTAGTTTTTTGCTCTCAAACACAATTGGATGTTTATCTTGTATTAGGACAGCACCAACACCCTCTCCTAATGTATCACATTGCAGTTCGAAAGGCTTGGAAAAATCTGGTATAGCCAAGACTGGACATGTGCTCATAATCTTCTTGAATTTATCAAAGACACCTTGTGACATTTCTAACCATTTGAAAGCTCCCCTTTTAGTGAGGTCTGTGAGAGGGGCTACAGTTTGAGAGTAGCCTTTCACAAATCTTTTGTAAAAGCCACAAAGACCCAAGAACCCCTTCAAATGAGTCAAGTTTCTAGAGGTGGCCAATCTACTATGGCTTTGATCTTTTCTGGATCAACCTTCACTCCTTCAACACTGATTATGTGGCAAAGGTACAGCAACTCCGTCATTCCAAATTCACATTTGGACTCTTTGGAAAACAAGCTCTCTAATTCTAAAATGCTAAGCACTTCCTCCAAGTGCTTGAGATGTTCTTCCCACGTCTTGCTGAAAATGAGGATATCAACACAAACTTCCTCAACTGCTTTTGAAAGATTTTATTCATGCAAGACTGGAAAGTGGCAAGAGCATTAGTCAACCCAAATGGCATGACTAAAAACTCAAAATGACCATAATGGCATCGAAGTGTCGTCTTCTCAACATCTAATCCCCTCATTCGAATCTGATAGTAGCCCAATCTCAAATCAATCTTTGAAAAGAATTTGGCACCATGTAGCTCATCAATGAGCTCACCTATCCTGGGAATGGGGTATCGGTTCTTGATGGTTCTTTGATTCAAGGCACGATAATCCACACACATGCGAATGGTGCCATCCTTTTTTTCTCACAAGAACAACAACTGAAGCAAAAGGATTTTTGCTTGGACGAATGAAGCCCATCTCCAAGAGTTCTCTTATGTTCTTCTCAATCTCATTTTTCCACTTCTTTGGATATCGATACGGCATTGTGATGACTGACTTGGCCCCATTGTTGAGCTCAATGACATGCTTAGTTCCCCTGTCAGGAGACGGCCCAGGAGGTAGATCAGCAAAGACCTTACTCTTTTTGGTGAGCAAGGATTGGATATCAAGTGGGTAGTCAATCCCTTTTTGTTTCAACTGGACTAGCTGGAAGAACCATACATTCAACAGCTGTAACGCTCGAAAATCTCGCTTACCAAATATAACCCTTAATTTCCAAAATTATTTTATAGGATAAAATAATTATAAAAAGGTGCAAAAATGAGGAATAATTAAATTACTTTTATCACTTTAATCAAATGTAATAATATACAACAATGCATTAATGTAAAATATAACAAGGTCATGCCTTCATTAGATATGGCCATATAGGCTTATACCAGATTATCATATCAATAATGCATGTAAAATGTAAAGTCAATTACTGAAATGCAATTAAAGAAATAGCAAAATCATAAGTGCATCCACAAAGAAACCATAACACAAAGATTTTTCATGAGTGGAAAACCCTCGCAGGGATGAAAAACCACTCGTAAAAGTGCCTCACTGGCTTAATGAAATGCCTTACTGACAAAGCCATACTAGCTACAAATTCTCAATGGTTACAAGATGCCTCACAAGCAATGACCGTTCCTTTACACAATTTTGGATATCATATATTGCACTTAACAAAGGACATATTGAAGTTATTATACAAGCCACATAATTCTCCAAGCAACATTTTTAAGTTTCACCAATGCATCATCCTAGCATATGAGAATAAGGTAATACTAACACTATCATGAATCGCTCCCAAGTATTTGCAAAGAAGACAAGTATACTGAAAGTCATAGACCAATCCACATTCTGATTATAATTTCAAAGAGAGCTCAACAATAAGAGAATAAAAGAGTTAAGAAGGTATACGTTCTGATGTGAATAAAACTCAAAATCAACTAAGTGAGGGAGTTCCAAAGTTCTCCTTACCTACTGTTGTGACGTTTTTCACACATCGCCCCATTGCAAATGGGGACCCCCTAATTTTGGCTTTGCTTTTCGGTCGTTTTGTTGTTGTCTCTCTTTTCTACTGTCTATCTTTTCGGGATGTATCCGTCATTGAGCTTAAACGCAAAAATTTTGGCCAAGTCTGGAAATTAGGGTTTCATCTTTCCTGGTCAGTCCAAGGTCAAGCAAGGTGAATAAATTGAAAATAAAGACTAACACTATTGTCAGGGTGCTTCTAGCAGGCTTTCACTAAAATTTCATCGAATTCTGGCTACTTACTATTTTTAGTGAGTATGCAATTCAGGGCAATCCGTCAACATTTTTGAAATTCCAACAGTTACATGGCATTCAGAACATATCAAGCTACTCACATACAAAATTTGAAAACAGACAACTTACTATTTTTAGCAGTCCTGGGACAAATTTCAGGGTTCAGATGTAGAGTTTTTCTTTGCATGTTTGCATATTCCTTCTGGGTTTTTCGAGACCTTATGATACAACATGCAAAACGAGATGACAACTTTCAGAATTCAGTCTTCCGAGGCTATTTTTAGGGTTTGCATGTCAGGGTTTCTTTTGCATGTCGGAGGATTCCTGATGGGTTTTTCGAGAGCTTCGCGATGGTGTGACATGCAAATGGAGATAACCACTCAGTAAGGAACTTGCTATTTTAGCAGGCATGTCGGCAGCCGCTTTTCAGAATCACGAGCTGATCGCAGTGCCACAAAAACGAAGAGCAGAGATCATTTGATATGCATGCAGAGCGAATTAGGGTTTCCATTTTTCAAAATGTAAACCGTTCTATTTTTGGTAAAATTTCAAGTCAAGCGGAGCACTTACTATTTATAGTAAGTCAATTTGGAAACTGGCTAAAAATAGTAAATCAGGCGCATGCATCAGTGTCGACAGTAAGGTCACGTGGTGAGGAGCACCTCATTCAAATTTCAAGTCAATCCGAGTAGTGGAGCTATCAGAAACAAGAGGTTACTATTTATAGTAAATCACCACCAGAAACAGGCTAAAAATAGCAGGGTGACTAAAAGTGACAGTGTTGACAGGACCACAAGGTCATAAGGATGCAGGGTGCAAAATTTCAAGTCGTTCTGAGCTTCAGAGATGCAAAATCAGAGAACTTACTATAAATAGCAGGGCATGTAAGCTGGCGAAAAACGATAAAAAAGTTCTAAGTCTGGAACTTCATCCAGTAGGCATGGCAAAATGCGCCCAGGTGATGAAGAGGCACAAAATTTTGAGAATGAAGTTCTTATCCTTCACATACATCAAAATGCGCCCAAAAGGAGAAGAAAGTCAAAGAAAAGTCAATGAATTTTATCCTGTAGGCATGGGGAAATGCGCCAAAGGGAGCTCAGGAAGGTCGAAAAAATTTCTAAGTCTGGATATCCACCACCCCCCTCCAAATGCGCCCATCCTCCTCAGGGGGTGAAATGCGCCCAGGTTGCAAGAGGGTCAAAACAAGTCAAAGATGCTCATCCTTCTCCACACTTCAAATGCGCCCAAAGGAAAATAGGGAAATAAAAAAAAATTCTAAGTGTTGAGGATATCCTCCTCACCCATCAAAATGCGCCCATGCAAGAATGAGCTGGAAAAAGTCAAATAGTCAAAGATGTTAATCCTCCACACATGCTAAAATGCGCCCAAAAGAAGGCATATCAGGACAAAAGAGGGAAGTTGAAAGGTCACAAGGTGGCATTGGAAAAGAAGTTCGTTCTCCTCTACATAAGAAATGCGCCCAAGTTCAAAAAGGTCAAACAAGTCAACAATTTACATCCTCCTCCTAGGCTCAAATGCGCCCAAGTTGAAGTTGTAAAAGTAAGTGTAAGGTGGTGAATAAGGTAAGAGGTAAGTGAATACTCCTAAGCGTGGTCAAAGCAAGATAAATGCTAGGTGTATTTTCCTCCAAGTGCTACATGCGCCCAAGGTAGTAGGTGTTAGAAATTTTTTTTCCAAGGCGTGTGAGGTGTAGAAAACAAATGCTAGGCGTGATTTTTAATTTTCTCCAAGTGTGCTATGCGCCTAGGGTGGCAAAATGAAATATAAGATGGGGTGATGAAGATTTTTCCTAAGACATTGAAGCTTCAAGTGAAGATATTTTCCAAGTGTGAAATAAAATATGAGGTGAAACAAATTGCTAGGCGTTGGAGATTTTTTTTTTTTTAAAAAGTGTCCATGGTATAAAATGCGCCCAGGATAATGGAAGATTTTTCTAAGTGAAGTTGATAATTTTTCCTCACAGGCAAGGTGAACGAAGTTGAAGTAAGAAAATCTTCTAAGGCAAAAATAAATGCTGAGTGATATAAAATTTTCTAAGGCACAAAATGTTTTTCCTTGGGAAAAACGCCTAAGTCTGGTGATAAAATTATTCTTGAAGCACGAGCAAATTTGCCGGAGATGAAGTCAGAAAGTGCCTGCTTCGCGAGGTTGATAAAGAATTTTCAAGTCAGAGCAACAAAGTACTCACAGGGATAAAGAGCAAGAATAAATTTGCTAAAAGTTATTTTTCCAAGGTGGAAAATTCAAGAAGATTAAATGAACCCGTTCGTTGTGCACCCATGAGTTCAACGTGTTCTGATGGAAATTTTCTTCTGGGTATTGATGATTTCTATTGAGGAATGGATTTTAAGGTCTTCCATAGCTTGCCGAGGATTCTGAGGTAAAAGATTTTGATGGGCACCGGATTGATGAATTTTCCTAAGGGAAATTTGAAAATTTTCTAAGGCAAAATGAAGAAAATGTGTTTTCAAGGTGAAATTCTCCAGACGACGAATTTGAAAGGAACTGTCTAGGTGAATTCGCCCATGCTCTTCGTGAAGATAGTTTTCTTGAGCCAGAGATGAATAAAATCAAGGTTGTCAGAGCTCCAGCAGGTGAAATGAATTTCCTGAAGATGCAGTTGAAGTGGATGATACGCCCTTGAGGAAGATGGGTTGAAAATTTGGCTAAGGCCATGAAAAGTCATGAAAAGGGCAAAAGTTGGCTAATGGAGGCGATGAACACTTGGAGATCAAAACTTGAAAATCTTGGTAAGTAGGTTAAGATTATATTATGAAATGTTCTAATTCTCTTCTCCTTGCTTGTTTTGCAGGAGAAATGTTGGAGCCAGAGCACGATGAAGATGAGTTTCAATCTCGAAGGAAGAAAAAGTTGCAAGAAATTGGCTAAGTGTTAGCTCAAGTGACAAGGAAGTTGAAGAACAAAAGTCAAGAAGAAGATCAAGAACAGTGTGAACGCGTCTACAAACAGAATCTTCTAGAAGAATGATGGTGGACATTATGGCTCATTTATTACCCCACTCTCCTTTGTGGCGGTTTTTAGGGAAAATCTTGTTTAGGGCTGAGGTGGCACAATCTGGGCCATCCAGCCGATTGTAACCCTAGCCGTCTTTTGGGACTTGGCTAGCTATATAAAGGGGGAGTCCCTCTCATTTGTAACTCAGTAGACAGTAGAATTAGAGTAGAAGTCGGAGTAGAGAGACAACTAGGTGATAGCTTAGAAGTAGCTTAGTATAGATTGATAGAGTAGTTGAAGAAGAGGGAAAGTTTTCCTTTTGAAAACTTTGTAAGAAATTGTTGTGAACACTCTCTCAATAAAAGGGTTTTTCATTGATGGTGAATTTCGTCTTTGTTGTGAGTAGCTAGCAAGGTTTCTTCGTCCTTCCGATTCAAATGGTAGCATAAAATAGTTCAAAGTAGCATAATTTTCATGCAAGTAGATGTTAGCTGTGGAATGTGGTGTTTGATCTAAGCAACTTCGCTATCCATACCACTAGTGCTGATGGTGAATGCGCCTTGTGTGGTCAACTGGAAACGTTGTGGGCCTAACTTCAATCACAATTTGAATGATGGTATGCGTCGTTGTGATGGTATCTTCATGTCAAGTGGTGGTTTGAACATCTTTAGTCATCTCCCTTGAAGATTGCACCGACTTGGAAGCTGTCCGATGCGAGGCAAAGCGAAGTTTGGTTGAAGTTTGCTGAAGTTGAGCTCCATATCCCGCACTTAGAATAGATTTAGACTCTCTAAACCCTACCCCATTTCAATTCAGTACTTTCTGATTAGAATAGGAAACCCGCACTTCATAGACAAATCTTTCGAGCATTTCAATTCCTTTCTCCGCTGCCGAACAATTCCATAAGTCCCCTTGAAATACCAGCAAATCACATCGAGCCAAACTGAGCCTATTCGCATTGAAAGAACCTTGGAGTTGAACGCACGAACTTTCTTGCAATCTTAGCATGCGGAATACTTTGATCAAGAGAGAATAGGGAAGCCGTTGGCAACTTTATTCTGCGTTGGTGCGGTCACGAAAAACACATCAACACCTACTTGATAAACCATGCTGCATGAGAAGATTGCCACTACTAAACCCAATCTTTAATAAGGTAAGGTACGATTTATCATTGATTTTTCTTTAATAATAATCCCTAGTTTGATTCATCAAACCTAATATGCATAGATTAATTACACTCTAAGTCTATGTATATATATCTATATATATACACATAGATCAAGTGTCTTAAAATATTTCCAATTCTCATATCTAATTCTTTAACCTTTTTCTCCTATAATAATCTCTTACATAGGATATTTTTTCTTTAATAGAAAATATTAAATATAATTAACATTTTATTTTCCTCTTAATATACTTTCCTTAGTTTAATAACTATATATTAAATATTTATTAAATATCTACTCCTAAAATACACTTATTGTCACTAAATAATTTCCAATTAAAGACTTTATTCCCCACATATTAATTTACCTCATAAATATTCTCTCTAATTAAATAAATTAAAAACCTCATATTTTATCTTAGTCTCTTTTTCCTTATATAAACGTAAGACACTTTTCTTAATAAAGTATTAGACTCTATTCATCATATTTTATCTTTTAAGATAAAGATTCGGTAGGGAGTAATTTTATTCCCAAGTATTAGGCTTAAAAAAGGTAAACTTGGGCAAGACAGCTTAAACCATGAGTAGCTCTATTATAAGAACAATTTCTCACACCAAGATTACAAAGAAAATAAAGAGACAACCCACATGCATTCAAGCTTCCTCCATTAACATTTCAGAGTTTGGTCTTGGACAATAAGGGGGTTGGGATTGCAAATGGTAAAAATGAAGAAAATTATTATGATATTAGACAAATTAGGTGCTTACCAAGAACTACATTCCATAAGAATAAGAGCAATCAAAAAAATGAGGAAATTGCAACCAAAATCTTCACTTACACATCTTCACATTTTAATAATTTCAAGCATATCTCAAACAATCTAGATAGATATAATTAAGCAATTTCAGGCAAACTGTAAACAAAACACTTTACAATCTAAATCCTAATTTGCACACCAAATAATTTCAGCTAAAGTACAAACAAATCTAAGATGGAATTCATCAAACAATTTCAAGCAATTTGCAAACAAACCTGAGGCAGAATTAAACTTGTAATTCCCAAATAAAAAAATGAGAAACAAAACCCCAAATATATTATAATGATTGCAATTGAAATCTTAATTTGCATATCCACTCGTTTCAGTGATTTCAGGTATATTGCAAACAGCATTTCAGTAAAGTTCAAAGACTAAACAAAATGGACAGTTGAAAACATCCATTCCCAAATTGAGAATACAATGTATAAGGATAGTATTTAATTTGAAAATGATGTTGGAGATTTCAGTTAGTAATTGCATCATTTCTTCTAAGATCTACGGTGAAGAAAAATTCCCATTTGACCTTTTTTTCATATAATTGAGGCTATTGCAAGATGATCAGTCAGTTCATGTTCTAGACTTAAAATAGGTGGTTTTGCATTTCTTACGAATTTAATAAGATGCTCATCATTATCAAGATAAGTTTTCCATTCAAATTTTGGTCATTTTAATAAATCGATCATTTCAAGATAGTGTAGTTTAGTTTGTAGTCTTACAATGATAAATGGTCACTGGTTTTTCCATATATCTCCAAAACAAGTGGGTTTTTATGTCCTGTAGCTATCAACAGCAATAAAAGATGTATAAAAGATCACATATTAGAACTACAAAAACACGAATACATATATATTTACATAGATATTCGGCCTCACAAGATTTTACACATGCAGTGATTTGAAAAGAGTAAGATTCATATTGTAAATGGAGCTTGAGAGTTGCATTTAAGTCAAGAAAAGGCCACAAGACCGATGCTCCCCATTAGAGAGGTCGTTTCCTGTGGAGGGTGCTTCCTCCACAGCACAACCCTCCCAAATGGGGAGGGTGCGTCTAGAAATTTCCTAAAGATTGCCAGTTCTGAAAACAAGAAAATACTACCGCTATTCAAGAAAATTGCTTTCAATTTCAAATATTGAATAAATGTGTTATATATATTTAGAGGTATATAGATATATATGTATATCATGCTGTATAAGTATAAAATCTGTATTTATTTTGGGAAGTGGTATGCAAATGATGTTTGTATGCAAATTTAATGTATTCAAAAGACAATTACTTCAGCTGGAAACGACAGTAATAATATCAAAATTTGGCAAAATAGCAAGATTTGTTTAAAATACATAACTGCATTTCCAACCCTTTTAACCAGCATTTACAATAGCAACCATTGCGTTTCTTCATACTGCACATTTTGTCATTTACACAAACAAGAACTCTAAATGCATGTTTTCAACAGATTTCTAAACAATTGAGGTTTTAAAAGGAATTTCATCTTTTCACAAACAATTGTTTATTTACTTAGTTGAAATTGAAAACATTGAAAAAGAATTTGAAAAAAACCTAGAATTTGCTCTTAGTTGATTCCCTCTTTTAAGCTTCCCTCCCGCCCCTCCCCTCCCCTCCGCTCCCCTCCCCCCCTCTTCGTACCACCGTTCTCGACTTACTGAGCTTGTTCCCAAAACCTACTTCCTAGTGCTTATTTTCAGTTATGGTTTTTCAGAGAAAACAAGAAAGATTGTAAAAACTATTGTGTTTCCGTTATTCTCCTCCTCTTTTTAAAGACTTTTTTGTTTTCCTTTAACCTAATCTTGAAAATGGAAATTAATTTTATTTTCATGCTTAATATTTATTCACGAATAGTAATAATAGAGAAATCCTTTTTTTTTATTGTACACCAAATATTTATCCTCAAAAATAAAGAGCCTTTTGATTTTGCAATTTAAATATTTATTCTAAATTATAAAAGAGAAATATCATTGAATTGAGAATAAAATAATTATTCTAACTAACCAAGCATTTACCATTTACTTGTAAGAATAAAATCTATAATTTATTTATTTATTTATTTTTTTCTTTGTATTTTTATTTCACCATCAATTAATTTAATTAAACATTGTAAAAATATGAACAGTAAAAATAGAGGTTGTGACATCAGCCCACTCAACTTGGTCATGTCAAATCAGCCTCTCCATTCTTTTGAAAGATACAATCCGAGGACCTCCATTAGACATTCCTCTTAGCACCACCTTTTTTCCATCGGATTGAAACTTGAGCTCCATTGTTTGCAGATTTAGAGAGATGTCTCCAAGAGAACGCAGCCATTGAATTCTAAGAACAACATCCGTATCTCCAATACTTATGACATAGAAGTCATCTTTGACCTCATGGTTGCCCAATTGCAAAGACATGTTAGCAATCTTTTGATTGCAAGAGATTTGGAACCCATCTGCTACCATGACTTTAAAGCCTTCAAATTCTTCAGTTTTCAATCCTCTCTTTGCAACCACTCTCTCATCTATGAAATTATGTGTTGCTCCAGTATCTATCAAAGCAACAATTTGATGCCCTCCAATTGTTCCACGAACCTTGAAAGATTCATTCTTTTGAAAACTTGAGAGTTGGGCAATAGGGGCCCCAACTCCTTCCTCATGATCGGACTCTTCTGGAGCTTTTTCTTCTTCACTTTCTCCAAAATCAGACTGTTGCTCCGTGTAATCAGATTCTGATCCAAAATCAAAATAAGTCTGCATGTGGTTAGAAAGTCCTCTTCCATAGCATCAATGCCCTTTAGTCCATGGTTCTTTGCATGTGTAACATTTTCCCTCTTTTCTAAGCTTCTCACGAAGCTCATCATCCATCTTAGAAGGGAATTTTTTATGCTGATTTGAAGAATGTCTCTTATCCCTCTTGTGAGCAAAAGGCTTAGGCGGATATTTTGGCCTAGGGGCTAACAACACCATACTTCTAGCCTTCTTGATGGCTTCTTCAAGACTTGGTGGATCGAAAGCCTTAACCCACCCTTTCAAAGGTTCCACTAATCCTTCGGAAAACAACACTACCAATCTTCTTTCAGTGATGTTGGGCACCATCACAAAAAGCCTTTGGAAATCAGCTATGTACACGTCCAACGAGCCATGCTGCTTCAGTTGTGCAAGCTCGTAAAACTTCACTTCAGGATCCTTAGTGTCAAACCTCTCAATCAACTTGTTGGTAAACTCATCATAAGTTCGAATGAGGTTGTGGCCAAGTGTGACCAAACCATTAATGGGCAGCTCCCTCCAAATGCAAAGTTGCAAACTTGATGGCGTCTTCTTTGGGCATGGGCCTCAGTGAGAGGTAGTTGTCAAGCTTCTAAACCCACAACCTTGCTAAACATTTATCACTTCCATCGAAGTGAGCTAAAGTCACCTTCCCAAGGGCTTGTTGATAGTCAGTTCTAGGAGCCATAGGAGCTTGGTTCTCAGCTCTTCCGCCATTTCTTTTGTTCCTATGGTTTATGAATTGATCAAAGGACCATTGGTCCCTAAGATCAGGAGGTAAGGTGGCATATTCTATGTAGGCTTGTCTGGCATCATCTGCAAAAGGAATTGCAACCTCAACTTGTGGGTCTTCCCTCTTAGTGAATCTAGGGAAAAGTGGCCTAGAGGCTAATCCTCTAAAGGTGGCCTCATGCTGGCCAATAGTTCTATCTCTCCCATTGCCATTGTTTCCATTGACACCACTATTTTCTCCAGTAGCATTGTTTTGGTGTGGGGGCTGATTCTTAAGCAGCTTGCTAATCCATTCTTGCAAGCAATCATGACATTATGTCAATCATCCCATCAAACTTCTTTTCCATTCTTGCATCTCTTTCATCCATGGTCTACTTAAGACTTTCTGACATGTTCTCAACTACTTCACCAGTGTCAACAGCTTTTTTTGTCTCTCTGAAAGCCCCTGAAATTGTGTCTACCTCTAGTGTAGGTGGAAACTAAAACTGCTAATTTATGGCCTAACTTTTGGTGCAGTATCTGTACGTTGTGTCACTCATCTGTCAACTAAACACTGTTGGGCATAGGATGGCAGGATCATGGCTCTGATACCATTGTAATAAGCCAACCAAAAAAAATTTCAATTTTTTTTCCATGAACAATCCAGTACAATAAGCACCCGTTAAGGTTAGCTCAATCTAAAACCAACTGCCGGTAAGTAACTCTACGCCAAAAATGCACACTCAATCCCAAGATAAGAATGGTGTTGTCATATGGCACCGAGGATTATCAGTACTCGAAATGAAAGAACAATGCTGAAAGTAACCTAGCCCAAGAATGTGCACCAAGACCCAATGTGGGTGAGGTGCTAGCATATGGCGCTAGAGGTCTTATGAATTTGGTGACGGCTCAGCCGATCAGCAATATGATGATTACAATGCAAGTACAACAAGTAAATGGGTGGCTTGTTGACCTCATTCCACTTTTCAGCGGGTAGTACAGTAAGAAAGAGCAGTAAAGAAAGACTGAACAAGGTCAATCTCTTCCACAAACGTGGGAATTACATTAGACTGAGCTAAAACAGTATCTTCCACAAACGTGGAAATAGGAAATTGCAAGAAATAAGATGGTTGAACAGTACTATTGTAACAGCCTTACAATGAGATATTTTTCCTGCAAATAACACTATATAAGAGAAGTCTCAATGCTGCAAATATGAACTATGTCTCTCCAAACACCAAAATGACCCTCTCTCAACGAAAACCAACTCAAATGACAACTTCTACAATCTGATATGACAGACCAGCAACTATACCAACTACAGAAATGCTCATAAATCACTCTAGACTTCACCAAATGATTTGAAAACTGAAGCTACTGAACACAAGGAAGATGGCACCCAATCCCATGACACAAAATAGCATTAAACTCGTGAATATTTTTTTGTTGCACAACTCCCAAGGCAGCCAGAATGGTATGGCCTCAAGAGGGATGATTTTGACAAGATAAAATTCAAAACTTGAAAATAAAATCTGAA
This sequence comes from Sequoia sempervirens, assembly GCA_007258455.2. Lineage (NCBI taxonomy): Eukaryota > Viridiplantae > Streptophyta > Pinopsida > Cupressales > Cupressaceae > Sequoia > Sequoia sempervirens. The sequence continues at coordinate 213,754,985 of VDFB02000007.1, read as the reverse complement.
ACTCACCCAAATGGATCACCCTAGGATGAGAATGACATTTGAAAACTACACAGAACAATACAAAATTTATCCTATGACTTTCAAGCAAAATCGACTTTTCAGCTATGTAAGACAAGCAAATTCAAAATGCTCAAAAACTACAATAAACTCCATCACAATATGTTCAATCTACTCTCAAAAGTCAAGAACAGCATTAATCTTAGCTAGTTGCTATTTTTCAAGCAAGAAACTAAGCCCAAGCTAGGAGGTATGCATTTCTCGAAGCAACTCACTCACCATTTCAGTAGCATAACAGTATAATTTCTTCATGGATGAGAAATGAAGAACAAGTGACTCCTTTTATAGATTTGTGATGATCTTCTAGCAGCCTCTAGAAAGTGCACCCAAATTCAAATTTCAAGTTGACTTCATTTCCCTCTTCAAATTGGCGTCCCTTTCAAGGATGAAATAATTCTTTAATAAAATAATACTCTCCTCCAAAGTTGGCGTCCACTTCACAAGTTATATTTTCAACTTTTGAAATATTAAAAAACACCTCATGAGACATCCACCCCTTAAAATCCCCCCTTTTAAACACAACTTGAAGTTATAATGCTAGGCCAAGGGGTCAAAGTGAAAACATAATATTATTAAATTAAAATAACTTATCTCTCCAAAAATTGCACCAAAAAGCCAAAATCAACATTACCCACTGAACTACCTGAAAAGGAAAGATTGTTGAGCTGATGCCAACTGGACCACTACTAAAAATAGAATTTACTAAAAAATTCATAAAATTGCTTGGATCAAAGTGCATGTGATACCATTGCGAAGCTCTCTAAAAACCTAGAAAGAATCTGCAATCCAAAATCCAAAACTCCAAGTGCAAATCATTGAAAAATGCATAAACAACCTCCTCGAAAATAGGAAACCCTAATTCCAGCTTCCGACTAGCCTACGGGCCTCTGGGATGGGCTAACAGTCATCTGTACTAATCACTGCTGAGAAGGGGACATTACAGCTATAGAATCGGGGCGTGAGTTTCTTAGCACTACTTCCCTTAATAGAGGATTGTTTATAGGGCTGCAATCTTAGGAAGACTAAGTCTCCTACTTCAAATGTTCGTTCAGTTCTTCTTCGATCAGCATATATTTTTTGTTGATTTTGTGTGTTATGCAAGTTATTTTTGAGTGTATTTAAAATGTTGATACTTCGTTGCATCAAGTCCCTAGCTCCTGGAACTCGACTTCCGTTAAGAATTAAATCTCCAATTGATGTCGCCTCATACCCATATAATTATTTTAAAGGACTCATCCCTATTGACATGTGATGAGTGTTATTATAACAATACTACCCAAGATGTAGCCATTTGATCCATGCATTTTTTTGTCCTATGACATAGTTTCTTAAATATCCCTCAAGCCATTTATTGACAATTTCAATCTATCCATCCATTTGTGGGTGGTAACTAGTGCTTGGGGAGAGTTTAGTTCTAGTTAGCTTGAAGAGCTCTTGACAAAACAAACTAAGAAATTTATTGTTTCTATCATTGACAATGTTCTTGGGTAAACCATGTAATTCAAAAATTTCTTTAAAGAAGATATCTACTGCTTGGCGTGCTTTATATTTGGTAGATATGCTTAAAAAATGAGCATACTTAGTCGATCCACTATTACATATACACAATCTTTTCCTTGTACCATAGGGAGTCCCGTAATGAAATCCGTCAAAATACTCTCCCACTTTTTATTATGTGTAAGGGTTGAAGTAATCCAATAGGGAATGATAGTTCTACTTTGTTATTTTTACACACCATACATTCCCTAATGTGTTTCAAGATATCTCCTTTGAGACCTTTCCAAGAGAATCTCTCCCTTATTTGTTTGTAAGTTTTGTAGTATCCCTAATGACCTACTAGAGAAGTATCATGGTATACTCTCATGATCTTTCCTTCATTTTTAATCTGGAAATGATATATATTCTATCTTTATAGAGGATGAGCTACTCTACCACTTTGTACTTTTCATCTTGTAGTTTTCCCTCTAATATGTCACTTGCCTATGCATCTTTGGCATATTTTGCAAGTATTGTGTTCTTCCATTCTATGAAGATATACATCATAGAGCATGGATGGGCTCTTTGAGATAGAGCATCGGCCACAACATTATTTTTCCCCTTCATATATTCAATGAAAAAATCATAGGCTTGTAATTTGCTAACCCATTTCTGATGCCTATCATTCAAATCTTTTTGGTTCAAGAAGAACCTTAGGCTATTATGATTAGTTTTTACAACAAACCTTTCACAAACCAAGTACTACCTAAACTTGGCTAGGGCATGCATAATTGCTAACATTTCCTTATCATAAATGGAATAGTTTTTTTTGGTCTCTTTTAGTTTGTGGCTTTCAAAAGATATAGGGTGTTTGTTTTGCATCAATACTGCTCCAACACCTTCCCCAAAAGTATCAGACTCTAGTTCAAATGGTAATGAGAAGTCTAGAATGCCTAATACTGGGCAAGAGCTCATTATTTCTTTTAGTTTTTCAAAGGCTTGTTGGGCCTCTATACTCCATGAGAGAGCACCTTTTGTAGTTAGGTATGTTAGTGGGGCGGTTAGCTTTGAGAAACCTTTAACAAATCTTCTGTAATAGTTGCAAAGACCTAGAAATCCCCTTAGATGAGTTAAGGTCCTTGGTCTTGGCCAATCTCTTATATCTTTGATCTTTTCTTCATCAACACTAACTCCTTGAGCATCGATTTTGTGTCCTAGATATAAAATCTCGTCCATTCCAAATTTACACGTGAATATTTTAGCAAATAATGACTATTGTTCAAGTATTCCCAATATTTCAACAATGGATCTTAAGTGGTCTTCCCAAGTTTTGCTATAAATCAATGTCATCAAAGAATACCAAGAGGAATTTTCTTAATTGTTTGCTAAACAAGTGGTTCATGCAAGATTGAAAAGTAGCAGGGGCATTGGTTAATATGAATGGTAAGACTAGGAATTTGAAGTGCCCAAAATGACATCTAAAGGTTGTTTTGGGGACATCCTCTTTCCTCTTTCATCAATTAATTAATCTACCCTAGGGATGGGGTAGCAGTTCATAATGGTTTTCTTATTAAGGGCCCTCTAATCTATACACATCCTCATTGTACCATCTTTTATACTAATACTATGGAGGAAGCAAAGGGACTAGAACTAGGTTGAATATGCCCCATTTCCAATAATTCTTTAATGGTTTTCTTTATTTCTTCTTTACATTTTCTTGGGTGTCGATAGGGTGTGGTAATAATGGGTTTTGCCCCTTTTCAAGTTCAATGGTATGTTCAAAACCCCTTTTGGAGGAAGTTCTGGTGTAATGTTGGTGAAAACCTTCTTACGTTTGTTTAGGATAGGTTAGTTGTCAACATGTATAGTTTTGTCTCTATCGGACGACAATTTGTCAAGTATCATACATTGTGCTGCCCATTCTACTTGTTCGTGTCTAAAATCTCTCTCCATTCTTTTGGATGATACTACCCTAGGGATCCCATTAGATAAACCTTGTAAAATTACCTCTTGGTTGTTGTGTTAGAAACAAAGTTCCATCTTTTGGAAGTCTTGGTAATATCTCCCTAAAGAATGCAACCATTGGATACCCAATACCACATCGGTATCACCCATTACCACATAGAAGTCCTCCTTAATTTGATATCTTCCTAAGGTGATGCTCAATTGTTGGATCTTTTGTGTGCATGGGGTAGTGGACCCATCATCCATGACCACCTTGAATCCCTCAAAGTCTTTAGTTTCTAATTGCATTCTTGTCACTAAACCTTCGTCAATGAAATTATGGGTGGCAGCACTATCCACTAGGACAATCACTTTCTGCCCTTTTAGAACACTATGAATTCTGAAGTGGTGATATTTAGGTGCTCCTGAAATTGTGGCTAAGGCACCACTTGCAATTTCTTCATCATTTTGTTTCCTTTTCTTCTTTTGGTGTTCAAATTCATCTTCACTCATTTCTTCATCCGATATTGCTTCCAAGTGTTGTGACCTTTTTCACACATCGCCCCATTGCAAATGGGGACCCCCTATTTTTTTGCTTTGTCTTGAACTTTTGGCTTGATTTTGGTTTGTTTTTGCTGTTGTCTCTCTCTCGTTTTGTCTATCTGGGGATGTGCTCGTCTTTGAACGTAAATTGGGTTTTTGGCCAAGTCTTTAAAATTAGGGTTTTGAGTCTTTCTAGTCAATCTGAAGTTAAACAAGGTGAATATATTGAAAACAGAGACTAACATTGATGTCAGCATGCTTCCAGCAGGCTCTCAGCAAAGTTTCATCGGATTCTGGCAACTTACTATTTTTAGTAAGTGTGCAATTCAGGGCATTTTCTCGACACTTTCGGAGTTTTAATCGTCACACTGCATTCAGAACACATCAAGTTGCTCACTAGCTAAATTTGAGTTGAAACAAACAACTTGCTATTTTTAGCAGTTCGGCTTCCGGAGCCAATTTTAGGGCTTAGATGCAGAATTTCCAAATGCATGTCAGAGGATTCCTTCTGGGTTTTCAGAGACCTTCGTGATGGTGTGACATGCAAAATCAGATAACGACTTTCAAAGTTCAGCCTTTGGAGGCTATTTTTAGGGTTTGCATGTCAGGGTTCTCTTTGCATGTCGGCATATTCTTTATGGGTTTTTCGAGAGCTTCGCAGTGATATGACATGCAAACAGAGATGGTCACTCATTTTGGAACTTACTATTTTAGCAGGTACATCCCGGCAGCCGCCTTCCAGCACTTCAGAATCATGAGCTGATCGCGATGCAGCAGAAACAAGAACAAACGGAGACCATTTGATATGCATGCAAGATGAATTAGGGTTTCCAGCTTCGGGACCCAAAAACAGGCGTAAAAAGTCAGAATTTTCGAAAACCGATCTATACCACCGCAATCAGCATCTCTCAAGCTATCTACTAATGAAATTTGAAGGCAAACGGAGCACTTACTATTTATAGTAAGTCATTTTAGAAACAGGCTAAAAATAGCAAATCAATTGCATGCGCCGATGTCGGCAGGCAAGTCACGTGGTGAGGAGCCTCATTCGAATTTCAAATCAAACGGAGTTGTGGAAGTATCGGAAGCAGGCTATTACTATTTATAGTAAACCACCTCCAGAAATGGGCTAAAAATAGCAAGCCAGCCCGAAATAGCAGTGTCAACAGATTGACGAGGTCGCAGGATGCAGTATTTGAAATTTCAAAACGATCTGAGCTTCGGAGATGCAGGAATTGAGAGACTTACTATAAATAGCAGGCGTGCAGGAACTGGCAAGGACGAAGAAAAATGACTAAGTCTGGAGTTCGTCCTTCACCACCTTCAAAATGTGCCCCCCTCAGCTGAAGTTGAAAAATTTCTAAGGCGCAAAGTTCGTCCTACTCACTAGGTAAAATGCGCCCTCTTCACAGGCCAAGCATAAAAAAAATTTCTAAGACTGGAGTTTATCCTTCACCACCTTGATAATGCGCCCAGCTTGCCTTCAGGTGTTTGGAAAAGTTTCTAAGGCATGGAAAAATCCTCCTGCCTAGCTAAAATGCGCCCATGCAAGAAGAAGCTTGAAAAGTCAAGGAAAGTCAAAGTTTTTCATCCTGCACACCCATCAAAATGCGCCCACCTTGAAGCATGAAAGTTGAAAAAATTTCTAAGGCAAGAAATTATCCTCCACCACCCCCTAAATGCGCCCATCCTACACGTGCAAAAATGCGCCCAAAATGAAAGGAAGTCAAGGGAGTCAACGAGTTTCATCCTTCTCCCTATGCAAAATGTGCCCAAAAGAGGGCATGTGAAGACAAAAATAAGGAAGCTCAAGAGTCATCCTTCTCATCATGCAAAATGCGCCCATATTTGAGAAGTCAACAAGTCAAAAGGGAGGGTGTTAGAAAGTTATTCTCCTCTACATGCTATATGCGCCCTCATGCTAAGGTGGAGATGTTAAGAAAATATTCTAAGTAAGAACTTCATCCTTCCACACATCAAAATGCGCCCATCTTGAAGTTGTTACAGGAAAGGTGTTGAGGCGTAGAAATAAGATGTTAAGGTGTTAATCCCTCACCATGTGTAAAATGCGCTCAAGGTTGGATGAGTGAAGGGTGAAATTGGCTAAGGCGTGGCTAGTTATTTCTTCCAAGTATGAGGTGCGCCTAAGGTAAGGGTGGAGATGAATATGTTGGGCGTTGAGAAAGGAAAATATTTTCTTCAGGGCATACAAGATACACTCGAGGCATTTAAATAAAATTTGTCTAGGTGAATTTCTTCACCACAAGAAAATTTTCTAAATGAGTTAATAAAAGTTTCCTGAGGCAAAATTTTCAAGATGCTAAATGATTCAAAAATTTCTCTGAGGCAAAGTATTTTCTTCCTTAAGAAAATACGCCTAGACTTCAAGGTGGTAGAATTTTCCTGAAGTCCGAGTGAATTTTTCCAGTGATGAAGTCAGAAGATGTTGGCAGTGCAGGAACAATAAAATTTCCAAGTCAGAGCAAAGAAATACTTCAGGATCGAAGAACAAGAATAAATTTTGTGAAAGAATATTTTCTAAGGTTCAAAATTCAAGAAAATTAAATGAACCCGTTCGTTGGGTACCCATGGATTCGACGCGTTCTGAAGAAAATTTTCTTCTGGGTATTGAAGATCTTCAACAGGGAATGGATTTTAAAGTCTTTCGTGCTTCACCAAGCCTTCAGGATGGATATTTTTGATGGACACCAAGTTGATGAATTTCCTAAGGGAAATTTGAGAAATTTTCTAAGGCAAGGAAAAAAATGTGTTGTGGACATAAAAGTGCCTTGGCGGATGAATTTGAAAATGATCGCCTAGATGATTTTTGATCGAATTCCTGATGAAAGCATTTTTCCTCGAGCCCGAGTTGGATGAAATATCAGAGTGAAGTACGCCCAAGCAGAATACAAGATAGGTTGGAAATTTGGCTAAGGCATGAAGAATTTGAACGCAAAGTTGGCTAGAAAAACAATGAACCCTTGGAGATCAAAACATGAAAATCTAGTAAGTAAGTTAAGTTTATATTGAAGTATTCTGATGCTCTTCTCCTTGCTTGTTTTGCAGGAGGAACGTCGAGACCAAGCGGTGATGACTTGAAGTGATGAAAGCAAGTACTCCACGAATACATTTCAACTTCGAAGGAAGAAAAGTTGCAAGGAAATGGCTAAGTGTTGAGACTTAGTGATAGAGAAGAAACGTTTTCAAAACTTAAGATGGAGAAAAGATTGGAAGTTCGAGCAAAGTTGAAGAACTACGTCAAGAAGAAGATCAAGAGCAGTGTGAACGCGTTTCAAAGTTGGAATCTTCTAGAAGGATGATGGACATTAATGGCTCATTTATTACCCCACTCCTCTTGGTGGCGGTTTTTAGGGCGAATCTTGTTTAGGGCTGAGGTGGCACAATCTGGGCCATCCAGCCGATTGTAATATGAGTCGTCCGTTGGACTTGGCCAGCTATATAAAGGGGGAGTCCCCCTCATTTGTACTCAGTAGAATTAGAGAGTAGAAGTTAGACGATTGACATAGAGTAGAGGGACAACTTAGAAATAGTTTAGTATAGATTGATAGTGTAGTTGAAGAAGGAAAGTTTTCCTTTGAAAACTTTTGCAAGAAATTGTTGTGTAAAACTTTCATAATAAAAGATCTTTTCATTAATGGTGGAATTCGTCTTTGTTATGGATAGCTAGCGAGGTTTCTTCATCCCTTCTACTTCAAGTAGCGTAGAGTAGCATTTCATTTTTTATGCAAGTAGATGTTAGTTGTGGAATGTGGTGTTTGATCTAAGCAAGCTTCGCTTATCCATACCACTAGCGGGCTCACTGATGGTGTGTTCGCCTTGTGTGGTCAACTGGAAACGTTATGGGCCTAACTTCAATCACAGTTTGAATGATGGTATGCGTCGTTGTGATGGTATCTTCATGTCAAGTGGTGGTTTGAACATCTTTAGTCATCTCCCCGAAGATTGCACCGACTCCGTGGAAGCTATCCGATGCGAGGCAAAGCGAAGTTCGGTTGAAAGTTTGCTGAAGTTGAGCTCCATATCCCGCATTTAGAATAGATTTAGACTCTCTAAACCTTACACCATTTCAATTCAGTACTTTCTGATTAGAATAGGAAACCCGAACTTCATAGACAAATCTTTCGAGCATTTGAATTCCTTTCTCCGCTGCCGAACAATTTCGTAAGTCCCCTTGAAATACCAGCAAATCACATCGAGCCAACTGAGCCTATTCACACTGAAAGAACCTTGGAGTTGAACACACGAACTTTCTTGCAATCTTAGCGTGCGGAATACTTTGATCAAGAGAGAATAGGGTAGTCGTTGGCGACTTTATTCTGCGTTGGTGCGGTCACGAAAAACACATCAACACCAAGTTGAGTGATTGCCTTCTTTTTGCACACCTATGTCTTGCCACCCATTTTTCCTCACAATTAAACCACAATCCCTTCTTTCGAAGCTCTGATCTATCTTCCCATGTTGTGTGTGATCGAGGAGGTAATGTCCTTGGTTGTCGGTTTCCTTTGTAGGAGGGTTGGTTATGTGAGCTTGAAGGCATATTCTTTGAATAGTTCCTTTTTTCTATTGTTGTGGTTTCTAACCTCAAGGCCTTTTGGATTGCATCTTGAAGAGATGTGAGGTCAAGGGTGCTCACCAAACCACGGATTGATTCTAATAGCCCTTCGATAAATAAGTATGTTAGCATTCTCTCGATAATCCTAGGTACCATGACCGAGATCTTTTGAAAATCGGCCACATAATCTTGTATTGATCTATGTGATTTTGTGTAAAATCATCATAGGTTGTTATGTTTTGATGCCCTTGAGTAATAATACCATGATGCCACCAAGTGTATTAGAATAATTAAAATTATCTCTTTAATGGTCAATAGTGTAACGTTGTAATGTCCCCACTCTAGTCAGTTTCAGGAGCAGTTGAGTTAGCCTATTTCTTGGACCCTCGTGGGCTAACAAATCTAGTTAGGGGGTTAGTGGCCGTTTTGGTGGGTATTATCATTCCCACTCCTTCACTTCAGTATTGGATTCAATATAGGCATTTGTAGTTCAGTGTTCGCCAGCTTTTGACGGCACGGAGAAATACTGAGTTTGGAGGGAGTTATGAATATTTTTGTGGTTAAGTTAATTATTTAACTTATTGGGTTATTATATAAAAGTAACGCCACTTAAATATATTATAAAGTGATAAAGTAAATCACTTAAGTCAAAAAGTGCGCTCAAGTATTTAAAAAGGCAACTATTGAAATGATTTAAATACATTTTAAATGTATTCAATTGACAAAAGTCGTACTTTTCTTGGAAGTCGTGCTTTTTGGAGATATAAGGCAAAAGGATGCAAGTCAACCTCACTTTTGATCATTTGACATTGCATCTTTATATCTTCTTTATGGTTTTCGTCTGAGGACAAGGATTTCAAGAATTTCTTCATTGGAGAGCGATAATTCTTCATTGATATGTGACTGTGAGACTGTGAAATACTAGTTGAATGGTTGCTACTGAGGGAGCTTCATATAGGAGTTCATCTGTGCTACATCTGAGTTATTTTGTTCAATAGATTTCAGTTTACAATAAGGAGGAGGGCTTCTTTCATTGGGGCACCATCTTCATCAATATTCATGTTTTCAATAAAGAATCTTCAACAACTTTCAGAGGTCATACTTTGCATTGGAAGGTGTGCTTCATCTAAAAGGGGTGTGAAGAAGGTAGAAACGCCTTCCTTTTGAGCCATTTCTTGACTCCATTGTGGGCGCCTATACTTCTCAGCAGCATTTCTCCAATTTTTGCATGGGAGAAGGCAGATCCAAAGCTAGGGCATTGCTATTTCTCAGTTTCAACATATCTCGCCTAGCATGTACAAATCCACCTTATTTAATTATTCAGGAGGTTTTCGAGTATGTTGATTGTATGCAATTGCTTTGTACGAATTGCCAGATCAATAATAGTATTGCAGTTGTTCTTAAATTGCTCGTATTTCAGTTTTATTTCAATTTTATGCGTGGCGCACTTCTATACTCGCTCAAAATTCATCAAAAACAAACAAAACACAAAAACAAACAGTTTTAGTCCAAATCTTGAGTTGGAGCCAGCTGGGCTCTTCACAGTGGTATCAGAGTTGTAATCCTGCTAGCTTGGAGGGTTAATTATACATATGCGGCCTTATCAGGGTAGATATAATAGGCATTACTCACGCAAGAGACCTGGTATTCAGAGAAATCCATTTGAGGAGTTTTCATTTGATAATTAGTTCGAAAATATACCATTTGAAAACATGGGTGACAGAGATGAGGTTGAACAACCTCGAAACCGTGCTAAGAATGAAGACAGAGAAGCTAGAGATATACTGAGAGGACTTGTTGTTGGACAGGAACAAGTGGCGAATGTACTTCAACAGCTTAGTACTGCCATATAACATTTGATTGTTCACAGAAGCCCGAATCAGGATCATGAACAGGAAGGTAGTGTACATGGAACCCCATGGAGAACAATTACTCTAGCACACACCTATGATAGACCTACTTGCCCTACTTTCGAGAGAAATGAACCCGTAGAGGGAAACGAGGAGGAAGGTGATGTGGCCTTTACTAATAATGTGATGACATTACATGATGAGTGGGAGGCACTACCGCAAAGAGTTAAGGATCACCTTAACTTTGACAGATTTATGAGCCAAAAGAGAGCATGGCAGGAATAGGACAGACAAGAGGCCTAGAAGTAGGAACCATGATCTAAGACAGCCAACAAACAAACTCACGTTGACCAACTTTGATGGCAGTGGCAGAGTTACAACTCGAGCTTGGGTGAGTAAACTAGATACCTTCCTGACATTACGTCCAATGGCAGAAGAGGATGCCATAAGGTTCGCAGCTCTACACTTAGATGGTGTAGCCCATAACTAGTGGCACCATGGCATGGTGACATTACAGCATGACCGGATCACTAATTATCTGGAGTTCACAGATAGGTTGGTTGAGAGATTTGACAAACCTAATCCAGAGTTATACTTTAGGGATCTTGCTCAGTTGAAGCAGATTGGCAGTTTAGAGTCTTATACTGGAGAGTTTCAAAAGCTCTCAGTCATGGTAACAGGAATATCAAAGAGGAGATTGGTTATACTATTCATCGAGGGACTATTTGAGCCTATGAAAGGTTGGATCAAGGCATTCGATCCACCTACCTTGCAAGAGGCGATGAGGAAGTCTCGTAGCATGGAACTTACCACTCCTCGTAGTAAGTTCGAGTCCAAACCATCTTCGTCCTACAATAACAGTAAATCTGATCCAAAGAAAACAGAAAACCAAGACCAAAAGAAAAAGTTTGCAGCTCCTTTGGATAGAGAGACAATCAATGATTTACGTAGGAGAAAGCTTTGTTTCTAATGCAAGGGTCCGTATGACCTTAACCATGACTGTCCCCTCAAGCCTAAAGGTCAAAATACGCAATTGGAATGGTTTTATGAGGGAGATAATATAACTGATACAGAAGACCAACAAGCTGATCAAGACACTTCAGGGGCTGATAACTCAGATAATGAAGTGGAAAATGAAGGAGAAACAGAACTAGAGGAAGCACACATGTCTAGTATGCAAAAAGAAGGTTCCTTCAGGTTACGTGGACTCTTGGGTGGTCAAAGAGTCATATCCTTGCTTGATACAGGTGCAACACACAATTTTATAGATGCAAGGTCAGTTGAAAGATGTGGAATTCAAACTCAGCAGTTTGAAGGTATTAGAGTTAAAGTTGTTGATGGGTACACTCTCAATTGTGAGAGAATGATTCCAGATCTGCCTATGAAACTCAATAACTATGAGTTTAAAGCAGATTTCTATGTGGTTAACATGGGTGGCACAGATGTAGTCCTTGGCATGAAGTGGCTTCATGCAATTGGCGAGTACACACTCAACCTTAGAGAGATGGAGATGAAATTCATGGTTGATGAAACAAACCACCTACTCAAGGCCATCAAGGACAGCAACTTGAAGCTTATTACTCTCAAGAGAATGGAGAGGTTGATTAGACTTGACATGGTAGAGTGGGCAGCAGATTGTAAATTAATGCCTACGTATGAGGAGCAGCATAAAACACCCTACCATCCAGATGTTCAGCAGCCTAGAGTTAAGCATGCAAAAGTGTTCAATGACATTCCACATGGTACACCTCCCGATAGAGGCATAGAGCACATTGTTGAGTTGGAGGAGGGCACCAAGCCCGTCATGATTACACCTTATCAACACCCAAAGCAATTGAAGGATGAAATTGAGAAAACAATTAAGGAACTTTTAGCTATGGGACACATAAGGCTGAGTAAGTCTCCTTTCGCTTCATCAATTGTTTTGGTGAAGAAGAAAGATGGTACACTCAGAATGTGCATTGACTACCGTGTATTGAACAAAAGAACAATAAAGAACAGGTATCCCATCCCACGCATTGATGAGTTGATAGATGAGCTTCACGGAGCTTGCTATTTCTCCAAAATTGACTTGAGGATAGGATACCATCAGATCAGGGTCAGAGAGCAGGATGTAGAGAAGACTGCATTTAGATGTCATTGTGACATTCTGAGTTTTTGGTTATGCCCTTTAGTTTAACCAACGCACCAGCCACTTTCCAGTCCACCATGAATAGGGTCTTCCATCCTCAGTTGAGGAAATTTGTCCTTGTATTCTTTGACAACATATTGGTATACATCAGATCTTGGGAGGAGCATTTGGTTCACTTGGATACTGTGTTGGGTATGTTAATGATATAGCAGCTTCGGGTTCATCCTTCCAGCCACGAGTGAAGACATAAATCAATATAGCCTATTGGCTATTTATTTATATGTGAGTTGCTTAGTGGGCAGCTCATATTTAATGTGAATGGTCTGCTAGTGGATAGCTAGTGGGCTGCTAGTGGATAGCTAATGGGTTGCTAGTGGATAGTTAGTGGGAATCTGCTAGTGGATAGCTAGTGGGTTGCTAGTGGGTAGCTAGTGGGCAACTCATCTTTAGTTTATTAGCTAGTGGATAGCTAGTGGGCTACTTAGTGGGCAACTCATCTTTAGTTTATTAGTTAGTGGATAGTTAGTGGTGGTAGTGGGTCTTGTAGATAGTGGCTACAGTATTTCTACCTTCTATATATTGTAATGCTTTCCTTTGATAATTGCAAGGAAGTCCAATTCATTCCTTCTATCAAGTACGAATTTCTTCTAGGGTAGATTGTGAATCCATTGAAGAGCAGATTTGTGTTCAAGGAAGAGCAGATTGTTCTTTGTTGTTACAGCCATTGCTGATGCTGATCTTTGGCCTTGTGTGTGGCCTCTTTGTAATGTAACTTGTTGCCATTGCTCATATATATAAGAAATATATTTATTGCTGGGTTTTTCTCCCTCAAGAGGAGGGTTTTCCCAGGGTATCTGCTGTGTCATTGTGTCTGATTTTAAATTAATTTTCTGTGCATGTCAATCTGATCTTTAAATTTAACATGGTATCAGAGCGGGTCCAAGAAAAGATCCGATCAGATTCAAGCAGTCTGAGTGAAATGTGAGGTCTGGAAAAAGCCACATGGGACGTTATTATTCATGCTAGTTGTGAAGATTTATGAGTGTGACTTAGAAATGAAAGGAGATCTAAAATTTCGATTGTGATTGGTTGTTCACATCAATATCATTCTCTTATGCATGGTCTGCGATAGAGCCTTGACTCTTGGAGAGGGTTCGTTCTACATGCTAACTGCATAATGCATGCAAGAAATCTGTAGTTGTGCAGATTGTCTTTTGTTGTGCTGAGTTTAGCACTCTCGAGAGGAGTAAAAGGTGGAAGAAAGAGTTATATCAGAATTCAATGAAGATAAGTTCTTTATCCCTTCATTCTGATCTTTTGATATTTGCTACATATTTTCACTTATAGGTTGATTTCTTTATTCATGTTTTTAATATTGTTTATAAATTCTTATGTATTTGTGCTATACATTGGGATAGCGAATCTTGTATGCTTCTAGCATTGATATTTCTTTGGGGTAGTTATAAACAGTTAGTAATCTCTCTCTAAAATGCTTCCAGGACAAATCTAAGAGCAAAAGGTTTTGAGAGATTGCTTAGTGATGAAAAGCTCGAGGCATCTTGTGAGGAAGTCATGCCGACCAAAGAAATGATCAAACGTGAAGTCACAACTTGCAGCCATGGGACTGAGTTGGTGGCTAGAGGGAGTTCACTTCCAAAAGTCTTTCTTGCAATCTCTGAAGCAGGGGTCAAGAGGGAGTTTTGTAACTCACTGAGAAGAAGTGAAGATTACTGTATTGCAAAGCTAGGTGCTAAATCCTTAAAAGATCCCTTCAGCTGCTGAGATCAAAATTGCTCAAGACTGTCATTGGTAGCTCCGCAAACCTATTCAGAACAGTGAGATCTGGGTTGAGGTCGAGGAGGTCTATCCTGAACTCTCTACAGTACCAGAGGTGTGCGCTGGAAAACAATTATCTAAGTCAAAGTTGTAGGCAATCTTGGACGAAGAGGTCAGAAGGTTGATGCAAGCGCTTGAAGATTCAGAGAGAGCCTACCGAGCTTGAAGAAGATGGTAATCTTGTTGCAGCAAAGCATATCCTGAGATACTTGCGTGGCACAGTTGGATATGGATTGAGATATTCTTCAGGTTGGATCTACTATGATATCCTGGTGCAGCAGGAAGCAGTCATCTGTAGCATTGAGTACAGCCGAGACAGAGTATATTGCAACTTGTATGGCAGCTCGGGAAGTAGTGTGGCTTCATAAGCTCCTTGCAGGATTATTTGGGCAATCAATGGAGCCTACTATCATTCATTGTGATAATTAGAGTTGCGTGAAGCTATTTGTCAATCTTGTGTTCCATGACAGAATCAAGCATGTTGAGATCAAGTACCACTACATTAGGGATATGGTACTGAGGAAGGCTGTACAGTTGAAGTACATCAGCACTGATGAACAGTCGGCAGATATTCTCACCAAGCCTCTCGCCAGGATTAAATTTGTGTACTTCCGAGATAAGCTTGGTATGGTGGAGAATCCATCCTTGACTAAGTATGAATCTCAACATCAGTGAGCCTTGTTTAATGAGTTCTTCTCTGAGAGAGAAGTTCGAGGTGAAATCCCTTGTTTAATGCGTTTTCCTCTAAGACGGAGGAATTTGAGGTGCAAGCCCTTGTTAATGCATTTTCCTCTGAGACGGGGGAATTTGAGGTGAAAGCATTGTTAATGCATTTCTCTTTGAGAGAGATTTGAGGTGCAAGCCCTTGTTAATGCATTTTCCTCTAAGACGGAGGAATTTGAGGTATCAGCCCTTGTTAATGCATTTTTCTCTTTGAGAGAGATTTGAGGTGCAAGCCCTTGTTAATGCATTTTCCTCTGAGACGGAGGAATTTGAAGTATCAGCCCTTGTTAATGCATTTCTCTGCGAGAGAGATTTGAGGTATCAACCCTTGTTAATGCATTTCTCTTTGAGAGAGATTTGAGGTGCAAGCCATTGTTAATGCATTTTCCTCTGAGACGGAGGAATTTGAGGTGTAAGCCCTTATTTCCACCCTCTGAGCGTGAGTCATGATGGATGTCATGTGTGAGACTCCATGACACATCTTGTACTTGTGAATGTCATGTTGAGGTGACAACATCACGCAAGTGATGAACACTTGTACACCCCATAGTATGATTGGAGCCATTATGGTTGATATCGTGTTAAGGCGATATCTAATATCACGCTGAGGTGATATTCTTCTTTTCACATCTGGTTGTAGCCAATGTGATGGGTATCATGTTGAGGTGGTTTTTCTTGAGCAGCTGGAAGTTTTCTCCCTAGCTGAGAGGGAGTGTTAATGATATAGCAGCTTCGGGTTCATCCTTCCAGCCACGAGTGAAGACATAAATCAATATAGCCTATTGGCTATTTATTTATATGTGAGTTGCTTAGTGGGCAGCTCATATTTAATGTGAATGGGCTGCTAGTGGATAGCTAGTGGGCTGCTAGTGGATAGTTATTGGGAATTTGCTAGTGGATAGCTAGTGGGCTGCTAGTGGGTTGCTAGTGGGCAACTCATCTTTAGTTTATTAGCTAGTGGATAGCTGGTGGGCTACTTAGTGGGCAACTCACCTTTAGTTTATTAGTTAGTGGATAGTTAGTGGTGGTAGTGGGTCTTGTAGATAGTGGCTACAGTATTTCTACCTTCTATATATTGTAATGCTTTCCTTTGATAATTGCAAGGAAGTCCAATTCATTCCTTCTATCAAGTACGAATTTCTTCTAGGGTAGATTGTGAATCCATTGAAGAGCAGATTTGTGTTCGAGGAAGAGCAGATTGTTCTTTGTTGTTACAGCCATTGCTGATGCTGATCTTTGGCCTTGTGTGTGGCCTCTTTGTAATGTAACTTGTTGCCATTGCTCATATATATAAGAGATATATTTGTTGCTGGGTTTTTCTCCCTCAAGAGGAGGGTTTTCCCAGGGTATCTGCTGTGTCATTGTGTCTGATTTTAAATTAATTTTCTGTGCATGTCAATCTGATCTTTAAATTTAACAGGGTATACTTGACAGGGAGTCCTTGTACGCCAAGGAGTCCAAGTGTGTATTGGGCATGGCAGAACTTTTGTATTTGGGTCACATCATCAGCGCAGAGGGAGTTCGCATGGATCCTAACAAGGTTCATGCCATCATTAATTGGCCTACTCCTAAGACCTTGACTCAGCTCAGGGGATTTGTGGGATTATGTGCTTTCTATTGTTGGTTTGTCAGTGGGTTCTCACGGCATGCTGCACCACTTACGGATTTGACAAAGAAGGGAGAATTCGTTTGGACACCTTAAGCACAGGAGTGTTTCAAGAAGTTCAAACATTTGATGACAACATGCCCAGTTTTAGCATTGCCAGACTTCACCCACCAAACCTTTTGAGCTTCATTATGATGCTAGTGGAGAAGGTATTGGTGCAGTGATTATGCAGGACCGCCATCCAATAGCTTTCGAGAGTAGGAAGCTAAGGGTTCCCGAGAGGAGCTTTAGTATTTACGACAAGGAAATGTTGGCTATCATGCATGATATGGCCAAATTTAGGCAGTACCTAGTTGGCAGCAAATTTTGTGTCAAGATTGATCATAATAGCTTGAAACATTTCCTTGGACAGCGAGACCTGAATGAGAGACAACAGAAGTGGGTTAGCAAACTTCAGTCATATGATTTTGACATCTCCTATGTCAAAGGGACATAGAACGTAGTTGCTAACGCCTTATCTCGCCGTCCTCACCTCTCATGAACTCAAAACATTGGCCTCCCTATTTGCAAAACACTTGTATAAATTTGAAATACATCGCTAAAGGAATCTACTATATTAATTGGTAATAAAATTCCTAATTTATATTCTCAAACTTACATCCCAATAATATTCTTTTTGAAATACATCGCTAAAGGAATCTACTATATTAATTGGAAATAAAATTCCTAATTGATATTCTCAAACTTACATCCCAATAATATTCTTGTTGAAAACAATATTTATTTCCAACAAATTTCTTATGTTTCAATTTCTTATTTTTCCTTTTTCCAATCTCCTCCACTTGCTGCCCCTCCCCAATCACTCGTTCTCCCTTTTATATCTTTCATGGTGGAGAGAGTCACATCCTTTCATTGGTTATCGGTTATCCCAACAAGGGACACATCCTTTCGCCAAAGCACTACCCTCAAATCTCTCTTAATCATTAATTATATGCTTCTTTATAGAATTGCTGCATCAACATCTCCCTTAATTAATTCTCATCGAACCTTTTGAAGAGTCTTGTTGGTCACCACTTCAATATCAGCAATTATCATTAATTTTTGGACAGGCTGCAATTGGGGGTTTTTGTGATATATGGCGGGGGGCGTGACAATAAGCTGCTTCTTTGCTTTATATGCATCAATAATAAGTGCCATTTTTTGGCATCAATGCAAGCTTGAGTGGTATTTTGGTTTAAGGGTAAGGAACCCATATCAATCCTCATTTGATTGATAAAAAATAAAAATAATTTGTCATAATTATTTTCTCCTTAAGTGGGCAAGTATCTAATTGGTCACCAAATTCATGACCCTTTTTGGATGATTTTTCAACTGATTTATTCTCTATGAATTTTGATTATAGGAAATGGATTTGGGCATATACTTGAATATTGTGATTGTTTTAACAAACACAATTTAAGATATTTTTTCTATATGTCGATTAATAAGATCAAAACTATTGCAGCCAAATAGCTTGAAACCTTCACCTTAATGTATTATGTGCTATATTTTAACTAAATAGTCATAATATATGTCATTGGAAGCACCTTTTGCATAGCTCAATGTTTTGACCAATCTTTAACATAAAAGGAGAGATTTACTAGGGAGGCTGTGATGAGCCCAGCTAGCTCCAACTCAAACCCCTATGTAAACTGTTTTTTTTTTGTGTTTTGTTTGTTTTGAGAGAAACGTAGACAGAAGTAGAAGGGGGGCAAAGCATAAAAATGCAAATAATACTGAAATTCAAGAAATTATTGAGCAACTGCAAATCTAATTAAGATTTGGCAATACATACAAAGAGATTACACACAAACAAAATACCCAAAAACCTCTAGAATAATTAAATAAGAAAGTACAAAGTATGCCAAGCAAAGTGTGTTGAAACTGATGAAATGCTACCTCTGGACCTCGGATCTGCTTTCTCCCACACGATAGTTAGTGAAAAGGAGCTGAGAAGGTGGAACACCCATAAAGAAGCAAAGAAACAGTCAGAATGAAAGGCGTTTTGGCCTCATGGTTCACACGTCCTTCTTGAGGAAACACGCCTTTTGCAAGATTTTGTACGGCTTCCACAAGTGATGGTATAGCTTAACCCTTAGCAACAAACTAGAGCTAAATGAAAGATGGAAATGGCAATCCAAGGAAGAAACCCTCTCCTGTAACTGAAAACTAGTAAAAAGTGCACAGAGAAACTTTGATCAAGCACAAATGAACTTCTGGATGAAACTCCCACAATGGCAATCATTCAACTGGTGTCTCATAGCCTCACAATCACAGATTCAGTGAAGAATTCTTGCTCTTCAATGAAGTTTTTCCTGAAACCCTTGTCCTCAGACAAAATCACAAAGAAGATGAAAGTTGCAATGTCAAATGGTAATAGAATCATTAGGTCGACTTGCTCCTTTGCTTATATCTCCTCAAAAACATGGCTTTCAAGAAAAGCACACCATTTGCCTTTGTTTTAAAATACATTGAAATGTATTTTAACTCATTTCTATAGTTGGGCACTTTAAGTGATTTAAATATCACTTTATAAAGTATTTCATCACTTTATAAAGTATTAAGTGGCGTTTCACTTTATAAAGTCAATTTGACTTTATAATAAATCATTTAAGTTAATTTAATAACTTAACCACCAAAATACCCATAACTCCTTCCAAACTCAGTATTTTTCCGTGCCGTCAGAACCTAACGAACACTGAACTCCATATGCCTGTACTGAAACCAATACTGAAGTGAAGGGGTGGGAATGGCAATACCCACCAAAAATGGACTCTGACCCCCTAACCAAATCCTGTCAGCCCACAAGGGTCCAAGAAATAGGCTAACTCCACTGCTCCTAAATACTAACTAGAGTGGGGACATTACAAAGGCAAGATGCATAAAGATTAATTCAATTCAATTTTAATCATTATATGAATGCAACCCTCCTCAAGGTTGTTCCATCACTCCAAGTCTTCTAGCTGATTCCATTTTCCCAATGATTACATTCGATATGGGATTGGAACCAAACATCATTTGGCAGTCTGCCTAAAGCAGTGTTCCACGGAAACGTGTTCCCCCCCCCTATCTGGCCGCGTTTCGAAGACTAGGACGTTTCGGAGATGGGGAAACTGGTACGTGGCATTTCCCGCCGTCCCACGACCGCCACTGGTGCTCCACCAAAGACGGGGAAACATCCTAAGGAGACTTGGAGGCGTGGAGAGACATCTTCAAGTTTCCTGGAGAGACATCTCCACGTCTCCAAGTCTCCTTGGGAGACGCCTAGGCGTTTCACAGGAGGCGGGGAGACGCCTAGCCGTCTCCCATCAAGCCCCACATCTATGGGCGAATTTAACTTAAAAATTAAAAATAATTTTTTTTTTAATGTTTTGGGGTAACCCTAATTTGGTGTGGGCCCCACCCCTTCCTCCAAAACAACACAAAACCATCTAATTTTATCATTTGACTCACATTTTGAAATACTGACTTTTTTTGCAGCCAACTGAAGAGGAGGAAAAACAGTGAAGAAGTCTGATCGAAGGAGTGAAAAAGATTGCAAGTGTGATAGGAGTGAGAAGGAGTAAGAAGAAGAGGAGGAAGAGGATTCTACTACATTTTGGAGAGATTTTTCAAGCACAAGGTAGGGTTTTTGAAGTTTTTTTCAAATCTCTTGTTATTTTTGTTTTATTTTATGAGTTTAAACTTTTTCTTTTTTTTTTCTTACTCATCTCAAAGACTCAAAATCAGATTTGATGTTGAATCTTGAGGGAAAAATGATGAAGATGAATGAATCATTCATCATTTTGCCCTCAAGATTCAACATCAAATTTTTTATTTTTAAAATTTAATATTAAACTTGTTTTTTTTTTCTTATTTATCTCAAAATCAGATTTGATGTTGAACCTTGAGGGCAAAATGATGAATGATTCATTCATCTTCATCATTTTGCCCTCAAGATTCAACAACAAATTTTATTATTTAATATTTTAATTTTAATTTTTAAATAATATAAAAAATTTAAATTATAAATTGTAAATATTGTTTTCAAAATTAAAATTTCAAATTTGTATTTCAATTTGTTAAACTAGGCTGATTTTATTTTAATTTTGTGAAATGCAGTCACTTTCACAATGAGCACCCAAGACATGAGTGGGGATGGCATGGAAATCCATTCTCATAGTGAACATGATTCAGATTTTGAACCTGAGAATGAGGGGGATGACCATGGGGCTAATCCTACAGCCTAATCCAATTCCATGGCGAGTGCACCAACTAGTACAGGTTGCCCTTCAGAGTTGTTGGCAGAGTATGCTAGGGGTGTTTTTGATCCGAAGTCTCCTCTCAAACAGTTTGCTTCAAGAATACAAGGCACATCACATTCAGGTGGGGGAACAAGGAAGTGGAAGTGCAATATTTGTGAGACTGAATGGTTTGGTAGCATCACTCGAGTGAATGCACACTTTCTTTTTTGGACAAGAAAAGGTGTGGAGCCTTGTAGGTTTTTGAAGGATCCTAAAAATATACATTATAGAATGGAGTTTAACAAGCTTTGGGGCGTTCCAGAGGACACAAATATTTCAATCCCTACTACTTTGACTATTAGGGCAGCCCTTCAACAAATCCATCATGCACCACATACTTCTCCTCATGCTTCGCAAACGAGAGGAATGATGTTTGGATCTTCATCCACTTCCACTTCTAGTGCCGCTAAGGGGACAGCCGCAGGGAAACGCAAGTTGTAGACATCGCAGAGTAACCCCATAGCTGATATGTTTAATGTGCAACTGAGAGATGAGATAGATGAATCCATTGGCAAGTTCTTCTTTGCCAATGGCATTCCATTTCATTTACACGATCTCCTTATTATAGGCAGATGATGGCTATGGTGGCGAAGGGAGGAACATCATATGTGCCACCAGGTGAGACGAAAATGAGGACCTTAATCTTGGATAAGTGTTATTCCAAGATCAATATTTTGATGGAGAAGATGAAGGCATGTTGGGTGGCATATGGGTGTAGCATAGTTATGGATGCGTGGACGGACATTAGCCATCGTCCACTCATCAACATCATGGCGACATGTGCAGAGGGCCCATACTTCCTTAGAGCAGTTGATTGTACAGGGCATCGCAAAGATGTTCATTTTCAGTTTCATGTCCTCAGGGAAGCTATTGAGGAGGTTGGGCCACAAAATGTGGTCCAAGTAGTCACAAATGCAGCCCATGTGTGTAGAGCAATAGGGAGACTCATTGAGGCAGCCTATAAACATATTTGGTGGACCCCATGTTGTGTGCATGCCATGAACAATGCACTCAAGGACATAGGGAAAGATTGATTGGATTAGAGGAGTGGTCACCAATGCGAGAGATGTGCAGATGTTTATCTGCAACCACCACACTTCACATGCACTCTTCAGGACCTTCGTGAAGGAGTTCTTAAAACCAATGGAGACCCGATATGCATCATATTTCATTCTCTTCAAGAGAATGATTGAGTTGCAAGAGGCATTGCAACTCATGGTTATGACTAATAAGTGGAATAGGTGGGCCGAGGCCAAGACAGCGCAGGGGAGAAGGGTGAAGCAGATACTGAAGAGTGATGTGTTTTGGACTGATGTGAAATACGTTGTCTCCATCATTTCTCCAGTATTCCAGATTATCCAATATGGGGATGGGGATGCACCTAACCTTGGAGAGGTGTATGAGTGCATCGACTCTATGCTTGACCAAATGAGGGTTGTTGTGCGAGTGAAGGACCCCTCTCTAGCATTCTACAATGAGCACATCCGGCCAATCATTCAGCACAGATGGGACAAGTTGAACACTCCTTTGCATATGGCTGCCTTTGCCTTGAATCCTAAGTGGTACAAGGCTAGACTGGGTAAAGTGAAACTGATTCAGGATGATGAGGTGAAAGCGGGTTTCTGTAGGTGCATAGAGAAGATGTATGATTCTAGAGATGCCAACACAATTTGCACTGAGTGGACCAAATTTGCCACTCTCAGAGGCTATTCAGATGTGGAAAAGATGGATATAGAATCTATGGCACAGGAGGACCCACTTTTGTGGTGGAATTGTCATGGTATGAAATCTTTGACCACCACTCTAGCTATCCGTCTGCTATCCCAGGTTTCCAGTTCTTCAGCTACTGAGAGGAATTGGTCTACATATAGCTTCATCCACTCTCTTAAGAGGAACAGACTTACCTCTAAGAGAGCAGAGAAGCTTGTGGCTGTACACAGTGCTTTGTGTCTCATGAACCGCAAGACACTTGGGTACAAGGAGAGTCCAACGGCACGATGGGATGTGGAGCCAGAGGAGCCTTCACAGATTGATGAGGATGATCCTACCACTTCAGATGCAGAGCTGGTTAGTGTGAGCTTGAGGGATCTTGACCTTGTGGAGTCCAGCAGTTCTAGTGATGAGGAGTTTGCAGATGATTAGAGGCCTCCATTAACTACATTTTGAGTTTTGACATTTTGGCATTTTGTCTTTTGTAATGTTATTGCTATTAGTATTTGTATTTACTATTTGCCATTTGGCATTTGCTACTCATTGTAATGATGAATCATGTAATCATCTTTATAGACTCTGTGATATCTCATATGACATCAAATATTCATATTTTGGATATAATAGAAATCTCCAATTTGACAATTTCATTTGTCAAACTTTATTTAGCAATTAGCATTCAAGATATACTTTAAATGTTATAGTTTTACTAATTTCCTATAGTTTCATTTGAAATGTAATTCTTATACTGTTATACATCTTTTCAAAACTAGTTTTTCAAGTACTATAATTATATGTATAACTATATCAGCACCACCACCCTGCCGCCATCCCCTCGCCATCCCCAAACTTAGGCCCTTTGTCCCCCCATCCCCGAAACGCATCTCGGACGTCCCCCCATTTCCCCATCCCCCCGTGGAACACTGGCCTCAAGAAGGTGATAACAGCAACAAAACAAAAACTATGAATTGGCATAAATAAAAGAGAGTGCCCCTTTCCTATTTATAGGGCAGTGTCTTCCCCTCCTAATTTGGGGGTTGTTGGCAATTTTAAATTCAATTGTAAATTGGTCCCCTTCCTTTTGTAGGAAGGTAACTTTTCATACCACTATTGAGAGAGAGATAATGTATTCATTTCAGCCTTACAAAACCTTCACATCCTTGGAGCAATAAATACAATTCATTCTGGTACACCAACCCACATCATCCTAGACAAGATGCTTAAGGTAGCTGCAAGGAAATTTTGGCTGGATCAATCAAATCTTGGTTTCTTTTGTTCCAATAGGCTTATTTATTTCAAGAGACCTTTTTATTCTTCTTAATTGGGGCTTAGGTAGATTGTCACTAGAATTTAGATGAATTAGTTTGAGTTCCTCCAAGTCATAGCATAATGAGTTTGCTCTTTCATTGCTCCAATCAGATTTGTTTGTGAGGTTTCTTCCTTTTGTTTTTGTCGTCATTAAATTTTGTTCATTACGGTTTATTAAGTTTTGTCTATCCAATGCAGCTTTCATCTAGCTTCAATCAGCTAGCCTTCTTCAATCCAATCCCCACCTACCTAGGGTGCCTCTAACCAACAATAGTAAGAGTAATTGGACTTATTAATGCCCCCAAAGAGACCCATTGAGAATTTTGCTCTTTGTTTTTTGATACTTTGAAAGAAGCTTTGTTCCTATTGGGAAATGGAACAATTGCTCCCTCAAGTTTCTTTCCATAGTTGCAAGAATGCATAGTGAAGTCCTTATTAATGCCCCCAAAGAGACCCATTGAGAATTTTGCTCTTTGTTTTTTGATCCTTTGAAAGAAGCTTTGTTCCTATTGGGAAATGGAACAATTGCTCCCTCAAGTTTCTTTCCATAGTTGCAAGAATGCATAGTGAAGTCCTTTGTGGAGGTTTCCTTCTTATGCATTATCACATAATTCATGCTTAGACATGACTAAGCAAGCCTGAAGAGTAAAAATTGAATTCATACGAGGCAAATAATCAACAAATGTATAGGCAGTCACTCCATGAATAATGATTACATGCCAAATCATATCATCTACCTAGGAAGGAATGACCAAAGCAGGCCACTGGGACTCAAAAGTACATCTTGTTACAAAAGAAAAGTAAGTTCTAGGGTATAGAGTTCCCTAAGAGCTGAAAAAGTAACTAAGAAATAAATTTTACATGTACTTTTTGGCTAAGGTTCAAATATATCACTAATTTTCAAAAAGGGGTTGTCAATCATACCTTAGCCCATGCACTCACCATCTATCATCACCTGAACATGCAATGAGAAAACAATTGACATATCCTTTGGCATAGTCATAACCATGTGTATCTCTACAAGCTCTTCCCTTTTCAAAGTCTATTATGGATTGTGATTTCATATTTCGGCACCAACTATGTTGCACCAAGAGAGAGAGAAAGACAAAGCTTCTTCCTTTGGTAAAAAATTACCCTAGCTTGATGCCAAAATTTGAGATATCCTTCAGCACATAGGCCAAATTCAAGTCACTCCATCACCACCATCAAGTATCTCATTCTTTCCAAATTGGTGATTATATTTGGCTTCACTTGGATAAGCATGGGTTTCATAACCAAAGACATCAGAAGTTGAATTCCACCTATTTTAGAACTTACATAATTATCCAGCTATGGGTCCCAATCCTTTTTGCTTGGATCTACTAGCTCAACTTGGCATCTATAATGTTGTCAATATGAGCTAGCTCAATTTGCATGAGCCATATAAATTGAAC
Organism: Sequoia sempervirens; assembly: GCA_007258455.2. Lineage (NCBI taxonomy): Eukaryota > Viridiplantae > Streptophyta > Pinopsida > Cupressales > Cupressaceae > Sequoia > Sequoia sempervirens. The sequence continues at coordinate 213,729,473 of VDFB02000007.1, read as the reverse complement.
TATATTTCCATTTTGTTGATGTGTTTTTCGTGACCGCACCAACGCAGAATAAAGTCGCCAACGGCTACCCTATTCTCTCTTGATCAAAGTATCCAACACGCTAAGATTGCGAGAGAGTTCGTGCGTTCAACTCCAAGGTTCTTCCAGTGCGAATAGGCTCAGTTGGCTTGATGTGATTTGCTGGTATTTCAAGGGGTCTTACGGAATTGTTCAACAGTAGAGGAAGGGGTTTCCACAATTCGACAGATTTATCAATGAAGCACAGGTTTCCTATTCTAACCAGAAAGTACTGAATTTAAAAGGGTTGCAGGGTTTAGAGAGTCTAAATCTATTCGAAGTGTGGGATATGGAGCTCAACTTCAGCAAACTTTCAACCGGACTTCGCTTTGCCTCGCATCAGACAGCTTCCACAGAGTCGGTGCAATCTTCAAGGGAGATGACTAAAGATATTCAAACCACCACTTGACATGAAGATACCATCACAATGACGCATACCATCATTCAAACTGTGATTGAAGTTAGGCCCACAACGTTTCCAGTTGACCACACAAGGCGAACACACCATCAGTGAGCCCGCTAGTGGTATGGATAAGCGAAGCTTGCTTAGATCAAACACCACATTCCACTGCTAACACCTACTTGCATAAAAATGAAATTACGCTACTTGAAGTAGAAGGGATGAAGAAACCTTGCTAGCTATCCATAACAAAGACGAATTTCACCATCAATGAAAAGATCTTTTATTATGAAAGTTTTACACAACAATCTCTTGCAAAAGTTTTCAAAGGAAAACTTTCCTTCCTCTTCAACTACACTATCAATCTATACTAAGCTACCTCTAAGTTGTCCCTCTACTCTATATCTATCGTCTAACTTCTACTCTCTAATTCTACTGAGTACAAATGAGGGGGACTCCCCCTTTATATAGCTGGCCAAGTCCAACGGACGGCTCAGATTACAATCAGCTGGATGGCCCAAATTGTGCCACCTCAGCCCTAAACAAGATTCACCCTAAAAACCGCCACCAAGAGGAGTGGGGTAATAAATGAGCCATAAATGTCCATCATCTTTCTAGAAGATTCCAGCTTTGAAACGCGTTCACACTGTTCTTGATCTTCTTGACGTTGTTCTTCAACTTTGCTCGAGCTTCCATTCTTTTCTCCATCTTGAGTTTTGAAAACGTTTCTTCTCTATTACTAAGTCTCAACACTTAGCCATTTTCTTGCAACCTTTCTTCCTTTGAAGTTGAAATGTCATCTTGGATTACTTTCTTCATCACTTTAAGTTATCACCGCTTGGTCTCAACGTTCCTCCTGCAAAACAAGCAAGGAGAAGAGTATTAGAACACTTCATAATATAAATTCAACTTACTTACCAGGATTTTCACGCTTTAACTTCCAAGAGTTCATCGTCTTCACTAGCCAACTTCGCGTTCAAATTCTTCATGCCTTAGCCAAATTTCAACCTCCTCAAGGGCGTATTAAGAGATGTACTTTAAGATCATCTTTTGAAGGTGTTAACTTCAACTGCATCTTCCTCAAGAAAGTTATTCCACCAGCTGAAGCGTTGACAATTTTGATTTCATTCATCTCCGGCTCAAGAAGATTATCTTCACGAAGAATTTGAGAAAATTCACCTAGGCACTTCCTTTCAAATTCATCGTCTGGAGGATTTTACCTTGAAAACACATTTTCTTCACTTTGCCTTAGAAAATTTTAAAATTTCCCTTAGGAAAACTCATCAATCTTGTGCCCATCAAAAATCTCCATTCTGAAGGCCTCGACGAACTGTGGAAGACTTTAAAATCAACTTCTCATCGAAGATCTTCAATACCCAGAAGAAAATTTTCTTCAGAATTTGTCAAATTCATGGGTATACAACGAACGGGTTCATTTAATTTCTTGAATTTTGAACCTTGGAAAAACAAATTTATTCCTGTTCTTCACATCTGTGAGTATTTCTTGTTGCTCTGACTTGAAAATATTTTATCCATCTTGTGAAGCAGGCACTCACTGACATTTCCACTGGCAACTTCATTCATGCTTCTGAAAAATTTCACACTTCCAAGCCCAGGCGTGATTATCCTAAGGAAGAAATTCCTTGCGCCTTAGAAAAAATTTTACTCACTTAGCATTTTGAATTTTTCCTTAGAAATTTTATTCAACTTCTTTCATCCTGCCTGTGAGAAAACTTTTTTTTATTTCAACTCACTTAGAAAATTTTCCTTGAAAGCACATCATGGAGGATTTTAAATTCCAACGCCCTCATATTATTTTTATCACTTGGCATTCTTTAAATCCATCAACTTCACCTATACTTAACCACTTTTCAACTCAAATCCATTGTTTTACTTGGCGCATTCAAGGTTGGAGAGGAAAGTCAACACTAGAATAATCCCATCTTGCACAACGCCTAGCAACCTTCACTTGTCTTCATCTCTATTTGGGCGCACTTTAGCATGAGAAAAGGATAACACTTCTAACGTCTTCCCTTTTAACTTGTGACTCTTGAGCTTCTTCATTTTTGTCTTCACATGCCCTTATTTGGGCGCATTTTGCTATGTGTGGAGGATGAAACTCTCACTTAGAATATCTTTAGCAATTCCTCCCTAACTTGGGCGCATTTCATACTTGAAGGAAGATAAACTTTAAATGCCACCTTTGACTTTGTCATTACATGGCTTTCAACGCCTTTGTCTTCTTCCAATTTTGCATGGATACCTTTGTCTTTTTCCTCCTTGTCTTCATGCACACACCTTGTCTTTTTGTTCTGTGCATGGATACCTTTGCATGGAGATGTTTTGTCTTTACATGTCCTCATATAGGCGCATTCAAAGGAGGGAAGAGAAAGTCAACTTTTTTGTCCTCTTCTTAGCATGCTTGGGCGCATTTGGCCATGTGAGGAGGATGAAGCTCAATACATGGGCGCATTTCACCCATGCTAGAGGATGGGCGCATATGGAGGGTGGTGGAGGATGAAGTTTCATGCCTTAGAATATTTCTCATCAAACTCTCAAGGTGGGCGCATTTTGCTATGTGTGAGGGATAAAGCTCTTTCAAATGCCTTTGACTTGTCTTTGACTTCTCTTAAACTTGGCGCATTTAGGCTAGGCAAGAGGATGAACTTCTTCCTTAGAACATTTTCATCAACTTCTTCAAAGTGGGCGCATTTTACCCCTGGAGGTGAATGAAACTTGTGCCTTAGAACTTTTTATGCTTCTTCATTCTCCTTTGGGCGCATATCAAGGCATGAGCAGGACGAGACTCAACGCTTAGAAAAAATTTCATTTCATGCCTGTGAAGAGGGCACATTTCACCAAGGCAGGAGGATATTTGAACACTTAAAAACTTTTCTTACTCTCCAGCTGAAGTGGGCGCATTTTTAAGTTGGAGCAGGATGAACTTAGACTTAGCCATTTTTCCTTTCTTCTGCCAGAATCTCCATGTCCTGCTATTTATAGTAAGTCCTCTGATTTTTACACTTCTGAAGCTCAGAACGATTTGAAATTTTGAACACTGGATCTTCATGACCTTGTCAGCCTGTTGATACTGCTATTCTGAGTTGGCCTGCTAAAAATAGCAGTTTCCGAAGGTGGTTTGCTATTTATAGTAACTGCCTGTTTCTAATATCTCCACAGCTCCAATTGACTAGAAATTCGAATGACGCACTCCTCACCACGTGACCTGCCTGTTGACACCGGCGCCTGACGTTGATTTACTATTTTTAGCCAGTTTCTGAAATGACTTACTATAAATAGTAAGTGCTCCATTTGCCTTCAAATTTTACCAGCGGATAGCTTGAAAGATGCTGATCGCGGTGGTATACATCGGTTTTTGAAAATTCTGACTTTTTACTCCTCTTTTCGGGCCCCGAAGCTGGAAACCCTAATTCATCTTGCATGTATATCAACTGGTCTCCGTTTGTTCTCGTTTCTGCTGCATTGCGATCAGCTCGTGATTCTGAAGTGCTGGGAGGCGGTTGTCGGGATGCACCTGCTAAAAATAGTAAGTTCCTAAATGAGTGACCATCTCCATTTGCATGTCACGTCACTGCGAAGCTCTCGAAAAACCCATAAGGAATATGTAGACATGCAAAGAAAACCCTGACATGCAAACCCTAAAAATAGCCTCTGAAGGCTGAACTCTGAAAGTTGTCATCTCATTTTGCATGTTACATCACTACGAAGCTCTCTGAAAACCCAGAAGGAATCTCCAGACATGTGTTGAAAAACTCTGCATCCAAGCCCTGAAATATGCTCTGGAAGCTGAACTGCTAAAAATAGCAAGTTGTCTGTTTCAGCTCAAATTTTGCACGCGAGCAGCTTGATGTGTTCTGGATGCAGTGTGACTGTCGAAACTTCAAGAATGCTGAAGGAACGCCCTGAATTGCACACTTACTAAAAATAGTAAGTTGTCGGAATCTAATGAAATTTTGATGAGAGCCTACTGGAAGCATACTGACATCAATGTTAACCTCTGCTTTCAATTCATTCACCTCATTTGACCACAAATTGACCGGGAAAGTGTAAACCCTAATTCTTAGACTTGGCCAAGATTTCAATTCAAGCGGGCGCATCCCCAGAAAGACAGACAGCAGAAAAGAGAGACAACGACAAAACAAACTAAAACCAAGCCAAAAGACCGAGACGAAGCAAAAAAAAAGGGGGTCCCCATTTGCAATGGGGCGATGTGTGAAAAAGGTCATAACACATTTCTCACATTGAAGATCCAACCCTGAATTTTCAGTAACCATTGGTTGATGATACTTTGCTTGATAAGCAACCACTACTTGGTTGCAAAGGTAATTCCCATCATAGGCCATGCGGTTCTTCTTGTTAGATTTCATAGAGAAATTTCCTCATCCAATGTAAAAGTTGAGGACAACTTCCACTAAGCAAGGAGGAAATGGAGAGAAACACACATTTAAAAAGTTGCAAACTTGCATGCAATATTTCTATTTTAGAAAGCCACCCATAATCAGAAGTATATATTTTGTCATATATCTTTATCTTTTGCTATCTTTGAGTGACACATATAGTCCATTATGTAGTGTTACTATTTTAGAAAGTCACCTCTCTTTCTATTAGTTGAAGATTTCTTGCCAAAATAGAGCTTGTATATCTTTATACATACATAAGACAATGATTTTACACATGCACTTGTGGTTATCCTTATATCTTGATCATTGTTGTTGCAATTGTCTTCCTTAGCTCATACCACAATCATATTCTAGTGTCTTATTTGTTTCATAAGAAAATTGAGATGTACAATGAATAAGTGCACCGATCATACGTGTGAAACCAATTTCATAGGCAGTCTTTTTTTATTTAATTTGAGCTTTATTAAATATTTCTCCATGTTTATGCATTTGAAAGAATTCCATGAAACATTTTGTGAGCTCAACAGGTTGCATCGACTATTTTTGTGTGGCGAAAAATTAGAAGATATGTGAATTTAAAGTTTGTTTCTTGGTAGATTAAAATAAAGAATCCTTTGACAAGTCCTTAAGTCTTTTATATGATTAAAGGATTTCAAAATAAAAGGGATTAAATTAGAATCCCTACATTAATCTTTTTTAAGCAATTCCCGTGAACATTTGATTTCAGCAATAAATTCATGTCGAGGTGGAGGGGGATGGAGGTCAATTTGGAAAGATAATAGGACCAACCACCTCAAGGGATGCCAATTTCCCCAAACATAAGGGAGAGGCTAAAAGGAGGTAGTCATCTCATTAAACCTAGATACTCCTCTCAATGGCTTGCATCTAGAAAAGGGCCAAGAAAATTTGGTCAAAATAATAGTTGAACAAATAAGGAACCTCCTCATCTATCTATGTATTAACAATAATACCTCCCCCAAATCTCATAGTAGATGAAACATTTGAAAATAAAATGCTCCTTATTCTTCGCCTCCTACAGAGAACAAACAAGAAAGATCCTATCAACAAGGGGAATGTTGTAGTTTGACTCCACTCTTGACAAAAGGGAACAAAGTGACACTCTTGGGCCATTCAATGAAATATACCCCTTAGTTTTTTCTTGTCTTTTTTATCACAAATCCAACACAACACCAAAGATTAGCATTAGCCCCCAAAAGATAATCAACTTGAAAGTAACCTTCACCAAGAATGTTCACCAAGATCCTATGGAAGGCGAGGTGATAGCATATGGTGATGGGGTCGTTAGCAATAATCTAAACTGAAATTACAAGCTGGAATTGAGAGAGTAGGCGGTAGTCTAACCATGAAGATTCCACGCTACCACTTATTCAGTGGGGGGAAATGATTACAAAAAAGAACAATTCATCTACTAACAGCAAGCATCCACTTAGAAATGGGGATACTCCACTCAATCAGTGGGTGACATATGACAGTTGCAATTGTTTATTCCTCCACACTAGTGGTAAACCATCCAAGGGTTACAATGTTTTGTATTAAATCACAAGTAAATGCAAAAATATAAATGACTAAAATAGTACTACCATTTTCAGCCTTACAATGCAAATTATCTACAAATTACAAAGTGTTACAATTGTATAATCAATGCAAAATGATGAAAGATGATTTCCCCAACTTCTAATCTTCTCAACAATAGAATTACACACCAAAAGCTGAACTACTATCCATCTGATATGAAAACCAGCAAACTGAAATCTCATAACCAGCAAACTAAACTCACCAAAATATACTCATAACACCCTCAAATCGCCTCCAAATGATCTAGAAACAAATGCAAATGATGCTAAGAAGGAAAGCGCCCAAATCTAGACCACAAACATCAATGAAAACCTAATAAACATTATGGCACAAATTCCAAGAGACCTCCCAGCATGGTACGGCCTCCCAAGAGGGGCAAACTTCAATATAAAATTGGAGACTTCAATAAAAAATCTGAAACTTTGCATAGAGGGTTGCCATTAGCATAGAAATGGATTGCATCAATACCCAAAATGAAAATAAATTCCATGACAAAGCTATCAGTGAATTTTCGCTTCAGCCATGTAAAACCAGCAGTTAGATAACAAGGTTTACAGCAGCAACCTGTCCAACAACATCAGAATTAAAGCTCAATTTGCACCTCTGTGTGAAGCACAGTCTCAAATAACCACCTAGGAAGCCATAGTTTCAGGCCCAAAGGATGGAGTGTTTGCTAAGCTTCCTCTTAGCCAGGTTTTGGATTCAGTCCAGCAACATAACTTTACAATAATCTTCAAGCATAACTAGCTCACCTCAAAGCATCAATATATAAGCTCAAATGGCGAATGAAGCAATTTGTAACTCCCAACAAGAAACTGTTCAATTTCCTCCAAGGGATGCCACCTATCAACATTCACTTTATTTGAATTAATAAATCATTAATTATCATCCTCTAGGCGTCCACCTTTAAGTTGCATCAATATTTAAAATAAACATTAAATGCTCAAGTAGTTGACCCCCCTTCATGTCCCCATTTTAAAACAACTTGAAGTTCAATCACTAGGCATGGGGTACAACTGCAAATCATGAAAATTGACTAAGTATGGAACTCAGTCCAAGGAGGTAGCCAAGAGCAACGCCCAAACTGCAACTAATAAACTACTAAAAATAGCAAATTGACATTAGCCGAGCTAAACCAAGCTACTAATGATGCCACTACCACAAATGGATTTACTAAAATTAGCAAATGCCAAAAAATAATAAGTTCACTTCAAACTCAACAGAAAGCCAAATTGATTAGCCACACCAAACTACAGATGATTAAGCTGATTAAGCTGCTACTAGAATGATATTGCTAAAAATGGACTTACCAAAAATAACAAACTGCTATAAATAGTAAGTTTACAAAACTCCATATGAACATCAATTGAGCAATAATCATGACTTACTGTAAATAGTAAGTGTTCCCAAATACCCTTTGAGCACAAACCAAGCAGCCATCATGACTTAAATAAATAGTAAGTGCCTAGAAAGGTTTGTCAGATTCAGATGCATGTCACACCACCCTAGAGGTCTCTGAAAACCCAGAAAAACCCAAAAACCTTTCCTACATGCAAGGTACCAGCCAAAATTGCATGTCATTATCTTAACATGCATGTTACCTTATTCTTAAGCTCTCCAAAAACCTAGAAAGCTTCACCAGACATGCATAAAAAACTCACACATGTAGACCTTCAAAATTGCATCTGAAAGTGGAAACCCTAATTTCCAAACTGTTTAGCCTACGAATTTCCTGAAATAGGCTAAATCCAAATGAAGAGCGTAGGACTAAATTGGGGACATTACATTGTAACAAATGAAATTAGAAATAGTCAATTTAGTGATGGTGTTGTTAACATGTAAGAAATGTGTGGTATAGAAAATGATCTTGGTATTGATAGGAAATGGCATATGCCCAAGTAATTGAAATATAGTATTTGTAAATGTCTTCCCTCATAGGTCTATTGATTACATTCTTGGACAAGGAGGCGAGAAGGCACATCGAATTTGAAGAAACCAATCAATAAAGATGTCAACAAAATGAAACAAACTAGTCTCAAAAAACTAACATCATTGATGTTCAACGAGACACAAGTAGGAAAACATCTCTAAAAACAAAGCTAAATATGATTAGCTCTCTAAACTTGAGATTAAATCACTCAAAAACTTGAATATATGAAGATGAAGAGTGGCCCTCAAGAAAATCTTGAGGTGGCATTGAGGAGAAAATTTGGCCTAGACCAAACGCAATGGAATCATCCATTTGCAACATGATAGTTTGAACCCTCTCCATGTGCTTAGCCCTCAAACACTATGTTGAGGCCTCAAACCTCTATCCATTAAAAATGTTAGTTTCATGCTTGCATTTAATAGGAACATCTTTGAAGGGATATCCTCAAAAGGTTTTTGAAAACTTTGGTCCTTCCCTTTACAAAGTGAGACACATTGCTTGCATATCCATGACTAAGAACAAGCTTCAAAATAAGAGGTTGCCCAATATAGGGAACCACCAAGTCCATGTAATCTGCTCAGTATTTACTTTAGAGGTGAACTAAACTTAGTAAGAGCATCTCAAGTGGTATTAAAAATCAAAACCTCAATTTTGCTAAAGTTGACCATGAGCTAGTGCAGATCATAGAAGCGAGTAAAGGTATCTAGCTCTTCAAACCATCAAGGGAATGAGAGGGAATGAGAGAGGATGACATCATCGAAGAAAAGTTGAAAGGTGATCGAAGCATGATGCAATATACAACTACTATCATTAAGAATATGTTGCTAACAACAATTACCAAGTTCATCAATGTTATCTTAACAAGTAATAATGAGAGAGGGCACTACATCTTGACTTGAATAGTACACGATAGTTATGAAGATCTCTAATACACTAGTAGCACATAGCCTCCTAAAAACCAATTGACCAAAAATAAAGTTCAATGGCTTTCTAAACTGTACAATGTCAGAAAATATTTTGTAAAACTAATGATGAACCTCCTCCTAGTAGTTTGAAGAGAAAAATAATTGAATAGATGTTCTTGTATGGTGATCCATACGTCTATGTATCAATATTTATACCACAGGCTGGCTCATATTCTTATATATCAATCAAGGGGTCTATAGAACCATGGTCAACCTATAGGATTATATAACAATACATGTGCCCATAGAATAAGAATTCGACAAGTAATTGCCTGATTTGCAAGTACTTGCAAAATATTTATGATTGTCAAGTAACTTGCCCACAGTTTGCAAGATGAGATTTCACCCAAATCCTAGCAAGTTCTTGGTGCATACTTGGTGAGAAATTTGTATAAACTCAGAGAGTGATTCATTGAAACTCAATGAGTGAACCTACAAAAAAAGTAGAAATAAACCTTCTTGCATTTCAATTTTTTTTCCTTTCCTCCATTTTTCAGCAAGCAACTACAATTATACTAGTTTGCCTATATTTCTCAACTATTATGAAGTGCATCCAAGTGGAGGAGGAAGTGACAAGAGGGATGAATTCTTCACTTCCTAGATAAGAGCAAAAGAAAAACCGAAAAGGAAGAGGATGAGAGAAGTAAATGTAGTTTTCATGAATTCCCCCTAATTCAGATAGAGACTCTTTCATTGGCCCACAAATTGACCATTCATCCATTGAAGAGAGTTCAAGCCAATTTAATTCACCAAACTTATTTATTCCTCACAATATGCTAGTGCACAACCATCACTCAAAGGCACTACTTGGAATCAAGTGAAGCATCACCAAGTCAGGATAGTTGTTGCAGATTTTTGCGGCAAAAAGCTCCTTTTAGGAAGCACTGGTAAACATATTGAATTTTTTTGTACAAAGTTTAAGCCACCAAATCTTGATGATTTCAATAGACATGCAGGAGGAAGTCATCAAAATACACAAGTGATAGTGGAAGATTAAAAAAATATGATAGATAAAGAGCTGCAGTATTTTGTCAAACAGTTGAGCAGATGGTAGGAGTCAAACATTGATTAACTTTATAGTAGCACAATGATGTTCTTGAGTTAATAAAATCCTCCAATGAAGTGGCAAAGCAAAGACTGTAATCTGTTGGATATCATGGTCTTATAGGTGAGAATTGAGAATATAGTCCAAGTTGTGACTGACAATGCACATATGTAGCAAAAGGTGCATTCTTCAAGAGCAACATCACCATTTTTCAGGGTCATTATTGCATCCCTAAAATTAATCATGTGCTTGGGGATATTGGATAAAATTGAATGGTTGATCGTGTGGTTGAAGATGTAAGGAATATTATAAAATTTATCTACAATCACACTTTGAGGGCTATCTTAATGAGAGAGTACACCAAAGAAAATGAGATGTGTGATTGAAATTCATTCATCTAGCCACAAACTTCATCACACTGCAAAGCATTGCAGTGGCATTTCCCTATCTTAGTCGACATAAGCAAGCACTCAGGGATTGAAGTCTCCATATTCCCAAAAAATGGAAGGGAAGAAGGTTGTGAGGACACTTATTGTAACAGGCTTGCGTAGAGCACATCCTACAAGCATCCTTAAGGTAACTTGCAAACTTATGAATTTCTAATTCTTTGATTTTCTTCTTATTTTGGTATTTTTCAATTTTCTATTAATTTTTCTTTTTTTTCAAATTGCAACTATTTTAGGTGATGGAACCTTTGGTCAAGTATCTACATTTGATTGATGGTGATAAATTGGCAATAGCTTCTCTCTACGAGACAATAGATAGGGCCAAGCAAGCCATTATACATTATTATGGTAGATATATACAAAATATGAAGTCATTTGCCATGTAATTGATTGGATATGGCACAAGCAATTTCACCAACCAATACAAGCAATGGGGTACTATTTAACCACAATTTTTTTTTTCAATTCTGTTGAAGCCAATGTGGAGGTTGTGGTAAGCCTCAACACATACATAGAGAGGATGACACCTAAAAGAAGCCTTAGAGATCAAATTATATATGATTTGTAGGTTTACAAGGCTGTTTACTCCAATAATGGTAATTTAGTATGCTACAGAGTAAACTAGAAACACAGTGTCATTGAGTATGTAAAAGCATTCACAGAACAGAACAAATGTATATGAAGCATTACAGTCTTTATTCATGTACTTGCAGTATTACATTATCATATCAACACCCCGACTACGAACCATACAGCAACATAAATAGTTAACCGGCATTGGTCGAGAGCACCAACCGTCAGCAACTGACAAGTACCAACTAATCCCGAGTGCTAACTAATCCCAAGTGCTAACTAATCCCGGACAAAACATTATTTATTTATTCCATTATTATCTATTCCCAGTACAACCGACTACAACATTTATTCAATTAGTACGGTCGATTACAATATAATTATTTATTAACATGGCCGTCTACATCATCCCCCCCTACAAAGTAGTCGTCTTCCAGACGACTGAAAACAAAAAATGCCAACTCCTCATAGTTTTCTTGTAATTGATTCTCCCTCTGTGCTAAAAGTCGTTGTGCATCGGCCACCCGGGTATCCTTCTCTATCAACTTCTCCTCAAGAGCTGCCACTCTTGTTTTCTCGACTGCCAACTGCTCTTGTAACTGTACTATGATGGCTGGTTGCACTGCAAATTGGCAATTCCAATAAATCCGATGGGGGTCTGGGGCAACGCCCCCAACCGGGTCAAGGGGCAGCACCCCCAGCGGGGTCAAGGGGCAGCGCCCCTTGCGGGGGTCTGGGGGCAGCGCCCCCATCGAGGTCGAGGGGCAGCGCCCCTGCCACCAAGACCAATTTAACACTTCTAAAACCACCCGAAACTGTATCGCGTACCTCATTTTCATGACTTTTCCAAAGGTTCCGAATAGTGCTGATGAAGCTAAAAAATACAAATTTTGCATTGTTTTTCTTAGACTTTACTTTCTCCAGGTCGATGCTTGGTACGGCAATGGATGGTACGAATTCCTTTTCCCAATGTACGGACTCCTCACTACGCCGTACGGATTTCTCATTAACACAGCGTACGACCTCCTTCCTAGCTCGTACAACCTCTGCTCTATCCAAGCGTACGGCTTCATCTGCAACTTGTACGGCCTCTTCTTTATGATAGCGTATAGCTCTTCCTTCAAGTCGTACGGCTTCTCCTCTTCCGGAGCGTACGACTCTTTCTCCAGGTCGTACGGCCTCTCCTCTACCAGAGCGTATGACATCCCTTCTCCTCAAGCATACGGCCTCTTCTTTGGCTGAGCGTACGGCCTCCCTTATTTGCAAGCGTACGGACTCCTCTCTCTTCCAGTGTACGGCCTTTCTCTCCCAACGTACGGAATTCTTCAATTGTAACCGTGCAGATTTCTTCAAGTGTAGGCGTACGGTCTTGGATTTCTTCAAACGTACGGAATCTTCATTATGGCGTACGGCCTCTTCTTTCTTCCAGCGTACGACCTCTTCTTGAATGCGTACGATGTCAAAATCTTGAAAATGATGAAGCCGTACGCTGTGAAAGACCTGACATTGAGAGAGTCATACGGTGTCCAAAGCTTGAATGAGAAGAAGTCGTACGATGTGAAAATCTTGAGATTGTGATAGTCGTACGATGTCAAAACTCTGGGAGTGTCGTACGATGCCAAGAGTTTGAGGATGTCGTACGCCTAGAGTCTCTGTGCACAGTTCCACTGGAGAATGAAGAACTTGCAAGTTTGCTATGCTCTAGAAACTTTGAACAATTCCGACCTGCAATTGCCATATGATGTAAACATTGCCCAATTGTCGTACGATGTAGACCTTGCCCAATTGCCGTACGACTTGAGAGTAATCTGAAGGTGGGGCGACTTGAAAATGTTTTGAATGTCGTACGACTTCAAGACACCAGGAGCGCCGTACGACTGGAGAAAACAATTTGTGCCTTATGAATGGAGTCAATCCTTGCCGAACGATTTGAGAGGCATTATCAAAACCTCGTACGACCTTGCGATACTTAGGAAGCCGTACGACTGCTCTATCTGGAAATGGATGTTGAGTTTGGAGTCCCTGATGTCGTACGATGTACAAATTAACTGAATGATGTATCACGCCAAGTCCCTGGTGCCGTACACCCGCCCTCCTGTGCGTCGATGTCTTCCTTACTTGAATCTGTTTTTCCCTTCTTCGATTCCTTTTATGTTCTCTTATGCCGCCGAGTGTTCCTGATGGTCGCACTTCATCCTCCTTTGCTAGGCGTCGGTTGTGTTGCACTCTAAAGCTTCTTCTTTTAATACTTCGCTGACTTTTACTTCCTTCAACGGCTTTTCTCCCTTGGCGGATGATGGTCCCAATTCGCACTTTAATTTCAATTTTACATTCTCTTTCCTTGCTCGGCTTCGCTTTTACCATAAGTCTGTTTCTTTTATTTTTTATAACTCCATATAATATATCCGTCTTTTTAATACTTTTATTTTTTCCTTCTAATATTCTTTCTCTCTCTACAATTCCTTTTAATTTCCAATCCATGTTTCTTTTATTTCCGTTTTCTCTCTCCTCATCTCTTTTCTTTTTTTCTAATTTTTTAATTTTTTCATACTTTTCATTTTTTAACTCCAACACAATTTTTTCATCTCGTACCTGTTCAAACTTGTGGACTGGCGTATCGTCCAGTTTTGAGACTCTTCCTTTGTACTCTCCATACTCGACCGGAAGTGTTTGGCTGGGCCTTCCCTGTTTCTCTTCTTCCTTGATTTCCCCGATTTGTAGCATGTTACACTCTCGATGGAACACTTCATAGTCTTCCATCTGCCAATGAAACAAGCCATTCAGCGAGCTTGTCTCGTCCTCCAAACAACTCTCGAGTTCAAGTACGCCTTCGGTGTTCGGTTCCATAGCTTTCCTTCCCTCGTCCACATCCAACTCACCTCCATCCGATTCAGATCCGGAGGAAGCCAATTCTTCGCTCACGACCTGGTTCTTCAAGTCGATGACATACTTCCCCCCATTGTTCTCGATCGAAAGTGTGTTCCTCTTCCAATTATGATTTGCCTTCGCCGCTATCAGCCATCCTCTCCCAAGTAGTGCATCGTACGCTTTCCTCTGTAATGGGATGACACAAAATTTAGCAAAAACTGTTGTGTCCCGATCATCACCTTCTGCGCCATCAGCGTTCCCAATGGCTTGATACCATGTTGATCAGCGCCAACCAGTTGGAATGTTGGCGGCCAGAGTGTAGGCTTCCCAAGACTCTTCCATGTGTCTTCGGGTAGTACGTTGACTCCCGATCCTCCATCGACAATAGTATTTGTCAAGATATTCCCTCTGATCTCCATATGCACGACCGCTGGCATCTTCCCGATGTTCGCTGTGAGCAATACTGGGTCGATTGTTTGTTCACCGTATGGTGGCGGTTCTGGTACCAATTCTTGCCTCCGTTCCTCCAATCGTGGTTGCTTGCGATCCCCGACGACGTTTGTGATCGCCAATCCCAACTGTGGCATAGTCTGGAGAAGGTCAGTTACTTTGATCGGTACGATGGTCTGCAGTACTTGTCGTATGATGTTGGTTTCCGCCTCCGACCGCCGAGAGGTTCCTGGCTTCTCCAAAGGTACTTTGTTTTCCTTTGCCATCACCAATTCCACTTCGGTTTTTGCTTCCTTCATCCTTTGTTTCTCCGTACATGGATCTGGGTAAGTGGCCTTTTTTGCTTGTGCTCTGGTGATCGCCAGTACCTCTTGTTCTTCTACTTCTAGCATGTGGATACCCTTTTGCTTAGGGCATTCGTTATCTTCATGATCGCCTGGTCCACACCACTTACACAATCTCCCTTTCGAACCTTGACTGTTCTGGCAGTCCCTGGTGAAGTGGCCCCATTCGTTGCACTTCCTGCATTGGATCATGGGCCTTCCTTTTGCATCATACTGTATCATGTTTCTCGGACTTATGTTGCTTCGGTAACCTCCAGGGGATGCATTGCTATTGTACTGGGGCTTTGGTGGTGTGTTCGGCGGTGTTGACGGCTCTCCATGAGTGAAGAGTACTTGTGCACTTCTGGCTTTTAAGTTGTATGGGCATTCCTTGACGGAATGTCCCATCACTTGGCAGATATCGCAAAATAAGTTCTTGGGACAGTTCGCCTTTGTGTGACCTTCCGCATTGCAGTTCGTACACCACAGTTCTCTGCTTCTCTCGTACTCTCCTTGTTGGCCTTCAATTCTTTCATCATTCGCATCATATCTTTCCTGAGTGCTTGTACAGTTTTGGATTCACCGTCGTTGTCGTCCGTACTCTCCTCGTCGTTTGTCTTCTTTTTCCCTCGGGAGGATGTTTTATTTTCACTTTCTATGTCCATTGCCCGATTGTATGCTTCAGCGTATGACGAAGGAGGTACGACTTTCATTTTCTTTCTTAATGACAGAAGCAAGCCCTCGATGAACCATCTTTTCTTCAACCCGTCGGCCGGTTGTGCCTCCAATTTCCCCAGCAAATCTTTGAGTCTTCGATTGTAGGTCCGCACACTCTCGTGCTTTCCTTGCTTGGTATTGTATATCTCCGCAACAATCTCGCTATCATCCCGCAGGAGTTTGAACTCCTCTTGAAATGCTTTCTTCAATAATCTCCATGTAGCTTTGTGTGCTTGATCTAATTCAGAGTACCAATCAATGGCACTATCTCTAAGTGTCACTGGAAATGCTTTCAGCCACTGGTCCGGATCATCCTGGCCGCTGGCTATCCAGATAGTTTCACATGTCTTGCAATGTCGTACTGGATCTTCTGACCCATTCCCCATGAATTTCGGCAGCTTTTGCCGGTCCGGATGAGCCATCTTTCCCCGCTGTCCTCCTTGTGTGTTGGACCCGAGTAGACTGGTTTCCTCGCTACGTTCCGATGCGTCACTTGCACTCTCGGCCACGTACGAGTCACTCCCACGTCTTCCTTCGACGTCCTCAACACCTTGAGTCTCCTGGGGTTCCCTTCGATACTCTCTCCGCCTTGGGGTACTGAGCTCAGATTTTCTGCTCGTCAACCGTTCGTCGTCGTCCGAGAGGGACAACTCCCGAAACCGTCTGATGCTATCACTCAATTCATCTTTGTTTTCATAAGGATCATATCTTCGTACGTATGGGGTGCCGAAGGGTTCTCCGTCCCTTCCTTCTGTCAAACTTTGGTGCGCTCGTCCAATGGATGTGTCTATTCTTGTCAAGTTTTCATATGTTCTTTTAATGCTCTGATTTATTTCAATTAAATCCTCATCCAATTCCTTACCAGCTTGCTACAGTCTTCTTCGCCGGTTTTCTTGTTCTTGCAGCCGGAGTGATCGCCGAACCTTTTCTTCCTGAGTCTCGTGCCCTTCAAGAACTCGATTCTTGTCTTTGTTCGGCCGTACAGGCATTTAAAATATGTTCAGGCGATCATTGCTGACTACCGGATGTACGTCTCTGGCTAGTGTTTCGTTCTTCTTCTTGTTTAGTTCGCTCTTCGTAGCGCTGCAGTATTTGCTACCTTCGGTGTTCCCGATCCTCTCCTTCTCGCGAGTTTTGCAAAATAATGAAATGACGGGCCAGCAATCTGGGCATACGATTCAGGAGGCGCTTCACCTCGTCATTCACTTCCAACCTATCCCAGATAACTTCCTCAGGGATCTCCCATCTGCAGGATTCCCTACGTACGTGATCTCGTAAAGATATCTTCCACAGGTTGATAAAATCTTCAGTCAATAGGTCTTCCCGTTCCTCATTAGCATTTACAGGTTCTTCTGCCGGTTGACCCATTACACTGCCATGACGAGTGATGCCCTAGTCCGCTCAGGCAACGGCGCCAAATGTTTACTCCAATAATGGTAATTTAGTACGCTACAAAGTAAACTAGAAACACAGTGTCATTGAGTATGTAAAAGCATTCACAGAACATAACAAATGTATATGAAGCATTGCGGTCTTTATTCATGTACTTGCAGTATTACATTATCATATCAACACCCCGACTACGAACCATACAGCAACATAAATAGTTAACCGGCATCGGTTGAGTGCACCAACCGTCGGCAACTGACAAGTACCAACTAATCCCGAGTGCTAACTAATCCCGAGTGCTAACTAGTCCCGAGTGCTAACTAATCCCGGACAAAACATTATTTATTTATTCCATTATTATCTATTCCCAGTACGACCAACTACAACATTTATTCAATTAGTACGGTCAATTACAATATAATTATTTATTAACATGGCCGTCTACAAAGGCTACCAAGGGAGGTTCTTCAATTCAATACATTTGATAGAGAATGACTAAACAATTAGGTTAAAAAAATTGAGTGCTTTAAATGCAGAGTTCATTGACAAATGCAATTTTAGTTTATTTTTGGTATTACAAAATTATAATTTTGCAAATGCATATATTGCAACTTTGTGGTGGAAAGATTATGGTGCCTAAATAGTAAATACCAAATATTTAGAGACTAGCCATCTGTTTTTAATGCAAACTTATAATACTTTTGGGTGTGAACACAATTGGAGCTTGTCTAAGAGAATCCACATTAAGAAAATAATTGAGTTGACCCAAGAGCACCTCAATAACCTTGCTTTCATACAATACGATTGCAGCCTTCACATCAAAAAATGGAGAGGGAGGAATCTCATGATGCAATTGATGTGGACGAGAACAATCCATATTGAGACTAGATTGTTGAAGGTTTGGATGCCATGTTTTTTGACAAAGATCTTGTAGAATTGGAGAGGGAAACTATGCAAGTAGAAGCAGAAGCATTGGGAGATGACATGTTTTATGATGCATTCATTCCTAAGGAGGATTTACTTTTCAATTCAAGACAAATTATATGATATTGTGATGTGCAATGTACTCCATTTTCATCTAATTCTAAGAAAAATAGACTTATGTGGCATCTAAATTCATTCCTTATGCTTCTTATTCATTATTTAAGTTTATTTTATGAATTTATGTATTTATTTTATTTGTCAAGTTTCCTTTGAGTCTTTTGCCAAATCCAAGTCAAAATTTTGGATTTGCAAGTTGACAGAAAGTATGAGTTTTTGAAGTATGTTTGTTCCCATAGACCTGCTTGTATGCTTATATATCAAACATGTATGCATGCTTGACTGTATGCTTTTATATCAACAGGTGCACCTATATGCTAATTGTAAACATTTGTGTCAAGGAATTGTGCATGTAAGCTTATGTGGCAGTAGAGTGTCCATAAGAATACAGTCGATAACCATATATGGACACTTTTCCTTGATAATTGTACCCTTATGTTGGCATGTTGAGCTCTATATCAATATTTGTGCATGTGTGTGAAATATGCTAACCAATTTTTTCGATGAATTAACACACATAACCAGCACTTAATCAACTCGGTTAGCATTAGCTCCAAATAGAAAACTGAACTTAAAATGAACTCACACCAAGAATGCACACTCAATCCCAATGAGAGATAGGTGTTGTCATATGGCGGAGGAGCTAAATGAAAATACTTGAAAGAAAACTACTCAACGTCAAGAATGTGCACTCAAGATCCCACTGAGGGCGAGGTGCTAACATATGACGGAGTGTTGAATTGAAAACTAGAAACTGATAGGCGGATAACCAGCCATGAAAAGCATTTCCACACTACCACCAAACAGTGGGGGGAAAAGATTACAATTAAAACAATTCATCCGCTGCGGCGGGCATCCACAGAGCTGTGGGGATTCTCCACTATGAAAGTGGGTACAAGAGTGTTACAAATCAGATTATCCACACTGGCGGTAAACCATCCAGGGGTAATTTAATGACAAAACAATAAGTAATTGCAGAACTGGAAATGGTTGGATTAGTAATGCTTAATCTCAACCTTTACAAATTAAACTCTGCAGATTACAAATTACAATGATAGCAAGTGAACCTTAGAAAAAGAAGTATGAATTCTTACAATCATATAACACTCCAAAACTGAAGTATAAGACCAAAAACTGAGAATTATAACAGTCTGATATAAAAATCAGAATTCTGGAAATTCAAACCAGCTACAGAGAAAATCAATGAAATGTTCATAACTCACTTAATTCACCTCCGAATTGAATGCCGTCTTTTGCTGTGTCTTCTTAGAAGGTAGGCGAACATTTTTTGATCATCAAACAGCAACCAAACAGCAGCTTTATTTCTGGCACAAATCCCAATGCTTCCTTGAATGGTACGGCCTTGAGCAAGGGCGATTTTGACAAGTAAAAATCATAAACTCAAAACTAAAATCTGAAACTCTCCAAAGATGGTCGCCTTGGGTGTAGGAATGGATTGGAAAAGTACCCACAAGCAAATTAAATTCACTCCAAAAGCTGTATGCAAAAACCACTTTCAGCTGTGACTGTATCAGCAACTTCAAAACTGGAAATTTCATCAAAAATCTTCAACTATTGAGCTCAATCTGCTAGTCTGATTTGAGAAGCAGCAAATGACCAACTAGGTGTTGTATTTCAAACACGAAATTGGATTGGAACTAGGAGGTAAGCATCCCTCGAAGTATTAAACAAGTTGTCATTTCGACAGCATAATATTAGCATAAAAATATTCGATAATCAGCTCTTCAAACAGCAGCAATATATAAGCTTTTGTTGGCAAATGAAGCAACAAGAACTCTTCAAATTCCAAGAAGTTGAATCACTTCAACTTCCAAAAGGGACGCCACCTTTTTGCCTTTTACTTTTTGAAATAATAAAATATCATTCAACTTCCCCTTTAGGCATCCATTTCATATTGCAACAATAAAGCATTTATTAAATAATTAAATGCTCACTTGACCCCTTTATGTCCCTTTCTTTAAAACAACTTGAAGTCATCAAGCCTAGTGGGGTACAACTTCAAGACATGAAAATTGACTAAGTCTGAAACTCAGTCCAAGGAGAAAACCAAACCCAAAGCCAAATGAGACTGATGGATAACAAGATGACTTGAGTTGAACTGTGATGATGCTGCCAAAATTAGACTTACTAAAAATAGCCACCAAAAATAGTAAGTTTACCTCAAAACCAAGTGGGAAGCAAGACTTAATGACAAGTGAACCGCCAAAATTTAGTATTTACTAAAAATAGTAAATACCTAGAAATGCCACAAACCTCCAAGCAAGGAAACCCTAATTTCACTTTTGATCAACCTACGGATTTCCGGAAATAGGCTATCAGTCAAAGAAGAGCGTATGGCCAAAATGGGGACATTACAGTGTGATGATCCATAGGTTCATGTATCACTAATCGTGCTCATAGGGTGATCCATAGGTCTGATTTGTCAGCTGTTTTTCATATAACGATTCCTCAATGTTCATAAGTAATTGTATTGTTCAATGTACAAGTTGAGAATAAATAGGAGAAAGGAGAATTTTGCAGAAATAAATGGTGTACTGAATTACCTTACGTATGCACATCCAGTTACAAATATATTTGGAGCTCCTAATATAGCAATCCTATAGCTAATATTTTGGATCCATAGGTTCATGTATCACTAATCGTGCTCATAGGGTGATCCATAGGTCTGATTTGTCAGCTGTTTTTCATATAACGATTCCTCAATGTTCATAAGTAATTGTATTGTTCAATGTACAAGTTGAGAATAAATAGGAGAAAGGAGAATTTTGCAGAAATAAATGGTGTACTGAATTACCTTACGTATGCACATCCAGTTACAAATATATTTGGAGCTCCTAATATAGCAATCCTATAGCTAATATTTTGGACCAAACTTAGGTAATGCCTTCCACCATGGCCAACCTACATGCTTGTGCAAAACGTTATTATGGTATGAGATTAGATTGGGCTTGAAGGTTGGTTCTTTTGTGCTACTTAGTAACTTACTACTTAAGCTGACCTTTCTATTGTGCTACCAATCTGTACATTGTGGCCACATGTCCATCTGATTGAATGTGATTGTTTTTAAAACTTATGTATTCAACTATTTGCATATAATCTGCAAGAAGTGTGATGAATGCATTTAACACAATGTTTTTTTTGGTAAGTGGGCAATGTTGATGTAGTTTGCTTGACCATCAATGACAACCAAGATATCTAGCATATTAGAGCTAATTTAGCTATCCATTGAAATACTTCAATGCCCATGGCATGTCATTCCCCTACATAAATAGTTTAAAACATATTTCAGCTTAATGCATTTCTATTGAAAAGATATAAAATGTCTCTAGAGTAAATATGATAATGACAACAATCACATTTTCCTGGCTCTAATGAAACCAGCCTAGTAGAATAGGAAAATGCCCTTACATCACATCCTTTTTTCCAAATAGCTTCTAAATTTTGGAATTTGAATTTGTATGTAAGATCATTGTATAAGGAAACATAAGGTGCTAACAAGTCACAATTGTAAATAGACAACTAGAAATTTTGAACTTTATTTCACAATTGTAAATAGACAACTAGAATTTTGAACCTTATAACATGGCCTCACTAATTCTCTTTTTTGGTTCTTTAAGCTTATTGGAAGATGGAGGAACCATATTCCAATTTGAAGGGAGTGATAAACAATGCAGTAAGAAAGCCGTCCTGAGAATTCACCAACCATCATTCTACTGGAAGGTATCAAAATCAAAATCCATATTGTAGCTTTAAACTACCTAGAAATGTCCCTTCTTTCATTCTTCCATGAGGAATTCCATGTCAAGAATTGCAAAAGCTACAAAGACTCTATCTTCACTTTCATGTGGTAGATTGCAACCAGGGCAGACCTTGGACTTGCTGATGCGTATGTTGATGGTGATTTCTCCTGTGCTGATGGAGAGGAAGGCCTTCTGAATATGTTTTTGGTAACCACAATCCATCTTAAATTTTACACAAATATAAAACTAACATACTTATTTCTTAAAAATTTAGCTTGGTTTTGCCTTGTAAGCCGTTGATATGAATTTGGAAATTTTACAATTTCTGCAGATTCTCATTGCAAACAGGGATCTGAATCAACCTGTAACAAAGAAAAATCGTCGAAGGTATCATTGAGTGAAATTTATACTTTTAGCCAGAATGTTTTCATTTTGAAGTTTGCTTGCCATAATTATATCTTTAATTCTACAATATTTATTATTATTTACCATAGGGGATGGTGGACACCAATGCTTATCACTGCAGTATATTGGTCTGCAACATCATTCTTACGACATGTCTCTGAGCGGAACACTCTCACACAAGCTCGGAGAAACATTTCTCGTCATTATGATCTAGTCTGGTTTCTAACCTTAATGTCATCTTTTTTTGTTGTGTAATATATTTGACTACAAACATTCAATTGATGCCTAACTGGATTCAAATGAAGCAATTTCATCCAGCCAAATTTTCTGACAATCTAACATTTTTCTTTTTCTGTACACATATTGCACTGGTTTTTAAATGAAAATTGATGAAAGAAAGCATAAAAAGCAACAACTGCAAAGGAGCCCAAACCCAAATGACTCGTGGTCTAACAGAAAAAGATCTAGGCTCTGACAATTACAATGGGTCATCAAGGATACATTGTCACATAAAAAAAGTTTCAGCTAAGTTAGACATGAAGCAACTTCTACTTGAAAATTATTTAAGACACTCTATGCAGAGGATTCCAAGAAGTTCATTTATGAAAGAAGAAAACTAATTTTAGAAATGCAGCAATGCATTTACATGCAATAACAGTTGCAAATAAAATACATAAAAAAACTCATCTTCCAATTTAATGGCAGAAAAGTTGAAAGCAACTCGATGTGACAATTAGTGAACCTCTCTAATTAGTGATTTTGCTGAAGATATTGTTTCTCAACCATTTTCTTAGGAACGAGACATGAAAATGCCAAAAATATAGGAAGAATAGATATTTAAAAAGCTCAATTTAAACACAACACCATTCAGGAAAGAGAAAAACCTAATAGGCATGTGTTCATAAATCTATACTCAATTTTCTTATACATTAAAACTTAAGATGCTAAGTGCTTTGATTTCCTTCTAAATAAATACAGTACATGGTATGATATCAGATACATTTGGTCCAGAATAATATAATCAAATTTGCACCTCTGCTCCTATGATCTGGTAGTGATAAAAACAACAAAGTTATAACAGCAACATGATCAAACCCTGAACCACAAGCATAATATCACAAAGCAATTTACTCAAAGATTAATCCAACAAATGACTAAAAGGGAAGAACATGATCAGTTAATTTGACATAGATTTAAGACTATGAATATATTTATCAAGCACACATAGGCTTCAAACTGTTCAAGTAAACATACCTTGAGAAGATTTGAAGCAGCTATAAGTCTATAGGCAGATTCCTTGACCTTATTCAAACATCCTTGAGCATAAAGTACAAAACATCAATCAGAATACTGTATTATCTCAAAAAATTAACCAGATATTTAATTTGGAGAATACACAGTCCTATTAATGCTCTTCTAGTGAAGGGCAAAAGTGTGATTAAAGTAGGCGAAAATACAGCAAATGCATACATTCTATGCAAGGAAACTTTTAAGGAATATAAACTCTTGTAGAAGTATAGTTGGCAACTATGTTCATTTATAATGAAATTACTACACATTAATATTACAAAAAAGAAGAAGAAATTGCCAATAAATTTCGCCAACCATAGTTCAGGAAAAAGAAGGTGGTGTATTCTATATATAAACAACAGGCTAGTGTTTCAGGAAACTTTTATCAATTGAAAAATAAAATTATAAAATGGTTTAAAATACAGGAAATTAATTTAAAATGCCTTAAAAAAATCTCTTAACGCTAAAGAAGCTTGAAAGAAAAATAATCAGGTTATTTTAAACTGTGTCAATGCTTTGACAACACACATTTTCTTGATATATTGTTATAAGTCGGTATAAGGTACAAAAAGAAAGAAGAAAGAAATGAAGAAATTATACTAATGTGCATGAATGACCAATGCAAATCAATGGAACCCAAAAGTAAGGCAAGGTAGAATAGTTAATAAGGAGTTCAATAAGGAACTAAAAATTGAAGTTTCTAGTCTAGAAAATAGCAAAACTGAATGTCCATGAATGACCAATGCAAATCAATGGAACCCAAAAGCAAGGCAAGGTAGAATAGTTAATAAGGAGTTCTAAAAGGAACTAAATTAGAAGTTTCTAGTCTAGGAAATAGCAAAACTGAATGTTCATGAATGATCAATGCAAATCAATGGAACCCAAAAGTAAGGCAAGGTAGAATAGTTAATAAGGAGTTCTAAAAGGAACTAAAATTGAAGTTTCTAGTCCAGGAAATAGCAAAACTGAATAAAAAGAGGATAGTCATAGACGGATAATGCCTAAACAATTGTGTGCATGCAAAAGTGCTAAAATACAAATGAGTCTTATGAAAATAACAAATCAGCTAATCAAACCACTGAAAGAGCCTAAAATAAGAGGTTGATGGTGAGCAAGGCTCTAGTTTATATCCAGTTTGGGAGAAAAAGAAAGCTTGGCATCCTCATTAATCACCATGAAAGGGATAATGATTATGTTCAAAAAAATATATTGGGCTCGAAGGGTCTAGTTAACAATAACAAAAGCTCTTTTAAGTTTGAAAAAATGTGGTTCAAAATTCAAGATTTTTTTCTGGCAATAGTAAGTTGATACATCTGATTCTAAAGTTTATAGAATTTAGTTGTCAATTCAGAAATCAAGACAATTCCAAGCTTTGGACAAAACCAACATGAAGGAAAAAATAATCACTGGAGACAATGTCTGCAGTTGACAATGTGTGATCCTTGTTGTCCAAACTGCAATTGACACCATTTAGGAGATTACAAATGGAACCAAAAGAGAATATAGAACCCTCCAAAGATGAGGAAACCATGGTAACCAATGTAGCTTACGAGAAGAATGAAACTTAGATAATTAAACCTATAAAAAATCATCAAAAATGCCTGTATAGATTTCAATCAACTGAAATCTTCTGCATCAAAAAGATAAATAAATAACTACGATGCACCAATTCTAGTAGACTCAAGATGCACACAATTCTATATCTAACAATTTCCTTTAGAAAGCTAACATCTTAACAATAAATATTAAAATCATGATACACCTAGCTAACTCAGACACTATTCAAATGTGTGGATACCTATGCGCCTAGCAGAAAAATTTTAAAATACAAATCCAAAATAGTATGATTTACTTTAACATATCTAAGACTATATATGTTTCTTAAAGAATGTTACCATTTGTGGTATGGTGACTAAGTTTTAGTTATGATTTTTGGGGTTTGAGCCCTTGTGCCCCTAGACAACTGTTCTGAGGTATGTAGCATTGCTACATACATCTCAAAACTTGAAGAAATCCACCTACAGTTTATTTTGAGGTGTGCCTCATTTTGGGCTTTGGGGTGGGGACTCCAATGCCAATATCTAGCCCAAAAGAAAATGAGTACATTGCAAGAGTATAGAAGACAAGTAAAAAGAAAATCCAATCTCATTTACAAATAACAAAGTGTTGGCTATGGATTATCCCACATTGGAATAGTTAAGAGACAAGGTTGGCTAATTAGGGATTACATCAACTAAAGTTCTACTTATCCAAAAGCATTGACTTTGAGGTTAGATCGGTTTGTTTGTGCCCTCCTCCTTTCCAATACTAATGCCGCATAGAGTTACTCGTGTGCTTTGTGAGTTCCTTTCGCTAGTGATGTACATTATTAAAAGATTAAAGAAGGAATGGTTACTCATAGAGTGTTGGATGTCAAAGGATGGCTTGAGTATTCAATACTCAATGAAGTGTCCTACTAAAGTAAAAATTGCTAAAAGTACAGGGATGTCTTTTGTCTCTTTCCAAACTACTTACATCAAGGAAGTACACCCCAAAAAGATGTAGATAATCTATTCAAGCTCAAACCTAATAGCAAACCTACTTTCAGATGCCCTTATAGTTTATGTTGCACAGCCAGAGGTCAAAAATGACATCCACAGATTACTTAAAAGAATGAATACAACCATCACACTCACCCTCCAGTGCACCTACTAATACATTTAAATAGCAATTAATGTCATTGATACACCATTCAAGTAAGTTTTCCATCTACATTGATCAGTACATATTTTGAGAACAAACATGGATTTCAAGGGCAGACCATAGTCACCATACCACTATTATGCACACTGTTAAGAACTTAAAAGTGACATCAAGAATATTCTAGGTGTCGACTGGCAAATTTGTTGACTATTTTGACTTTCCTTTGATCCTATATAAACTTTATTATTGCACAGACAAAGGATTATCGTTTGACGAAATCATTGTTGCATTGCCCAAATTTTTTACTGTATTGACAAGATTTTCTACTGGATTTGATTGCACTGACTGTAATTCCTACTACTTTGACTGGATACTCAATCTTACCTGAAAACTGAGGCTAAGTTGATTATTTAAACTTGGTGATTGATACTCATTACACTTGTTCATTATGATTTTTATTTGTTGACAAATTGTTGACTCTCTAAAAATGAAAGCTATTATCTTTATATGTAGTTGTCCTTAAACAGAATTCTATGTTGAGACTCCATTAAAACATTTTATTTTGGGGGATCTATAAGTCATCACATTGGATAAGTACTGATCATCAAGGCAGTGTTGTGAATCCTCCTGCTGTTAGGGTTGTAAATTATTGCATCTTGATGTTAATATGGAGGATGTCCATAGATCATCCTATTATTGGGGATGTTTGTAAATTGTCAGATGAATAAAAATTGGTATGAAATTACAGTTCTAGAGGCTTCAAATAGGTTTAGGAATCATCATTTCACTTTCAGAAGCATGTACACAACTATAACAAATAATTGTGTTATAACGTGACTTTATGTAGAGTGGATTGAATTTGTATAAAGATGATTCTAATCCCTAGGGACTTGCCTTAGGAGAATTGCAGCTTAGAACCATTATCAGTTTTTTAATGTAATACTATTTATTTGTGTGCACAAACGGCTGAGCAAGCTCAAATTGACCTTTAGGGTGAAAAGAAGAATGCAAGAAGACAAGCTAAATATGACCCTACAACATTTGGAGGGTGCTGTCCAAACATAGGGAAAAAGATGGATTTTTAGTATTTACAGATGCGAATGGAGACTTTGCTAATTTTGTTGATGCTCTACCTGAGAGTGCAGATTGCAACTTGGATGGGCCATATGATACCTAGCTAATGCCCTTGTTTCAAAAAGATATGCCTGTGGGGTAATACAAATATTTCAATTATTTGCATCCAAGACCAGGTTTTCTTTGAAGCTAGTGCGAAAGATTTATACTTATGAACTTTGAGCAGACATCCGAACAAGAGGGAAGACTTTTTGAGCCAAGCACTTTGGAAAGAGATGTTATTGTAGCTAGAAAGGATTAAAACATATTGAGACCCTTGAGAAGGGAGTTGTAAAAACTGCTAAGATGTCTTTTTGATTTGAAATAAAGGGTAGAGAAGAAAGATCTGACTCCTCTTATTTTAAAAAGCATAGCTGTCAGTCAAACCCAACCCTCCAATGCCTCTCTTGCAAATCCTTGTCATGTATTCTAAACCATGGAGTAAGGGGCAGTAATGCAACCCACAATATCTTTGTATAGCTGAAGATATGTATCCATATCTAAGCCAGAATTTGGGCCCGATATTGAAGATACCCCTCAGCAACCTGATGTTCAGAATAAACTTGAATACAAGTCTCCACCAATGGTAGAGACAAAGGAATCTTCATTATTACTAGTGGCAATGATTGGTTTAGACCACCTTGATACATTCAAGTTTTTTGGCCATATGCTATGTTACTGCTTCACCCCTACTGGCTCACCGGTTCAAGTCCAGTCCGGATCGGATACAGGTCCAGATCCAATTCACCCTAAGGGCAGTCCAAGGTCTCACCAAAGACCTACAGGTCTGTCCGGGATGAACCCAAGCGTACTTGCAGCGAATTTGGTGGGGAATGGCGCCCAGATGCAAATTTCAATGGTTTTTTTTTATTTTTCATAAATTTTACTTCAAAGTTTCCCTAAAAAGAAAAAAACACCCCACCTACAACATGGATTCCAATGCATTTTAAAAACAAATGAAAAACAAAAATATTTCTTTTATTGTGAATGTAAAATGAGGAACACCATGAAGGTTTGTGTAGTTTTGAAGGTCTTAATTTGGGTTTGGTGGTAGGGGCTCGACCTCGCCCTATATTGTGATAGGGAACATGCTAGGGGTGCTGCCCTCGACCCCGCTAGGGGTGCTGCCCCTAGACCTCCACAAGAGGTGTTTCCCCTTGACCCCATCGGGGTCGTTGCCCCCAAACCATCACAAGGGGCATTGCCACTCAACCCCACTAGGGCATTGCTCCCAAACTCCCATTGAATTCATTTCATTTGTCAAGTACTCTCCAAGTCTAAGTTTGCAAACTATTCTTCCAAGTTTTCCTATAAATCCCCAATATCACCATCAAATTGAACAATCTTCCCTAATGTTACTTGATGCTTACTTGTTTTCTTTGTCATCTGGAAAACTTTTTCTTTTGAGGGGATGATGTAGTTAGTGTACAGTACCTATTATTATGTTTCAATAATATGGATGGTGATGATTTTTTTTTGAAGACCCATATGATGATGCTTGATTGTTGATGCTTGACATCATTATTTTTTAATTTTAATATATATCATGACATTCGAGTTTGACGAATTGGCATTATAATATTTTATTTTTTATGGTGGTTTTGTTTATTATATAATATATGATGATGTGTGGTATTTTGAACTTAATTACTGCTGAAAATATGTATATATTTCTGATTTTTATATGTTTTTGTATGGATGAACCCAACCCCCAAAACTTTTTTGACCAAACCCGCAAACTAAACCCTCAAACTCAAACCCAAATCAGTACCAGGACCAGTAACTTAGCCCATAAAGAAAACAATTGGGGTTTTGATCATGATGGATCTTGGAAGTACTTTAAAAATCTTAAGATAAACAAATCTACAAGTTGGACCTTCATGTAGATATCTCTGAAAACTTTCCCAAAAGACTCCCAAGTGACTGGAATAATCAATGCTAAGTGCAATAAACAACCTAGAGCTAATTGTTGGTGATTCTACATTGAAAGACATTTTTTATATTGTAGATGTTGGAGGTGTGGATGTTACTTTAGGTGTATAGTGGTTGTACTTAAGACAGCCAACAAATCATCAGGATATGTTTCTTATATTCAAGCAAGGAGACAATGAATACGCTATCAAGTCTTTATCTCCTAAGGAGATATATGAAGTTTATTCCCATCAGATGGAGAATATCTAGAAGAAGATGCATTTTGGCTTCATGTTCCACCTATATTGCATGAATGTTGATCCTTCTGTTGATGAATTGTAGCTTAGGTCAGATATAAGCGATGATTGCTATAAAGCATCATCATCGCTCATATAAGATCTAATGCTCTTCATATTTCCAGAAATAAGTAAAATAGTCGAATTTTATAAAGCATGTATAAAATCGAAATTATCCAAATGATGTTCTGAATTCGCCTTGATTAAATTCGGTTTCTTGTATTTCATCCGCCATGCGTAAGGGTGTGTTCATTGTTTGTTTAACCGAATGATCATCGGCTGTGAGAGGAACCCGCGCCCTAAGGGACACGTCCTCTCAAGAGACGCATCCCTTGGAGGCGGGTCTCTTAAACATATAAAAGATGATTCCTATCTGAATCTACAGACATCGAAATTCATCAATGTTCTGCATTCAGTACATTATCTGCAATAAGAAGAATTCAGAAAATCGTATTTGTCATAAAAATTAGATATCGGGATCTCAGACCTTAGTTTATTCTTAGTTATAGGATCCCTTTCTGATACAGATTTGTCTACATTTACACCTTCTGACCAACAAGAACAAATTCCAAGAATTCCTTAGTTGCTTCATTAATAGCAACTGGTTTTTCAGGAGCTTCTAAAGGAGCTTCCCCCAAATACAAGAATAAAGCATATTCATTGACAATGACCCTACAAAGGGACCTACAACTATCCATCCTTACAGTTACGGTCTTTCCAGAAATTTGAAATTTAGAGGCTTGTGTAGGAGTTGCCAGAAATTGGAATTATTTTACGGTTTAACTAACATCTTTCCATATGCTCCACCTATGGTCTTAGCCGAGAAGAAGGATGGATCCCATCTCTTGTGCATTGATTATGTAATGCTTAACCAGATTTCCATAAAGAACAAATTTCCAATTTCTAGGATCAATGAGCACATGGAGCCAAATATTTTTCAAGATTCAAAGATTGACCTTTGATCTGGTTATTAATATATTTCAGTTTGGCTTCAAAATCAAAAAATGAATACATTTTAGACTCACCAAGAGCACTACCAATTCCTAGCTTTGTCTTTCGGCCTTTGTAATGCTTCTACTACATTCAAAGCCTTGATGAATAGGATCTTCTGTAAGTTATTTTGTGAACCTATAGTAGGACATCAATAGAGCACTTGAACATCTAAATAGTGTGCTTTTTCTTTTAGCTAAGAATTTTAAGTGCAAGTTCACAAAAGCATCCCTGGAGTTCCGTAGCCGTATTATTTATCTGGAGGATGTGCATATTGGCCCTACAAACATCAAGGTCATATCTAATTAGCCTATACCCAAGACATTTAAGTAACATCGAGGTTGCTTAGGATTGGCAAGGTTTTATAGAAGGTTTGTGAGAAAACTCTATGCAAGAGCATCACCCTTGACTGAACTTGACAAAAAAGGATTTTGTTGTTTAGTCTTCAAGGACACAAGAATCATTTGAAGAACTTAAGCATACCCTTGTCTCTACTCCTTTTTAATCACCCCATCTTTTTCCAAGCCCTTTATCATTCAATGTGATACCCTTGGATTTGGCTTGGCTGCAGTACTTTTGCAGGGTGACTCACCAAATGCTTTTGAAAGTAGGAAGTTGAATTACAAAGAGAAGTGCATGTCCACATACAGTATGAAGTTGTTGGCCATCTTAGATGAAATGGCTAAATGACAACAATTTATCTTCAGGAATAATTTTTTATCAAGACTAACCATTTCAGGCTAAAACACCTTTTGTCACAGGGAACACTTACATAGGACCAACAGAAATCGATTGATCAATTACAAGTATACAACTTTGATTGTACAGGAAGAGGAAGGACAATGCTATTAAATGCTCTAACACATTGAGATGAGGCACCTATCTGAAATGCCATCTTTGTTATCCAACCTGCTTGGTTAGTGGAACCTTTGTAGCTCTACATCAATGACATTGGTACAACTCAGCTTATACAAGACATTGCCAAAGGTTATAAGGGAAAGGCGTAGTCAAAAGTTACATTATATTCTTTTGAGATAACATAAACTTCCAATCTGGATCACTTATCATAAAAAAGGTAATCAAACATAAACACACATTGCCCATTACAAAGGCATATTCAAAAAACCTATAGGAATATAACTGCTAGTTCCTTTTGGCAGAATATCAGTATTAGCATTCTCAATTTTATAGATAAATCATAAACTAAAATGTAATAGCTATCAACACAATAAAGTGGTGAGCATCCCACCTCCTGGATTACTTCAGCCAAACGTTGTTCCTAGTCAAAACTGGAAAATTGTCTCAATGGATTTCATCTCAAGTCTGCCACAATCAGAAGGTAAGGATGAAATATTTGTTGTGTAGTAGATACTTTGACAAAGTATGCACGTTTCATTCATGTGACTAAGTCAATGTCTAATGGGTCAAAGATAGCAAAAGTATATTTTTAGCATATGTTTAAGTTGCATGAAATCCCACAAAGTGTCATTTGTGATTGGAGCCAAATGTTCAAGAGCCATTTCTTGCAAGAACTCTTCAAGCTTGTTGGGGTGACATTAAACATGAATCCATTCTACCATCTCCAAAATAGATGCACAAACTGAGGTAGCAAGCAAACGCTGGGAGAGATACCCTATGATATATGCAAGGGACAAACAAGAGAAATGGGTAGAATGGTTTTACTCATAGAAGCAGAAATCAGCAAAAAATCATGATTTTTTGGGCTGCATTGACCATCCAAAAAATCATTGAAAATTGAAAAAAAATCATGAAAAAAGTGCCAAAAAATCGCAAAAAAAACCTAAAAGATGTGTGTTTTTTAATAAATACGTGGTCACGATTTGTTTAACTCACTGCCTGCGACTGAAACGACATCCAAAGGTTTAGGGTTTACTGCGACTGGGGATTGGTCGATCTTTTTGGCCACAGACTATCTACAAAGTCTACACACGTGAACAGGTATTTTTCTTGTTGCCGTTGCAATAAGCTCTCGTGATAAAGCAATGAACTTTCAATTAACAGAGATTAAGATATAGCTTGGCCGTCAACCCATCAAACATCAAAGATTTTAACTGTTCATTCCAATAGATGTTTGAAAATGATGGAAACTCATGTTTGTACGCCTTGTTTCAAATAATGTTCTGTTTTTCTTTCACTTTGAGATTAATCAAGTTGCTGTGGAATAATATATAGAATACATATGCATATACACAAAAAAGATTCTAAACTAAAACTTCATACGCTGTTCATATATATTTCTTTGTATATATTTTTATTACTTGCTAGACACTTCACACATTTACAAATGTATTCATCTATTTTAAGAAGTTTGGAGACCTCTTTCTCTAGATTGTTGTATATCTATTTTATTACATCTATATGTGATCAATTTCTTGAATAAAACTTTTTTTTATTAATATTAGTATTAAAAAAATAGATTTTATATATTTATGTTTTGTATTTGATATGACAAGTTATAAAGGAAAGAATTTCATAAAAAATAAGTTATTATTTTTTGTATTTTGGACCTCATTTTTGGTCTTTTTACCACAATTGTTATGCATTTACAACCAACAAACCACTGTATCACTATCTCCACATTACCACTTCAACATAATAGTAATCATGCGGAGCTTATAATTTGATAGCATCAAGTAGCAAACGTCAAACACCATTCCCCCTACAACAGTTAAACAAAATATTATTAACATGTGATGAAAACCATTAATTTGAATTTTCACAACCCAAACAGGCTAATCTCTATGTTCAGAAGACAACCTGCAATATGTGTGTCCTGCTGCAGCTTACCTGTGGCCTTGTTTTGATCACCAGCAACATCTCTTGCTATACAAGAGACTTAATTCAAACATAGATGAGGGTGGTAGTCACTTCACTCTAAAAGCATGCCAATAATTGTTATTGAGTATAATTTCATTTTAGATTTTATATATTTATGTATTGTATTTGATGTGACAAGTTATAAAGGAAAGAATTTCATATAAAATAAGTTATTATCAATATTCTTTCCTTATATTCATTTTCTAATTTGTTTATGTTTTTCTTGTTTTTTCAAAATTGTCATTTGACAATGGTCTTGTAAATGTCTGCAAATTGATATGTTGATCTGCAAGGCTTTAAATATATTTCACCATTATTGACAAATTCTCAACCCAAAAATGCATGCCATTGTATAGGTTTGCATTTTGTTGATTTTGAAAAAATGCTTGAATCTCATATAGGTGTGTGCCTGTATAAAGAGTAGCACTTATGTTTTGAAAAATTCTGCAGGTCTTTGATCAGTCACACACTCATACATTGGGCAGCATTTTCACTTTTTGATCTTTATTCATGCCCTCAAAGTTCAGACTTTCTTGTGGCCTTTGATGGCAAAGTAGACTGAATTAAAACATTTATTGCAGATTTGATCATAATGCCGCGTCAAAAAGACTTTGCGTGGACAAATTGTACTTCAATTTCGGGTACAACGAAGGTTAAATGCAACTGGTGTTTGAATGATATCACTAGGGGCATTTATTGCTTCAAATGGCACTTGGCAAAGGAGCCAAGAAATAAGAGCACTCCTTGTCCAGCATGCCCTGCAAATGTCACATATCAGGCAAGACAGGTTCTTCACGCAATTTTTGAGAACAAGGCAAAAAGGGCAAGAACCGGGGTTGAAATAGGTTCTAATTCTACAAATGCTAGAGGGAATCAAGGTTAAGATGATGGTGCAAATGTGTTGTTGAGGGAATCAAGGCCAACAACTTCTTCTACAAGACGTGGCCCAAACACAGGTGGAGGAAGCGTTAATGCTTTCTTTGCACCTCATACTACACGAGGATCACAAACCACTTTGGAGAGTACAAGATGGAGGAAGAATGTCCATGAACAAGCAAAGAAGGTGATTGGAAACTTGTGGTACTACTCTAGCTTGCCATTTCATGTTGCTATATCACCATATTGGCAAGGTATGGTGGATGCTATTGCAACTATGGGTCCTAGGTTCAAAGCCCCATCTTATGAGACATTGAGGGTTGGTATGTTGAATGATGCAGTACAGGATGTTAAAGATGTTCTTAAGGAGCATCAACTAGAGTGGGCAAAGACTGGTTGCACCATAATGTTAGATGGATGGACAGATAGAAGGAATCGAACCCTCATCAACTTCCATGTCTCTTGTGAAATTAGCACTATATTTCTAAAACCTGAGGATGCATCGGATACTATCAAATCTGCAGCTGCATTGTTTGAGATGTTTGATTGGGTGGTTAAAGAAGTTGGGCCACAAAATGTGGTTCACTTTATTACAAACAATGTTGCAACTTGTGTAGCTGTTGGGAGACTCTTGATAGACAAATACCCCTCTATATTTTTTACCCCATGTGCAGCACATTGCCTTGATCTAACCCTTGAGGACATTGGAAAACTTGAGGGTTAAGGAGGTATTGCAAAAGGCCCCCAATGTTACAAAATTCATTTATAATCACACGAGGGTTTTGTGCATGATGCGTACTTTCATAGAGGGCAAGAGCTAGTTCGACCAAGGGTGACAAGATTTGCAACACACTTCCTTGCACTACAAACTCTTTGCCAACAAAAAAAAGAATTTGAAATGAATGTCTGTTTCAAATGAGTGGATGTAATCTAGCTTCTAGATGGCATAGCAATGGCAAAGTATATGTACTCTTCTAGTTTTTGGGATGCAGCTAAACAAGTTGTAGAGTTTTCAAAGCCTCTAGTAAAAGTCTTGAAACTAGTGGATGGGGATATATCCCCCATGGGTTATTTGTATGAGGCAATGGATAGGGCCAAGGAGGTGATGAGGGGTAGGATGCAAAATGACAAGGATAGGTATATGCCATTATGGGACATAATTGATAGAAGATGGGATCGACAGATGCATTCTCCTGTCCATGATGTAGGATACTATCTTAATCCAAGTTTTTTCTATGACTTCATTTAGACATGATGATGGTGAGGTTTCACGAGGCTTGTTCATATGCATGGAAAAAATGTTTGCTACCTCAGAACAATTATAGGAAGCTATGGGAGAGTTAGCAATGTACAAGCAAGCAAGGGGTTTTCTCTCATCTAAGGCTGCCATCAAAGGCAAGAAGACCTTGCTACCAAGTAGACTCTATAAACCTGTGAAAGTCTCTATTTTGTGGACATGATCATTAAGTGTTAAGATTATTTTAAGATATTCTTACATGATATCATCTCCATGTAATGTGTTTTTATAGCACAATGGTGGGATTATTTTGGTCATGAAACCGAACACCTTAGATGGATGGTGAGACGCATTTTGAGCCAGACATGCAGTTCAGCCACTTGTGAGCGTACTTGGAGTGTTTTTAAACACATACACTCCAAGAAACGCAACCGGCTAACACAACAACGGATGAACGACTTCGTGTTTGTTCACCACAACCTCCGCTTGAAGCTAAAGAAAGCTCAAGGTTATACTTTCAATATACTTGCACTTAGTTGAAATTGTATTCATTATCTTTTCTACTTGCAAGGCCAAGACTAATTTCTACATGGACAAAAACAGGTATTGTTGAGGATGACGAACCAATTGACCTTGATGAGATTGATCCAAAGTATGATTGGATTGTTGTTGATGAGGACTCTCTTGAGCCTAAGGATTTCAAGATACTAGAGGCTCAAGTGGATAGTCGCTTAGTTGAACAAATTAGGAGAAGCTCTGAACTAGGAGCTTCATCATCAAGACCTACTGCCCTCTAGCGTAGTCATCATTGGCTACATTTGATTTTTCTAACTTTGTGCTTAGTTTAGAGGTTGACTTTGTACATAGTTACAAACTATATTGTAATTGACATTTTGTCATATGTCAACATCTACTTATTATTTGAAGTATATTTCGTGCAATGCATTGATGCAATGTAATCAGCGATATGAATATAAACAAAAAAGATCTATTTTTTACAATTCACAAGTTAAAATCTCTATTTTATTTGCTCTCTATATCTCTATGCTATGGAAATGACCTTAAATTTTTTTAAAAATTAGGTTTTGTCTCTTTTTCTACAATTTTTAACTTTTTTTCAAATCCAATTTTTTCCCCATTTTTTCAAAAAATTTTGAACTTTTGGTTTGCCAATTTTTTCCCCAAACGATTTTTTCTACTATGTTTTACTCATAGTTAGAAAACTCAAACTCAGCAAAAACTCGCCAAGCCCAAAATTTGTGACTCGGCAAAAACTCGATAACTTAAAAAATTGCTTAACTTTCATTTGAAACACATTTTTTTTGCAAAATTCAATGACAAGATGAATCCAATGAGTACAAAAGAGTTTTCTATTAAATTTAATTGATTTTAGTGCAAATTGAGCACAAAATTGCATTCTCATGCGGAATCTTGATGGCTGAAAGCCTCTGATAGTCTAAGTTGTCAATTCCAATCTTCACTCCCAAATGCCCTCATTGTAATCAAATTTCTTATATGAGAAGAGATCCCAGTAACTATTGGGGATCTAGGAGTGGAGATATTAATGATGTTGAGGGGTGGTGCCCATTGTAGGGGTTTGGGGGCAACACCCCCAGTGGGGTCGAGGGGCAAATAAAACTTCTTGTCGCACACCATTTCACAATTTTATCACTTAAGGGAGAAATTAGGTATTTGGCACTTTTTTATGAAAAATATTTGCTCTCCAAGTGCCATGTGAGGAAGTGTGAGGTGCGTTCATGCATTTATAGGGAAAAATTGTGTCTTTTGACTTTTTTTTTCTATTTTTTTTGCCTTTTTTTTTTGTGTTCTGCATTTTTGATGTATCTGACGAGTTTTTAGCGAAAACCTACTAAAAACTCAGCGATTTTACGGCAAAAACTCGTTAGGTTGACTCAGCGAGTAAACCTTGCAAAAGCTCGCCATGCTAAAAAACTCGCGAGTTTTTGCAGACTTGCCGAAAACTCGGCAAGTTTGCCAACTATGGTTTACTTACAGAATGTTAGTACAACACCACCTATCACTTTGCAATCAAGATGACTTGATTTAAAGCATTATGTGCTTTTTAACCTCCATCGCATCTAGACTGGGTAGTTCATAGAGGGAAAATGCCTGCAGCAGTTGACACATTGGAAGAAATACAAAATGTCCTTATATTTTTTAAGGCAATTGGCAATGAGTGCAAATAGGATGAAGAAGCAAGCTTTGGGGATAAAGCTCTTTATAGGGGAGGGCATGTTGTGTAACCAGGCATAACAGATTGTTAATTTGTTACCCTTATGTTTTGAGCATGTGGTTATAACTTATAACCCCTAATATTAATTATTATATAATTAATGTTTCATCTCCCTAGGACAAATGAAGAGTTGAGTGATAAGTAAACATGGGTTAACTAAGGTTTCTTCCCCATTGAGTATATAGTGATGGAAAGCCCTAAAAGATGTATCTATTATTGCTTATAAAACATATTTGTTAATAAAATATGACGAACTGCCTTGTATGATTACTCCTGTTACAGCTAGATCTGCAAGTGCAGTCCATCTAGACGAGCAGGTGCTTCCATCTTTGCATATCTGTTTGTTGAATATTTTCTGTATTGCATTTTATGTGATCTGTTTAGGAACGATAGTCAATTCAAAACCTGGGTTGAAAAAGGGCAAAGATTAACATGAAAAAATGATAAAACTGGGAGGTCTAATAAAGGAAAAATAGAAAACAGGTTCAATAAGGCACCTTCCTTGGGCCATCTGGGATGATTCTAGGGTGGAAAGGAGCCATCCAAAAGACATTGAAAAGAAAGTGGAAGCCTTATAAGAACTCACATAATGCTCATTAAATTGCAATAATATAATGCTAAGAGCAGTTGAGACCCTGTGAAGTTACAGCAAAGGATTTATAAGACACACAAGGAATTCCAAAAGTTACAGGATCTGAAAGAAATTGTTTTTTGCATTACATTTGCGTTGCAATCAGGTTTGAGATTTGCCTAAATCTTCCTTGTAAAAGACTATAATTTAGTATATGTAAGAAGATAATTAGTATTTAACCTCACTTGAAAGTAAATCTGTATTAATATCCCATGCTTCAAATCCGCTCATCACTCTTCTACAACTCTCCTTCATAAGAGAATGAATTTTTATAAAAAAATTGCAATCATATCTCTCCTCATATATACACTTTAACATTTTCTAATTGACTTAACAAAAGATAATAAATTGTTTTCCCCATTGGTGAATGCCTGATGCTTGATCATGAGCCTGACAGAATGAAATCAAAACACAGATCTTGTGATCTACTTTTAAAAATAAATACTAAACAGTACTGTTTTTCATGTTACCTTTGAAAGAAACCCATGTCTAATAAACGGGTATATGATTAAGATTTCTTTAATGTTCTTTGTAATATCAATAAAGAGAATAAATGGTGCATAAGAAACTCATTAAAATGTTTCTTGTGGTCTCAATGCAGAGCAATGATTTGTTCTCGTTCTTTCTAGATGAGACGATGACATATTCTTCTGCAATCTTCAAGGTTTGTCTTTAGTTTCCCAACATATCAGTTGCTGGGTATCATACATTATGCTTTAAAATTTTGCTTGAATTTAGATTTCACAATAAATAATTGATCTTTCAGCACATATCTAATGGTCACCAAATAAATGTCTTCAGAATGATCCCCACTAAGGGTTCCACAAATATTTTGGACTATTGTCCATGATAAAATAAAAAATACATACATTTTATCTTTTACTTATATTTCGAAATGAACTTCAGGGACCATGGTATCTTATATACATATTTGGAAATGAATTTCAGGGACCAGATGAACCACTGAAGGATGCCCAGATGCGAAAAATACACTTATTGATAGACAAAGTGAGCCAACCTGATTGTACATGTTTAGATTCAAATAATTTCCTCTACACACTCTATAAGGACAAACAAAATTCAATTGATAGATGCCTTAAGTGACCGTTTCTATTAAGTTCTATTAATTCATTTATGGTCTTGAAAGCTTTAACCAGGCTCGAATAGACGCTAGCCATGAGGTGCTAGAAATTGGTTGTGGCTGGGGTAGTTTAGCCATAGAAGTTGTCAAGCGAACTGGATGCAAATACACAGGAATTACTTTATCAGAAGAGCAATTAAAGTTTGCACAGAAGAAAGTAGAAGAGGCTTGCCTTCAGGTAGATATTTCTAAGCTACATTACATATTTACCATTCCTTGCATATGTAGTTTCCTCTTGCTATGACCTTCTGTTGTTCTGTATTTGGAGAAATTGACTCCTTTTGGGTTTCACTGTTTTGGCAAAGAAAATAATAAACAGAAAGTCTTCACGGATATACAATATGCACACACTGCAAATTTTTCTTGTCTCATCAACCACATTTTTGTCAGGGGTTGGATAATTGCAACATGCAGCTAACTACTTGGTTGATTTCAGGCTTAAAATTGGAGACAATAAATAGATTTTTAATTTATGATATAGGAAATTTCAAGAGACAAAGAAAAGGTGGGTAATGATGGTATCATAATATAATTTGAAATTAACTCTCAAGCCGGATGTCATTGTTTTAGTTAAATATACTGTATACACTATGACTACCAAAGCATGATAATCAACAACAAATTCCTACACGGAACATTAGAAAACAGTAAACACTAAAAGTGTCCAGATATTGGTACATAAAAGTATTGGCAAATTCTTTCCTGTTTATTGGAATCACTGTTCCAAACAGAAGATTGCATTTCTATTATAACTGGAATGCTCCAGATTTTAACATATATGATATTTTATTAGGCTCTTTAAAAATAGCCAATGCCTTCTAAAGGTCTAACACCTTTAAGTTCAACTTGATATAACCATCATATTGTCTATTTGTAGATTAATTAGTAACTGTTTCTATTGTAAGCCACCAAAATAAAATTTCTCAATACTACAATACATTTCCACATTCAGGTTTTGGTGTGTTATTTATTATCAATCTAACAAGAAAAATGCTGAAAATGATGTTGATACTGATTGAAAGGTAAAAATATTTTCAAGGGGTTATGACACAGTGAAGGATGAGATATTAAGTTGACAGTAGGCCAAATCTAATGACATAATATCAGATTCCTACACGAATTCGACATCATTTTCAATCATGCTTGAGCCTGAATATGTTTCTGAGTCATTGTGCATTGGCTTTTGATGCGAAGCCTCTTCATTAAAAGACATATTCCACTTACCACTGATTCTTTAGGGCTGTGTACAGTTAGAGGGAATCATATTTTAGCTTGGAGCAGTTTTCTTTTGGGGGCTGATGTCTTCTATTAGAAAAGAAGCGCAGATAGGAATAAGAGGCAGGGAAGGAGTTAGATTGTATGTACTGGGTACTTTGAAATAAATTAATTTTCTCGTGTTTGTTGTTAATGCGAATTTGGCTGCATATCGTTTCTGTTAACTCTCTCAATTTTTCTGTGTTTGTTTTCAATATCCAGATTGAAATGCTAACTTGTAGAAACAGAGATTTGTACCCTGATGTGAAAGCTTTCAGTATTTGTTCTCTGCCATATATCAACATTGGAACTGTGAAGCACATCCATGTATTCAAACAGAATGAACAAGGTTAAGAGATGACTGCATTCAGTGGACAAAGAATTTATTTCCGAAGTTTATCTTGTAGGAACAGGGTAGGTCTGCATCAGTTTGGTATCAGATCATCTTAAGATGCTGGGTATGGAGACTTTGAGAGAAAAAATTTAATGGTTCAATGGATAGCTGTAGATATGGCTGTGGATGCAAAGGTGGAGTTTTGTCATAATGTAAGAAAGAGGATAACTATATTGGAAGAAAGGATAAGACAAAGGCAGAGGCAAAAACAGACCAAGGACCAGCAAAAGAAGTTGCAAAACTTAGAAGTTGCAAAACTTAGAGTTGAGTTGGAGTTATGGTCCATGTTGGAGTATGAGAAATGCAATAATAAAAAGGCAAAGAAAAATAAATCTACAGCAAAGACATTTACGAGTTGTGAGAAAGTGAAAAGAATGGTGAAAATTAATACTCACATTGTGAACAAGAGTTATATTCAAAGAGGAAAGCCATAGAGTCAAAGATTAGCCAAGGGATAGAACTGTTAGAAGAGGGAAAGATTAAATCCCACAAAGAGTGGGCAAAATTATTTGTGGATAGAAGACCCTTAAATGTAATCTTCCAAGAGTTTCAGAGAGCACAGATAGATGAATTTGATGAAGATAAAGAGGATGAGTGGAATGACATTGTTGAGTTGTGTTACCCTGAAGAAGGGGAAGCTATTGAAGAGTAGAATGCAAGAGGAGAAGAGTTAGAAGACTGGGATGAAGCTGTTGAGTTGTATTACCCTGAAGAAAGGTAAGGCATTGTAGATTACAAGAGGAGAAGAGTTGAAAGACTACAATGAAGAGGAATACAGCCTATCACACAAGGTGGCCCAAGGTGTTTTAGTAGTGGAAGTAGTCCACTTTAGAGAAGAAGCTTCAGCAAAGATAGAGATCTTTGAGAACCTCATTTCTGAGAAAGTCCTATCGGTTTTTGAGAACACAACCATCCAGAAGCAACAAGAGGAATATCGAGAGAATCTTATTGTTGATGAAAAGAGAATAGGAGATCATCAGTGACTAAGGTAAGAAGCAAAAGCACATACATTTGTTGTGTAACAAAGGAGAGCAATGCAAAAGAGGAGTTGTCTTGTGAACACCATGCGGAGCTAGGAAACAAAGATCTCCTCACAAAAGATGAATTGGAAAGCATGCCTAAATGGCATAATGCAAAGAACGAAGAAACTAATATGGGAGTTTTGTTTTTTATGGTTTATATGGAGGAGCAACAAAAGGTGGTACGAGTGATTGAAAGAGCTGTAATGATTTTCAATTAAGGAGAACCACTAACCCTACTAAAAGTTGTGATAAGAGAAAGAGGGAAAATTGGCTCAAGAGAATGATTTATGGTCCAACAAGTAGTTGGAAGCAGCAGAAGATAAAATATGGAAAAATGCAAAGTTATCTAATTTGGTGGAAGGGCAAGCCATGGCCTTATTTGGGTCAAAAGGATGGTTCTACCATCTAACCTGAGCTCTTATTTCGATGCTTTATGCAAAGGCATCTTGGGGTAAGAATGATCCTATAACACCCAAAAGAGAGGAAAAAAAGTGCAGTAGCAATTGTGTTCTTAAGTTTCTTGACATTTTGCAAGAAAATAAAATGTTTGCTATCATCATTTTGTT
This sequence comes from Sequoia sempervirens, assembly GCA_007258455.2. NCBI lineage: Eukaryota > Viridiplantae > Streptophyta > Pinopsida > Cupressales > Cupressaceae > Sequoia > Sequoia sempervirens. The sequence continues at coordinate 213,686,591 of VDFB02000007.1, read as the reverse complement.
CCACAATCCTTGTTGAACCAATCCATTAGTTACATCTGGTTTTTTATGACAATTAGGTGCAATAGATTGCTGTGGTACCACATACTCTGGTCTGCAATGTGTGTAACATAGTTCTGCAGTACTATTAACATTCATTCCATATTGTGTTTTGTTCCAACTTTGGAGCAAGAGTGTGTAGTTAGTGTACAATGCCTATTACTATGCTTTGATAATAGGGTTTATCCAACTATTTATAAATGGTTTGTCAACTATGGGTAGATATAAGAGTGAGTTAGTCGACAATTGTGTTCCTCTTGGCAACTGTCAGGTCCTTTAATAGACTTTTATTGTCAAGGAAAGCAATAAGATCCAGTCAAATTGAGTCCGATCCTTGGCTAACCACCTCTAGTCTACTTCTATAATAATTTCATGTGCGAATAAATATATACTTTTACTCCTCTATTTGGTATGTATTATTAATTTTGTTCTCTATTTCAATTATTCATTTTATCATATAGGAGTAAACATTGGCACTATTGCCTTAAAAGAAATAGGGTCAGATTTGAGAGATTCATGCCCTTAGACCCCAATTAAGACAGAAAGAGACCACAAGGTGGTCAAGACCAAGAGATCAAGCGATCTTCAAGGATCGAAGAGCAAAGAGAGCAAAGAAGACGACTATGAGAAATAACCAAAGAAACTCTGACAGCACAAGTTCAAAGTCGAAGCCCATCCCAAGAAAGAAGTCAAAGTCAGAGTGTGAGTCAAATTTGGAGCCATTATCAAAGAAACAAAATCATTTCCACTACAAGACAATGTATGAAAGGAGAGTGGGAAGAGATAGCCAAGCACTTACCACTACCCGACGAAATGTGGGTCAATCTTTCCAACCAAGTGGAAAAATCAAGACAACCTTCTCTAGATGAGGTAAGTTGGGGGACATCAGATTCCTTCACAAAATTGTACAAGAGTAACCTTCGGGGCATTGAAAGATTGTTAATCAAAGAAGAAGAAGAAGCTGAGCTAAGGGTCTATAAAATAAAATCTAAAGGTGAAAGAAGAACATAGAACACAAAAGTTGAGGGAAGAGTAGAGGATTTCTACGTGGCTGGGAGTGCACGAGAAGCGCCAGAATATACGAATCAAAACTCCCTAATAGGCAGGTTCCAAGCACTAGGTTTGCATTAGAACAAAACCATGATAAGCCCTAGTGTAGAAAATCAAAAGTTACCCAAGTTTATAGGCAATGGATCAAAGGATCCTGTGATGCACTGTAAGACTTGTGAAACAATTTAGACAACAAATGAGCAAGATGATAAAACAATTTGGCTACAATCTTTTCCAGCCACTTTGCGAGGTGTAGCAATTGACTAGTATACAAAAAATTGACCAAGCCTCTTGAAACACATGAGAGAGATTAAAGAAGGCCTTTGAAGAAGAGTTTAAGTTGCTTCGTGATGAAAATGAAATAGTTGTAGAAATTTACAATATAAAATAAAGTAAGCACAAAAAGGTAAGAGCTTATAATCATAGACTTAAAAAATTGCTTGTAAAGTTAGAAAAAGAATCGACTAAAAGTCTCAAGAAAAGATGGTTCATCGAAAGTTTACTTTCGTCATTATGAAAAAGATGAAGGTAGTACCACTCTCTTCCTATGCAGAAGCCTACAATCAGATAATGGACATAGAAAGTGAAGACAAAATGTCTTCCTGTGGTAAAAGAAAAACAGCAAGATGGAATTTTGAATCTAATGGTGAATCAAGAACGGTACAAGCACTCCAAAGGGACATGCTTTGAATAATGAAAGAATTGAAGGTAGAGAAGGAAACTAGCAAAAAAACTAATGAACTATGATGTACTGAGTGCAAAAGTGAAGGTCACACCAAAGGTAATTGTCCTAGAAAAATGTTTTGTAAGATTTGCAAAGTTATAGATCATTCAATAAAAAAGTGCCATATAATTTGAAGACCAAGAAGACACAAGTACTCTTTACTTAGGGAGAGCAGTTGAATCCACCAAAGTGTAAGAGACCTGCCGTCCCTAATCTCTGAAATTGTTGTTGACTGATGCAAAGTTTTGTTTTGATGGTTTTGTAGTTTTTTTGTGTTTTCGAATATATATGATTTTTTGTTCTTTTCTTGAATAAAGAGCCAGGCAAAGAAATTGCAATGAAATAAACTAACACTGATGCAACTAGATACAATAGGGCTGCGAATATCTCTTTTATTTCAACTGAATAATTACAATGCCAAAAGCATACATGCAAACAAAAAGGCAACTGATAAATTATTGAAAACCTGGTTTTTCTATTGCAGCGTTGAATACATCCGATAAAACCCTCGATTGCCTTGGAAGATGACAATCTCCACCTCAAAATTGCTGCTAAACACCTTGGCTGATGATGGCGACCAGAAAGGTGCTGAATGGTGCCCAAAACTCAAGGCGATTTGGTCCTTGAGAATCACGCCTTGGCTGTAGATGAAGTACAGCCTGCTGGTAGAGCCTTTGTACGGCCTAGTAATGGAGAAAAATCAACAATAAATACAGCCAATGAACAATCTTCCCTCTACAAATAAAATCTGATTCAAACCCTTCAATAAATTGCTCAAAACCCTGGATGAATCTTCTCCTGAATGCACAGATTGAACCTCTGGATGAAGTCCACGATCAAGCAATGATTCAGCTGATAATTTCACAGCCTCAAAATTGCAAACACTAAAGAGGTCATGTTCTCCAATGCTGGATATGGCAGAAAACCCCTGTCTTCTTCCACAGTTCATGAATGAAGAATTAACAAAATGCTCAATTGAATGAATAATTCGACTTCTTGAGAGCAATTTATAAGAAATTCATAAATGGGGTCGATTTCCCTCAAAAAGCACCTTTTAAATCATTTTAATGTTATAACATTTGCACTTTAATAATTTAATATTATCACCTTGGGATAGGCACCCAAAATTTAATTAAATATCATGGTCCCTTCTTAATGATGAATTGACCCTCAATTATAAAGTTTAATTATAGCTTTATAATATTTCCTTTTAATGTTTAAATATCATTTGAGCCATTAAAACATTAACATCTCCTTCAATATTTAATATTTCATCAAACCGTCTGAACTGGGGGTCAACTCTATAAATCCCAACATGACCAAGCCCCTTACTAAAAATAGTAAGAGTCCCTCTCAACCAACCTCTGACTAACTATAAATAGTAAGTATAGCAAATGGAGCCCTATAAACACCAAACAAAAGCCAAAACTGGAAACCACTGAACTCTGGAGAAGATAAAATCCTCTGCTAACCAAGACTCTGCCTCAGAAGACCCTCTAACCATCTGTGTTAGCCTACGAGGGCTAGTGATAGGCTAAACCATCCGGAAACATGATCATGCTAAAAAGGGGACATTACACAAAGTCACATAACACATCTCCAAGCAGTTATTGAAATCAAAGAGGCTAAAATCAAATAAAATACGACCCCAAAGGACATTTGATCATACAATGCCGACAATGTAATGAATGAGGTTACTTTGCTAGAGACTACTAGCACGAGCAAGACAAATTGTAACTATTGGGAAAATGCTGTGGACTTGGGGTCCATGAAGACATCGGATGTCCAAAGCAAAAGGCTATTGTCAACATGATTTATGTAAGACATGATGAAGTATTGGCCATTACTCAAGCCCAAGTAGAGAAGTTTGTGTTCTTGGATCCATGTATAGAAAAAGAAAGGTTTTGTGAAGCAAGGGACAAAGTGGAGAATGCTATGGCTAACGAATGATGCCACTCAAATGCAAATGCAAGTACAATAATAAATCAATTACTATTCAATACAAACATTACAAGGCAAGCACTTCAAACTACCATACCAATTAAGTATTAGATTTAGTACTAAGTATTCCTAAACTTTGAAAGGTTATTGTATCAAGGAACAATGAGACAGAGCATGCTACAACCCATTTGGAATTTGGTGAGAATGAAGACCCAATAGCTAAACCTCTATTGTCAAGCGACCAAGTGATTGATCCAATGCTATTGATAGTTAACATGACAAAGAAACCAGCAGTGGTGAATATGGAGATCCTCAAAAGGAATCTCACCAATACAATTGTTGATGGCGGGTTTGGTGTGAACGTACTTCCAGAAGACACTTGGAGAAGTTTGGGCAAGCCAACCATTTGGCCCCCAACTTTTCAACTAGAGGACAACAAGGTATTAAAAGATATTATTGGAGCCCAAGCATTTCTATTGAATTTTGTGTTCATTTCATTACAAAAAAAGTATATGACATATTGTTGGGTCAAGTTTGGTTAATAGTAGTCAAAGCTGATCACAACTAAAAAAATAATGCAATCTCCAATAATTTCTCTAAGCCAACAATATTTTTAATAAAACTAACAAGTGTTGGTGCTTTTCTTTCATCTCATTTATCAAGAGTAGCTAAACTTTTACAAGATTGACCCAAAAGATAAAGAATTTTTCCCATGCCATTGATATGCTCCTAGAAACCCTCAGATCTAGGTCCGGTTCAAACCCAATACCAGTCTTTTGAGGGATTGTCCAAGGTCCCACAAAATGGATTTAGATTTGGCTGGATCTTCTGTAGTGCAGACCTGGGCTAATCTAGGTTCATTTTACAAGATCCACTCCAAATCACAACGAACCAAGCTAAAAAATGGTGATTTAAAAAAATTGCCTCCTAGGTTGACTATTTAACCTCAAAACGTGAGCCCCAATCCTAAAAAGGTGACATTCAAACATTTTTAAACTCTAAAACAAACTACTTTTACCTTATCATGTACCTTTTTTCAAATTAAAATAATTAATAATATTTTTTTCAAGTTGCGTCTAGTCATTTTTACTTCTGAGGCAACTTAAGTAATATTATTTTACTAAAATAATTTAAAAAGTGTTTTTTTAAATACTTAAATATAAAAAATATTTTCAATATTTGGAGACAATAAAATAAATAAATGGAGGACCTGAAAAAAAGCAACTATAAAAGCAGCACTTTTCCTCATTTCATCATCATTCAAGTTATCCTTTGCATCCAGTTTTCAGATTTGGGCAGTTTGTTCAATCTAAGGCATCCAAAGATGAGAACACTTGGTTTGTTCAGGGTTTGAGAGGATAAAAACCCTTGCTTCCAATCTCTTGGATTCCACATTTGGAATCAAGGATGAAAACCCTTGCTTCCAATCTTGGGTGATTCCATACGGGAATCAGAAATGTGCTAGTTTGTGGAGGATTTGGAGATTTTTTCAATCTGCTACAGTGTCGCTACAGTGTTTTATGCAAGCAACTATCATCATCTCAATGTCACAACAAATATATTGATTTTTAGATTTTTGGTGAACTTTTGAGCATCATATAGAACTGGATCTGAGTTGTTTTAGTCAACATTAGCTGAGCACCACATTGGTAGAGAGAAATTCAGTCATTAAGGGTATTAGATCAGTCACACCTGCTGCTGGTTACACTACTTCAGTCATCCAGTATAAGCATGCAACCAACCTTTGGAGTGAAGTGCTTTCATTTCTAGGAGGATACCAATCAGATTGAGGATTTTGCTGATCATCTTCCTTGATTGCTGGACTTTAATTATTGACATTGCCAAGGATTTGAACTACAATAACCTGGTCACAGCAGATTACACATATTTATCGTGCCCAGATTGCTTCACCAAGGGTATTGATTGGTGATAGTTGGTGTGAATTGGAGGGGAGACAACAGGGAGTTTAGGGGATAAAGATCACTTCCATCACAGCCCCATATCAACACTTCCGACAGCTCACAGCCAATCAATTCACAACTCTTATAACCTAAGTTGGGACAGCCAGCTTCAAACCAATGGGTTGATCACAAGACCCCACCATCCTATTTGCCTTGGGTGGGAGGCTATAGATTGCCAACCCCACCGCCCTATTTTCCTTGGGTGGGAGGACTGCCAGGGTCTTTCGGGTGCTTCATTCCATAGTTGTTGTGGGGGGTTAAAGCTATTGTTGGGTGGAGAATCGAGTGATTTCAAGCGGACATCAGCAAATCTATCTATCTACTTCATACCATTCTTAACACAATGGCAAATTCCCACCCGGAACTATAGTTTCCCACCCTGCTTCCCCAACTATAGTACTGGGCTGGGTTCAATCCTCTCAAATTCATTGTTGGGAACCAATTGACGACATTTGAAACAGCCGGCCGATTTGTCCTCCCACCCAAGGCCTATCTCCCACCCCCTGCCTGGGTGGTTGCAACATACAGGCCAGTCAATTGTTTGCAAATCTGTGAAGCATTGGCAATCAATTGTTTGTAGATCCGTGGAGTTTGTAAGTTGTCGGTTAACATTCCAGTTGCAGATTCTATTGATAACAAAGTCCTTATGTCTACATATATTTGGGGCTGTCTATTCCTCATGAAACAATCAAATACTTATTATAATTTCAGTTGTTAAACTTCTCACATAATCGGTAGATTATACATAATGATTTGCTCTAAATTTTAATGTCCCTCTCCTGATTTGCCCTAGAATTTGCCTACTGATCACAAATTGCAGCAAATTAGGGTTAGGGTTTGTCTTACCAAATAAATATCTCTTTAATAATGCAATCCTGGGTTTGAATCTTGCAATCACCACATGAACAATATATATATATATATGCTTACTTAATAGAGTTAGGTAATTACATCACATCATAGATTATCATTAATGCAAGCAAGCTAGGATTTGGGAGAAGGGGCATGATGGGTCCGCCTGAAGCCATTTTTACACCAAGCCTAAGAGGGTATCTACCACAACCCCCTTCCTTGACAACTTGTACCTGCTTTCCCCATCAATGCCTCCACTCCCCGAAGACACTTGCCATCTTGTGGAATTGGGTGGGGGTCGTAAGTGGGTAACTTGGGGCTCTCTATGTAAGAGCCCTCTGGTCCTAGGAGCCATAATGGTCAACTCTAGAACGGCTACTTACTAGCCTGGTTTACCCCTTTTGCTTACACCCCGAGCCCTTCCTACAAGGTGGGTTCCAATCAGTCAAACATATCTTCTATTCTATCATAAGAAATCATACATTAAGTATTCTTTTATTATTCATGGCAATATTTATATAGATGTAAATTAGTGAATGACAGAATATACCCCTGAATATATATATATATATTTGATAATTAACAACCTGTTGTGGTGGACTAGACAGGTTCCTTTGTGATCGCTGGTCTGATCTTTCCTTTCTCTTTGTCGATGATGCTTCTCTGCCTTGAATGGTTCATCCTTTATACCACGATGGGGCTGAGGGTCATAACCTTTCAAGATATCAATTGGTCAAGGGACACGACTTCTTGTTAATGCCTTCTTAATTGCAAATAGGATTAATTAATTTATTAATATTATTCCTTGTAAAATCGCAGATCCTCTTCAGACTATCTGCTCTCCCTTAGTTATTTTCTTGATTGTTATTTGAAGGGATGTGTCTTATGGTTTGGACAGTCAGCATCATTTAATTAAGCAATTGCCTTCTTTCCTAGTCGCATCCTTTCATAATCACATCCCTTCATAACTTCATCGATGCCTTATGTCTTTCGAATTACATTTTAATTGCCTTCCATGATCGAATTAGTGATCAGGTTTTGCTTGTCAACCTGTATATTGGTTTCAATTTTGTGAGGGCATGACAATCCTCCCTTCCCAAATTTGCTTGTCCTCAAGAAATTTCAGATTCAGATAGTTGAAGATTTCTTGACCCTCCCATGTAGCGTCCTCCTTGGGTAAGCCTTTCCATTTGATCAAAAATTCAGGGATAGTCTTATTCCTTAATTGCTTCTCTCTCATATTAAGAACTACTTCAGGTTCCAAGATTAGTTTGCCCTCATTGTCAAGCGAGGGTAACTCTAAACATGGGACAACTTGCTGCCCTAACACTTTCTTCAATCTTGATACGTGAAAGATGTTGTGAAAACGGTTGTTCTCAAGCAACTCCAGTTCATAAGCTACTTCACTGATCTTCCATAGGATCTTATACGGCCCATAAAATCAAGGTTTTAGTTTTTCTACTCCACTCATCTTGATGGATGACTGCTTATATGGCTGTAGCCACAAGAATACTAACTCCCCAACTTCAAATGTCCTCTTAGTGCAATTCCGATCAGCATAGATCTTTTGTTGATTTTGTGCTTGATGCAAATTGTCCTTGAGGGTATTCATAATGTCCATACTCTGTTGTACAAAATCTTTTGTCCCTGGTCTTTGAATTTCTTGTGAAATCAAACTTCCGAAGGAGGTTGGTTCATAACCATACAGTGCTTTGAACGACCTCATCTTGATTGACATGTGATGAGTAGTGTTGTAGCAACATTCTCCAAGATGCAACCATTTTACCCATGCGTTTTGTTGGCCGGTGACGTAATTCCTCAAATATCCTTCTAACCACTTGTTAATGATATCAGTTTGTCTAACCATTTGAGGGCGGTAAATTGTACTAGGTGTAAGATTAGTCCCCGCTAATTGAAAGAGCTCTTGCCAAAATTGGCTAAGGAATCGACTATCTCAATCGCTGACTATGTTCCTTGGTAGACCATGTAATCTGAAGATCTCTTTGAAAAATACTTTTGCTATTTGTGGAGCCCGATACTCAATGGATATTGCAAAGTGGTGAGTCAATCCACTACTACATAAATGCAATCCTTCCCTTGAACTTTAGGCAATCCTATTATGAAGTCCATTGAGATGCTTTCCCATTTTTGATTTGGAATGGGCAAAGGTTGTAGAAGTCCTGTTGGATGGCTTTGCTCAATTTTGTTTCTTTGACAGGGCATGTGTAATGAACCGGACCAATTTTTTTTTTGATTTTTCACAAATGATTACAATGCAACACACACCCGTTAAGGTTAGCATAAACCAAAACGATGCGGAAAGTAACTCTAACCAGAATGTACACCAGGATCCCGATGTGGGCAAGGTGTGAGCATTGGTCAGAGGATCTCAAAGGAAAATGCTGAATAAGAACTCTAACCACGAGATGTGCCGGTGAACGACGAGCATTCGGTCAGAGGATCCCTATCTAATGCAATACTGAAAATTAGCTCAACACCAAGTATGTGCTACTCAATCCGTGATGGATAAGAGGCGACCATATGGCGGAGACTTTAGGAAATTACAATGCAAACAGTAATAGGCGGCAAGCCAGCCTCTTCCACTTATTCAGTGGGCAGTACAAACATGAGGAAATTGCGGAAATGTTAAAAGATGCTAACAGTACTACTGTACAGCTTACAATATCAAAAAATTCATCGATTAAGCACAATATAAGAGTCTTCAACATTACAACAATATAGAATGATAACTTCAAGTCTTCTCAATAACTTTCCTTCCAAACAACTCAAATGATTATTTTTAAGCTCGCTGTTATGACAGAGTAAGGACTGTTGTTCTGTTATCAGCAACACTGTAACACCAAAATATGCTCACAACCCTCACACCACTCATTCAAAATGCAAGTAAATGGATGCAAATGACACCTAAGATGAAGGCGCCCAAGCTCAAGACACAAAACAACCCCAAAACATTGATATTTAATTTCTGCTCAAATCCCAAGGAAGGTACAATGGTACGGCCCCTAGAGAAGGGCGATTTCTTCTTAAAAATCCAACACTTGATTAAAAATTACGAAACTCCACAATAATTGGCGCCCTACCAAGACCAATGAGAATATGCAATACCCACAATGAAATCTTTTTGTATTTTTGAATTATGAGTAAAACATGCGTACAGCAATGCAACATCAGCAACACTAAAACATGACAAAATGCTTGAACATCATCACTAAATGCAATAGAACTCAACTACAATGCAAAACTACCAATAACAAGCTAACCTCTCAACTAGTTGCTGTCTTTCAAGCAAGAAGATGAGCCAATGCTAGGAGGTGTGCTTTCCTCGAAGCGAGTGCCTGAAGTCAATCCAGCAGCATAACGGTGTAGTAGACAAAAGATGCCAAATGAAGAGCTGAGGCCTGATTATATAGACGAGAGAGAAACATCTAGAAGCTTCCAGAGGGCGCCCAAAACCCTAATTTCAAATTCACCTCTTCCCTCCAAAAGATGGCGTCCATTTTCACTTTTGCTTATTTCACATTTTAAAATAAAGTCAAACCTTCATATAGGCGTCCTTTTTTCAAAAGCTTAATATTTGACTTTATAAAATATAACTTATTCCTCCATGGCGCCTAGACCCTTTAAGTCCCTCTTTTTAAAACAACTTAAGTTGTGCTTGCTATGCAAAAGGGTCATATAATATTAAAATATAATATTATAAGGAAAATACTTATCTCTCCAAGAATAATGCGCCCAAGGCCAAAACTGAAGTGCCAGCTGAAACAACCGAAGAAGAAGACCAACTGAACTGAACCCAAACTGTCCACTGCCAAAAATAGAATTTACTAAAAATAGTAAATTCGCGAAGTTGCCCGGAATGCCAAACTGAACACACCACTGCGAAGCTCTCTGAAAACCCAGAAAGAATCCGCAATCAGAATCCCAAACTCCAAGCAACAACCTCCTCAAAACTAGGAAACCCTAATTTCACCATCCGCATAGCCTACGGGTCTCCGGAATAGGCCAACAGTCAACAGAAACGATCACTGCTGAGAAGGGGACATTACAGCATGCATTCTTGTACATGCTTTAGGACATCTTTCTTGAGGCCTTTCCAAGAGTATCTCTCGTGCACCTATTTGTAAGTTTTATAGTACCCTTGGTGGCCCGCTAAGGGATTGTCGTGGTATTCCTTAAGGATTTTTTCCTTCATTTTTGAGTTGGGCACAAGGAATATCCTATTTTTATATAGGATAAGCTCTTCTACTAATTTGTACTCTTCATTGGGTAAATTTCATTCAAGGATATTATTAGCCTGGGGGTCTTTGACATATTCTACAATGATATCATTCTTCCAATCTGTGGCTATATTTGTTAGGGTGTTCAAATAGGGTGATCTTGATAAAGCATCTACTATAACATTATTTGTCCCTTTCATGTACTCAATATCAAAATCATAAGCTTGTATTTTGCTTACCCACTTCTATTGTCTATCATTTAGGTCCTTTTGATTCATAAAGTACCTTGGGCTATTGTGATCAGTTTTAACATTGAATTTCCCACAAACCAAATATTGTCAAAACTTTGCTAAGGCGTGCATGATAGCTAGCATCTCTTTATCATAAATTGAGTAGTGTCTTTCAATCTCGGTGAGCTTGCAACTTTCAAATGCAATGGGATGCTTATTTTGCATAAGGACCACTCATATTCCTTCCCCATATGCATCACACTACAGTTTGAAGGGTAGTGTGAAATCAGGGATAGCTAAAACAGGGCACGAGCTTATTGCTTCCTGTTGTGACCTAACTCACACCTCGCCCCATTGCAAACGGGGACCCTTGTCGTTGGCCTTTTGGGGTTTTGCTTTCGCGTCCCTCGTTTTGTCTGCTCTCCGGTCACCCGAGTCGAGTCGATGAATTTTAGCCTGGATCACTGAATAAACGTCACCATCGTGCTTAGAAGGCCTGGGAGACGAAGATCGACTGTCGTTTCGGTCGATTCTGACACCTCCAAGTTTTTAGGGTTTCTCACCCCGGGCCCCCTATTTTTTAGGACCTACTTTTTTGGCACTTTTGGGCAATTCTGGGATCCCTATTTTTTAGGGTCTATTTTTGGAAAGTTGCTATTTTTGGAAAATTTCTATTTTTAGAAAGTTTCTATTTTTAGAAGGGTCACGAGTTTCGAAAATCCACTCAGAAGTTCGAAACGAGCAACGAAACTCTCAGAAAATCGATTCGAAGTTTTTTTGAAATTTTGGCAAAATTCTGGAAAATCACATAAAAAGTTCAAAAAATCTGGAAAATTTGTTCAAAAATGGTGAGAAATTCTGGAAAATCACAGAGAAATCTGGTAAAGAGCACAGAAAATGGTGAATGAGATGATGAATTCATCAATAAATTGGTAAAAATTCATGAAATCCGTCAAGAAATCTGAACATTCATGTAAAAATCTGGGCGATTCATGGGAAAATCTGAACAATCATGGAGGAGACTGAAAAAATTTGCCTAAGTATGAAGTTGACCAGCAGGTAAAAATGGAGAAAATAAGTCAATGAAGCTTCAGCTGAGATGCTTATGGCAACAGATCTGAACAAGTTCGCTCTAGACATAGCAATGAATGACATAAAAAATCTGATCAATGGTTGGCTAATTGATGAAGTCCACCATCCAATGGCAAGCAAATGGAGCAACTCCGCCCATGGCAATGAGGAAATGGCCTAACAAATGATGAAGTCCGCCCTTGTCTAGAATGGAAATGGCCAGGTCACAGCTGAAGTCCGCCCATGGAGAAGAAGGATTTGCCTAAGGAAAAGAGGAAATGGCAGGGGAAACAATGAAGTCCGCCCAGCCATAAGCATTAAATGGCAAGAACATGCATCAAGTCCGCCCTTGTCATGGTCAACCACTAGCTGAAGTCCGCCCTTGATGAATATGGAAATGGCTTGGAAATGCATGAAGTCCGCCTATGTTAATGGCAAGGAGAATGAGGAAGTCCGCCCTCCAAAGCATCCAATGGCAAGACTATCAAGGAAGTCCGCCCTATGCAAATGGCCAAACATTCAAGCAAGTCCGCCTTGAACATGAGACAATGGCCTAGCATGCAATGAAGTCCGCCCCTATCCAAAGCACTGATGGCAACAAAATGTGGAAAGTCCGCCCAAGGTAAAAGAGAAAAATGGCTAAGGCATAGCCAAGGAAGAATGTATGGCAAGGAAGAGTATGAAGTCCGCCCATGTCAAAAGGAAAGTGGCAATCAAAACATGCAAGTCCGCCCTCAGCATAATGTAAATGGCAAACATAAGGAGCAAGTCCGCCCCAAGCAAAAGGTTATTTGGCAAGGGAAATGCTAAAGTCCGCCCAGCTAAAGATGTCAATGGTCAACCACAAGGCAAAGTCCGCCTTAGACATAGAAGAAGTGGCAACAAAGCAAGGCAAGTCCGCCTTGGATATGAAAGTTGAATGGCAAAGAAACAACCAAAGTCCGCCATGTATTGGAGAGAGCAAAAATTAAAATTTGCCTAAGTCTAAACCTTTGGAGAATTAAAATATGCATGGCACTTTGAAGATTCGCCCAAGTGTTTAGAGAAATTTTTGCCATGGCTAGATAAGTTATGGAAAGATCAAGCAAATGGACCAAATAAAATTGGACATGGCCAAATAATTTTGGAAAAACGATAAAAATCATGGACAAACGAAATTAAACGATAGAAATTTTGGCAAGAAATTTGACAAAATTCGCCTAAGGCATTGGCAGAGAAAATTTTGAAAATCAAATGGCCAAGGACAAAAAAATAATTTGCCATAGAAAAGAATGGGTTGGAATGGCCACATAAAATAATTATTTTAATTATTGTAATCATTTATTTTCCAACACCAAAAAAGAGATAAGTCTTGAAAATTTTGAAATTGGAAAGAAAGAAAAAGAGTTTTGGAAAGAAAGAAAAAGAGTTTTGTTGGACTGTGAATGAAATTAGAAACTTTCCCGGACGAGATTATTAAGGATAGAACTTGCCATCCTGAAGCAAAGTGAAAGATGAGTTTGAACTTGATTCAAAGGAAACATTGCAAATTTGCTAAAATGATCGACCCTCTCACTTCTATAAGTGATTTCGTTTTTCATTTGTGCAATCACTCGATTTTGAGAAGAAAAGTTGTGAGAAGAGAATTGTTTAAGGCGAGAGGTTGAGAAAATTTGCAACAAAGTGAAGGAAATATCAGCTTGCATTGTGATCGTGATCACGTCTCCAAGAAGTCACAAGGCAGATTTATTTTGTCCATTTCATTTTAGCATGATACTTCACCATTTATTTTCTTTCCAGCTTGTTATTTTTCGCGAAGTCCAATCTGATTATCAGCTGGAATGTTCTTTCAAACTGATTTAAATGTCGAATTCTGATTATTTCTTTCTTCCTTCTCTTGCAGATCTATTTTTCGAAGCATTCAAGATGAAATTTGCAAGCAAAGGTGTCCAAACACAATCAAAAATCAAGTCCAAGTGGGAACACGTCGTGGACACAGATCTTGGCCACGTTGATCTTGAAGACTTCCGGAAGAGAATGTACGGGACTGACGGACGTCTGCCTACACCAATCGCCATGAGAATGATGCGCAACGGAATCGTCCATGCAGCTGGATTTCCACCAGCAAAAGAATGTCCTGAGCTGATGGCAGAATGCGCACTACACTACAACGCACAAGACAGACAGATAGAAGCTCCTGACGGAAGGGTCCTTGCCTACTTGTCCGAGCCAGCAATCCAGGAGACTTTTGGCATTCCAGTGTACAACCGAACATCCTATCGCACCAAGCAAGATGCACTCAAACTTTATCAAAGTCAGAAGGATCTCTGTGCATCCAACATAAACAAGAATTGGTTATTAAAACCAAAGCCTACTGCAAGCAAGATGCCGAAAAAATTGATCAGAACCCACTTCAAAGAGGAATATGGTGATATTGTTCTGCTACTTAACAGAATGGTAGGCAGTGCCCACGGTGCTCCTTTCGAAGATTGGATGTACTATTTTATTGATGAGATAATCACTGGAGTCAAGATGTTCAATTGGTCCAGGATGATTAGTGACAGCTTGCACGAGCAGTTGGTCAACTTCGAGCAGACCAAAATTTTTCACATGAGCTCATATATTGTATATTCACTTGCAAGATACTATAAGTATCCTGGCTTGACATGCAAAGGCGTGGTCGGCAACGGCGAGGGGAAATTCAAAGTCTACGACTGCTATCCACAGCTGCAGCTGAAAGAGAAGTCCCATTTCCGGAGAGCTCACGATGCATTTTTGATGTATATCACCCGGCTTCTTCAGGGCGGAACGCACCAAAGACTCTCGCATGAAGCCAAGAGCCTGATCAGTCGGTATGGATTCTGGTTCATTCAATATCCTAAGTTCACCTACATCAGAATCCAAGGATTTTCCGGAAATCCTTATAGGCTGCCTGTCTATCCGACTAACAGGATGGTATTGTTGGAAGTGCTAAGACAATTAGAAACGTATCAGAATATCCAAAGGCCTAAGCAGAAAGCTGCTGTTACCTTTCCGTTTTTCATCGGCAACATGGAGGAGTCATGCCCGACAGCACAAGCAGCAGAGGTTGCTCGACTGGAGATTCAGCAATATCCATTCATCTCATACAAATCCAGGAACAACTTCGATCCGCTTCATCACATCAAAACAGTGGACGGAGAAAGATACAAACATCGGGTTGACCTAGAGGACTTTTGGGCCAACGCAGCCGATGAATATGACATAAGGAGAAGGTTATGGTCAAGGTTGCCATTAAGCATGATAAGGGCGACAGAGCTCTTCAAAATACCTGACCAACTGCAAGATGATGGAATATATGTGCAGCCAGGCTTCAAGGAAAATGAGCCACTACCGCCTATAAAATGGTTTGAGCTTGAGATGGGTGATCTAGCCACTTTGATGCGCCCTGTTTTCAAGTACTCTCAGTGGTGGATAGATCGTCAAGTAGAGGTCCTAAAACAGAGAAATGTGCAATTTACCTACGAGTTGATGGGCGATACCGAGTCATGTTCTTCGAACGCCGGTGCATCTCATGCGGATGGACAAGCAGATGCTGCCAACTCCAAGAAGAGGAGAGAAGCCGATAAGTCTGCAATACAAGACAAGGGTAAAGAGATAGATGAAGGGCCTTCGCGGAAGAAACACAAGTCCAGACCCCTCCAGTCGGCCACTTCCAGGAACATAGAAGAAATGCTCGCCTTGGATAGAGAATCCTTGGAAAATGCCAAGATCCCTTCTCCAGATGAAAATGTAGAGCCAATCCAGGTAGAAGAGGATGATCAACCCTCTCCAGCAAGCACAGAAATCTTAGGATCGGATAACGACACAGACATTATGGATGGAGAATTCGAGGAAGGAATGATTTCCGCCCTCAAAGGCATTCAAGAGGACCCATCCGTCCAGGAGATCCAGGATATGCAATTGGCCCAAGAAATTCAAAATATGCCGGAAATTCAGGAAGAACAGGAAATACAAGATATGCAAGACGTCCAAAATCAACAGGACGTAATTGAACAACCAACAGTCCCAGAGTGGCTGAAAGAAAGATTGAAAAGAAAAGCGCCAGTGGAGGTCCCTGAGGAGGACAATGACACAGATTTTCTGGCGAGATTAGAGCAAACTGCCCCAAGGAAGAAGGCCAAGAAGTTCTCTACCATCCAGAGAGATGAAGCTGGAAATCGTACGGTGCAAATTGCAGTGCCTACAACCGACAAGTTTCAAGACGAGATTGCTCCTGAGGAATATGCTATCACGACCATCGACATGGGTCCGGCAACAAAAGGGCAGGAAGTCGAAGACTTGGATAATTCTGTGGCCACCATCAAGGCCAGATTAGAAAAAGAAGTTGCCAAGAAGAAAGAGTATAAGAAAGAAATTCAACGCCTAAAAGATTATATCCAGCACCTGACCAAGCCACTAAACGAAGGTGAACAAGTGGCGCCTTTACCTCCAAATGCCTCACAAGAACCAAGTGCGAACTTTGAAGAGGAGTTGACAACAGCGAGGGAGGCTAAAGACTGGATGGTTGGAAGGAAAGAAGAGGCGTTGGTATTTGCAGAAAAGTTGGCGCAAGTAAATGAGCAGGCTTCCTTCATGCTTTCACGAGTTGCAGATCTTGCAGAGTCATGGAGCAGTCTCGAGGATATTCAGAGCAGGATCATCCCATGCATTCGGGAACTAAAGGGCATTTCAAAGCAAAGATTGATCGAAGACAAGGTTATCGAAGCTGGAGCGGCTTATGATTTCAACGGATGGTACTATGCTTTAATCTCAAGGAAAGGAGTCCTCGAAAAGGTGAAGCAAGATAGTGGTAGAGTTGAAGAACAAGTAAAAGAAATTCAAAGTAAAATCTATGAGATGGCTGCAGCTATGCTTGACAAGGAGGTTATCCGAAGGAAACACTTGCGGCCAAGGAGTTTGAAAGAGCAAGTACAAAAAGTTTTCTCCACCACCAGGCCAATCATGAAGGAAGGCTTCACCAAAGTGTTCGATTTCATGGCCATCAGAAGTTCTTTCTTGTTACAGGAACCATCGTGGGCGACTATGTTTGCAGAGTGTGCCGAGAACTTGGATTTGCTGGAGTACAACATCAGCGTGCTGCCCGACATTGCTATGGAGGAGGTCGACCTGATAGTGTCCAGGTTCGCCGAACGTGAGGCTGCACAAGTGGATAAGGATGCCACTCCAGTTGTCTAGTGTTCTCTTCAGTTAACTGATTGTGGTTTTGGAAACCCTAATTAGGGTTTAGTTATGTTTAATCTTGGCCATTGATCTTGAATCAATCTCGGCCGTTCTTTGTAATTTCAAAAACTATATAAACCCCCCCCTCACTCTCTCATTATTCATTAGAAGATTAGAAGGTAGAGATATAGAGATTAGAGATTAAGAGTTAGAGCAGATTTGAGATAGTTAGAAATAAAGAGAGAGTTTTTATGAGATTGTTGTGAAAACACTACTTTGATAATGAAGTTCAAATGCATGAGGTGCCTTGAATACTTGATTGTTGAATAGTTGCATGGTCGCATATCTTCTTTCTCTCTTAGTAGATTTGAATTAAAATGTATGTTAGAAGAATGATTGATTGATAACGGAGATTAGTGAAACCGAGCTCATACTTTCTTTGGGTGGATGATTTCACTCAATGTGCAAAGTTAGACTGAGCTTTACTGTGGATGCTTAACTTCTGTTTTAATAATTGTTGTTCGATCTGATGGCAATTATTTATCACGTGAAAATCACAAGCACATTCCTAGAAGATTGCACTTGCTCTGCGTAGTTGTCGTTGAACGTGGCGAAACAGAGTATGGTTTATTTGGTTTCACTTAGTCTTCGTCTTCTCTTGATTTCTTAGGAGTAGCATAAAAGTCTCTAAACCCTAAATCTTTTTTCACTTTTTTTATATAAATCAAAAAATCCAAAATGGTACTGCATTTATGTCTCTGCTTTTTCGAATAACTTGCAAAATCTTACTTGTGCCCACAGCAAATCACATCCATACCACAGAGCCTATCCGCGTTCATCTTAAACATTGGAATTACCCTATGACCTCACTTGCAATCTTAGCATAGGAAGTAGTTTTTCAAGAGAGAATAGTGCGTCTGTGACACTTTGTTCTAAAATGTTTGTTGTGTCATAAAACGCAATCAACACTTCCTTTAGTCTTTCAAAAGCTTGTAGGGATATTTCACTCCATACATAGGCTCCCCTTTTGGTCAAGTCTGTGAGTGGGGGCGGCAATCTTGGAGAATCCTTTCACAAATTGTATATAGTAATTGCATAATCCCATGAAGCCTCTCAATTATGTTAGGTTTTTGGGTTTTGGCCATTCCTTAATGGCTGTGATTTTTTCATCTACACTTACCCCCTGTCCATTGATCTTGTGACCCAGGTATAGGATCTCTTCCAAGCCAAATTTGCATTTTGAAGCTTTAGCATACAGGGATTCTTGTTCCAAAATGTTTAGGACTTCCTCAATGTGTTTAAGATGTTCTTCCCATGTCCTAGTGTAGATAAGAATGTCATCAAAAAATATGAGTTGGAACTTTCTTAGTTGTTTCCGCCTCCGGAATATATGATTCATACACGATTGAAATGTTGTTGGGGCATTTGTTAGTCCAAAAGGTAGGACTACGAACTCAAAGTTCCCATAACGACACCAAAAGGCGATTTTAGGAATGTCTTCTTTTTTCATCCTTATTTGGTGATACCCTAATTGCAAATCAATTTTGGAGAAGTATCTAGCTCCATGGAGTTCATCGATTAACTCATCAATTCTTGGTATAGGGTAAGGGTTCTTGATTGAGCTCTTTTGATGTGTGGCCAAAAATGGGTTGCTCTTTATCACAACTTCCAAAATAGATGGGTGAGGGGGTTTCATTGTTTGAGGTCTTTTCTCTACAAAAGGATGACCTGATCTAGAGGAAAGTCTTTAATGTATTCCACCACTTTAGAGTTTGGCATAGGTATACCTTTCTTCCTTGGGCAAGCTTTGATGCCAACTTGAGGAATATCACACAAATGGGCCTTCACCCAATGCATGAGCTTGTATACTTCACATCATACCCATTGCAAGCCCAAATATACCTCCCACCACCTAGAGTCCACTGTATCATGTCTACATACTTCCACAATAGGGAATTTGGGTTTTGTTTTGAAGCAAGGTTGGCCACGAAGCTAAAACTAGTTGCCATTGTAATCCCTATAGCAACAAGTTTGGAAAACAACACATCCCAAACAAATGGAAAACAAATATATATATTTGTTTATAATAATATTAATTTGTTAATTTGTTAATATTTATTATATATATTTTTGAGGGCAGCTTATGTGAACCAATTGGATAGCTAGAACCATCGGTATAAGCATAAGCAAATGTTGAGTAAGTATGTGGAATAATTAAGATGACCCAGTAGCAACATTTGAACTAGAGCTAGTTGGACCAGTCGAATACGTTGACCTAGTTGGTTCATCAATAGATCTAGCACCAGTAGTTGGGTGTTTACCCATCAGAATCTTACCTAGAAGCATACCTAGCAGCAGCATAAGTAGCAAAGGCATAGGTTGGTTTACCTAGTCTATGAGCTTGACCCAGTTACTTATCAAGTAGTTTATCCAACACAAGTACTAGCAACACCAGCATACCTTCCAGTGATTTTGTTGGTTATGTCAATGATGCACCACTAGTAGTTCGACAATCCAATACCAACACCGCCAGTATATATATATTGTCATTTATTTTATTTATTAATTTATTTGCATTTCCAATTTCAGGGCATGACACGGTTATGATGGATGGGAGGATGCCAAAAACCGGCCTTGATCAATCATCAATGTGATTGCAATGTCCCCTAAAGGAGTAGTGTTTTTCAAAACTATGCATTTCGAAAGGGAGATAAAGAATGCATAGTTTATTGCTAATGTCCTCATAGGGAGTAGAGAAGGAAAATAGTAACATTGTCCAAGTCATAACAAACAACGCAAAAAATTGTAGTGTGGTCGGTTTATTGAGGCACATTATTACATTCATTTTGGAGACATGTTGTTGCCCAATTACTCAACTTTATGCTACCAAAAATGAGCAACAAAATTGATTGCATCAAATGAAGAGATCCAAATGTTCATCACCAACCACCACATGTCACAGGGCATATTCAAATCATTCTTGAAATCAAAGTTGTTTAAGGTAAGTGAAAGTGACAAACAATATAATTTTATGTTTCACTCTAGTAATAGATTTTTTAACTCTATGTTTTCTTCTGTATTTTAAATTTGTTTTTCCAAATAAGTTGTTAAGACTCAATGTGCCTCCAACACAATCATCTTGAGATGACTTGTAAAGGCGTGGGAGCCCCTTCTTAGCATGGTCATCAATCAACTTTGGTCTATATGGAGGCAATTCAATGGTGAGAGGGCAACAATTATAAAGAAAATGACCGTAAATGACACTCAATCTAATTGTATGGTATATCTTCTTAGTTTCATCAAACCCATCTTGAACATGATCAATTATACTAACATGGATAGGCCATATTTGGGAAAGGTATATGATGGCACTAACTCAAGGATTGAAAAGTTTAATGCTATCATAAATGAGAAAAAACAAGATCTTGAAGAAACTATCTTCAAACAAGCGCAAATAATTTTTTGAGCAATGGAACAAAGTGACCACCCCACTACATCTTCCTACTTTTGAATTGACTCCAAAATATTACAGCATTGAGATATTTCCTTTGTCAAAAAGGATTGCACCATACAGAGATGTGGAAGCTAACAAGGAGTACAAGCTAGCATTTGCTAAACTCTTCCTTCATCCTAATTTAAAAGATGTAGTCACAAATAAGTTTGTTGATTTTGTACACTCCAACGGTCAAAGTATTTATGACAAGTATAAGAAGGATGCTCACAATTGATAGTACCTCCATCCCCAAATATTCCAACACTTACAGCCTCACACAATAAAAAAAAATTATTGCAAGTAAGTTTTTTATTTTTTATCTAAAATTCTCTAAATTTGATTTTTTTTTTTTCATTTTTAAAATAAGTTTTTTAAGTTTGAAGTTACATCCATAATTTTATAACTCTTAACTTTCTAACTTTGCCTCAATAGGTTGTTAGTTCATCTTCATCTAAATTGAATTGGAGTACATACTCTTTCATTGACTCCATAAAGTGCAACTAATTAGCATCAAAAAACTCTAAAGAGTTAGTGTGTGTATTCCAACTTGTGCCTTCTTTTGCACAAACAAGATTGCTATAAGGGACAACGAAGTCGCAACATATAGAACCAAAGCGTAATGACTTGGATGCTTCTACTTCCTAGTTCCTTGCAATCTCAACTTTTGAGTAGTTAAATACTCAACATGCTTCTAGTGTGAGTGTCAGTGACAATCCTTGTGGTTCTTCTAATCTATCTGTATCATCTAATTTAATGATGATGATGATCTTTATGAAGACCTATATGATGTTGATTGTTGATTCTATTATTTTAATATTGAACAATGAATATCTATTATGACATAAAAGTTTGACAGATTAACATTGAGGTAATATTTTTAATTTTTACGGTGGTTTTATTATATGCATACTATGTGATATTCTTAACTTAGTTCCTACTTTTAGACTGTAAATATGTATATATGTATGATTTTTATATGTTTTTTAATAAATAAACTTAAAATAAACCCCCTCCCCCCAAAAAAATATTGATATACCTAAATGAATAACTAAAAAATTTCAATTCATCAAAAATCATATTAGAAAATTAAAAAACATTGATAAATTCATAAAAACAGAGAAGAAACTCTAATTTATTTGGATAAATCCTGCCCACAAATTTTTCTCTATTTTTATAAATTTTTCATCGTTTCATAATTTCCTGTGTTTTTCCCAATTAATTCAAAAGCTCGTGCATAAATCACGAGTTATTCCCAATTTTTGCTGCCTTGGGAAGAATATCCAAGTTGAGTAGAAAAATTAGTAATCAGTATCACTGACTGATCTCAGTCCCGATAACTCCAGTTTATGGCGAGTTGTTCCCAATGTTTGCTACATTGAATTATGTTCCACGTAATATTCTAAACTTTTTCCTTAGCATTCATCTTCTAACGTTTTTCATTACTCATATACCTGAAATTGGTTGCTCTCTAGTATTTTTCAGCTGATCATGGTTATGTTGTAAATATCTTTTTAGTAACAGGAAGGCATTGCTTGCTGAATTATTTGTATTTCCAGGATAAAATAACACTGCTTCTGTGTGATTATCGAGAATTACTAGGGTTTCACAAATTCAACAGAATCATATCATGGTAAGCTTCTAAGAGACAACTCTTGAGCTGAACGTTGCTTGCCAATTTTTTTAATTATGCACACGCTGAGTTTTCCAAGTTCATGCTGTCTAAAGTGAGATGTTAGAAAGTGTTGGACACGAGTTTATGGAGGAATTTTTTGGCAGATGTGAGTATCTGTTAGCAGAAGGTGGTCTTCTTGTGTTGCAGGTTGGCTCTCACAATCCTTTCTTCTTTGTATTTATTATTTTAAATTTGATTTTCAACTTGAGGCAGACCATATTTTGCTGCAAGTACTTCATTTCTACCTTAAACAAAATATATCAAATGAAGCACTCGTAATGACTAAATGGTCTGTGTCCTTTTTGTTGGCTTAGAACTTCTACTGTTCAATCATGTGATTGATTTTGAATCCATCCCATACTAATCTTTGGTAAAATCTATCAACAGTTTATCTCAATACCTGATACAAGATATGATGAATACAGAAGAAGTTCTGACTTTATTAAAGAATATATTTTCCCTGGAGGATGCCTGCCTTCGTTGAGCAGAGTTACCTCAGCCATGGTAGCTGCATCTAGCCTATGGTATTGAATCTCGCTACAAATCTTTGTTTTCAATCAGTTTAATTGTTTCTAAGAAAAAACAAAAAGGCTCTACATAAAACATCCATTTCACTTTCAATCCAGTCCTACTTTGATCAAGAATGAAGGAAACATACTCTCTATGGGCAGAAAACTTTTAGATTCAACGCTGATTTGCAGTTGTTTTGGTGGAATCAGCGTGGAGCATGTGGAAAATATAGGAATACACTACTATCAGACTCTGCTATTCTGGAGGAAAAACTTTCAAGCACATCGAAGGCAGGCTACCTGTCCCTCCCAATTAAACAATAGGAAATGAATATGTTATCATGTGGGTTTTAATTATTTGAAAAATATTTACAAATGCATTCCTTGTTTGTACAGCGAGATTTTAAAGCTGGGCTTCAACGAACACTTTGTAAGGACATGGGATTACTATTTTTTATACTGTGCGGCAGGATTTAAAACTCTTACCTTGGGAGACTATCAGGTATGTCCCTCGACTATAAGAAGTATGTTGTTTTTACTCATTTTCTTGAACACAAATGAAATAAAATTTTGCAATAATGTGGAAAAAAAAAAAATTGCTATCAAATCGATTTTTTGTGGCCATATCTGAAGTATATTTGCAAACCTGAACAGGTGGTATTCTCTCGGCCTGGCAATGTTAAAGCATTTCAAGATCCATATTTGCCCATCCCATCAGTTAATTGAATTGACAATTTTTAAAGTCTTTTGAAGCTCAACTCGCGATGAATGTAACTGATGATGCCAAACCAGGAAAACTTTGATTCGATTGCCTATTATTTCCTTCATTCTTTCTCCTGTCTTGAGATACTGAGAAAAATCCCTCGAAGTTTCCGCAGCAATGCATTTGGTTCAATGTTTATTAACTAGTATTTTTTTACCAAATTAATGGCGAATGCGGGTTTCTCGTCCAACTCATAAAATAACAATCATTTGGGTAAGTGTTTTATTTCATTTTGTTTCAACTAACTAATGTAATAATGGAATTTGCATACCATACAACATCCACACTGTGTTTTTCAACTCATTTTGGTGTTTGTTTTTCTGGTTGGCTTAGGGTCACTTTACACTTATTTCTATTATCACCAAGCCTTGTATATTTACCCATGACCACCTCTTTGAAGTTGGATATTGTATCTTTAAGGGTTACTTGTGTCCATGGGCACAAAAATAAAGCCTAGGTCATTAGCACCTTTGAACACACAAATTTATACCTAAATCATTTCAAACATTCTTAGATTGTTGTTGCCCTAATAATAATTAGGTTTTTTTTGGTTTGTCACACTCATCAAGTATTTAGACATCATTGTGAAAATTTGGTTCTTCTCTCCACTCCAAAGGCAAATTGCATGTGCATTGTCAAGGTAAGAAGACAACATAGTTAGCATTGAAGATCTAAAGTGATGGAAACTTCCTTATGCCCTTGAGTTGTGTTATCCTTTCAACATAGTTTTCCTTCCCTATCTTCATTGGCATATCATATTTCTCTTGTTTCCACCACCCACAAACCATAGAAACCCTTGTCAAATCCTTTAAATTTAAAAACCTTCACCTTTTAAACTTGTGTCCTTATTTGAAGCCTTTTTCCATTTTGTTTGTCCTTTGTAATTGTCATTTTTCATCCTCGTGTGTCCTCCATCACTCTCATGCACCACCTTGTATTAGGTCTACCTCTTAGAGTTTGTTGTTGTTTACACCTCTTTGCATAGATCACATTCACCTCACACATGTCTACACACACTTTCCACTTTCATAGTGGTTTTGTGGTGTAGACACCTAAAAATGGCTAATGCATTTTCATTGTATCATTTCATTTTTATCCTTGTCATTTCTTCTATCTATAATTAATTAACTAACATTTTCCTCTTTTCATCCATTATAATTAAATAATTATCTTAATCTTTTTTATCATATCTATATTAATTAAAATAATTATTTAATTAATTCATCTCTTATCGTTTTCCCTCCAACATTAATTAAAATTAAATTCAAGTTTATCTTTGGTCCTCTATAATTGAATAATTTTCAAAAATTATTTAATTAGCTAACACTCATCTTTTAAATAAGTTAAAAACAATCTATTTAAATTAATTTTTTTCCTCTATAATTAAATATTTTTAAAAAAATATTTAATCAGCTAACACTCCTCTTTTAAATAAATTAAAATGATTTATTTAAATTAAATATTTTCTTCTAAAATAAATAAAATTATTTATTTATTTCTCCAAGGTATCATTTATCTTTGAGCATTTATCATTATCATTGCACCATATCATTATTGTTATTTCATAGTTTGTTACTTTGAAGAGCAACGAACAATGGAGCAAATCAAGATCTTAGCTATGATGACTTTTCTTATTATCTAAATTTCATATTTTGAGTCAAGATCTTGAACTTCATTACATGATTGTGAGAGTGTGAGTTTTGCATTGTTGATATTTGTGATTCATATTTTCATTATCCACATGTGGATTTAAGTTGAAATATACTCAATAAAGGATTGACTAAAGTAGTACAACCTATTTTTTTATCCCCTTGGCTCAAATATGAAGTATTTCACATTCTAGAGGTCACATGGACAAATTACAAACAAAATAGTCATACTCCAAAAATGAAACTTTTCTAAAAATGGAAAATTCAATGGACTAAAGGTCACAAAAACCCCTACAAGGCTATGTTGCCCTCAATTTGTAGCTATAGTGCTCAAAGTTCATAGCAATAACAACCTGCTTCTAAAATTTCCTCTAATAGCTCCTAAATTTGTTTTGCAAACAAGTTTAGTATGTTTAAAGCATATTCCAGTCTTTTTAAGTGTCTGAAAAAGGACATGCGTAGATGGTAGGTTCAATGATGATATGATAACCCAACATGTGGCCCTAAATGGTATGAAAAAAATGAGACTCTCTCAATTGATTCTAATATGATGGAAGTGTTAAGTTGACCATAGGACCCTCCACTTTCTTTTCTTCTCTTTATAAATAGACATTTACAAAGATTTTATACATTATTGCCAAACATTTGATTTTTTTCCTTTAGTTGACATGTTCACCCTCGTTCCTATTGGTTCACCTCGATGATCATGTGAACAAATTGGTGAACACATCTTTGTCAAGGCAATTGAAACATTGTCAAAAGAGACAAAAATGAATGTCACTCTTGCTCATGTGATTTATTGCATGCATTTATTCTTGTAGTGCTTTTGGCTCTTGAACTCTTACTATTTGTAGATGGGCATGACCATATGGTTAAATTGTAGTTCTATTATCTAATTATGGGTCCTTTGATATTAATAGATTTAGAGAAGTTTTTGTAAGGATCTTTTGGCATTTTACTTTTGAGAAACTCTTGCCCTTGCCTCTTTCCATTCGAGAATACTAATAGGTTTTCACTTCTATTCTAAAGAATTTGCACCAAGATTTCAGGACTTCTATGTGTTCCATACAACATCTACTATAGTTTAGTGAATATACAAAACCTCTAGGCTTTGCAAGACAATTGTCTTAGTCAATTATATTACTCTCAATAGCTCCCAAGCTCCAATTCTAATGTTTTAGTAGCAACATTATTTTGTTTCTCTTAAGTCCAATTTCTTGGTATTCCCCCTGTCCTTTTGTCAAAAGGAGAGTCCATAGTTGAGAGGACAAAGGATACCAAAAAAATGGGTCACTGAGGATGGCATTGCAAAAGCCATCATGTCTCATATTTCAAATCATTTATATCCTAGATATGAGAATTCCATTTGGTTTCTTTTATTTAGATTAGTTTGTTTAGTAGATTAGAGTAGTTGTTAGTGTCAACATAATTATTTCCTTGATTCAAAATCATAACATTTGATTGCAAAACTTGAATGTAAGATAGAGTAGTATCAATTTAGTAGAGTAGATAATTCATTTTCATTGCAAACTACAATTTCAAAAACAATAACATTTTCTATCTCAAGAAATCTCAAAAAACACAAGTAAAACCAACAAACCATTGATTCCTCTCTTTCATCAACATTGCAAAAAAAATCAATGTGTTCATGTTTCATTTCAATTTATGTGTCAATTTTGACTAGAATTTAGTAATAGGAAAAGAGAATTAAATTGATTACTTGTTGATTAACTTCATTTGATTGCCTTCATATTTTCCATTCAAAATGTATTTAACAAGAATAGGGAAAACTCATTTTATTGATTTCAACATTAGAAGTTATTTTCAAAGTTAGAATAATTTCCCTCATACATACAACATTTGATATTTAATAAAAAGACAAAAAAACATACAACACGCAAAAAGAGTAATTTAGTATCATTATTTAACATTCAAACACATTCTAAAACACAAAAAAAAAACAATGCAAACAATTGGGGTCTTCTCATTTGAATGAAGTACACACTCCAAAATTAGTTCAAAACATCATATTAAACATTTAAGCATCCAAAACAAAGTCAAAATCCCAAGCAATTGATTGAAAAACTTCACATATTCTTCAATCACAAACATTGCATATCTCAAAACATTTCAAATTGAAGAATCAACCATTTAAACCAAACATCTCAACAAATGAACAAATAACCATGGTTTAAAGCCAACACATTTAAGTGCTTTCATTTGTTTTCCCTTTAGTCATGTTTGGCATATTAAGTCCATGTGTCTAGGCAGGAGAGAGGATTAAGTGGAAATCACCTTGAGAGAGCTTTCAGGAAATTTTATTGTGGATTTAATAATCCTTAAAGCTCCCTTTGGGTTGTTTTGTTGATTTTACATTGGCCCCGACCCGCGCTTTGTATGTTTGCATATTTTTGGGCTCCTTTTGGTAGCGCCTTCATCTGCTTATGCCATGTGTCAGTTGCGCACGCATTTGGGAAATCTTTTCCCTTACTTCTTCAAGCTTCGCCCATGTGCCACGTCGCATTCTCCACGGGCACCTTTTTGGTGGACCCCGTAGTCAACACTTTGAGCACGGACCGCACCATGTGTCATCTCCGCAGGGATCATGGTTACAAGGGAAGGATAAATGAATGAGAGGCCTCGAATATACGCCACATGTCCTAACCAACTCTTTGGGCGGTTGACACATGTCTTCACGGAGATTCCTACTGCTTTCGCTTCTAAGACTACAACCATCATTTGCAAAAGGGCGCACTTTGTTTGAGGAAACTGAATGCCACATTTCATAATCTTTTTGGTGCGTCTGTTTTATGGGAATCATTGCAAGGAGTGGCACAACCCATGCCTAGGGAATATTTTTTGTTACTTGAATTTCAAGCTGTGGAAAGATCTATATATACTACTTTGACTCTTTGAAAAAGGGTTCGAAAATACACGGGGAAAGAACTGAAAGACTCTAGGCCTTTGTATTGATTTCTAATTATTGTATTAATACTTACAGATTGTGCCAATTTGTTTGGCCTCTTTGTTTCTTAGTTAATTGATAAGACATTATACCGTGTTGGTTTATTGTACTGAGTAGTTTATCTACAAAACTTCTATAATTTCAATATAAATTTGTTGTTCAGATCATGTCTTGAACTCTTCATGTTCAGTGAATGCATATGGAAGTTATATTATGTTATTTGATTGACTTCTTAGGATTTTCATCTATGCTTTCTATTATTTTCGGGCATGCAAATTACTGAACGGGCACTCAAATCTCATCCAAAAGGAAGATTTCATGTGCCTATTTACTTAAATCTTGGCGCATTTCCTTAGATTAGATTTTATTTTAATATATTTGCTTCATTTTCCCTTTTCACCCCCAAATACATGGAAGAGTCGACTTCTTTAAAACCTAGAGGTTACTCAATTTAGCGTAATTGGTCCCCCCATTAATTGAGTTTCCCATAAGGCTGTGTGCCTAGCAATTTTAGGCATCAACGGTTCTTTTTTTGGCACGCCCGATGGGACTTTGTTTGAATGTATCTAAATATAAAGTGGGTGTATGAGCCATAGGCCTGTTACTAGATCCCAAACAGTGAATAACCCTAGTCTACTAGTGCCACCACTGGTAACATTACAAGTAAGAGCCCGTCTAGTGAACATCCTGACCCCTCCACTAGTCTCATTACCAATGGCTAACAGAAATTTTGTAGCATGGGACGCCAGAAGCCCTCTCATAGCACCAGTAGCACCAGTCATTTGGGTTCCTATCCCAACATTTGCTTTAAAGCTTTACCGAAATTCACCGGGGAAGGCTTAAAAACACCATCCAACCATCTGCAAGATGTGGTGGACACGTGTTTGGTGCATGGTGTTACTGATCAAAATGTAGCACTAAGGTTGCTTGCAACTTCTTTTAAAGGCAAGGCACTAGATTAGTACCGCACTTTGGAAGCCAATACTATCACTACCTGGGATCAGCTCAGAGATCCTTTTTACAAGCAGTTTTCAAACAATGGAGATCGATCTTCACTATTTCAGTAGTTGGTGACCATAAAGCGGGCCCCTCAAGAGGCCATGATCGACTTCAATGCCAAGTTTCACACAACTTGGCAAAGGATTCAAACTAGTATGTCAATTTGGCGTTTATGTTCTATCTAAAATCTCTCAATGTCGACATTTCAGTGATGATCTAGTACCTTGGTGGGAACACCTTGCCTGATGTGTATAACATTGCTATTAAGGAAGAGAATAATTTGATCGATGCCGGAAAGTTACCACCTTGGCCCACTATGCCTATATTTGCAGAATTGTTAGTTCCCATCCAGGAGATAGCTTCTACCAGTGTGTTTGCTCCTCCCCAATCTATGTACGCATATCCAAGCATGTCGCAGAATGTTGCTTCTACATCTAACCCTTCAAAAGATGAGATGAGCGATATCAAGGAGTTGTTGTGAAACTTATCAAATGAAATAACTAGTATCAAGTGACAACAGTCTACGTCTGTGAAGCTAGCTTTCCAAAATTACCAAGGCGGAAGACCTTCCTACTGACAAAATCAGTTCCAAGGTATGAACACAAATCCATAGACTCAAACAAATAATCAGATAGTGCCAGTGCCTACTCTGCTACAAAATGTTCACCCAAGTTCGAATAAAGAGTTGGTAGCGAGGAAAAATAATCTCGTTGATGATATCAATCCTTGGTGCTTCCCTTGCAACGAAGCACATATGCCCCAAAATTGTTTGCGTGCAAATTTATAGCAAAGAGTGGCAGAATAGCACAGTCAAGGTGTCACGCCAGATTCAGGAGATTATACATATGCCTCTTTGCAAATGGAAAATGCAGTACTCACCACTCAAATGCAAGGAATGTCCCTGGAGCAAGAAACAGATATAGCTCCCAATCACACACTCTTCTCATGGATGGAAGAAGAAGAGGCAGTGTTTGCAAATGATGTTTCCACATCAAAGGCCTCGCAAGTGCAATTAGATTATAACACTCGCTCAAAGAGGAGATTCACGGGAAAATCGGTGGCGTAGCAACCCAAAAGTGTTCCCAACCAAGCTCCCAGTACCTCCACAATTACAAAACAATCTCAGCCACACAAGGAGATTGTTATAACAAGGTCTAAGGAGCAGAAGTTTTTGAATCCATCGCCATTCAATGTGGTGGAATAGTTGAAGAAAGCCTCTGCTAATGTATCCCTTTGGGATATCTTGGCTATTCTGGAGCAAAAGTCATTGATGTAGAAGGCCTTACTAGAAGATACAAGCAAAGGGCCAATAGAGCAACCATCCAAGGAAAAGGTCGTTGATTCATTGTCTCAAGCCAAAGTCCTCACAAACAATGGAGAGGAAGCCTCTACCGAAAGTAGAGGTAAGCCGAAACCAAAACCTTTTTTCTTAACTCTCATTATGGGTAAGAAATTGTTGCACAATTCTATGAGTGACTATGGTGCTAGCACCACAATCATGCCCAAGCAAATAGTTGAAGCCTTAGGACTTAGTTATGAACCTTTAAATAGAGGGGTTATGCAGCTTGATGGGAATAAGGTTGAAACTATAGGTGTCATCAAGAACCTCCCCTTGACTTTTTTCTCTTTCCCTAGTATCATAGTCCCACAAGATATTGTGATCATTGACATTCCTCCCATGTTCAGTCTTTGCTTATCCCAAGAGTTCACTACCAAGATAGGTGGGCATCTTTCTTTAGATTGGTCACACTTGATTCTTAGGACCAAGCATGGAGCTAATATGAAGATAGTGTCCAAACCTTTGCGTTCGAAACATGTAGCAGATGAAGCCATGATAAATTTTGAGGCTACTCATACCTCTATTACCAAAGATGAGATGTATTTTACTAAGTTACTTGAGGATGAGAAGGTGATCGAAGACTAAACTGATGAAGAAGAGGTCCTCTTGAGTGAATTTATAGACACTGATCCTTTCAAAAATTATCATGTCACCGGATTGGGAACTTATGTGATTTATGATGAAGATCAAGTAATTTTGAAAGTTATGAAGGAATCTAAGGGTGGTCAAGCCTCAGAGCGGTGGACGCTGCATTTTCATGGAGCAAGATGTAAAGTTGGTGCAGGAGATGGGATATGTTTGACATCCCCATCCAATGAAAAGACACTGAGATCTTTTCACTTTCAATTTTCCTGTTCAAACAATGAAGTTGAATATGAAGGCCTTGTGCAAGGTCTAAGCCTTGTGGAGCGGATGGGCGTTAAAAAAATAATGGTGTTCAAAGACTCTGAGCTAATAATCAATCAAGTTCAAGGTGTCTCCGCAGCAAAGAATGTGTGCATGCGATCTTATAGACATAAAGTCTAGGACTTGATTGAAAGCTTTGAAGCCTTCAATATCCAGACTGTGCCCAGAGAGTAGAATGCAACCGCAGATTGCATGGCGATGATAGGATCTCAATTTGACCCTGTATCTGACTTAATTGAGAACACAGAGAATGTGTGAGTGATTGTCCGACCCGCAATCCCAAATAATGACTAGCGTTGGCAAGTGTTCAAAAGTGACAAATAAATCACCTCATTTATTGAGCACTTAGGAGAGTTTGTTGATCAGCTCCAACCAAAAATTACAGAAGCTTATGAAGGGAAAATTATTCAGCTAAGGTCTAACAAGCTTTTGAAAGGACTCATCACTCTCGAAAATCTATTCGATTGTGATGATGCAAGAAATGACAAGAGGAAGTTTGTAGCAAACAAGGGTGACTATGCAAATCTTCAGGTCAAAGATGGAAGGAAGCTTAAGGTCAGGAAGGATGTTCTACAACATGATAAGGACAGGCTCATGCATTTTTGTGAAAATAATAAAGAAGTAGTGGCCTGGTCATATGATGACCTCAAGGGATATGATCCCGAAGTCATCCAACATACCATAGAATTGACGGAAGGGGCAAACCCTGTCTGCCAGAAGCAAAGGCCAATAAACCCAAAGATTGAAGCACTAATGGTGCAAGAGCTGAGGAAGCTAATCCATTCCCGGATTGTCTTTTCAATCAAGCATAATACATGGGTGTCCAACCTAGTTTTGGATGGTCCAAAAGAAAAATGGGGTCATCCGCCTCTATGTTGATTTTTGGGATCTGAATAGGGAATCCCTAAAGGACCACTACCCATTGCCTTCCATGGAATCAATCTTGCAAACATTGGTTGGATTGGAAATGTTTTCTTTATTGGACAGCTTCCTTGGTTACAACCAGATTTGGGTCAAAGAGGAGGACCGACACAAAACAGCGTTCACTACTAAGTGAGTGTTTACCTATGCAAAAATGCCCACGACCTCTCTAATGCGAGAGCTGCCTTTCAACGAGAAATTGACATTGCCTTTAGAGAACTGATCAATAAGATCATCTTGATCTACTTGGATGATCTTATTGTATTCTCTAAGTCAAAAGATGATCATTTTGATCATCTAGAAATGGTTTATAAAAAATGCTAGGAGTTTGAGATATCCCTAAACCCAAAAAATTGTGTTTTCAGAGTGTCTTAAGGAAAATTATTGGGGCATGTAGTTTCCAAGGATGGATTTGCTATTGATCTGGATCGAGTGAAGGCTATCAAGGAACTTCCCCTACTAGTAAACAAAAAGGGAGTTCAGTCCTTCCTGGGGAAGGTAAATTTGGTAAGAAAATTCATTTCAGATTTTGTAGGTTTAATTAGACCTATCTCCCTGATGCTCAAGAAGGATCAGTTGTTTAAATGGACAAAAGAGGCAAGAGAAGCCTTCGATAAGGTTAAGGAGGCTATTTCTTCAGCTCTTGTGCTGGTAAACCCAGACTTATCAAAGGACTTTATAATGTATGTGTTAAGTAGCAAATCTAGCATTGCTACTGTTTTGACCCAAAGGATGATGAAGGAAAGGGAGAACATCCAATAGCCTTTCACTCCTGGACCTTAAAAGACTATGAGACAAAGTATAACTTCATCAAGAGGCAGGTGTTCACCATTGTTAAGGGGCTCAAAAAATTTTGACACCTCATAGCTTGCAACAAGGTGGTCATATATGTAGCACATTCCAGTGTGCGTGAGTATATTATGAAGGGAGAAATCACTAAAAAAAGGGCCAATTGGATAGCCAAGATGCTCGAATATGACATTGAGGTCAGGCCCACAAATACCCTGCGGGGGAGAGGATTATGTGAATATTTGGCATGTGATGAAGAAGTGGCAGCTGAGGAGGAACAACCTGAGCTAGTTCTACTAAATGAATCTGAGTTCGAAGGTTGTTGGTTGTCAGACAAAATGAGGTTCATGCAGACTGGATAATATCTGGCAGTCCTCCCTTCTCAGAAGAGAAGGTTTTATAGACTGTAGAACAACAGGTATGTTCTTATTGAAGGGGTTCTCTTCAAGAGGAATTTCAATGGTGTTCTTCTGCGGTGCATAACCCAAGAGTAGGTGTGAAAAATTCTAGACATATTCCATAGCAGTCTCGTGGGTGGACATTTCTCTGCAAAGACCACTGTCATTAAAATTATGTGTGTGGGATATTTCTAGCCTATACTGTTCAATGATTCACACTCTCTAATTAAATCCTGCAAGGAATGCCAATTCTTCACAAGAAGGAGAAAGAACTTGGCAATGCCTCTGAATCTGGTAGCGGTTGAAGAACCCTTCACGCAATGGGGGCTTGATTTCATCGGGATGATTAATCCCACCTCTAGTGTCAAGCATGAATGGATCCTTACGGCCACAGATAATTTTACCAGATGGACCAAGGCCATGCCCCTGAAGAACGTGGCTGAGGCAGAGATTGTAAACTTCCTTGAAGAATTGGTAGCAAGGTTCGCCCTACCCAAGACCATCATCTCTGACAACACAAAAGCCTTCCTAGGTTCGAAGGTATGTCAATTTTCACTTAAGCATGGCATATTCCTAAAGACATCTTTGAATTATTAGCCATAGGGAAATGGTCTGGTCAATTCGACTAATAAGAACTTAGTCCAACTCATCAAAAGAATAGGGTCGAAGCATCAGAGAGAGTGGCATAAGAACCTCAAAGTAGTGCTCTGGGCGGGACACATAACTCCCAAGGAAATCTTAAAGACTTTTCCGTATGAGTTGGTATACAGGAAAGAAGCACTATTGCTTGTCTCTATGGAAATTCCTGCACTACAATTGTTGAAGTCTTTGGAAGTAGAACAAAATGGAGCCATGGAGGTCCGATTAGCTAAACTTTTAGAGGTACAAGAAAAAAGGGAAAATGCTCTGACGACCATGTGTAACTGTCAACAGGTGGTTAAGAAGTGGTTTGACAAGAAAACCTTCGATCGAGGTCTTAAGTGCGGAGATTTGGTGCTCAAATTCAATGAGAGATCCACAAAGCCCATCCAACTTGGAAAATTTGATAGTATGTGGGAAGGTCCTTTTTGCGTCATTAAATGCAAGCAACATAATGCATTTGAATTCGAGAATATGGAAAAAGAAGCATTGGGAATTCCTGTTAATGCAATTCACCTCAAACTTTTTAATTAGCTTTAATAACCCTTTGACAGTGTAAATATGTAAATATGTAAATATTTTTTGTCTGTATTGTTCGGCCGAGTCTTTATTTTAGTGGAACCCTTTTAGCATGAAAGAAGCCAAAAGAAATGGAGACATAAAATTGACAAAAGAGCTATATATTCATTATATGGTAATATTTACTTTGGGATATTACAATTCAAAATGGCTCTTAGGCCAAGCTTTTGAGAATATATATTAAGAAGCTTTTCAAGATATGTATACAAAAAAGAGAGAAGAAAAGATTTCATTCATTCATCAACAAGAATGATAAGAGCTTCATCATCAGTAGGAGTAGTATCTTAAATAGGAACAACAGGAGCTTCAATAGTAGCAACAACAAGTGGAGGAGGATACACCAGGTTTCTAAAATCAGTATACCACTCCACATAGTAGAAAATATCTACATTGTAGCACCTTAGCAAGAAGTGGCAAGCACAAGACACCCTCTGACAATGTTCCCTAATGG
The DNA here is from genome assembly GCA_007258455.2 of Sequoia sempervirens. Lineage (NCBI taxonomy): Eukaryota > Viridiplantae > Streptophyta > Pinopsida > Cupressales > Cupressaceae > Sequoia > Sequoia sempervirens. The sequence continues at coordinate 213,651,235 of VDFB02000007.1, read as the reverse complement.
TCATCATGTGAAATTTGTTCAGGAATGGCACCCAAGGCACCACCGCATCCTCTTCAATATGATGATGGAGATCACTTGTTGTTGGAATACCAAGGCTATACACGACATTCGTTACAATTTCCCTGAGGCCTTTGAGATAGCACTTGGGAAAAATCTCCATGGTAAGCCTCAGTATCATTGGTTTTGGTACCTGAATATCTAGCAGAGAGGCAACAAAATGAGAACAAATATCAGTATTCACTTGATATTTGTCTTCATATTCTATATAGTCTTTTCCCAACACCCATTTCATTGCAACTATGGCTAAGGAATGCTTATTCTTTGTCATACACTTCAAACGCCTATTGGAAATTTCTCCAAGGAAAGCTTCTTGAGACCTATTGCTAGTTAACCTAATGGGAGTATCCATTGCCTCTATCAATAAGCACAATTACCAAGTATGAATTATGTTATCCTTAGGTCTATTTATAGAGGTAGCTGAGGTACAATGCGTGTGATAAGAATGATGTTGATCAAGGTACAAACTCAAAAATCCCACCACATTGTGTTTGCTATGTGTGAATTAAGATTTTTTTTATCATCTAAAACTTATGGAAAGTGCAAGTGGTAGTCTGCACGGTCAAGTGCCAAGTGTCAAGCTGTGGACGTATTTCAGTTTGCAAGGATCAACTTAAAATATTTTTGTGTATTCATTACGCCCTTTTGCTTAATCATTCTTCGAAAGTTATTAAATGAAAAAGCATGCGAAAAGTTTCGTACGCCTTCAATTCCTGGCTCAATTTCCCAAGAGATGGTGCCATAAGACATGATGGCTAATCATGATTATGAATTATTGTCTTTTCAAAAGAGTAAGAGTTCATTTCGCATGAATGAAAGAGTTGGCGGTACATGCTGAATTTATTGCTAAAAACAATCATTTTTTCCAACTCCAGTTTAGGAAAAGGGTTATGTTGCATGCAAAAGAATAACACTGCAAAGAGTTTTGAGTACACAGTTCGCTGATAAAATTCAAGTGTGAGTTGTAGAGAGAAACTAAGCGTTTGCAAAGGTTTCCACACAATCCTAAAATGGCACAGAATCCTGAAATAAAAGCACAAGGAGAGGCAATCGGAAGCTTATCAGACACCATCTTGACAATGCCAATGGCCCATGTTTTCAATGACATCTCTTATGCCTCACCTGGGATGCCGAAAAAGCCAAAATGGCCTCACACACAGGTCATGCAGAAGACTGCCCACAAGAACAAGGTCCAGATAGTGGAAGAATGGGATAATATTTATGATCCTGAGCTCAAAACTAACTCTAAGAATCTTAGGGAGGCAGCCTGCGAAAGAATGAAAAAGGTTGAGGCTAATAACAAAGACTCTTTGGGGTATAGGTTGTGGTTCTGCGGTCTTCCGCAATATATGGTTCCCTTAGTGCATCACTGCCCAGAGCTAGTTCATGAATGCACTCAAAATTTCAATTAAGATACATGCATCATAGAAGGCCAAAACCTAAGAGTAGTGATTAGCATTGATACTATTAGGGATATGCTATGTATTCCTACAAGGCATATTGGAGAAGCACCTAAGACATTCACTATGAACAAATTGGATAAATTTTGGAAGACTAGGACCCATGCTCTAATTTTTATAATCAAGAAACAAAAAGGCACAAGGAATATAAGCGCCCACCACAATCTCTGATTGGGAACAATGGTTTCAACTTAGACATGCAAGATGTCTTCTCTATGTTGCCTTTCATTTGCGGCCTGGATAATGACAAAGAAGTGCAGGAGTTTCAAATGGGTATGGGTTTTCAGTTAAGAAAAAAACATACCTTGTTCTAGTATGACTTTGCGAAGGCCATTGTTCAGGAGATGTTGGACCAATTTAAGGGGTATCACACACAATATAGATTCAGGTTTTCTTCTTTTCTTGCTCATATGTTTTGCACCAAAACCCTGATTTCTTTAAAAAACATATGGGCTTGTCTATCTTTGATGAAAGTGGGGTGAGGAAGCTGGTTTCTATGTGGACCCATCTCGTTTCTGTGACTCATTATTATTATGCATTTTCTGAGTCTTTCCTGACTTCGATATTGCAAGATTTTAATAAGGAGGGTGAGGTTGGCTATTATCATTTCTTTGCTGAGCAAGTGAGATGGATGCAATATTTTTTCCCTCCTTATGGTTGGTTCCTCAGAGAGGATTTTTCATTTATCATAATGCATGGTTTTACCGAGGAACCATTCCAGCTCCTGGTCTGTGTGACAAGCAGGGTGTTGGCCCTTGAGGTGTTTAGACAACTGGAAATTATAGACAAAAAGTTTTGTGGGGGAAAGCATCAAAAAGGATTTTTCAAATGCCCCTTAAGCTTTGGTACTGTAATAATGGAGAAGAAATAGACAGAAGGTTTGCTAACTGTGAAGCTCGCTCATCTAGGGCTTGTGTTGATTTGTGATAAATGGGAATATAATCCTGATGATGACTTAGGGGCTCTCTACATTAAATTGACTCATAGCTCCCAACCCTACTAGGAAACTCGATGAAGTCCGCTGACAGGGAACCATACTCACTTTGTAGACTTGGTATATATTCCCACAGAGTTGGGAAGGCCACCATGGTTATCTTTTTATTATCCTTTGGCCAAGACCGGTGAGAAGTGCAAAATTGGGGCCACCCTCTATAATGAATTGGCCAAGAACAACAAGTGGAGTGAGGAGAAAAATGCCCACTTCTGGGTTTATCATCAAGAGACCAAATGTCTTGATGCTAAGTTCCAGGAGCTAGATATAGATGACAAATTTGATGATCTCTGGAATAGAGAGCATGATGACACTGATGCTGAGGAAGATGAGGAAATGGATTGGGAGGAAGCAACTGCAATATTCAAATCCAGAGAGGCAAAGAAGGGTCAAATTAAACAGGGAGGTGGAGAAGTAGAGAAAGGGCCTGACGAAACTTCACTGAGCATGCAAGTAACCGCATCCCATGCAGCGACCACGCTACCTCATACATGGGCTAGTAAGAGACCCAGAGTGGCTCAACAATCTCAAGTGGTTGTAGACGTGGACAATCCTCCACCCGAGAAGAGGTTGCATTCCGACACCACTCCAGGAGAAGGCTCGCAAGTACTTGCGACAACGAGCCAAGGATTGAAGTCTTCAACAACTCAAGTATCTTTCTCTCCCCCTCTTCTCGCATCTCAATCTTTGGTAAACCCTGTTCCGTCTGCGTCTCCGATCACCTCAAGTGTTGGCCTATCATTTTCTGCTTCTGCGCCTGCAGGAGGTTCCTCTCAATATTCCTTCTCTCAAATAGGATGGGTAGCTTTTACTCCCCCGTGGTCTTTACCATATTTTTTCAGGGCCCAATCTGAACCTTCTTTTGCAAACCCTTTTGCTTTCGTTGCATCAAATCCTACTCAGCCTACTCAACAAATGGTAACCTTCGCGTCTCCGCTACCGCCACCACCCCTTATGAGTCCTTCCTTTGCTTCCCCAACTGAAACCTGGCATAGCATTCCCCCTTTCTCCCCATTGATGGTAACTCTACCAAAGTGGACATCATCTGAATCTGCGATGTTTTCATTCCCTTTTGCTCTTCCTCCTAGTGCATCCTTTGCTAGTGAAAAAATTAGGTCACCAGCATAATTCTTTGGGAAAAATGCCATGACTAAGGTAGCACGGGCAAGAAGAACCCAAAAAAGAAAGGAAAAGGATGCCACAAAACCTACCAAGCCATTCATGCAGACCCTCTTTAATGAGGTCCAAGGATCGATAACATTTGCAACTATGTTGCCTAACACCATCAAACCTCAAGGGAAAATGCAACCTGATGATTATACAATCCATGTCATAGGAATCAATCTACACTTAGCCCAACCACAAGACAAAGTTGAGCTAATGGAGGAAACTCAGAGGGTTGTGACTACAAACTTTTTGAAGCATATTCGTCAATTGAAGAAGGGGGAAGAAGAGCTCAAGAATGTTAAAGAAAGAGTGGAGATCCTATAGAAGAAAGAAAAGGCTAAGGATGCAAAAATCACACACTTGTCTCAACAAGGACAGGTAGAAAAGGCCAGGCTCTAGGAGGAACTTGCAAAGTTCCAATCTCAGGATCTGAACCTAGTTGCTAATTTGTAGTAGAAAAGCAAGGAACTTCAAGGCCGACTAGCTCAAGTGGAGAAGGAATCCCAAGAGAAGGACAAAGAGCTTAAGGATCAACGAGCTCTATTAGAAAAAGAAATGCAACAAAAGAATTAGGAGCTCCAAAACTAATGGGTTCAATTTGAAAAGGAGATCAAAGAAATGAAGGTCTCCCTGGAAAAAGAATGTGAAATACAAAGTCAAGCGGAGGAGTTGTTGAAAAGCAAAGATATAGAGTTGACATTCCTACGAGAATAGCTCGCTACATTTTACAAGAAGATTGATGAGTTGATGGAAGAAATTGGGTCGAAGGAGGTCGAGATAAATCTTTTAAAATTCCTTCCCAACCCTTTGCTCCTCAATCAGATCTCCTTTTGGTGGCTCAACAGTTATATGTCTCCTATTGGGAGAAAGTCAAGTCTTTCTGTTTGTCCCTGCAACTGGCACTACAATTGTTGGCGGATGCAACAAATTTAAGCAGGGAAGTGTGTGGTACCATTGAGCAGGTCCCACAATTCATTACTGAAAAGGTGCCCGAGGCCGAGAAATTGTTGGGAAAATTGTATACAGTGCTGAATGCGGATTTGGTGAAGGTAGGGATAGACGACCGAAGATCGACTGCCAAAAGGACAAAGGAATTCATCCATTATCATGCAACGATCCTTCAAGCTAGCAATTGCTTGGTCATACTAAGTTAGACTATGAATAATATGCAGATGCAATTCTCCCAATTGACTCAGATGGGCTTTCCCTCCCCCTTTCTCTCCGACCAATCAGTGGCCATAGTGGAGTATATTGTAGCAAATATTAAGGAAAAGAAGCAGGATCTATCTGCTTTCCAATCATTCAATCAACCTCCCACGATAGTTGACATTGAAAGTGTCATCCATCAGATAGCATGACTTCTTTTCCAGCTTGAGTTTGGTACTGAGATCTCCATGGAGCTATCATTTAAAGAAATTATCAATATGCATGAGGTGCAAGAGCATCTGTGCGCCTTATCGATGTCATCCGAGGCCGACTGGCTGCCTCTGTAGACCACCCTTTCAAAGCTCTCATTATTGCCCAATGGATAAGAATCTGGTCTTGGAACCAAGATTTTTGGGTTCTCATTCCGTAGGCGAAATGCCCTTGTTAGTCACCAAAAGCTATGGATTTAATAATCCTTAAAGCTCCCTTTGGGTTGTTTTGTTGATTTTGCATTGGCAACAACCCACACTTTGTATGTTTGCATATTTCTGGGCTTCTTTTGGTAGCGCCTTAATCTGCTTATGCCACATGTCAATTGTGCGCGCATTTGGGAACTCTTTTCCCTTCTTCTCTGAGCTTCGTCCGTGTGCCACGTCACATTCTCCACGGGCACCTTTTTGGCAGACCTCGCAGTCAACGCTTTAAGCACGAACCGCACCATGTGTCATCTCCACGGGAATCATGGTTACAAGGGAAGGATAAATGAATGAGATGCCCCACATATATGCCATGTGTCCTAACGAACTCTTTGGGCAGTTGACACATGTCTTCATGGAGATTCCTATTGCTTTCGCTTTTGGGACCACAACCATCATTTGCAGAAGGGCACACTTTGTTCGAGGAAACTAAATGCCACGTTTCATAATCTTTCTATTGTGTCTATTTTATGGGAATCATTGCAAGGAGCGATACGACCCATTCCTTGGGAATATTTTCTGTTACCTAGCTTTTAGGCAGTGGAAAGATCTATATATACTGCTTTGACTCTCTAAAAAAGGGTTCGAAAATACACGAGGAAAGCACTAAAAGACTCTAGGCCTTTGTATTATTTTCTAATTATTGTATTAAGACTTACAGATTGTGCCAATCCGTTCGGCCTCTCTATTTCTTAGTTAATTGATAAGACATTATACTATGCTAGTTTGTTGTACTGAGTAGTTTATTTGCAAAAATTCTATAATTTCAATATAAATTTGTTGTTCAAATCACATTGTCTTGAACTCTTCATGTTCAGTGAATGCATATGGAAGTTATATTATGTTATTTGATTGACTTCTTAGGATTTTCATCTATGCTTTTTGTTACTTTCGGGCATGTAGATTGCTAAACGAGCCCTCAAATCTCATTCGAAAGGAATATTTCTTGTGCCTATTTACTTACATCTTGGCGCATTGCCTTAGATTAGATTTTATTTTAATATATCTGCTTCCTTTTCCCTTTTCACCCCTCAATACATGGAAGAGTTGGCTTCTTTAAAACCCGAAGGTTACTCAGTTTAGCGCAATTGGTTCCCCCATTAACTGAGTTTCCCATAAGGCTGCGTGCCTAGTAATTTTAGGCATCAACATTTACCAACTCCTATGTTTGTCATTGTAAAAGAGTAAGCTCAAGTTTTAGAAGGAGTTCAACATGAAAATGATTTATGGTAACCCATTAAGAAAACTCACTTTTAAATGAAATATTCAAATGAGAGGCTACCTATCACAACACTCTTTTTAAATGTCTAACAAAACATCGTTGACCTCCATCAAGATGTTAACAGCTTGCAAAACAACAAACATTGATACTACCACTATTCCATCATTTACTCATATGGTTTATTTTGTTTATTATTATTTGTTTTAGTTTGTTATAAGGTTGTTAGTCGATTTAGATACTATTGGTTATTTTATTAGTCCATCCTAGTGAGGATCATGTAAGCTAACCTTTGTGCATACCGATCTATGTGGACCCATGGCACCTAGTCACAATGGTTTCATGTAGTTTCAACTTTTTGTTGATGATCACATGGGGAAAATGTGGGTATATTACTTGCAGACTAAAGATGAAGCCTTTCCTACTTCAAAGAGTTTCACACTCTTATGGAGAAAGATACAAATCATCGTATTTGTGTCCTCCACTTAGATCAAGGGGGAACGCACCGACATAGACTTCTCCACCTACTTGAAGGAAAATGGAATTTGTCATCAACTGATTGCAGCTTACACACCTTAGCAAAATGGAGTTGTTGAACAACGTAACTGTATAATCATGGATATGGTACATAGCATGTTGAAGGATTCTCATTTGGGACATGTATAGTGGTATTTTTAATCGTGCACCAACAAAAGCACTTGATAGCATCACACTAGAAGAAGTTTGGTCAGGAATTAAGCCTTCTATCTCTCATCTTCATGTATTTGGCTGCACAAAATACATGTACATTCCTAATGAATAGAGAAAGAAGCTTGATGAAAAATCTATGAAATGTATTTTTCTTGGCTATAGTAATGGTTCTAAGGCCTATTGACTTATGGATCCTACCACAAAGAAGATATACATCAACAAAAATATCATTTTTTTATGAGACGAGTGAGTTAAGTTTGTCTTCCACATCATTACCTACTCTAGATAGTGCTCCTATATTCAAATTTGATGATAAAAGTAATAGGAATGTTGATAATTAATCTAACTCAACACCCACAAATGTCACAATACCTATGCCTAAGTGGTATACTAGTACCATTTGCAATGCAAAGCTAGATGGAGTCCCAAACACTTCAATTTCAAGACTGAGGACTTGCAACATGGCTTGTAATGAGGTAAATATAGCATTAATGAGTTCAATAGTTGATAACTTTGAACCATCTAATGTTCAGGAAGCACTAGAATCAAAGTCTTGGAAGGAGGCAATGGATGCAAAATATCAATCTCTAATGAAAAACAAAACTTGGGAACTTGTTCATCTACCACCCAATGGTAAGAAATCCATTGGATGTAAATGGATCTTCGAAATCAAGTATAAGGAAAATGGTAGTATAGATAAGGCTAGACTTGTAGCTAAGGGTTATTCCTAGAAAGAAGGGGATTGATGATGAGGAAACATTTTCTCTCACATCAAAGATCAAAACCATTAGAATGATTTTTTCTTTAGCTACACAATTTGGATGGAAATTGTATCAAATGGATGTAAAGAGTGCATTTCTCAATAGAGACCTTAAGGAGGAGGACCCAACTAGAGGGATACATTGCACATGGTAAAGAAGAAAAATTATGCAAACTTGTTAAGTCCCTATATGGTCTCAAACAAGCTCCTAGAGGTTGGTATATTAAAATTGATGAACATTTGCTATGTCAACATGGTTTTAGTAGGCATCCATATGATCTAAATTTCTACATTAAGGAACAAGGGGGGATTGTGATTATTAATGTATATGTTAATGGCCTACTTATCACAGGAAACTCAAAAAAAATGGTTGAGACAACCACGAATGATCTCAAGAAGGCTTTTCATAATATGATAGATCTCAGGCTACTACACTATTGTCTCAACATATAGGTATGAAAAAATAATCACCATATCTTTGTATCTCAATGAAAATATGTCAATACATAATTTCTTGAGAAGCTTAGAATGATGAATTCCAAACTCATGTCTACACCTGTGGAATCAAGTTTGCAACTATCTATTTTTTATCCATCTCCTCAAGTAAATGCAACTCTTTATCAATAGATGATTGGAGGTTTGATTTACTTGATCTACACTAGATTAGATATTAGTTTTTCTATTAATTATATTTCAAGATTCATGAAAGAACCAAAGATGTGTCATTGGAAAGAAACAAAACAAGTACTAAGGTATATCCATGGTACAATGAATCATGGTTTGGAATATAAAAAGAATGATCAATTCTTCTTGATAGGGTATACAAATGCATATTATGTAGGTTCTATTGATGATAGGAAATTCACATGTGGATTTTTTTTTTCTTAGGTTTAGGTCCTATTTCTTGGGGAAGTAAGAAGCAAGCCACAATTGCTTGTTCTTCAACAAAAGTAGACTATTGTGCAACAAGTGCAATAATTTATGAAGCAATTTGGTTAAATCACATACTAGAAGGATTGGGAGTACCTCAAAATCAACGCACGATCCTCTATTGTGACAATCAAAGTGTTCTTAAGCTTTTTCGCAATCTAGTGTTTCATGAACACACCAAGAACATTGAAGTTAATTGTCACTTCATATGCGAACATGTTCAACAAAACAATATTCAACTTCAATTTTGTTCTACTCAAGAACAATGTGCTAGCATCTTCACCAAGCTTCTTGGACATGTGAAGTTAGATATTTTTTAGGATTCTCTTATTAGTAGTTTAAAATAATGATGTAATAAGGGGGGAGTGTTAGATATTTCATCATTTACCCATATGGTTATTTTGTTTGTTATTATTTGTTTTAGTTTGTTAGTCTATTTAGATACTATTGGTTATTTTGTTAGTAATTTTTTGTACCCATGAATTCATGGTTCACCTTTTATTTGTATAAATTTTCCTCTCATAATACAATTCGGGATGTAGTCTATTCCATTATAATCTTTGATAACCATCACCATACTTTGACCAAATATCTTAATTATAAGTAACACACTCATTCCTCATGAAGAGAGTGGTCCATCAAATTCCCCATCATTACACCTATGGTTGTCCTACAAACAATATTAGTATGCTATGTTTTCATTCAACTTGAATCATGCATGTGCCAACCATTTGTGATTCATGCACTAGATTGTGGCGAGTACTTATTTTTTGAACTCAACATGAAGAACAAATCCTTTTGGGACGATTTCTTTCACCTTTCCTTTCATTACTTATCCTTTCCTTCACCATACCCCTCTTTATCCATGTATTTTGTAGTATATATGGTACCCTCAAATATATGAAGATAAATAAAAACTAACAAGTCCCTTCCTAAAACCACTTACCCCTACTTTTGATTGCCAAGTTCTTGCAATCCTTTAGCTCCTTTAAAATAGATAGAATATGAAGACATTGATTCTAATGGCACTCATCAAGAACAAGAGAAAAATGTGAGACCTAATGAAGATTACATCACCTTTGATAACCCTACATGTGGCCAATATTAGGGACACTTATTCAACTAAACCTAAGTCATTCAAGAACCCAATGCATGCTTGTTTGGTCTAAGATCCACACACATGACTCTAGCATTGTGGCCTATAAAGATACAAAAACCCACATCAATAACAAGATCCAAGACCATCTATAAAAGGACTTAGTAATTTCTCGAGCAACTCATGAAGCTCGCAATGTTACATGCTAAACTATCCAAGATTCTTTGCAACATATGTGATCTCAAAAGTAACTTGAAACAACAACAAATGTCATGGGCCAACCTTTGCCAAACAAATTGTATCATAACAACCACTACATCTCAAAGTGGAGAAGCAAAAAATACGTACTAGTTGAATGCAAAACCCTTGAAAGCTCTTAGACCACATTAACACAATAAATTAGGGCACTAGAAATAGGGGTGTTCAACAATTTCGATAGAACTCAACACAAGAAAATATGATACCACAATCTCCTAGAAGGAAAATCCATGCAAATCCTTTATCATGACATATAATGATCTAAATGAAAGGGCCTCCCAAACACTTCCATTTCTCAATTTATATTCATGTAGTGCATGCAACATGCTTTAATACCTTCTCTCCTTTATCCCATAATGGAACCAACATGTACTAACTTGGTGGGATGTCGATGAATCAAACTTGAAATTATACAACCCCACCTAGGTTCTAACTAAGCAATCCCATGCATAAAAGTTATCCAACCCCTTTTGCATTTCAATAATTAAACCTAGGCTACCAAGTGTAATTGAGCTATCAAACTCCACTAGTAGGGTCCATTTGTGGAGGATTCATCCCCCCTATACATAATCCCTTCTCATGGTCTTATCTTTAATAGCTCAAAGAAGGTCTAGATCATGTCATTCAAAATATCATATTGCTTCAATCCCCTAATCTTCTCAAGTTCAAGTGAGAGGGAAATTTGAATGCATGCATTAAGGTTTATTCTATTGATACTAGAGAACTCCCACCCTAGGGTATAGTGGTTACTCAAATGTTTACAAAGACTTTGGAAGGGATCACTATGGATTGGTATTACCAATTATTTGAAAAGTTAGTACATTCCTTCTAATAGCTTATTAGTGAGTTTGTTGTAAGCTTTGATATGAATAAACTTGTCAAGACCAAGATCCAAGAATTCCTAAATGTTAAATAAGATAGTAACAAATCTATAACTCATGCCATCACCTAGTACAGGCAAGTCCTTTACTCTTCAACCAATACACCAAAAATAGACCATCATGAGTTATGTGATCTCTTTTTACATTCCCTAGATAGGAAAATGTGAGAGGAGTCCAAAATCTCCCATGCAAGTCTTATGAAGAAGCTCTAAAGAGTTCCTTATGAATTGATTAAGCTACAATTGACAACAAAAGAAAACAATAAAAAAATGGGAGATTGATCACATAAAACTAAGTCTGTAATCAAAATTTAAACAATAGCAATAACAACAACTTGTTGATGTCTAAGATCTTAAGAAAAAATAAAGTGTCATGATACATGGAGTAATAGATGCTCCACCTATAAAGAATAATTATGGAAATAATAATAATTGTAACTAATGTGGCAACAATTGTTGTGTAATTAACAACTATTCAAACTCAAGAAACGAGAATGTTAATGTAGTAGCTAACACTATTTATTACACGAGCCTAGGAATGATTACTCTTTAAGGAGCAACCACTATCCAAGGTATAACAAAAACAAAATAACTGCACTTTTGATAATAACTCTTACCATAGATCTATGGATTACATTCCTAAGAAATTTTGTTCCTTTCATAGGACTACAAGCATGACATAGAAACTTGTCAAGATTATAATCAATTTATCTCCAAACTCCTAGAAGAGAAATAATGTCTTTTCATAGACGTGTTCCTTCATCCATAGGATGGTATAAATAATGGTAACAAACAGAGGCCTATTGCTCCTAAAATTTTGAATTTGTGAACCTATCAAAATCCCTTCTCTCCACATCAACACATCAATTATGCAACCAACTAGTTCTTCTCACCCCTCTCCATCTAGTTTGATAGTCATATCCAACTCAAAAGAATCAAGTTTCATTTCCCAACTGGGTATAAAAGGGAAAACCAAAATGTTGGGGTTAATTGAGCTAGTTCAAGATGACAATATCCAAGTGCCTCATACAACCCGACCAATCAAATATAATAGTCATACCATTTATGTAGTTCACCTCCCCCTATCTATATGATCTCGTAGAGCTTCTCAAGATATTTTTCACAAATGTTTCATTTATAGACCTCCTAAAAAACTCTTTGACCCATGAGATGACTCTCGTAGAGGTAGTTCAACTAAATTATATTAACCACATAACCACCCTCCAAAGGAACAAGTCAATTAGATAAACTTTTTCTTCACCCTCCAAACATAGAGCTACAAGATCTAGGATTCTTGTTAATCTCGAGCAGATGACTAAAAAAGATGAGCTAACTAAGAGTGGAGATATTGTCTTGTACTTGCATTAAAGGGACCTTAGTTGATGATGTAACTATTGTAAAGAATCTAATATGATGAAACTAATATCACCTTTCACATGGATACTCTACATGGATATGACAACCATAATGTAGCCACTTTTGGTAAAATCGCTCCTGGACCCAAGATGGTCCCCATCATGTTTGACATTATTGACAATGACATGGGTTATAATATGTTATTAAGAAGACCATAGATTCAAAAGATGAACACCATTCCTTTTAGCTTATTGCACAATATCAAATTCCTACATCTAGGAAATAACTATGTTGGCTAGGGAGACCCCAAACCATTCAAAACACTAAAAAATAATATTACTACATGTTGGAGTTGATCCCCCAACCCCACAACTCTCAAAAACTCCTGCAATCAAATACCCATCACAAAATAAGAGAGAAGAAAAGACTATGGAGGCCAACTTAGGAAAATTGATCTAGAAAGATGAATTGTGTTGATTATACAAACTAAATAATATAATAATGATAATAATGAATCCTTATAAAGGAAATAGAAAAGAAAATAAAGAAACCCTAAGGGAAACCTAAATGAGGATAGAACTAGATCATGACATGTGTGCTCATCATATGACTTGAGACACCAAAAAGGAGCATGACCTAATTAAGCTTAAGCACTAGCATACTAGATTACTCTAACACCCCCTTAAGTGCAACTTATGGAGAAGCTAAATCCTCCAAATGTGAATGCATGAAATGCAAAAGGATGGGTCCTAGTAACTAAGGCCTAATGAGATACCCATGTACAAACAATCTCTCACAAATGGAGAAAAAGAGAAAAACCCAATGGGAGAAAACTCTTCTCCAAAAGAGAAATACAAGATGGACTAGGAAGCCTCCAAAGAAATGTCCCAAAAGGAATAAGAACACGAAAAACATCGTTGAAGCATGAAGAAATTGCAGACAATTGTCGAAAGAAGACCGCTATAGTGCTGAAATGAAGAACCTCCTCTGAAACAGATGATGATCAAGGTCAAGAAGATAACAATCTGCATGAGTGCCTCCAATGACACTAATTGAACAATGATCAGATGGAAAACAAAGGAAAAACATCTGATAGATGAGGATATAGATGGCACATGAATCTGTAAGAATGACCCCAATGACACTACTCAACCACTACAAATAAGAAAGTAAAAAATAAAAGTATTGATAGTTTGAAGAACATTGATCAATTGAGGATAGAAGGTTTCCTCCACAAAATAGGAATGCAAGAGTGTCTATATGGTAAGTGCTCCATCTCATCAAAATTAATGGGTAACTAGCTAATACATCTGCATAGTACATAGGAACAAAAACTAGATACATAGCTCACTCCAAAGTGAAACTAAGGAAGCATTAGAATCGACAGTAGAAATACCCCCATAATTCTAACAAGGGAGAGGCATGACATGTCCACTGAAATGATGTGTCACCAAATAGTTCATGAAGTAGAAAAAACAACATTTGAATATGCAAAAGAAAGTACATGTTGACTAAAAAAAGAGTGCAAAACAAAGCACACATGTATGAGGCAAGAATGACTAAGATTCAACATTGTTGTGGAAGGAACACTCACTTGAAAAAAGTGTGATGACAAAACTAATGACTACACAACCACCCATGACATTTATAGCATAGTGTGAATATAAAAAAACACAACAAAATGTACAAAATCCCCAAAAATCATACACAATAGTGACATTTTATTTCAGTGAGTCTACACAAAAGAAAGCACATTTAAAAAATGTCTACAATGTCCAAATAGGAAAAAATGATGGAAATACATGTGAAGTAACCCAAAAAAAGTTATCCCATGCAAACAAAAAGTTTTGAGAAGCCAAAATGTCCAAGTAATTTACCAAAATGTGAAAACAAAAAAAGATGAATAAAATATACTTTAAACAAAATCCTAAAAAAGTGAATGGATAACCTAGAAAGTTCAAAAAGATTTTTACATTGTCACAAGAACAGAGAAAAACTAAGGAACAAGTCAAAAGTTGTGAGTTTAGGTGTGAAAATAACACATCTAATTTCAATAGGTGATAAAACGAACCCAACAAAATATGAGAAAACTACTTGCACCATTGTAAAGTGCGGAGAACCATCTTTCCAATAATATCTTGTTCATCAAAATTTGACATTATATGCCCAAATTATGATGAAAAGAAAAAAACAACTTATTTAAGCAACAAATTAGGGTTGAGGGGCAGGTTGAGAGGCCCATTCGTTAAGAATGACATCATGCTGATGTTAATAGATAAAATATTTTGCTGCATGGACAAAAATTCCCGGTATGATTGAAAAAACAATCTGGTTACCTAAAAAATGTTTCAGTAGTCATAAAAAGATGAAAATTGCTGGAAAAAAATGTTGCGATGGCCCAAAAAAGTGATCTCGCCAATTTCCTTCTGCCAATCACTGGAAATCGATAATTCGTCAATAGGGATTGTGGAGGTCACTGTGCAAGAGGGTGAAAAAAAATGCCAATCTGGTTACCGAAAGTCTAGAAAGCACACAGAGTGGTCGGGAGCCCAAAGAGCCTTCATAGGAAAAAACAAGGACAAACAACAGATATCCTAAATCCACTGTCAAAGAAAAGTCTCTGTCGCAGGTACATGAAGGAAAGAGCCACCAATAAATTTAAAACGTCCCCTAAGCAATATCACCAATAGCAAAAAACTCAACGCCCGGATTTCTCAAACATACAGTTGCCAAAAAAAGGAATTCAATAGGGAGAAATCCAGTGATCTAATGTGCTCGTCGAGAGTTGAAAATGAATAAAACATGCAACAAATCAAATCTGCCTGGGATAATTTGAAAAATGGCAGGGATAGTGGGTGGTGGTCGATGACTAAAAAATTGTAGTGGAAAATGGATGCTGCGAATAAAGCCTGCCGAGGAATTAAAAAATGCCTCTAAAAAACTAGAAAGGCCCGATTTCATAAAATTTGTTGCTTGCATGCAAGAACAGTGGGAGCCAAAAATAAGATTTCATCGATAGGGAAGAATTCAAATAGAGGTCGCTGAAGAAACAATGCCCGATCATGAAAACTTCGATCGTGCATGCGAACTGGGAAGGCACAAAAAATATTTAAATCTTCCAGTGGCTACCAAAGAAAAATTATGCACTGGAAGGCACAAAAAATATTTAAATCTTCCAGTGACTACCAAAGAAAAATTATGCACTGGAAGGCACAAAAAATATTTTAATCTTCCAGTGGCTACCAAAGAAAAATTATGCACTGGAAGGCACAAAAAATATTTAAATCTTCCAGTGACTACCAAAGAAAAATTATGCACTGGAAGGCACAAAAAATATTTAAATCTTCCAGTGGCTACCAAAGAAAAATTATGCACTGGAAGGCACAAAAAAATTTAAATCTTCCAGTCGCTACCAAAGAGAAATTATGCACTGCACTGCACAAGCCAAATCCGCCAAAAATAAACTCTTCCAAAAATACCTAATGTGGAGAAAATGGAAAAGAATCCGGGAATTGGCGAGTTGTGGGGAAGAGATGTATCGACTGTAGGTCACAATGCCGCTTGAAAATAGCCAGGAATCCTTACGCTAAGACCAAAGGAATGCCAAACAATTTTTCAACCTAGATTAAAGGTGAATGCCAGACATCTTACACAAAGCACGAGGATCCCACAAATCGACCTCACAAACAAGAACACAGTCTACATAAAAGTTGATTCAATTTGCAAACAACTCGCCTTCATACCTTATGTGACTACCATGCATTCAACAAAGGCAACCTTCACATAGAGATTGACCCACTCCAAGAAATATTGTGGCCTTGCCCAAGGATGTATGCAACCACGATAAGCACGAAGGGAAAACGAAGGACGAGAAAAAAGCTATGAGCCAAAAAAACTCATAAGACCTTGATGGGATTCAAAGCTCACCGCCAAGAAAAACAAACGACCAAAAATAACCAGATCTGCCGCTAGCAAATAAAACTCGATGCCAAACACATAAACCCTCGCCTATGGAATTCACATGGTGATTGTGCAAAAAAAAATACTAAAAGAAAAAACTGTCAGAAACTGGAGAGTCGCTGGAGATCCAAACACAAATTGAAAATTGTAAAAAATCATCATAATACTCAGATTAGGACGATTTGATTTTTGAAAAAGGGGGGGTTGATTTGTTTTGCCATAAGCCAAATGATCTATATAGTGAATAGACCGTATGACTGTTTGGAATATGATGCATCAAAATATGCGCAATAGCAAAAAAATGCCTCAAAAATTTTGGTTTCCAATTTCGATGAAATGACAATCGATTTTTAGGTTCTGTGCGTTTCAAACACAACAATTTGAGGTTCGTTTGAGTTCAAGCACCAAAAATTTGCCCAAGATCAAATCTCTCGGAAAATGAATAGGGAATTGCAAATTTGGAGCCCTAATGTCATGTTAGAGTTGATCCCTCAACCCCACAATTTCTGAAGGTCATTTGTAATCAAACACCTATCACAAAATGAGAGAGAAGCAAAGGCTATAAAGGAAAAAGGTGAATTGATCCAAAAAATGAAACGTGTTGATATACAAACTAAACAATATAATAATGATACGATAAATCCTTATAAATGAAACTTAAAAGCTAATAAAGAAACTCTAAGGAAACAGTAGAACTAGATCATGACATGTGTCCTCATCATATGACTTGAGACACCAAAAAGGAACATGACCCAAGTAAGATTAAACACTAGAGTACTATATTAGTCTAATACTATAAATGGTATAATTAGTAGTAGTTATATATTTTTCTTATCACCGAGTATGCCAATACCTTGTTGGCTTGTGGTTGTTATTATAAATAGTTTGAGTAGTTGTCAACGATTGTAGTTACTTGGCAACCCTTGACGAGTTTATATAGGATTTTTTGCACTCAAGCAAAGGGACAATGTGCTGGAATTGCTCCATTATTCTAGTTTTTTACAAGAGAATTTAATGAATATAAAGAAATCAATTGTTATATAATATGAAAACTTTGTCGAGTTGCTGTACAATCCTCATATGAATTATTTATGTGAATGTAATTGATTTACTTTGCATTAAATAATAGTGTATTCATTTAGCAAGTAAAATTTTGGCATCATTGCCTTTAAAAGAAGAGGGGTAGAATAAAAGATGGGTATATAAATGAGACTGCTAGTAGAAGAACCAATACAACCCATTCAACAAAGAGAAGATGAGCTTACAAAAGGTATAGTCTATTTGTTGGAGATATATGTGAAAGAACATGTGCATTCAAGGAAGTCAAATGAAGGAAAGGTAAGGATAGTAATTTTTGATAACCTAAGAGTGAGTGAAGAAGTAAATATACTCTTTTACCATCTTCCTAGACTCCTCGCAAGAAATTTTATATAACTCCAATATTTTCATATTGAACAAGATCTTGAAGAACATGGACAACAAGCAAGGTAGTGTTACGAGGATAGAAGTTGACAAGATGAAGAGGAGTGAAATAGAGACCAGTGTCACACTTCCCATCATTAATTAATTCCCTTTACATGAGTAAAAGTACGAAGAGATCATAGGGTGGTCAAGGAACATAACATTGAGATGTGAGATGATCTCTAAGGATATAACAATGAGAGAGGAAGAGATGAATAAGAGAAGAAACTGAAGAAACCCTAGTTGTACAAATCTTAAGTCATAATCCATCCTAAGAAAGAAGTAGAATTCAAAGTGCAAGCTGAAGCCATAGTCAAGAAAATAAAAACCATAATATTCCCACTACAAGGAAACATACAAAAGTAGAGTGGGAGGAGATACCAAACACCTATGACTACTAGACTAAGTGTGGGTTGATTTTTTAGACAAAGTAGAAAAATAAAATCAACTCTATTTGGATGAGGGAATTTGGGAGATAGAGTCTAAGAATTCTTTCACACGAGGAAAAATAAACATATGAGAAAAATCTTTGAGGCATTGAATACTTTTTTATTAAAGAAAGTGAGCCAAAAACTTCAAGGCTAAGGATGTAGAAAAGGGAATCTAAAAGCAATATGAGTGTGTGCAACACTAGATTTGTAAAATAAGTTGAGCATTCTCATGTGGTCAAGAGTGTGAGAGAAGCACCAAAATGTGTGAGTCAAGAATCTTTGGTGAGCAAGCTCTACACATTAGAGTTGCATCAAAATAAAAATATGGTGACTCCACCATCAAACCCTAACATTGAATGGAAAAAATCCTAAATTTACAATTAATGGATCAAAAAATTTAGTGAAGCATTATAAGACTTGTGAACAATTTGGTTAATGAATGACTGAGATGATGGAGCATACTAGCTACGATCTTATCCAACCACTTTAAGGGGTATAGCCAATGATTGGCACACCAAAATTGAACCAATTTCTAGAAGCACTTGGGATATGCTAAAGAAAGAATTTGAAGTACTTTTTATTTTATGCTTCTTGGGTATAGAAGGATTTTTTGTGGAAACAAGGGTTTCTAAATTTTTAGGTGTTGCAAGTTGTGTCCTAGAGGTTGTAGGTTTGGTTTCGTGTGTCTTTGGCTTTGGTTGTGTATTACTGTTGTGGGTAGGAAAAGCACCATGTGGAGAAAAGGGTATATGTTCCTCTTCCCTTTCTGCAGATGACTCATTCACCCCTTGAACCTTGTTTGCTTCATCTAGCCTAGGCCTCAAAAGTATATCATTTATATTATTGCAAGTTGAAAAAAATTCCCAAGAAATACCAAGGAATTGGGTTATTTTTATCAATAAAGTGACCAAATAGTAATGAGACAAGGTAGATTGGACCAAGAGATCACAAGGAAATTGATTTCCCAAAGAAAAAATCCAACACCAACATGATTGATGTAGGGAAAAAGGATGAAATATTGGTTGTTACCCAAGCACAAGCAAAGAGGACAACATACCTAGACCATCATATAGAAAACTAAAGATTTTGCGAATCTAGAGAAAAAGTAGAACAATTTATGTCAAAGGAACAAAAATGATCCAATGAACATGCAAGTACTTCCATGAGGATGGGATCAAATAAGAATATTGCAAAACATGTACTAGAAACCACCATACCAATCAAGATGATTAATCCATTTCAAATTATTCCAAATTTGAGGATAATGATCATAAGGGAATAAAAGAGAGTCCAAGAGAATAATGCATATATAATCATAAATCCTCTAGTATATGGTGACTACGTGATAGATCCCATGTTGTTGATAGTGAACTTGGTAAAGAAATCTACATTGGTGTGTATGGATATATTTGGGAAGAACCTCACAAATATAATCATTGATGGAGGATCCAAGGTAAATGTTATACCTGAAGATAGTTGGAAGAATCTAGGAAAACCAACCATTTGGCCACCAACCTTCCAAATGGAAGGAATAGATTAATAATTAATAAAGGTATTATGGGTTTTAATCACCCAAAAGGTAATAATTGGAACCCAAACATTTTCACTAAACTATTATTTTTTGCAGAAATTATGCATTATTGGGTTGAGGATGACTAGTAGTAACTAGAGAAAACCATAATTGGAAGAGGAATAACTTGTTTGTTGAAAATAGGGGAAGAAAATACATAATTGATTTAAGGAATAGGGTAGTAAGTATGGAAGCAACTTCATCAAATTTATACTTGGATCAATGAGAAACATGGGTTGAAGAAGAAAGAGGCCCTATGGAATCAAATTCTAAGGGAGTTCTAGACCTCCAATCTTGCTTTGAGGATGAGACAAGTTCCTTTAGTGGATTTTTTTGCTAGAATATGGAAGATTACAAACAATTTCAACCCAAATACAATATGATCCAAGTTGTGGAGAAGGCACAAGATGTAGAGAGGTACAAGGTGAGAAATCCACACCACTAATTAACACATTCCCACATTAATATATGGAATACAAACTAGGGAGTATAAGATTGGATGACACATCTACTTATAAATTTGAAAGAGAAAAGGATATGAAGTATTAGGTATCAACAACCATAAAATTATACTTGGGTAAAGAAGATAGTGGACAAATTATATAATGGTTGGGATAACTAGAATCTTATGTTGAAAGTAACATCATTTGATTTTTTTTCTGTATAAAGATATCTTCTCATGGACATACAAAAATATAAAAGGAGTGCCATCAGAGTTATGTGTCCATATAATTCTCTATTACTTGCAGCACAACCAATGAGAAAAAATCCATAAAGAATGAATTAAAATTATGCAACTAAAGTACAAGAAGAAATTGATAAAATGTTAGAAATGAGAATTATCTTCAAAGTCGAGACAAGTGATTGGATGTCACCAATAGTTATTTCACTAAACAAGAAATAAAAAAAATAGAATATGTGAATTTATGAAGTCTTTATTTTGCAACAATTAAGGATCCATTCCCTATTCCATTTATGGGCTCCATTCTTGAATAAGTGGTAGTACATGAGATATATTCCTTCATGGACAAGTTTTAAGGCTACAATCAAGTAAGTATAGTAGAAAAAGATAAAATCAAGACCAATTTTACATTGGAGGATGGTGTATATACCTACAATAGAATGTAGTTTGGTCTATGCAATGCCCTCACAATATTCTAGAGAATTATTCTTCACATCTTTAATAAAATGTCTCTAGGAAACTTTAGGGTATTCCTAGATGATTGGTCAATTTATACTAACCAAGAGACACATCTAAAGGCTCTATTATAATGTATATAATGATGCATATCAACATGTTTAGCCCAAATTTCCAAGAAATTCCACTTCATGGTACTGTAAGATAAACTCCTTAGACACATTATTTGTAATGTTATATTGAAAAAAATATTGATAAGTTAATGGTAATTATAGAGATGAAATCTTCAAAGGATATCATAGAAGTATGTTTGTTCTTAGGCCATGTGAGCTAATACTATAGGTTCATAAATAACTTTTCACAAATTTCACACCCATTATACATGCTAATAAGGAAAGGAATGGAATTCATGTGGAAGGAAGAAAAATAACAATCTTTTGATGAGTTAAAGGTATGATTTATTAGTTCCCCTATTTTAGCTTATCCAAATTGGGTTAAGGATTTCCATGTACATGTTCCATTGGGGTAATATTGGCACAAGTAGGGCCTCAAGGGATTGATCACCCAATTTTATTTGCAAGTAGATTACTTTTAAATTTGCAATAGAACTATAATACTTTAGAGAGAGAATCCCTTGGCATTGTATATATCGCACATAAATTTTCACTTTACTTGTTGGCTACACCATTCACATTCTATATTAATCATCAAGCATTGATGTACCTTGTCAGAAAAAGAATAATCCAAGTTTGAGTAAGTAGATAGTTATTAATAGGCCAACTAGATCCATGTTTCAGATTATTGTACAATCATAAAAAATCCATGTTCTTTCATGTTAGCTCTAACAGATCAAGTTAGGAGAACCTTTAGAGGGTGTTAACAAAGACTTTATAGATGCCTACCTATTCTAGAAAGTGTCCACACTAGCTTGGTATGATAACATAGGGGAATATCTTTCAAATTCTTCATTTCCTAAAGACATGCTGCTAAGAGAAAGGAGATTAACACTTAAGGACAAAATGCTTCAACTAATCAATGGATAATTGTATAAGGTGGGCCCTGACCACATAAAATATGTATTGAAATAAGCACACAAAGGACTTGTGGGTTGTCATATGGTGCTTGATGCCACCATACAAAAGGTTCTTTTGGAAAGACTATGATGGCCAACTCTTTTGGAAAGAGCCATTCAAACAATGCAGGTTATTTTATTGGTCTAAAATTTATCCATATGTATTTATGCCAATATATTGTAATGTTAATAGAAAATAAAATGGACGGAAGAACAAGCCCTACTAAACAACTCAATGTTGAGTACAACAAAATTTATTTATGTGAAAATAGTCACTAGGTTTAGGATTTCAATACAGATTAAAAGTGACAAAGGAGGAAACTTCATCAATCATGTGATTTAGCTAATGATGAGTGAATTTTGTATTTTCCATACCCTTTACAATCCTTACTTCTCAAGAGAAAATAGTCAAATATAATATACTAATAAGTTACTTATATTTGTCTTTCAAAAATCATGTGGAATAGAAGGTACAAAGTGGGAAGAACAACTATTGATAGTATTATGGACTTACATGACAATATTTAAGGTAACCACGGGACATACAACCTTTCAATTAATATATGATCAAGAAGCAATGAAAAATTACAACTAGAATGTATAACACAAGAAATCCATCTTGAGTTTGGTGAATGGTACCTATTATTGAAAGAAAAAATCCTTGGAAAGCATGTCCATGGGAGATGGAGTATATGACTCCAAAGTAATATTATATCAAAATAAAAAAGTAGCACACTTAATTGATTCATCAAAAAAAATTGAAGACCTCAAGAATCATAAAGGTGCAAACCAAGGAAATTATGTTGCTAAAATATTTGGGTTGGAAAATATGAGTACCTATTTTACTAATGAATGTCACAAGGATTTTTGTATATGTGGACATGAAATGGAAGTAAAATTATAAACAATTGAAAAATTAAATAAAATAAGTGGGACCCAAAAGAAAAAAGACATATAAAAAGGAAAAAAAATAGTGAAAAGGGAAAAAAAAAATGGTCTCATATAATATGACATTTTGGAAAAATATTAGAAAATCCAACATTTTACTCTCCCATATGTAAGAGGAAAAAGGAAATGTGAAGGTTTAAGTTTTACAAGCACAACTATATGACTTGTTGTTGGTCTAATTTATCTCATAATATGGTCAAGTTATTCTAGCATCATACTATTAGAAAACTAGGCTACTATGGGATTTCATACTACTTGTGAATGGGGCTATCATACTACCTACAAATTGGAGTGATTTTAGCAGTATGACCTATCTTATGACCAAAAAATTGATTTTCATACACCCTGTAACAACTATATGACCTATTAGCAACGATTTTTTTTTTTACATTCACTAACTATTGCATGGTTTAAATTTCTACATTTATTTCCTAAAGTCATATGGTCTAATCCTTTGCATTTATTCACTATGGTACAACCTACCTTCTTTGCTCTCATTGTATGAGAGGGTTCCCTAGTCACTATCATATTGTTGCTTATACAACTGTATGCCTTGAGAAAATTTCCATGATCTACATGCTATATTGTACTTACTATATCAATAGAACAATTGGAGAGGTTGGTGGTATAGTATGGTAAGGTGGAGGTAAGAATTATTGCACGACTTGCTAAATGAATACATAGTTATTTAATGCAAAGTAAATTGATTGCATACACATAAATGAAATTGGGTTGTTAAATGGTTGTATGTATTTGATATGTCAAATTCATAAGGAAAGGAACAAGTCAAAAGTATTTGGACTAGAGAAGTGTAGAATGATCAAGTCTAATATTAATGATTTTATTTTTATTTTTATTATAAATTAGGTTAAAATATTATTTTTGAATCTCTAGTTATATTATTGTAATGTCATTATTATGGATAGACAAAACAATAGAGAGTTCTATGTGTTTTTATGTCATCTATAAATTACTCATAAATATAATGTAAATTTTTTAATTACATTTATAAATTTAAGGGATATTTTTAAAAGGTTAAACATTTAGGACCCTTAATTTATGGATGTCTGGATCACTATTTTATTTGAATCTATTAATTCGTAAAAGATTGAAGATGATCTCTTATTTGATATTTCTTGGTGTGACAAGTTATATTTTACCTTTCCCACCTTGTGAGCCTCTATATCATTATGTGTTATTGATAATAGAAACTTAAGTGTTAAAAAAATTATGTGAAAGACACTTATGAAAAATGATTAACAAATCCTAACACTATTTAATACCCCCCAAAAAGGTAAGATAGGATAATTTTAAAATTTACTCTATAATATTTTTCATCGAGTTTTACTTGTCTTCTTGTATAACCTATAAAAATGATCTTGAACCAAATATTAAGGTAAAAAAAATCACATAAAGAAAATGATTAGATAAACCTAATTTGGCTCTAATACCATGTTAAAAATTAGGGTCTTAGGATACTAATCATTATAAGAAATATATAAAATTAATAAAATGAGAATCATACAAGCATAAATTTTACACATTACACACGATATACACGGGGAAACCCTTTCGGGTAGAAACCTCACAAAGCACCATTTAATTAAAACACTTACAAAATATAGTTTGCTAAAAATAGACTTAAACTCGAGGACCCTCTACATACTTCCACATGACCAATAATAACTCATATGCATAGTGATAGAATTCCCTATCAATCTCCAAATTCACACATTCTCAAACAAGAGAGAACCTCCTTAAATATAGGATAAAGTGTGGAAAAATACTTGAAGGGGTCTTAGTCACACCTCTTCAACAACCACCATTCATAGATAATTAATAATCTAAATAGTTACTAGACTATAATTATTTAAAATGGGATATTCTTAATAAAGAATATAATATATAAGGTTTTATAACCTTATATTAAAAAAATATATAAATGTTATAAGGGTATGACCCTTAATAACATTATGTTCTAATTCCCCCCTTAATGTTAATAGGGATCATCATATGTCAATTTCCATAAAAGATAAAAAATGAAGTGCTTAGTAACATAGGTCTTCTTTGACAATAATAATAGGGACACAAATATATGCTAGAATGAAAAATATTTATTCTGAACTACATGAAATTCATCTTGTCATAATTTGCAATCCCAAAATTTTAAAAGATGTTATATATGAGGTCTTACTAAAAATTGTATTGGAGCTTGAGTCTTCTCAAATTAGCCTCACCCCAAGTTCATTACATAGTGTCTATAGGACTTATATAATACAATGCTTTTAAAAGTGAAAGATTTATATAGAGAAGAATATTACAATATGCATATAAGAATTACATTATGCCTAAAGGACTTACTAATTCCTAGAGGTATCATGGACACACATTACTTTCCAACCTTTACTTCACGATCCGGCCTAGAACAATTATATTTGGACTGTAAGGATTCGGTAGAAGGTAGGATTGAGAAAGAGATGGAAAGTACTAACCTTTCTTTCTTTATGATGGAAGGCATAGGGGGTTACACGAAGTAGAAGGAGACTATTCAATAATTTTTTAAGATGCGAGCCCCTCAGTATATGGTCCTAATAGCTGGCAAGATTCAGGTTAGTTCCCTCCTTTCTTTCTTTCTTGATTGGCTAGCCCCATCCATTCTTTCATTCTTGACAAAGGGCGCAGGGGGTAACACAAAAGAGTTAGATACTTTAGATACTAGAGTTACGAAACAAGCCCCCTGATATATGGCTTTGAGAACTAGAGGAAGAAGGTGGTGAGCTCGACCCACCTTTCTTTCTTGTTGATGAAAGGCGTAGGGGGTAACAAATATGAGTAAGAAATTATGAATACTCTTGTTACGATACGAGCCCCTCAGTATATGGTCCTAACAAGCACAACCAAATATTATGTTCAATCTTATTTTTAACTCACACATAGATTCTACAATAAAGATGGTTGAATTGATTTGCATTCCTATTCCAAATAATAAATTATTTCACTTTCAAGAGTGTCATAGTGGCATAGTGTGATGGTTAAGTTGTGGTGTTGTTGTTCTTGCAATCAAGGTTCAAACCCTATTGGGTTGTTATTGTTGTATGTTTATGTTGGGGATGAGGTCCCCCATTTGTAACCTCACCAATTTATAGCTCTAGGTAAAAAGCATTTACCCTTAAAAAATCTTGATTCACTTTCAAAAACACATATTTAATAATGATATGAAATAAGGAGAGGGAAATATAACACACTATATATTCATTCCATAATGCATGGTCATTCAAGCCTTTGTTTTTCCAATGTAAAAAGGTAGAGAGAGACCATAAATGAAGATACACATTTTCACGTGATATAATATGAAAATGCCATAGGGTGAATATAGTAATACTCAAATTATAATAAGGAAAAAATTGTAAAACAAGGATAACATTTTTTTTGCATTAAAAATTTCAATCAAAATAGGTCACATACAAGAACATTACACACACATCCTATACACATTGAAGGTATGCATAGAAAACACACAATTAGAGAGTTGAAAACATCGCAATCTACAAAAGATATCATACATCTTGATGTGGCTCAATCTCACATGCAATTAAGCTACTAAATGAATAAGTATAACTAAATTGAGTCAATTTATTTAAGCATTAATTAGACGATGCAATTTTTTAAGATAATCATTTTTCTAATGTGTAAATAACTATATATATACATCATTAGTTATCCATTTTATATAATTAAATGACCATATGTGTTTAGATAAGGTTTAGATAATTTTTACTACATTCATATCATTAAATCTATGACTAATCTATTTTTCTTTCATTGATTAACTAAAGGATTGTTCATTATTAAGCATTTTATCAACTATTGGCTCATTTCTTCCATGCCATTTTTTTCTTAAGTCCCTTCCCTTTTGCATGCCTAACACTTGTGACCCATTATTGATAATCTAAAATGGGCCGGGCCCATTTTTCAAGAGTTGCTAAAAATCTAATAAATACTAAGTGTTTGATGTTTTCTAGTCATCATCCTTAATTATGGTAGGTTGTTGGACTTGTGGGCTTGTCAAAGTTTTCTTGCTAACATACCTTTTTACCCACCCTTGCTTCCCTTTGTTCCTTATTGGGATGTAAAAATTTCCTATGACATCATGCCACCCCAGCTAAGTTTGATTCCTTTTACTCTTGTTGTCATGTTATAATTTTCCCTTCTTGAGTACTCTTCCTTTCTCCCAAGTACCTATTCCAAGGCATCCTTGAACTTTGATCCTTGAAAACTTATACTATATCTCCTGAATTGGAGTTAGACTATTGGAATTCTTCCATTCTCTCTACCTCCATGTAATGAGTTTCTTGTCACCTCCAACTCACAAAAATGAACAAGGGCATAAGGTATGAATTTTTCTCAACCATCAATAATTCAAAGACCCTTCTTATTTTTATCAGTTTCTCACCAACTCATTGAAAAGCCCCAAAAATGCCACATGGATAAAAAGGTCTAAATGCATAAAAAAAGGTACTAGTAATTGGAAAAATATATCATTTCACCACCTTAGTACTTCTCTGCTTTAATTTGGCATGAATTCAAGGTAATTTTTAATGGAGGAAGCCAATAAGAGGTTAAGGTTTTTTCTAACAACTATTTTCACCCTGCACCCACCCACAATCATTCAAACTACCAATTTTGTGCCCTAATTCATAATTCATGTGGAAATAAACATACAATAGCCATGGAAATATTAATGTAGGTGATCAAAGTGACATGGATTGGATTTTTTCAAGTTGTAATGATAATAATGGCTTAGATTCACCATTAATGCATAGTGGTGACCTTTTGTAATCTCCCAACTTGATTTGATTGACCATGATGATGGATTTTTTGTTTTAGGTGAGGATTCAAAGAGGAGAAAGAGAAATACAAGCATGCTTAAGTTAATGTGGTTGTTAGGGTTTTAGAACCCAATGCATTCACACTGTGCTTTGGATGATTGACAATATATTTTGTAAACTCATTTTGGCTCTACACACTAACACATTTTTCATTTCACATAATAAAAAATATTGAAGTAATGAATATTATTGACCCATTTAAACTTCCTTGTAAATCCCAATGATGTAGGTTCAAGCGCAAACATTAATCGTAGCAACAATAATGGTTTGAGTGACCTATGCAAAACTCTTCCATCATGTTTCCTTAGGTAATCCTAGTTTCAAAGACTAGACATCTTTATATTTATAAGTTTTATTTTTTATTTTTAAGGGTTGGTATTTTTGGGTTTTCATTGTATAGGATACAAAATATTCCAAGGTTTCAATTTTAATAGTGTGTCCTTCATTAAAGCTACTCTAAGAACTTGTAGAAAGGTAGCTATTGCAATATACTTTTGTAACCAAGTGTCTTCTTGGATAGATATTAGCATTTTGGAGAGTTTTAAATAGTAGAGTATAAAATTTTCATTGCTATTTGAAAGTTTTCCCTCATCACATTTATTGATGTGATTTTAACAAATATTAGATGAGTGTCATAATACTTTAAATGAATGTAAATTGTTATTTGTATTGGTCTATTCTTTGTTGCATGTGAATGCTTATGAGTTTGGAGAACGATCATTAATTAGATGTGATTACAATATATCAAACCTTTGTTGTAACTTATTTTTTAATTTTTAATGGTTGAATATGACTCTATGACCCAATAAGGCACTTGGTGGTATATTTTCATTTTTCATGGCTTTCAGTTTTTGCTCCTTGGTCCTTATTTTGAAATGTTGTCTTTTTCCATTAGGGTTTATTGGAAATGGTCACCTTTTTATGCTTAAACCCTTGAAAACCCTAGGTCTAGGCAAGGCTATTGTGCTTTTGTTCTATTCCTGCAATGATCGCTTGTCTTTGTTACCTACCTTTCAAGTTATGATTTATGAGACTTTGTCCCATATTTTAATCGACCCCTTTTGCTAAGCTTACCGAATGGACTTGTGATTTGTTGAATTTTTTTTCCAAAGTAATAAAGTCTTAAGTCTAAGTCGTCGTGTGTTAAGTTTTGACCCCCTTTTCCTAGCACATCCTTGAAAAAAATCTTTGTGTACATGTCTTAATTGATGACTTAAGTGCTAGGAATATGGCCCCACTTGAGACACATGTTGAGCTCTAGGTGTAGCACAAATCCACTTCGTAATACATTTTCATGTCTCTAGTGCATAGCAATTTTGTGCTAAGTGGGGTTTATAAGATTAAAACACATGTCATGATCTTATCACAACGCATTTCCTCTTCGAAGTGCATATTTGTTCACAAAGAACATAACAAGAATGTTTTGGGTTTGCTTTGTTAAAATGAAGATAGGTGACTTTAATTATTATGCATGTTTCCTTTGCATTGCATTTTTGGTTCTTAGTGCATTGGAAAATTGCGCTAGGATGGAACAGTTGAAAAATCAACACTTGTCATGTTCTAAGTTCAAAGCTTTGTTCCTTTGGAGAACATTTTCATAAAAGGAGCACATAAAGAAAATACGTCGGGCTAGGTTAAATAAAAGGACGATAGGTGGCAGCTTATGGTTTCAGCACAAGGCTTCTTCAAAGCATATTTTATGCTCATGGTTCATAAGGAAATTGTGCCAAGTGGTGATGAGTAAAAAGGGGACACATGTTTTTCCTAGAACACATCATGCTACCTATGTGTAGCGTATTATTGTTCTAGTAGCGCATATATGAAAGGCGCTAAGAGGGTGATGTCGCAGGTGGACACTTGGCGCTTATTCCTTTTAGTGCATGGTTTTTATGGAGTGCAACTTTAGATCATCATCCTATAAGGAAATTACACTCGATGATAGTCATAGAGATATTGACATGTGTCATAACCTAATTTTAGTGTGGAGCTTCCATACAAAACAATTCATATGCTCAACATAAAACTAAAACGTGTCATAACCAGTGCGGAGCTTCCATACAACACAATTCATATGCTCAACATAAAACTAAAATGTGTCTAGAGGTAATAAGAAATAAGAGGACGTGTGGCAACTCTAGAACTCAGTGTAGAGACCCTTCACAACACATTTTCTCAAAAGGAAATTCAAATCAAATATGTGGTGAACCTCGAGATTATTCTAACCATTGATCTTGTTTTGAAGCACTTAGATCAACAGCTTCAAATAAGAACAACCAGTTGTCGATGTTCAGTTTCATTTGCATGAACCATTACTTCAACAATTAAGACTCAACTATTACAATTTGGAGATAAAAAAAAAATATTTTGATTTTCATCATAATTGAAAGTGCATTTGTGATTTCTAAAGATTGGAGCTCTCTGAAAGCAAATTGTAAGACAAAAGGTAGGGTTTCTAAGCAATTTCATGGGTAAGTACTTTGGTCTATTATAATTTTGAATTTGTCTATAAATTGTCATAAGGGTTATAAAGAAAAGGATTTTTAGGTTTTTTTTTTGAATTCTTGAAAAAGGAATTAAAACCCTAGGAAAATCTATAATTTTGTAAAAAAACCCCAGACAATTTGAGATTGTTAAAACCCTAAAAATGAGTCAATCAAGTGTAAAATAAAAGGGCACCAAAAGATTTATAGAAGATGATCTAGAATGACTCAATTTCCCTGGTCTACTAAATGAGGAAATCATGCTCAAGGGATGGGGGTTTTCGTAGATAGGTTGCAAGATTTGGGAGGACATATTAAGGATGCCATCATTCTATAACATGGTTGGGAATTGTTTTAATATGGATACAAAAGAAGTAGATATAATAGGCTAGTGTCAAATTTATGGACACATGGTTTGGGAAAGTTGGTGGTGCTAAATATATTCGTTAATGTTGATTTGATCGGATCCTTGGCCCAAGGATTTGATGAGAAAGAGAGGGTCATAAAAAGTTAGAAGGGAGCACCTCTGCCAGAAATTTCAAGGCAACAAATTGTTGAGACTTTTGACCGAAATGCCTTAGCCAGTGTGAGTATTGACTTTGGTTCTGTAAGAAGAGAATGGTACAAAGATAAGCACAAGTTTAGGGAGTTATGGATTCCTCAACATATGAGAAGAGGTTCAGATAAGAAAGTTGTTAGATTTTCCAAAGATGAAATTAAACCTTTTGATTTCGACATCTTTGAAGACTATTTCATCAATAATTAATTTTCTCTGTGTCAAGTCCTCGAGGATGACTATAAAATAAAAATTCCAATTTATATGATGATGTTAGCAGTAGATATTCAACACTATGATATCAACAGGAGCTTTGATTATGTTGCATGCATTGCAAAAGAGATGTACAAGCAATTAATAGATTTAAAAGACCCCAAGGATAGCTTATATTTCAAATGGTATTCTTTATTGATGCATATGATTTTGTATAGTGGTTCAAACATTTGGACTAGGCCCTTGAATCTTAAAACTCATGACGAAGAAGGAAAAAATTGTCAGTCTAGATGTGGACATACATTTGGGACTCCCACTATTCATCTGCCAATTATTTGGTATTTGAAAATGTATTTGTGTATGATGTATTGACAAATCTTGGCCTTCAGCCAAAGGATAGAAAATTGTTAAGTTCCTTAGCCCCCTACAATTTGATCCTACAAAGAAAATTGATCACAACTGGGGATATTGGTATCTGCATACCAATTGGAAATTTTTCAGAGTATGGAACCCCTATCCAACCACACTATCTTCCAAAATTTGTGACAGACGGATTGGCTTTCATGGAGCTAATGTGGCAACTCAATGAGGCTGATAAGTTCCATTTCAGACTCATTAAGAAAGGATCACTTATTCCAAGAGGAATTCAATTCTCTCATTTTAATATACAACTATGAAAGAAGGGTTAGATGTTTTCCAACTATGCTACAAAGTTATAGAATGAAAGTGGGTCCTTCAACACTAGGAATTGTGACCCTGAGGGGTACATAAATAAAATAAGATTAGAAAGAGGCAGATCACACTACTATCAAAAATTAAATGCTTTTGATGATGTTATTAGAAATATTAAAATAGATGAAGTAGTGAACAATCCCTCCTATGTTAGCCCCTTTGCAAACATCACAAATTCTATGGAGAGGATGGAAAAGATGTTTTCCTATTTTTAGAGTGGCACATACTTTAAGAGGAAGCCAATTGAGAAAAGGCCTGAAGAAGAAGTTGAAGAAATTGTTCAATAAGAAGCCATGCCAACACAATCTTCATTGGAAGTTGCCCCAATCCATTCAACACTAGTGGGTGTTCAACCACTAGTCGATTATTTAGTGAATCCAAATGAGGGGTGATGAGCCTATCAATAGATAGTTTTCTCTTGTTTATTCCATATCTTTTAGGCACTTTAAGCTACTTATACATTCCTGAACTTATATAATTTTTTATATCTTTTATGCCATACAAACCAGACTTTAATGAGTGGGAATATTATTATGATATGTTGATATTTGCATGATGAATGTATGAATGTGTATTAATTTCAATTCAAATATGTGTTTAATTCATGATTGTTAATATTATGTATGATTTGGATGAGAACTCCTTGCAGTTAGAATAGCAACCCACAACAACCAGAGAACTCAACCCACAACTAAAGGATTTCAAGTTGATAAGCAGGGGAGATTCTAGAATGACTGGGCATGTGACAATTATAGAAAATGATGAAGGCGATCATTGGAGTGATTGATTGGGAGTCATCAGAGCATTCAATAAGATGATGAAAGGGCGAAGGATTTTGTGATGAAAAAGGAAACTACCATGACTATTTGTGCAGAGCATGTATCTGTCATGCCGTTAGAGTAGAGTTGAAAACCTAGTTATCCTCTTCCATTTGTTTTAGTTATAGTTTTTATTGAAAATACTTTGT
This sequence comes from Sequoia sempervirens, assembly GCA_007258455.2. Classification (NCBI taxonomy): domain Eukaryota; kingdom Viridiplantae; phylum Streptophyta; class Pinopsida; order Cupressales; family Cupressaceae; genus Sequoia; species Sequoia sempervirens. The sequence continues at coordinate 213,618,332 of VDFB02000007.1, read as the reverse complement.
CTCTCTCTATTTTTAAGGAGAGTTGACACTTTTATTTAATTTTATTTTTAGTCCTTATGCAAATAAACCTCTTTCCAAACCTATATAGTTAGATTGGTGGTTAAGGAGCGGATCTAGTTAGAGATACATGTGTTTTTGATATTTTAAGTATTGTTTTCCAATAGATAATCTTACAAATTGTTAGTTTTCTATTATCAGTTGTACTGGATATGCATTCATGAATGAAAGATCTATGAAGATTCTTGTCATGTTGTGAGAGTTCAATTTTTACAATGAATATGTTCCATTTTACCATTATGTTTAGTTGGTTCAAGTAGTGCATATTTGGTTTATCTAGTGGGAACAATAACTTGAGCAAGGGCCACTCAAGGTACTATTCACCAACCTTTGATTTTTGTTGTTAGAATAATTGTTCATGTCATTACATTCATTTCGCTAGATTCTTTATTACACACATGCACGAATGATATCTTGTTTTATGATTCACCTTCTGTATTGAGTCTTTGAGTCATCCTTTGAAGTAAGTCAAGTAGTTAGGAGTAAGAGTTGGAAGTGTTAATGAACTTGCAGAGTTCAAGTTAGAGTTATCAGTTACAATGCTAAGCTTAAAGTACCCGCAACATTAGTAGCATATTAAGTTATTTCCCTTGTTTTGCAGTTTATGCTTTGTTTCCATTTTACAATCTTTATTGTTTTCCTGCATATGTGTAAACCACCTATACTTGATGATATAGGTCGTGTAGAGTCTATGAATGCACATATAGTGCCAACATCATCAAAATCTTATGAAGCCCTGGTTGACAATTTAATGAAGCCTAAGCAAGAGTTTAGTGAACTGTTCAATTAGGAACCCTTCCTCTGAATTATGTGCCTAACACTAAGTTGACTAGACATAAGTTATGCCTTACAAGGGGGAAAGCATTCAAGAAGAGGAAAATACGAAAAACATTCCAAATGATGAGGAAGTGGATCAAAATTTCACTTCCCCTCAAGTCAATCAAGGGAATGAACAAGTTCTTGATGATAGGCTTGTTGTTGAATTTTATAATAATGACCTGCTCCTTGATGATGTTAGAGTTCTAGCTTGCTCCAAATTCATGGATGATGATACATTTGTAACTTCTAAGGAGTTCAAAGATTTCATAATTAAGGCTAAGCAAAATGAGTTCAATGAAAGGTTGAATCAAGCAAAGGAGGGAGTGAATCCTTCAAAATATGAAGAAATTACTAAGCAAGTCCTTCAAGAAATGGACTTGATGCTTTAAGAATCACTATAGAGGAGGGAAGAAGAATGGTTAAGGAAAGTGGTCCATCCTCTTGTTTCTAGAGTGGAACCTTGCATTAACCATTGTTCTGGATATAATTAGGCATCATTATGAAAATGCATTTACATTTGATGAGCAAGTTGAGCAAGCATATTTTGGGTTAGGATTTAGTCCTAATTTGTATACCTTAGCTATACGGGAAATGGCCCCTATCACAAACAAACCAAGAGTGGATGATTCTATTGAGGAAATCACAAGGAATGTGATAATTAAATAACATCTGATACATCAACACTATAGGCAACAACTTTGGTTGTGCATACAACCATGTTTAGTGTTGAAACTTTCAAAAGACAAGAGGAAGAGTATGAAAAGTTACATGCTAAGCATGTAAAGTTTCAGGCTAAATACAATAAGGTGGTAGCTCAGCTTCTACCACCTCAAGTTGTAAATCCTCTTCCTCGTGCATTTGTGTTAGTTGATTTCTCAACTCAAGATAGAGATACTTTATCTCTTAGAATAAAAGAGTTGAAGGATCAACTAAAGCAAAGTAAGGAGAGTGAAAATAAGGCCTAAGAAGAGGCCAAGAATATTACAATGGACATCATTGATGATATTCTAGGCCATTAAATTTCATGTGTTTTTCATAAGATTGAAGGTGCTCGAATTGTATTTGATGGACTACAAAAGGAATATGCTAAGCATATGCAACTTCAGGGTTGATTCTAGGAGGTCCTGAATAAGTGGACTTTGACATCCACTTCAATAAAGGAGATCATAAAGATGGCATATTTTGATGGTAGTGCTCCTGCTCCTAGGAATTTGGTATAACTAAGTGAGATGATTGAATTATTGAGAGAATTTTCTTCCTTTCAAACAAAGTTGTACATGTAGTTTAATTCTAAGTTAAAAATGTTTGAAAGAATGGAACAAGGAATAATGCAAAATATCATGGACAATTTAGGGTTTATAAAATCTTTGAACATATGTAAGGAAAAATTTGCAAACATTATCTCCTTATTGACATCATATATTTATAAGGATGGGAAACCAAAACTATCTCTCTTAAATAATTCAATTGATGACTTATTCAAATTAGAGACTAATCTAGATAATTTTGTAAAAGAGACTAGGGCTATTACAGATGCTAGTTATAATGCATATAATAAGGTTCAGAAGCTTCTAAGTTTTTAATGGCCTTCTGAAGAAGAGTATAGCTCGTGGGTGGATAAATACATTGAATACATGTCTCTTATGCTCATTTTGTCTTTTTTGCAAAGGTGGTGCCTATTTTTTCCTATGTGACCTAGTCAACATCTCCCTCGATGGTTTTTTGGAGGTTTGTAGTTTCAAAAGGTGTTAAAAGAGCTCAACGGTATGATTGCAGTTACACCTTTTGTATTTCATCATTGCATGATCAACAAATATCTTTTCTAACAATGTATGCAACTATTTTGTCTTTTTGTAAAAGATTTGTTTAACGAGGTAGTTGTAACTTATGTTTGTTTGATCCTAAAAGGACAAGTTTGTCAAGTGAAAATGTGACATCTATCCGTGGCCTGAAGCTTGTTGGCTCCCTTGTTTCTATAAAAGGGAATTCAAGGCCATTTTAAAAGGAGCTTGGAGAATTTTGTAAGTAGAACATTTTGTGTATTAGTCTATATATGTTCAATCTAGGTTTTCATAGAAAAAGGATATCAATGTAACGTATAATGTTGTATGACAATACTAGCTCAAAAAATCAAAATACAATGAAAATTTTGTAGTCAGTTGTCTCCTAATTGTATACTTCTTCAACATTTATGAATACAAATTGATCAAGGATCTTTTCTGTTCATCTTTACAAGTTTTTTTGTAATTGAATGTTTCTTTCATGGCTTCTACTCAAGGAGTAAATTAATTTTCTTTGTGAGGAATATTGAATGTTTTAAATATATACAAGGATTGTTAAGCAAAATTGATTACAAAATTTTAAAGAGATGTCAGTGTAAGGCATTTTTACAAAGCTTTTATAGAGATGTAATGAATATTGTTGTATGGGTTTTTAATTACATTTCCCTTGGAATTTGTTGCATAGGTCTAAGGCACCAGTCTAAACAAGTGTTCTGATTGATTTTCCATGGTCATGAATTTCAAAATCATTTTCCATTTCAGTTATAATTTATCTTGTAATGTTATTTTCATGATCTTATTCATAGTATTGTATTAGACTCCAAGAACTTAGCCCTTTCTATTGTTTACCTACAAATATTGGTCTGAATGAAGAGAGTGTATCTATTTGAAGTAATATCCATTATAATTTGCATGAATTATTGATAGATATTACATAGTATCACCCTCCTAGGTCTTTGTAGAGTCTAAAGTGTAGAGGAGAAAGTTGTCTCACCCTTCTCCTATTCTTTGGCCAACCCATTAGAATAATTGAGCATATAAGAATTGGCTATTCCTTTAGATTGTTTAAAAACTAGTTAGAATAAAAACAAACCAATAGATTGGTAACTCTGCTGGGGAAAGCTCAAATTACATTGCAAAGGTCTTTGGTTATTTTAATATATTTGTGTGAAGTGCCTTCTATTTGTGAAGTCCTGATAGTTTTGTCTACTCTTGCTAAATTCTCTTAATAGTCATTCATCTCAAATTCTCCAAGTGAGTGGTGACTCTAAAAGTCTCCTTGCAGTGCAAGCATAAGACGAAATGGATGGAAGGTCTTTATTAAGAGATAATTCTACAAAGAAGCTGGAACTAGAGCTACCCCTTAAAAGGCAGTCATGGAAGGAAAAAAGATGCAAGTCAGCTCCTCCTCTTGGTACTCATTTTTCTTATGAAAGTAGTGATGATAGCCTTGAAAATTCACCTATTATATATGTGGACTCTGTATTCCTTGATCTAAATGAGAAAATCTTAAGGAATAAGAATCTTTGGATGAATTCAAAATCACAAAAGGCTTTTGTTGTTCCTTCGCACTCATGCCCCATTTTATCTTTGACAAAATGAGGACCCCCCTCTTTTCATTTTACATGTCCTATTTTTCTTCGTCTTTCTTTCTCTTCTCCTTTTCTTTCCCTTCCTTTCCTTTCCTTCTTTCCTTGTTTTCTTTCTTTCCTTTGCCTTTTCGGGGTTCAGGAGATCAGGCTTCTTAGTGTTTGACTACATATAATGTCGGATCCCATCCCTAAACCCTATTTTTGTCTTTCGCTTCTATCTCATTTGTCGTCCCATAAGACTTCATAGATTGGGCTTTCATCTTTTCGCATGCACGATCAACAAGGCCCGATGACGGTTATATCTTGTCACCTCGAGCCCCATGTACATCACCTCAAGTCATTCAAATTCAATGCAGCCGAAAAGTTATGAATTCATCATTAAATGCATTGAATATCCTTAATGAGGGTGTTGGCTAGGGGGTATTATCGATAATTTGAATCTCATTTTACAATTACCTCTTTCCTTCGTGATAATCGAGCTTTGCAAACCCATTTTAAGCTTCCTTCTGAATCCTTGTTCACCATTTCTGCTGCTTTGTCATGTTCTTTGGTGTGAATCTAATTGCGAGTTTTTTCATGTGTGTGGAATTGTCTGCGTGTGTTCATTTATTCATGGGTTTGGTGTTGTACTCTTGTTCATTTGGTTTGTGGTTGTTGTGCATTGTGTTCATGGTTTTGTTTGTCATTTTTCCCATCTTCCTCATACTCGATTTCCAGGTTAGCCTCAATTCTTTGCTTGTAGTTTGGTTTAAAAATCGTTGTTTTGGCTGGTATGATTGTGAGTTCTTTCCCTTGGGGAATTTTATTTTATATTTCGTTGATCTAACTTTGGGATTGCTTTTGTTTGTTTCGCCGTTTTGGTTCCTTTGGGTTTTTGCCTTCTGTTTTTTCTTTCTTTCTTTTTGTTTTTGTTATCCCATTAGATCGACCTTCTTTTATGTGCGCTGATTGAGGGTGTTTATGATGTCATCAATCAGGTGTTGAGCCTCAAACCTACCAAGGTTTGAATGTTTTGCCTTAGCATTTTTACTAAACTTGAAAATTGTTGGGTATTGGGTGTCAGGAGTTTCGATTACTTGTTACGTCAATGATTTCAGATTCAGTATGGTGCAAGTCTAACCCTCGACCCTGACCCTTTCCCTAAGTCACGAGGTCTAGGTTCTCTATTAAAATGATAAATGAATTGATTAAATCTCAAATCCTGAATTTTGAAATGCAAATATGGAGATAGTGAAATATTTAAGCCCTTTTATGGGTATTGGCCATCAGGAGTACGTCATGCGTCTTTTCTTATAGAGTTAGAAGGATGGAGATGTCTCCGATCCTCAATGCCCAATAACACATTGCTTTCAATAACTCCTTTTGGCCATCGAGCATTGGGCCTACACTTTATGGACTTCCTTATTGAGGTAGGAAGTATCACGAAACCCGAACACCTAATACTCGAAACCACAAAGAAATTGCTTCTATCTCAGTCTAATGAATAAATTTGATAACATTATTTTGATAAATTCTTTCGAAGAGTTCAATCCAATTCAAAGTAATGTTAATCGGGTTTCAGGTCTTGGGTGTTTCTCTTACTCGATATCTAAGCCTTATGGAAATTATTAGGGAGCATCCTCGATAATTGATTTCTAATAAACCTGAAGCTCTCAGGTATCGTCGGCTGGGCCTACTTTTTAAATCCAATGTAACACTACTAACAAATGGTAAAATATGGATCTGACTTGACCCTTGAAACATGCTTCATATGTTTCTTGTCGGAGATGTTACTTGAGGAGATGATATTGTTAAAACAAGAGATAAAGAGATATCTAAACTCAAATCTCTGAAGGTGTAACATGCCATTTTTTCTACAAAGATAAATTATCTAAGTTTTTCCTTCAAGTAAATTAACTTGGTTCCATTTTCGTATGCAATAAAAAAATTCTTTCAAAGAGAGAATTAATGAACATATTTGACATAACAATATTATAAAGCATTGATTTCATTCATAATGTATCACATTACACATTTCCAAAGATGGAATACAATGAAACATACATAGCTCTTCTAAGCTTCCTTCAACAATAGATGTACAATGATCTGAGAAGATTCCCTCAAACCTTGGCTACCAACTGAAGAGGGGAAGCATCACTCAAGAAATTTTCTACCAACCATGGACTTTTATGCGGTCCCTCGCACATCTTCCACGTAGGGTAAGATGGCCCTCTCATCAACGAAGAAGTTGGTTTGATAACCTCATAACTATGGCCTATTTGAGCTTAGTGTTGTTCCCTACATGACTAGAAATTGTATACATCCTAACTTGTATGGAAATATTGAACTAGCATGCATAAAAGGTACACAGCTAAATTGATAGTGTAACCAGTGGCAATTACACTACTTTGGCTAAAGTTTCATATAAAAAGTCATCCTAGATCACATACACTTTTGTAGCTCGATTTGTATCAAGATCATTTGTACGTTATGCATAGGTAATCCCTTCATGAGGTAGTCTTTAACCATAGGAACAACCTATTCCCTTTATGTCTATAACATATCTACTAAGTAATTTCCTACACATAAGCTATTCCCATCGTTGGATTAATTATTCTCACGAGAAACCTATGAACTTCCTATAGTTTGGTTTCCACAACAACTTGTAACAAATAACTTCATAGCTACTTTAAGCTTCTTCATTTCTTAGTATATAATATTAATGAACACAATCACTCCTTAATAGGGAGTATGTACAAACACTTCAAATGCATCTTCATACAAAAATTGAGTATAATAAGGTTCCTTTAAATTTCATAGAATTAAACATAATCATTCCCTATTCTTTCTATTCAATGAATTACCAAACAAATCAAGCAATGGCATTCAATCTTTCGAAAGCATACAAAGAATTAAGAATAGAATCAACATGCCTATAAAATACTAATTCCAATTGAACAAGCTAACTCCTAGCTCAATCCCTCCAAGAACAATTCTTCAGATCCTCTTATAAAAATATCTCTCAATACTATCCTCACAATTGTCTCCTTGTAATAAGCTCTTAGCAAGAATAAAGCGGATAAAATGCAGCGGAAGGCAAGTGAATTTAGTGTCCAAATGAGGTAATGGATGTCTCTAAATTTATAAAAAAATGTGAGTCTTTGCAGCCTACAAACTAGTTAAGCAACATGACACTTCTTAGCTCTCCCAATCGACTCAACATTTTAAACAAGAAAGGTGGTAGCATAAATCAACACACACACAGTCTCAAGAATGAGTTGACTCCCTCCTCATTACATCAAAAGAGATATTTAGAAATACAAGGTAATGGTCGCCTACAGGCCGACTTAATTAGACAACTACATATTTGACCATTTCATATTTGCACATGCTTACTAACTGGAAATCAGTTTGCAGGTTTCAGACTTCAATTTGAGTTACACAATTCATAAGTTGGCGCCACCAAATCGCCTCATTTCCTATCTTTTTGGTCACTTTTTTACTCAAAAGAATAAGTCACATTCTTATTTCCTACGTTTAAAGAGTTTGACTTGGTCTAGACTACATATTGAGCACATATCAAAAGTATCGACTTCTTTCATGCACTTATGGTGCTTATCTATCCACTTAATAAAGCATGTGGAAGTCATATCTTCCCTTCTTTTCTTTACACACATCTTTCAATTGTTGTATTAAATGCATATCATATACTATGTTTAACTTACCATGCTTAATGCGTTAAAAATAATATTCCAAAGGCGCGGGATTTATATCATATATGCATTATGTATAATCAACGCTATAAACACTTTAATTTGAGTGCTTCACAACATATATATAAATGTATATATATACATATATACATGTATATATGTATTATTTATATATACATATATTCATTTAACAAACTCATTAATAATCCATTCGATATTTGAATGCATATTTCCATGCTATCATTATATAAGCAATATTATATGTATATACTTATATACATATATACACATACATGCATGTCAATATGTATATGTATATATATATATGCCTATATCACATATACATTTACTTATACAATCAATCACATATATTTTCCAACTTACCGATAGACACATATACATGTGATGTATATATCCATATATATATATATATATACATGTCTATTTGTCCATTCAATATCATCATGCCCATGAGCGATCCGTCCATGAGCATGTGTAGGTACATCTACCTACGTATACTCATGTATGTATTAACTCATGTGTATGGGTTTATCGTTGACATGTACATGTATACGTATATATACATTCCATGTATATATATATCTTATCGATTATATAAAGAACATATAAGAAAGAGCTTTCACATACCAAGCACTTAACACAAATTAAAACACTCTCTAATGGGATCATAACCCTATCTAATACATGAAAAAACTAACTAAGGAATGACTTACCAATTTCCAAAAACTATTACTTGACTTAACCATTCTATATGTGAGTGTGTGAGAGCTCATTTTAGGCTTCATTAAGGGTTATCAGACCAAGTCCTTCTCCTGAGTGATACTCCCCCTCTCTTCCAAAGGCTTAATCCCTGTATCTGCATTCATCTTAACACATTTGCAATAGTAGTTAGCCATTCACAATATCATCATTTGCATCATATAATTCATCATTAGAATATCAAATTCAATCAACATTCTTTCTACATATTTATTTCAATATAGCATCAAATCAAATTAACATTCATTCATTATTTTTCCATGATACAATTTAAACAAAGTACAAGCACATGATTTCCAATTAAAATTGCAAACACATTCATATATTCAATATCTTCACCAATCATAGTAATAGTAAATAGGTAAACACACAACAGGGTGTAACATATCCCCCCTTGTGAATCATCGTCCTCAATGATTTTATGTAGCAAACATAGAATAACAAAAAAAAACACAACATTGTTTTTCAAGCATTAAAAAAAGCATGTAAGACATGTGGAAACTTCTACTCAATCTCAGCATAGTCTTCCCAAGTGGCAGAATCTTCTACATACTAGTCCCATTGGACTTTGCATTGCAAAACCTCCCTGTTACGTAAGTGAAGATTACGTGTTTTGAGTACTTTGAGAGGCTTGATTCTTACCAATCTGGGCTCTTGTAATTTTAAAGAATTCCAATTAGTTACATGATTATCACCTGGTATATACTTCTTTAGGTATGAGACGTGAAAGATGTTATGCATTCGAGCAAGAGCTGATGGCAACACAATTTGGTAAGCAACAGGATTTACTTCCTCGAAAACCTCAAAGGGACATACATAGCGCAAAGCTAGTTTGGATGACTTTCCAAACTTAATGGTACTTTTATGAGGCTTTACCCTTAACAACACCTTTTCTCCTACAACAAAGTTCTTGGGTACTTTTTTTGAATCAACATAGCTTTTCTGCCTATCATTGGCTTCAACTAGCCTTTGCTTAATAACCTTAACTTGTTCCTCCATTTCTGACATCTCTAGCCCAAGACTCACCCTATCCTCAAGTTTATCCCAACTTATAGGGGTTCGACACTTTCAACCATACAATGCTTCGAAAGGAGCCATCTTAATTACAAAATGATAGGAATTGTTGTATGAAAATTCCACCAAAGGAAAATAATCTTCCCACTTGTATTTTTGATCCATGAAATAAATAATTAGTAGGTCTTCTAATACTTGGTTTACTCTTTTCGTTTTTCCATCCATTTTTGGATGATATGCCGAACTTATATTTAATTGAGTCCCAAGTGATGAGAATAAGGTTTTACAAAGCCTTGAGGTCACATGAGCATCCCTATTTGAGATAATCTTCTCAGGAATTCCATGCAACCTAAATACCTCTTGAGTGAATTTCTGAGCTATTATAGGAGTTCCATCAGTTAAATTCCCAGGTATGAAATGTGCTACCTTAGTAAGCTTTTCTACCACCACTAGAATGGAATTGTGTTTATTCCTTTACATGGGTAATCCTTGCACAAAGTCCATACTGATGACTTGCCACTTACTTTCAGGTACATCATGTGGATACAATAGTCCCATGGGATGGTGATGTTCAACCTTCACTCTTTGGCACTCTAGGCATCTAGTCATAAATATTACAACATCTCCTTTCATCCCTTTCTAGAAATATAATGGATTCACATTAGCCAACATTTTTTTCACTCCAGGATGTCTAGAGTATGGTGCTTCGTGAACTTCTTTCCACACAAGATTCCTTAACTCCTCTGCATTAGGAACATATATCCTTCCTTTAAACCTTACTAATCCATTGGGTTCAAAGTGAAATCCCTCGTACCTTGAATCTTGTGGATTTTCTATGAATGCTTGCTTAACTTTCTCATAGTACTAATCCTCATTGCACTTTTGCATTACTTTTGGCCTTTAAAGTTGGTTTAGATTGTCACCATTGAGGTGATTGTCTTCTACGAATTAAGGCATCGACAACCCGATTCTCTTTTCCCTTAATATAGTTGATATTGAAGTCATAATTTGATATCAAATCCAACCATCTTCTTTGTCGTGCATTTAGATTGGGTTGGGTGAACAAATACTTCAAACCGTGATGATCGATTTTCAGCTCAAAAGGATTTCCCAACAAATAGTGTCTCCACATCTACAATGTGTGCACCCCTTCTACTAGCTCTAAATCATGTGATGCATAATTTTTTTCATAGGTCTTCAACTTTCTTAATTCATAAGCTATAAAGTTCCCTTCTTGCATCAAGAATCCTCCCAAGCCTTCTCTCGACACATCCATGATGACAATGAAGTTACCTTTAGGATCTGGTACTTTCAAAATTGGAGTAGTAGTCAAATTCTCCTTGAGTAGATCAAATGTTGCTTGATATTTTTTCGTCCACTCAAACTTCTTACATTTCCTTTGTAATGAAGTAATAGGGAAGGCTATACTGGAAAAGTTTGCCACAAAATTTTGATAGTAGCCTGCCAAATCCATAAAGCTCCTGACCTTAGGTACATTCTTAGGCACTGGCCACTCTATCACTACCTTTATCTTGGTTGGATCTACTAAAATTTTGTCAGCTGAGATTATGTGACCTAGGTGTTGCACTTTTTATTGAAATAAGGTACATTTAGAGAGTTTCCCATATAATTGATGTTCTCTTAACCGTTGGAGAACTATCTCTAAATACTTGCAATGATCCTCCTCATTCTTGGAATAAATTAGGATATCATCCAAGAAAACCAAAAAAAACTTATCTAGGAAATCCTAAACATGTTGTTCATTAGGTTCATGAATGTTGTTGGCGCATTTTTAAGTCTGAATGGTAGGACTGTGAACTCATAATGCCCATATCGGGTCCTAAAGGCAGTTTTGAAGATGTCCTCATCTTTGATCCTCAGTTGGTGGTATCTTGATCGTAGATCATTTTTGAAAACACAACCACTCCCCGCATTTGGTCAAAGAGATCATCAATGCATGGAAATGGATACAAGTTCTTTATCATAGATTTATTAAGCATTCAATAATCTATGCACAATCGCAGTGCACTATCCTTCTTTACGAAGATCACTAGCACTCCCCAGGGTGAAACACTGGGTCTTATCAATCCTTTGCATATCAACTTTTCTAGTTGTTCTTTAAGCTCCATTAACTTTGTTTTCATTTGGTAAGGCACTTTGGAAACAGGTTCCTATCTTGGTACTATGTCAATGGAGAAATCAAATATCCTCTTAGGCGGTAATCCAAGTAGCTCCTTTGGAAATACATCCACATACTTTCATAAGATGGGATATTTCTCCATATCCGTCTCTCCAGTTTCCATCATTTCACCTTCCTCTACCTCTTGGTTGTCTTGTGGTCCATAATAAACAATGTCATTTTGAGAAATGAATTCCTCAAATTACTCAAGATTTTCCATCTTAATTGTAAAGAGCTTGTATCCTTTCTTCTTTTCCCTATGCAATTGCATGGCAATGGTTTGATGCAACTTGATTTCCCTAGGTGTCCCTTGCAATGTCACTTGGTTTTGTAGATCATCTAAGCACTCTATAGTTTTGGCATGACAATCTACTTTGGATCTATGCTTCCAAAGCTTGTTCATTCCTAGGATGACATCATAGGATCCTAAGGGTGCTACATATAGGTTTACCTCAGTTGAGAAACAAGGAAGTTCAACCTTAGCTACGAACAAGCATTATTCCACCGTTGCTCTTGTCTGGTTTACATATTCTACAACCCAATATTTTTCCATAAACCTAGCTTTCCTAGTTATTTGATTAACTACTCTAGGTGAAACAAAGTTTTCTAGATGCTCCAGTATCCATAAGTATGGAAATAGGCATACCCAATAAAATACCCAGAGTTTCCACTAGAGTAATTGGTACTCTGCTTGACAATTATCCAAGGCAACATGGATCTTCTGTTGGAACACGACTTGCTGAGGTGGAAAAGGGTTTCCATGAGGTCGTGTCCTTGAAGATTTGTTGGGACAATAAGCAACATAATGATTTCTTCCACATGTGTAGCATCCCATTTCTGGTCCTTTCCTCCCCATGGGCCCATTAGACCTACTAGCATTTCTTCTAGAGTTGTTGGAATTATTGTTATAACTGTTATTCCCCCTACAATCCTTCCTTGGTTTGCTCCAATTATTTCAGAATCCCCTATCTCCTTGCTTCTGAGAATCTTGTAATCCACTAAACTTCTTTGGAGTCTAGTTAATTTGAATTCCTCCAAACTTATTATGATTTATATTCTCCCTATAGATGGATATGGCCTTTAGCTTATGCTCCTGTTTAATATGCTTTTCATAGACTAGGTCCATGGTTGACAGACCATGCACATCCACCTCACCACCTATCTTTCCATTTAGCCCCATAATGGATTTTTTGATATGGAAACACTCATCTTTTTGGTACATTCGAACGTATCTTAACAAATGAGTAAACTTTTCCCAATATTCATTGAATGGCATATTGCCTTGCTTAATATTTTGAAAATAAGTAAGCTTTTGGTCAAAAAAGAGTTGGGGTAGCCACCTTTTCCGGAATAACTCCATAAACTCTTCCCAATTCAGCTTCAAAGAATTGAGTCTAAGTTCCATTTTCTTATTCATCCACCAATCAGAGGCTTTTCCCACTAACTGGTAGGCTCCTCAAACAACCTTGGTAACTTCAAAATAGTTTCTTATCTCAAAATATTTTTCCATCTGTATTAACCAAGCCTCAACTTCTTCCTCGTTGGTAATTCAAATTTTGGTGGGGTTATTTTCCTCATGTCCCTAGAAAGTTTAGTTTCCAAATGCTTCCTACTAGTTCCTTCATATTGAGAATGTGAATTCTCATTCTCATGTTCATGAGTCTTACTATGGTCATGAGAATTCTCTCCCTCATCTTCATTGCTAGGGACTTCTTCATTAATCAAAACCTCTTATTCTACTCTATCTTTTTCCCTTGCTTCGTGCTCAAGATTTCCCAACCTTGCATTGATTTCGTGGATAATAGCCAAAATTTGGTCCAATTTGGCTTCAACACCCTTTGGACCTTGTCCAACTTCTTGGCTCCCTCCAGGATTAGTCCTTGTTCTCACCATCATTTGCAAGAAAAATTTTACACCCGAAGGTTCATCTTTATTAGATTCTACCATGTTTACTTAATTTATGGAAAACATTCAATTGAGAATTCATTAACACATAAAAAAACTTCTCATAAGTTTTGAGCACAAGGTTTGATAAACATATGCTTTTATTTATTCATGAATATCTCAATATCCTTTCCATTTACATAGAATGACTATTCAAATAGTCGAGAGGAGAGTATCCCTCATATTCACTCTTAGATACATAACTCAACGGGGTATACTCCTTAGATTTTTGTTCATCTCTTATTTGATCTTCTCTATCCCAAAAGGGGTAGTAACCTTCAAATTTATCTTCCAACACATAATTTCAAGGAACATATCTCTCAAATTCATTACTTGAGGATATTACAATTACTTTCGACAAAGGAAGAACTCGAGGGTCCCTAAATATTAATGCAAGATTGACGATACATTTTGAGGGCATATCCTTGGAAAGTGACAAGGAGTCAGACTGATCCAGGTGGATCTTCAGGACCTGAAATTGAAGTGTTCCAGTTTCTCTCGGAAGCAGTGCCATCACGTAGAGCACATAATTCTGAATCTGGCGCAACTTGAACGGGTGAAAAAGGAGTCCGTTTGCCTGAGTTATGTGCAGTCAAAGTTCAGTCAAAGGCTGGTCAACTCAGCTTTTAGGGACGAGAAAAAGGTGGAAAATTCATCGTCACCAAATTGGTCGAAGTTGGCATCATCGCGAAGAGCTCGTCATCACGATTCCAACGGCGTTCGTTTCGTCAAAATCGGACGTCGTGTGCGCGAGTTAGAGCCAGTCAAAGTTTCCGGTTGACCGAGGTACAAGTGGTACAGTTGCTGACGTCAGCATGACGTCATCCTGCTGACTCAGCTGCTCAGTCAGCATCCAGTTGGCTGCCACGTCATCAGAAGCACACGTCAGCTGGAGGACATGTGTCAAGACTTCATTCGCTGATTGTGCTGACGTCATCCAATGCCACGTCACTTGTACGGACTGCCACGTGTCAAGATCCCATTGGTTCACGTCATCATCTGTACGATAACCTGTTTGCCAAGTCAGCAGGATGACGTCATGCTGACGTCAGCAACTGTACCACTTGTACCTCGGTCAACCAGAAACTTTGACTGGCTCTAACTCGCGCACATGACGTCCGATTTTGACGAAACGAACGCCGTTGGAATCGTGACGATGAGCTCTTCGCGATGACGCCAACTTCACCAATTTGGTGACGATGAATTTTCCACCTTTTTCTCGTCCCTAGAAGCTGAGTTGACCAGCCTTTGACTGAACTTTGACTGCATGTAACTCAGGCAAACATACTCCTTTTTCACCCGTTCAAGTTGCCCGGATTCAGAATTCTATGCTCTACGCGATGGCATTGCTTCTGAGAGAAACTGGAACACTTCAATTTCAGGTCCTGAAGATCCACCTAGATCAAACCTCCCCACTGAAGAACTTTTGGTCCTCCAAAAGTGTATAGTTCCTTCAAAACATCTCGCATTCAGCATCTTGCCACTCGCCACGACTAAAACACACTGCCACATCTGCCTGTCGGGGTCTTACACTTCGGTAATGCAGGAATTCACAACTCTAAATGCATTTCAAAAATGAAACTTAAAACACCCAAAGCAAGAAGGAAAAACTGAGTATGATGAACCTATCCCTCAGTGCTTCTCACAGGTAGTTCGCATTCTGCATCTCTCACCTTCTTCTGGCTTGCTTCTGTTGCTCCTCTCAATTACTCGAGCATGGATTTGCGCCTCAGCCTGACATATTCCTTCACCCTTGTATTTCGGAATAGCTGATTCAAGGCTCCACCATACAGCTCGCGTTACGTCCATCTGAAGCAACAAGGTCATCGATAAATCCTTCAAGAACTCCATTTGAGTTCAGACTTATCCTCCAAATGGCCATCACTGAGTCTTCAAGCTGAGAACATACAAGGTCACTGTTGACCGTTCTCAACAACTCTGTCTTGAAAAAGTGCTCTTCAACTGAAGCTTCGCACTAAAAGAAACTGCAAGAAACTATCAGCAACAAATTGCTATCCTGCAGTAAGAAGTTATCAAGTATCTCTTTCCACTGATTACAAGACATGGCTTCCAAGAGCCTTACAAATTCTCAATCAGAAAGAAATACAACTTCATAAATAAACTATTACAAACAATTTTACTGAGTTTTATTCTCACAAACCCACACTAGTTTATCAACATATTCATCACACTACAAAAGATGTAATAAACACACAAATTGATATACTAGTTTGATGAGCGTTGTTCCCAACTCCTACGAAGCTGTTCAAAGGAACTCTCTTTCACAGGTTGCTCAGGCTGTGGTTGAATTTCTCCTGGGACTGCCTCAGAAGTGGTAGCTACTGCCAGCTCCGCTTTCGTCTCCTCAACTTTCTAGTGGTTGGGTTTCTCAGTAGACCTTGATTGACGATGAAGCTCTGGATGCAGCTTCCAACACTTTGCCTCCCAATGTCCACTGATGCCACAGTGGTTGCAGAAGTTCCGAGCTCTAGAGGATTGTCCATCTCCTCCTCTGAATCCCAATCCTTGGTACCGTGGTCGCTTCTTCGCCTCGATCGGATTGGTAATGCCTTGCTCAGAAATACCAAAGCCTTTCCCTCTGAAGCCCATCTTCCTGAATAGCTTCGATCCTATGCCTCTTGTGTGCTTCTCGAAGTGTGCAAAAGAGTCTTGCTCATCCTCTGTTGACTTCTTCTGTTTGATGGAAGAAGAGGCTTCGAGATAATTACTGTCACTATCAGGCAGATTGAGAGTCTGAAGGTACTCCATCTGTCGACAGTAAGGACACTCTACTGCACTAGAAGAATTAGCCCAATCATGGCCACAAGAAAATCTAGCCACGGGCCTCGTCGCTGAAGAAGCTCCTGTACTATCAGGTGGTGTAAGCAGGGAGTAGGATGATGTATCCTCAGAATGCGGACAAAAACCACATATGTGTCCACTCCCAGATACAGGACTTCTCCTGTTCTGCTCCTCTAAGATGTCCTGCAACAACTTTTGCAGTCTTTCCTTCTCCATGTTGGATTCCTCCAACAACCACTGAAGTTCTACATTCTCCATCTGCAGGCGTCGATTGGCTTCTTCCAACTCTTGCATTCTATCAGCCTTCTCTCGATGGTCTCGATAGAGTTCTTCAACCATGCCTTTCATTGACAAGAAATCATCCACCATGGATGGGGTCAATGTCAGCCTGGAAGATTCACCCTTTTCTGATGCCATCTTTGCTCCAAACTCCAGATGTCCACCAATAGCAAAATGAATAATCACTCCTGCAAACCAGCCAAACAAAGCTCTGATACCACTTGATCCGTAAAGCGGAAGGGATCTATGACAAACGTTGCTTAAGTGATTATGAACAAAGGCAGTAAGACATCAACAATGGAGTAGCAGGAACATTAAGAGAGAATTCAAAAACATAGAACCAAGAGAGAGATAAGAAGACACCAATTTGATTACGAAGTTCATCCGAGTGGACTACGTCTCCAGGTCGAGCTCAATTGAGTGACCAATCTATTGAGATGTTCAAAAATGGAAATGCAATCTCCACTGGAGCCTCTTGCAACTTGCTTTTGCAATATCTTGTAGCCTTTCCACAAAGTCATACAAAAGTCTCTCACTCACACCCCTATCAAAAGCTCTCCAAGGCTAGGGATGATTAACAAAGAGCAAGGAACTAACTTTGCCTAATAGAATCTACTACAAGACTCAGAACATCAATACATCACAACTCAAATATTCTCCTAATTCCCTCTAAGAAATTCTCTCACAAAAAAGCCTCTCAAAGACTAAGAAAAAGGGAAAACAAGAGGAGAATGATCAACTGATGGATGATTGATGAAAAACACTCCAAGACTCCTCCTTTTTATACTTGAAGTTTACCTGATATGGTAGAAAACCATATGATTATAAAATCCCCCTTATTTGGAAAAATAAAAACAATTCCCCTAATAATCTTTCAAAATTATTTAGAGCCCTTCCACTTACGGATCACATAATTTGTTGGTGAGACTGGAGGTAAATGTTAAAGTTGGCTTCCTCCCTCATCCTTCTCTTTACTAACTCAAGAAATAGCGTGACTAATTGTCTCAGTATCACCTAACTAGACAACATTTTTCATAGTTGGTTCCCTCTATAGTACGAACAATGGCCTCCTTTTCCTTCTTTTCCTTTAGGTATCGCTCATTCCTGATTACTGACTTTCTTGCAGTAAACCTAAGATGCACCATCCTAGCATAAGAAGTCCAAAAATTAGTCTCATTCAATGTTGGATAGAAATTATGGCAAGAACATAGGTTCTAGAGCTAAACCTGGGAGCTTTGATACAATGTGTAACATGCCAATTGTTCTACAAAGATAAATTATCTAAGTTTTACCTTCAAGTAAATTAACTAGGTTCCATTTTCCCATGCAATAAATTTTTTTCTTCCAAAGAGAGATTTAATGAACATATTTGACATAAAAATATTATAAAGCATTGATTTCATTCATAATGTAACAAATTACACATTTCCAAAGATGGAATACAATGAAACATACATAACTCTTCTAAGCTTCCTTCGATAATAGATGTACAAGGATCTAGGAAGATTCCCTCAACCCTTGCCTACCAATTGAAGAGGGGAAACATCACTCAAGTGCTTTTCTTCCAGCCACATACTTTTATGTGGTCCCCCACACATCTTCCACGTAGGGTAAGATGGCGCTCTCGTCAACGAAGAAGTTGGTTTGATAACCTCATAATTATGGCCTATCTGAGCTCAGTGTTGTGCCCTACATGACTAGAACTTCTATACATCCTAACTTGTATAGCAATATTGAACTAGCATGCATAAAAGATACACAATGAAACTGATAACATTTCCAGTGGCAATTACACTACTTTGGCCAAAGTTTCATAGAAAAATTCATCCTAGATCACATACACTTTCCGAGCTTGATTTGTCTTAAGATAATTAGTACACTATGTAGAGGTAATCCCTTCATGAGATAGTCTTTAACCCTATGAAAACCTATTCCATTTATGTCTATAACATATCTACTAAGTAACTTCCTACACATAAGCTATTCCCATCATTGGATTAATTAATCCCACGAGTAACCTATGAACTTCCTATAGTTTGGTTTCCACAACAACTTGTAACAAACAATTTCATAGCTACTTTAAGCTTCTTCATTTCCTAGTATATAATACTAATGAACGCAATCACTCCTTAATAGGGAGTATGTACAAACACTTCAAATACATCTTCATACAAAAATTGAGTATAATAAGGTTCCTTTAGATTTCATACAATTAAACATAATGATTCCCTATTCTTGTTATTCAATGAATTACCACACAAATCAAACTATAGACATTGAAAAATGTCCTAAGTCTATGAGCATCATTTTTCTTGGTCGTCGTCCTTCGATAATTGAATAATTTTAATTATTTGATTATTCTTGATTGTATTCCTCTATTAATTAAATAATTTTTAATTATTTAATTAATCCACTCTCTTAACCTTTTTCTATCCTAATCAATTAAATTAATTAATTGTGTAACTAACACTCCCTTTCTTCAATAATTAAATAAATCATTATTTATTTAATTATTTATCTTTTATCATTCGCCTATAGTCAAATAATAATAATGATTATTTGTCTATGCAATCGACCTTTTCATTCTTCTATAATTAAATAATCGTCAAGATTATTTAATTATGTGTCATTACTCTCCCCATTAAATAATTAATTCAAATTAATTATTTGGTGCGTAATTTCCATCTCTCCCCATTTAATTAAATTGATTTTGCAAATTGATTTAATTAAATGCTCATTTTTCATTTTCCTCAAATAAATAATTCAAATAAATTATTTATCCTCCACTTGTCCATTTCCTCCATTTTTCTTTTTTCCCGAATAAATAATTTGAATAAATTATTTATGCCTCCCTTTTGGTCAAAGGTGCATTGTTCATTAATCTTTATCATGGCCTTTATTTCTGTCATAGCCATTGGGCGTCATAGCTGTCAACATCATAGCCTTCATTTCCCACCTCTTTTTGGTGCATCAATTCTCGATCATTGATCTTGGCATCTTTCTAGAAGTTTGATCTTGACTGTCCATTTGTAACCTCCCTCTCATCCATCCTCATCTGTCGATTTTGGCATCTTTCTAGATGATCGATCTTGACCGTCCGTTCGAATGGTTGTCAAAAGAAACCTTCCTCTCCCATTTTTTCCTTAACAACCATTTTGTCTCCAACTTTCTACTTACAATTTGTAGGTATTTGCACAAGTACAACTTCAAATCTGAGGGAAAAGTTTGCAAAAGGAGAAATAGGAGAGACAAGAGAAGTAATCAAATACAATGGGGAGTGTTTCATTTGCTTGTTTTTAGTTTATTCCTCACTTGTTTGTGTTCTCTTGTTTTGGATTGGGTTTGTAGCTTAGAGTTGTTCATTGTCACTTTACCTAGGATAGGAGTGATTTAACCCCATCTTACATTGGTGAACCTAATGTGAATAGTAGTTTTTGCAAAATTTTGTACAATTTTTGGTTGTTTTTGCATATTTCAGGTACGAAACGACGCAATTGATTGAAGCAGCGACACATTTTCCAGGAAACAATGCATTTGATAGAAGCAATGACACATTTGATGATAAATGATGCATCTATTGAAGACCTCCATGGGCGGGAAAATTCAAATTCAAAATCACGATGCAATCGCTCTGGTGTGACGTGACACAGCGACACATTTGTCTACTCGGTATAAAGTTCTAGTTTTAGTGCCTTTCTGATTTTTCTTTTGAGTTTTTCGAGTAGGGTAGTGTTTTCTTCTATTTGTATCATGTGGCTTTGGAGTGGAGTTCTAAAAAAAACTATTTCTTTTGAAACAACAACAAAATTGAGCTCTTTAGTTTAGTTTTAAGCAAGTTTTCAATTTTGTTTGTTTTCAACAAATTGCATCAAGATCATAAGGTTAAAAATAATCTGCATTCTCACTCATAAGGCTTACAAAGAACAACAATCTGCATTTTTCACTCATGGGTGTTAAAAAGAACTTGCATTTCACGTCATTGGTTTAAAATTTACAAAGTGTCTTCAAATAATAAGAAATGCTTAAAATTAACTAGTGTTCTTCGTGCTTGGTGGTTTGCAAGTGTCTTAGAAGTGCGTATGCTCTCCTTTCATGTCGTTAGGCGATCTTGAGTGACCAAAAGCACCTCTTTGGAATTTTTAAAATCACACCACATATTTGGATTTGGTGCTTAAAATGAACCCCATGTGAGTGTGAGGGAAAGGCATTGAAAATATGATCTATCCTTGCACCTCGTGCGATCTGGGATGGTCAAAAAATAAGTGTACTTCCTCACTTTTTCTTACCCACTATTAGAGGGCCTACCACCCCACTTCAAAAGGTGGGAATGACCCAAGCGTTAACAGGCTAAAGCCACGCTCTTCCGAACTGCTATATAAATTTGTGATTGGAATGAAAGTTGCAATCAACGGGAAGTTGTACGTGATAGCTCTCCCCAAATATCTTTATGATGTGAAAAGCCCTTGTTCTAAGTGTTGGGAGACCTATTGAGGGAGTTTATCATGGTATCCCTTGAACCAGATTCCCTTACTAGAAACCTTTGTGTAGAAAGCCAAAATCCTTCTATTTGCCAGTGCATGAGGTTAGACCTCTGAAGTCTTCCCACACTTTTGCGGTTCAAAGTAGAGGTAGAAAATTCCTCTTTGGGGAATTCAGAGTTTGGTGCGCTCGAGAAGTGAGTGTCATGTAAGGGGGAGCTAGTGCCACCAAACTCCTAGGCTATCTGCTCTGAATAGGCCCGACTGGAGAAATCCAAGTGGGAACCCAACGAATATTGTCCTTGCCAACCATAGGGCTTGTGCTTGTTGTATATGTGTGTTTTCATCTTGGAATCAAAAACATTTTCACATCCAAACCAAACCAAAAACAAGTGCTTGATATTTTTTTCTTTTTTTTCCAATCAAACTTCATAAAAAATAGTCAAAGTCCCATAAAAAACCAATTCAAAAACATCAAAATTGCCAAGACAACATTTTGGAAAACCGCAACTGTCAGACATAGAGCCACATCTGATTCTGTGAACCACAACTGAGAACTGGAAAACCATAATTGTCTTCCTGAACTACATTTACTGAAAAAAGAGCCACATTTGATAACCTGAACCACAACTATGTGACACATTTGAAGAAAATAGAGCCGCAATTGTTTGCTAAATATAAATTTTCAAAATATTTGTCCAAAATCTGATCAAATCATTTTCATAGTGACCTTTGACTGATAAACCAGAGACTTGCAAGATTCACTAGTTCATTGCCATTTAGGGAAACATTTTATTATAGGTTGCCTTCCTCCATCCTTTGCATTGCACAAATTAAACTTTGATCTTTAGGGTGCATTTAGGCCTTCATATTTTGAACATAGGAAGACCTTTAAGCTTTTGAAAAACATTTGGTTTCATATTCTATTTATCATTAACCATTATCCTTCACTTTTTCAATCCTTGTCATTTTCACCTTATGAAATTTGAGTCTTAAGCTTGTGACCTAGCCTTGACCCTACTTTATCAAAACTATCCTTAAATGGTCAATGACACTTGGAATTGTTACCTTGGGTTCACATTAGCTTGAATGCCATCCTTTGTTTAAAATTTTAGGATCCCTTTGCATTAGCTTGAACTCATTACACCATAGCTTTTATCATCATCTTTCCAAACTTTCATCTTCAACCTAGATTGCACTTTGTACCGTTATCCAAAAAATACAAAAAATATAGTCTTTTGCATCCATTAGTTTCATTATCCTTGCATCCTTATATCCCAAAAATACAAAAACATAGCTTATCTTCATCTTAATCTTAGTTGCTGTAATATTGTAAAATTTCACCCCTTGCAATTTCACATACATTCTTGCATCCGCTTTAGTGACCACTCCTTTAGTATTTGTGCAGGCTCATTTTAGCCCCTGCATCAGCCTTTTTCCCTTCTGAGGATGCTCCAACACCCCTTTTTGTTAGCTACCTTCATGCGCTAGTTTGCATTGAACTTTGTGCTTTTCTGGTTTGCGTTGTTTTGTAGCATGACGTGTCCGGACACTAGCACATTGCGCAAACGTCTACACGCCACGCTAGCGTCCTGTGACGTTTCAACGTTCAAATGACCGCCTCCAAGCATGTTTTCCACTTGTCACCTCCTTTGGTCGGTGGTAACGACTCAAGATGATTTGTAACTGCTTGGGAAGATTTTTTTTGCTTCTCTTCTCCCTTTAAAAGTTATCTTTTCAATTCATTTGTGCTTCTAGCTTCACTCTAGCTTCATTCTAGCTTCTATCTTCTCTCTAGCTTTGGCTCTAGCCTTCTACTCTCTAGCTCTTGCTTGCACAACTCTATATAGCTAGTTATAGCAGCACTCTCACATCCTTACAACACTCTTTGCAACACCCTTGGATCTTGCAGCTCTCTTTGTCTCCTTTGGCTTCATTAAGCCTTGCAACTTCATCTCCCTTATCTCATGCTTGTGAGCATCTTGGGATTCCATATCCTCTATCTATTGCATCCTTACTTTGTGATACAGGTTCTCCTCGTTGAGCGAGGATTTCTTTTATCACTCATATTTTGTGATATAGGTTCTCCTCCTCGAGCGAGGTTTTCTTTTATCACATTGCACTTGCATACTATACTTCTCTCTATCTATTTGGTTGTCCATGGAGGTGGGAACACCAAAACGGGGGTTTGACTAAGGAAAACCCCTATACAGCCCCAACACTTTCTCCAGATCTTACACATGTAAGTATTGAAGACATTCACATATTGGAGGCTTCATCACTTGCGTGGTTGTGAGCATTTTCTTTCTATCTCTTCTTTTCTATATCTCAATCATTTACTTTACTTTATTTTAGTTCTATCATATTCTATTATTTTCTTGCACTCTGGAAGTTCATAGTAATTAGATTATTAGTAGTTACTTTGCTATTTTTTGGAATATTCTCACTTTTTGGTCCGTACGAGACGCCATCGTGCCTTTGGGATGCTAGTGCACTGCATTGTCGTTCATATTATGTGCTGCCATCCTTTGGACAAAAGCTCATTAGTTTGTCCATAAAACCTTTGTGACCATCTCTTTCCGATTCTAGAACTCTCACGTTGTTCCTTGAGGTAGTTTAGGGCAGTTCGCCCTGTGAGGCTCTCTGAATGAAGAGAACTCGTGAGTAGTGAATCCCCCTTCTCTATAGTTGCATTATTACTTTAGGATCATTTAGCCACCTTACCATATCCTTAACCATTAATCAATATTTAGCATCCTTTAGAATTCATTAGCCTCATCCTTTGGTCATTATCATCCTTGTATAGTCACCTTGCATCCTCATATCCAAAAATCCAAAAACATAGTTTAGCTCATCACCTTGCATTACCCTTCAACTTGCAAAAGTCTCACATGGTTGAAACAAGGTCAAAATAAAAAAGAAAGGACATGGATTTATTAAGTGACCCTCTTTATGACACTACCATTGGAATAGACTCAAATCAATCCACACCTCAAAGGGACACATCACAAAAAGAACAAACCAACCCTTGGGAAGACCTAAGCCTAGAAGAATTCAACAAGCAATTAAATCCTCAAGAAATTGAAAGAGCTTATGAGGACCCAAGAGTTTTAAGCATGGTTGATCAACTTGTTAGTGCTAAATCTAACAAATTTTTCTACGTACTAGCTAAAAAGTGTGCCAAGTTACCTCAAGGATTTGATGTATCAACCATTATAGAAGAGGAAAATGAAAATCCATTTGCACTTTGCATGCCCTCATCACAACAAATTTCAATAATACCCCTTGGGAAAACTACACACATGACTACCACTACCACAAACATCCCAAGCATCCCAACAATTGGAAACAAGGTAACCCATACCACTACACAAAGACAGTTTCACATTTGGAAGTTCCTGAAATGCCATGGGTAAAACCTTTACAAACCCCCTTTTTCAAAACACAAATCAAGGTTCCACATCACAAGGTCCTACACCTTTGATCCAAAATGTAAACCAAGGTCCCACACCTTTGACTCAAAATGCAAACCAAGGTTCTATACCTACACCTCAAAACACAAATGAAGGATCCTTATTTCAATTCCAAAGCACAACTTCATCAAATCAACCTCCACCAAATAAACCTAGAAAGGTGCACATCATCTCATGAAGGATCCCAAATCAAAACCATAATCAAGGGTCAATTCCATCAATCCAAAATGATAATCAAGGGTTCCTTCCATCATTCCAAAACTCTACCTAAGGAACCATTCCTTCATATCAAAATGTCAATCAAGGGCCTACACCTTCATGTCAAAATACCAATCAAGGACCTACAACTTCATTTCAAAATACTAATCAAGGAAACATTCCTTTATCTCAAAATACCAATCAAGGGACCATTCCTTCATATCAAAACATCAATCAAGGGCCTACACCTTCATGTCAAAACATCAACCAAGGATCCACACCTCAATTTGCAAATCAAGGACTAAATTTTGAAAACAAAAGCATGAATCAAAGGTCTACACCTCAATTCCAAAACACCATACCAAATGCAAACATGACCTTTGGAGAAAACCTAAATTCCAACTTCATACCAAATCAAAACAACACTCATCAATATGGAAACCAAGGTCCCATGCCACAAAGCATCAATCCTAATTCAAATCCAACATATGACCTTAATACCAATATCATGACACCAAACCAAAATGATGCAACACCATCTCTTGCAGACTTCTTGATACAACAAATGTAGAACCTCCAACAATGAATGACGAACATGCAACTGGGAACCAACAAGAAGACCTATTCTGTGGAGGAACTGTGCCCCTTTCCATTTGATCAAAATCTATACATGCCACCCTTTCCCCCTCATTCCACAACACCACCTTTGCTTAAGTATAAGGGGACAAGGGATCCAATAGAACACATTTGATAATTTAACACATCATGTATGGAAGCCTCATATGACCCTACCTATTTAATGAGACTATTCCCATGAAGCCTCACAGGGCCAACCTTAGATTGGTTTGCACACCTTCCTCCAGGGATTAGAACATGAGGTGAAATAGCTGAAAAATTCATCAATCACTTTGCCTTCAACATTAAAAATGATATCACCCTTGCAACATTGAGAACAACCAAAAAATAAGAAGGGGAATCACTTACCTTGTTTTACTAGAGATGGAAGGTTTGGTTAGCAAATTCCCTTGTCACATTCCTAAAAAACAACTTGTCACCATGTTTGTGGAAAAACTTAACGGAGAATTCATGAGTTGAATTCAAATCCAATGTTGCACAACCTTTGAGGAGATTCTTAAGAAATGTGTCCTTATTGAGAAAGGTCTTATTGCAAAGGGACTAGTCAAAGTCAACAAAGAAAATCCAAAACCCAACTATGACAAGTGCAAATACTGGTCCCAAAACAAAAACGTCACAAATGATGGAGTTGTTGATGCCAAACTAATAAACAAAGGTCCAATCATTCAACTTAAAGGTCCTTCCTCATCAAATGCATCCAATACACCAAACACACAAACACAAGGTCAAAATCAAACACTAAACATAGTCCAAAACAATTAGCAATGAAGAGGTCCTCCCCATGCCAAGAAAACATATACCCCTTTGGGTGAACCCATCGAATCAATCCTCAAATGGATTTTGTAATCAAATTTCATCACACTACCAGACACCAAAAACTATGAGCCTACATTAATCAAACCTGATTGGTGGAAAGTCGACAAATAATGTGAATACCACCATACAAAAGGACACAAAACAACTAAATGTTGGACACTCAAGAATATCATTCAAGACCTTATTGAAGATGGAACAATTTTAGTTGATATTTCACAAGCCAAGAAGAATGTTGATCACACCATATTTAAAATCCCCTTGCAAGACCATGATAAAGGAAAAGCCTCCAGTTCAAGGAACAACAATAATGGCAACTATGTAGCTGTCAAACATGATTACAACACTATCATCCTTAATGTGAGACCCTTTGATGATCACATTTCCACTATCACCATAAACAATCCAAAATTAGATTGTGCTATTGCCACCTGGAAAACCAAGATAACTATTCTAGGTCCTTCTATGAATCCTCAACCGTAAGGTCAATATAACCTCCTAAAGAAGCTAGGGAAAACTTCCGTGCAAATTTACATCTTGGAGCTCCTTCGCATATCCCCACAACATAGAGCCATCCTTGACAAAGCATTGCAAGAAGCCTTTGTACCCGCTAACCTAGATGTCAATGAATTTTAGACCATGGTTGGATACCTAGCTATGCCACACCATGTCACCTTCTCTGAACAAGACTTTTTTGCACCAAAATATAATCATAACGACCCCCTATACCTTGAAGTCTGCGTTAATAAACACAAGATCAAAAGATTCCTAGTAGATGGTGGAGCAGGTCTGAATATTTTCTCACTAAAATTGGTGAAAGCATTAGGATACTTTGAGAATTGTTTTTATCAAACCAAGAAAATTGTGACCAAAGCTTATGATGATGCTGAACATTCTTCCGAAGGTGTAATTTCACTTCCTGTGAGAGTTGTCCCAACAATATAGGATACAATATTCTATGTATTGGATCTGGATTTGCATTACAATCTCCTCCTTGGCCGCCCATAGATTCATGTCATGAGGGATATTTCATCCACTTACCATCAATTCCTCAAGTTCCCACACAATGACACTGAAATTACTATCCCAAGTGACCTTGATCCTTTTCAATATTGTTCAAACTTAAAAGGAACTATTGAACATCAAGTGCCCATCAATCAAGAGGCCTCACCTTCCACTTCATATACCACTCCATCTCACTACATTGATCCATCCACTCTTGTCAAATATTCCACCCCATTCGTCACACCTGCCACACCCAATATCCAGATTCAAGATAGAGGGTGCAAAGAATACAATATGAAGAGTCTCTTTTTTATTTGGAAGCTACCTAAATCACCAAAATCTTATGGAAAACCGCATCTTGTGCAGCCTAAAGTTATCATCCATAATCCCCCTACCACCTTCACTAGATGGGGGAACTTGCTAAAGAGTCTTTAGATGATCACATCCTCACATGGTTATACAAATATGGGGAGGTTGTTGAAACTAAGAAATTTCCAATTGAACAGTATCCAAAAGGGTTCCAAATAATGAAGCAACACAGATATGATGGAAACAATGGCCTTGGCCTAAATAAACAAGGAATGATGGAACCCTTGCAACCTCCTAAGTTAATAAAAAACCAAGGGCTAGGGTTCGTACCAGTAAAAGTGACTATTTGGGGTATCGGGTTACCTTCGAGTGAGTTTGTTGACGCTTCAAATGAGATCAAGACATATGAGGACTCTTGGGATTATGATGTTGATTCCAATGAATATGAATGGGATTCCCTATCCTCCACCACTTTTATAGACCTTGATAAACTATTCGGGATATCTGATGAGCCTCCCCTCGAAAAAAATTTCAATCAAATGCTTACCTTTAATGCCCCACCAAGCCTACCAAGTCCTCATCCAAAAGTCCCTTTGAAAAGAGAAGAATGGATCAAACACTTCTGGGAAACCATTGATGCTGCCTTATGGGAACCTGATGACTCTACCTCCATCTTTACCCTATAAGCCTATACCATGAATCTTGACAGTACCGATGATGGCTTACCCCTTGTCTACCCTCAACTTATAGACTGGGATCAACAAGAACCACCAAGTTTGGACACTTTCGAGAATGATGAAGCAATTGCTGAGTTCATGGGACTTCATGAAGGAATACCAAGTGGGGATCATAAGGCTGGATTTTCCATAGAATTCATTTATGCAACATAATTTGGTGAGGTTGTCCTATCCTCTAGTCGCAAAAGTGAAAATGAAAAAAGTAAAAAAATAATAATAAGTCTTCAAGTGAAAACCGAAAGGTGCCTACTGATTGTGAAAAAGTAAAAATAAAGGACGTATATGAGGGTGAAAATCTCTCTGAGGCACCTAAGGATGGAGGACTGGACTATCTCCCAATAGACCGAGAGAGATTTCCATTGATTATAGAAGAAACAAAGGAAGTCAACATTGGAACACCAGATAATTCCAAAATCATACAATTAGCAGCATCCTTGACTATTGAGGAAAAGCCTGAGTTTATAACATTCTTTTCAAAAAGACAAGTCAATTTCGCATGGTCATATGCTGATATGCTTGGATTGGATTCTGAACTTGTTCTGCATCACTTGCCACTGCTACCTAATGCTAAACCATATAAAAAAAGTTAAGGAAAATGCACTGCCAGATTGCACTCCTTGTCAAGGTGGAATTGAAGAAACTATTGGATGCTGGATTCATTCGCTCAATTGATTACACATATTGGATATCAAACCTTGTTACTGTCACCAAACCAAATGGTGAAATAAGAGTTTGCATATATTTCAGAGACCTCAACAAAGCTTGTCCCAAAGATGATTTTCCTTTACCAAACATTGACATCATAGTAGACCTTACGACTGGATATGAGATGTTATCTATGATGGAAGAATTCTCAGGTTACAACCAGATAAGAATTGCTACTAAAGATCAACTAAAGACAACTTTCACATGCACTTGGGGAACTTTCTATTGGAATGTGATCATGCCATTTGGACTGAAAAAGGCTGGAGCTGCATATCAAAGAGCCATGACTACAATATTTCGTGATTATATGCATGTCCTTATGGAAGATTATGTTGACGACCTTCTCTCTAAGTCTCTAGAATGAAGTGGACACTTAGCAGTATTGGAAAATATCTTCACCTAATTGGAAAAGTATCAACTTAGGCTAAATCCAAAGAAATGTGTTTTTAGGGTCCAATTAGGAAAGCTTCTTGGATATATTGTCTCACGTAGAGGAATAGAAGTTGATCCCACAAAAGTAAAAGCCATCTTGGAAATGCCACTACCAACCAACATCAGTCAATTAAGAACATTACAAGGATGACTAAAATCCATCTATAGGTTCATTGCTCAATTAGCAGACAAGATCCATCCATTTCAACATTTGTTAAGAAAAGGCATTCCCTTCAACTGGACATAAAAGTGTCAAGAGGCATTTGATTAGATCAAGAACTATTTATCGACTGAACCTTGTTCTCATGCCTCTAATTGATGGAAGACATATGATACTATATGTGACAACCACTACATTAACACTGAGGGCACTATTAGCACAAAATGACAATGATGGCAAGGAACAATCAATTTACTATATTAGTCACACCTTAGTTGGATATGAGTTAAAATATAGTTCTATTGAATGAGCATGTATATTAGTGGCATTCACTACCCAAAAGTTGAGACATTACATGTTGAATCACAAGACAAAACTTATTTCCAAGATTGATCCTCTAAAATATCTTCTTAGCAAAGTAGCACTGATAGGAAGACTAGCTAAGTGGGTTATGATTATGAGTGAATATGACATTGAATACATTGATCAAAAAGAAATAAAGGGACAAGTGATAACTGAACAACTCGCGGATGTACCACAAAAAGTAGATCATCCCTTGATATCTAACTTCCCAGACGAATCGATCTTTTCCATAGATACACCAATGACATGGAAGCTATACTTTGATGGATCTTACACAAGTCATGGTTCAGGAGCTGGTATTTTGTTTATCACACCTCAAGGAGATGATATTCCTAAGTCATTTCGAATAGCATTCCCGTGCACAAACAACATGGTTGAGTATGAAGCATTATTGACAAGACTTTGAATGGAAATAAAATAGAAAATCAAGGATCTTCAAGTTTATGGTGATTCTGAGTTAGTGATTAAGCAAGTTAATGATGATTATGACACCAAGGATGAGAAATTGATGCCCTACAAGCGCATGGTGCATAGCTTCAGACTATACTTTGATAATATTTCCTTTGAGAAGATATCGAGAATCTAGAACTAAGAAGCTCATGCAATGGCTACAATTGGATCTCTCTCGGATATTCCTAACAATTCCTCACAGTATGAGTTCTTGGTGGAACAAATATTGATCCCCGCATTCGATGTCCCTGAGATTGAACTTGTGTGTGAACTTGTTGGTCTCCATTCACCTTGGTACAAAGATATCTATGCCTATTGGAATGACCAAATTATCCCCCTGACTTTTCCCTTAACCAATGCAAAAAATTTATCTGACAAGCATCTAAATATGCCATCATCGAAGATACCCTTTATCGTCGTAGCCTAGATATCACCCTTCTTTAGTGTCTTGAATCAAATGAAGGACAAATTTCCTTACAAGAGGTACACCACGATATATGTGGAGCTCACTCTATTGGTCGAACCTTAGCCAAAAAGCTCATGAGAATGGGATATTATTTTCCTACAATGGAACGTGATGCCTATCACTTCATGAAAAAATGTCACTAGTGTCAGATTCATGGAGATCTTATACATGCACTAGCTCAGGAGCTACAACCACTTACTTCACCTTGGCCATTTTCTCAATGGGGACTCAAACTCATAGGAAAGATCCATCCCACTTCTGCTAATGGACATAAGTTTATCCTTCTTGCTATTGAGTACTTCACAAAATGGATTGAAGCCATCCCATTGACTTACATTACTGGAAAGCAGATAGCCAAGTTCATCATGAATTACATCATTTTCTGCTATGGAATCCCACATTCCATCATTATAGATAATGGTCGCCCTTTTAAAAATTAGGATGTCCATGAGCTTTGTGAAAAATTCCATATCCAACATAATTTTTCTACTCTGTATTACCCCCAAGGTAATGGCCAATCTAAGGCATTTAATAAAACTATCTTGAAAATCTTAAAGAAGATTGTCAATGACGTTGGCCGTGACTGACACTTACAACTTAATCCTACCTTATGAGCCTATTGCACCAGTGTTCGCACCCCTAAAGGAGCCAAACCATACTCCATTGTCTTTGGGTCTGAAGCAATACTTCCTATAGAGGTCGAGTTACCATCCCTACGAGTCTTTATGCAAGGCTTGATTGATCAAGAAGAATATCGTGTATCCCATCTACATGAGCTAGAATTATAGGATGAAAAGAGACAAAATGCCTTGACACATTTGCAAGCATATCAAAATATCCTTCGATGTAGCTACAACAAGAAATTTCAACCTAGAATTTTTGACATTGGTGACTTAGTCCTGAAAGAAAATTTGAAGAATGAACAGAACGGGAGAAGCCCAAAAAGTTTGAACCAAACTGGTTGGGTCCTTATATTGTCACATCATCATATGGATTAGGTGCTTATTAGCTTTCTACTCCTGAAGGAGAGCTGTTGTCTGAACCTATTAACAACATGCACCTTCGCAAGTACTACATTTGATTCTTAGAGTATCCCCTTGAAAAGTCAAAAATACAAAAAAATCAAAAAAAGGGTCACCTTAATGAAAACCTGGAAAACAAGCATCTTGGTGACAACCAAAAAAATCCAATTTTTTAAAAAAAAAAATGGTAAAGAGAAATAATTCGTCCAAAAGTGAAAACCACTTCGGTGGCACTTTGGATAAGTACCATGGTGAAAACCTGGAAAACAGGCGCCATGTGTAGTCAGTCTATGCTCCTCCATCTACTATCACTCCATCTAGTCTTTCCACTCTTCCATTCGCACATGACACTTGTTCATAATAAATATTTGACATCCTTTCCATGACCTGAGAATCGCCAAAATTTAGTAGCCTTAGCCTTCCTGATCATCCCTCACATTTGCTGCTATCCCTTGCACATAATAAATTGTTCCTGCACCTAACTGGGGGCATTTCCTTGACTCACATCTTCACAAGAAAATAACACATGGTATCAGCCTTTTTAAACATCAAAATCCAAAAAAAATCAGAAAACATCAAAATCCAAAAAAATCATAAAACATCAAAATCCAAAAAAAATCAGAAAACATCAAAAATCCCAAAAATAGAGTCAGAGTCAGAGTCAAAGTTAGTCTATGTTAGAGTGGTTGAACTACGTTATCTCTGTGCATTTTCTATGTAGGAAAGGCTCATCTTAAATGAGCCCCTGAGACATTAGGTAAGTCCTTTTAGGTTGTCCAAATAAATGTTGGCCCTCATAGTTGTTGCCCTTGATGTCAAAGACACACAAAGGCACTTGATGACAGGTATTTGATAGGTATTTAGACATTTCAGTTAGTATGACAGTGCATGATCATGGAATTGATATGGTATCACTTAACATTTCATTTGATACATGGGCATGACATGTTTGGTTTCAATATGACAATGCATTATAAAGGTTGATGGCATATTCTCAATAATGGTCATTTGATTCACTTGTGTTGAATCTGCACCTAGATGGAATC
This sequence comes from Sequoia sempervirens, assembly GCA_007258455.2. NCBI lineage: Eukaryota > Viridiplantae > Streptophyta > Pinopsida > Cupressales > Cupressaceae > Sequoia > Sequoia sempervirens. Next base: position 213,585,100 of record VDFB02000007.1, on the reverse strand, counting down.
GCCAGTAATATAACAGTGGGTGGTTTGGTTTGTTACAATGACAGCTTGGTTGGCTTCTTAAGTCACTATTACAGTGACATTGTGATGGCTCTTTACAGTTCTATTTCAACTTCATAAAGACAATGATATTGTGATGACAGCTAAGACTTGTGTTTGATAAAAAGTGGTACTTGTGATCATCTTTCTTCATCATGGTGATTTCATGTCTACTTCCATACAACACTATTTGTATGTGCAAAATGCTATATTGGTTTATTTGGTTGCCATCATTACACAAAGGACATTACGGTCCCCAAAGTTTAAATGATTATGTTTTTTTTTTAAAACATTATTAATGTCAAAAGACATTATCATTTGATGGCACGAGGTCGATATGTCAAACGACAACATAAGTTTTTATATCATTACTTGTAGGGATCATTTTGGTGGTCGAGTTTATGTTTGAAGCATCATTATGAGAATATTCTAGGCACAAGTTTATGCTATATTTTGACATAATGTTAAGCTCAATGTTATGAGCTAGGGCATCAAATTGATTATTCTCAAAGCATTATTTTGGTTTCATTTTGAAACCCTAACTATGAAAGAGTGAGGGCACAAGCGTCATGGTATTCTCGAGCCTATAGTGGACTTCCAGTGGTGGAAATGGACTTCGAGCTGGTTTGTTGAACAAAGCAGTTGGGTGCACTTCATGAAATTGGTAATCTTGTTTCAGTTTGAAATGGAAAATAGTTATCTTTTGTTGCCAATGCTTGCAATTATTGCGTCGATGACATTGAACTCAAGTTTTCATTGTGAGTTAGTTTGTATGATGTGTTGAACTTATGGGGTTTCCATGTGTTCTTGTTGTGTCATTCATTTATGAGAAAAAGGCAGATTAAGAGGCAGTTTAAAAGATGTTAAAAGATACCTCAGTGACTCAACAAGTACAAATCAATTATGAAGATGACAGTTTATTTTCAATTTAAGGATGAAGAACATTATATATTCTATGTTGAAGATATACAGAGTTTAAAGGTTTTACGGAAGGGTTATGATACTGAAAGTTTAATCTCTTTTTTTGTAATTGAAGTTTTGCAAACATAATGCAAAATAGATTGTATCACTAATATATTTTGTATTTTAAAGATTCTAGAAAAATGAATCTTTAAGATATTAAGTGTATTAGATTGGAGGTAAAATATATGATTTGTAGAGAAATAGAGTGATCTTCTGTAGTTGAATTATTCTTTATTGAGAAATTTATAGTGAAGTTAAAATGATCAATTAAGTGAGACAAATTGATCATTGCTAGTGAGGCACATTTAATGTCAGTGAGACACATTGCTAGTGAGGCATTCTTGTAACCAGGGAGGTTCTTTGGTCAGTGAGGCAATTTTTTTCCAGTGAGGCCTTTTGTAACCAATGAGGTTCATTAAGCCAGTGAGGAAATTTTACGAGTGGTTTTTCTACCCCAAGAGGGTTTTCCACTCAAGAAATTCACTGTGTTATGGTTCTTTATTTGGTTTAATTTGTGATATTACTACTTCATAGTTATACATTTTTGTGCTTATATTTATGTGATTAAGAATCAACATTTTAGATTGGTACACATGTTAGCTCTTGAAACATAATTCATATTGTTCTCAAAGGGTTTAAAAAGGATTTTTAAATGTTAGAAAATTGAATGAATTTGTCTAGAAACTGATTCAACCCCCCTCTTAGTGTCTCACGTACTCCAACAATAAAATCATGATTCAGTTTTTTGTCGAATAAGGAAAAACCAAGTTGTGTTGAACTACGAGGTCTCTACATGTATAACGCAGGCAAGGCCATCAATTAATGAGCCCCCGAGGCCACCTAGGCCATTCCTTTGGGGTTTTTTGAGTCTTGCTATGTCCTTGGTCTGCAAGAAATCATCATTCAAACCAAATCATGAATCAACAGACAAATATAACCAACAAATTTTTAATCTACAATCAATCTTCACATCAATCAATCATTTGGAATGGGGTATTATGTCGTTTGTCTCATTCGGTCCTATCTTTGTCTTCTATCAGGCTGCGTCCTTCCTGAGATTAGACTTTGTCAATTTGGTCATTCACCTTAAGCAGGATGTTTCTTTCTTATAGTTAGGTGTCTTGTCAACACTTGTCATTTGTTCAACCTTATCAGATGTGTCCCTTAACTTAACAAGATGTATCTTTCCTAAAATTGTGTAGCATCACATTGCTTGGTCATATCAATTAATCTTTGTCAAAAAATCAATCAATCTTGTCATCCTTTTCAATCAATCTTTCCTTAACCAAGATATGTCTTTCCTGAAGTCAGGCACAATAAATCAACCTTATCAATCTTATCAATCAATCTTTATCAAATCAACTTATCTTGTCATCTTGGTCAATCAATCTTGCCTTAATCAGGATGTGTCCTTCTTGAAACTAGGCGTGGTTAAGCAAATAAATTTTCCAACACTTATCCAACTTATCAATCAATCCTTTTCAACTTATCAATCCAACTTTCTCATCTTGGTCAACCTAATCAATTACATCAAACAATCTTATCAAAACTATCGACAAACATTGTGTCTCTGGAAAACACTTTGTTGGTCTGGATTTTTCTTATCTTTTTGATTGATTTTGGGTTATGTTACTAGTTACCTTGAGGATTTCCTATTAAAGGATTTAGAGGGACGATGATGGTGTTACCTATTTTTCACTACCAGCTCAAATAGGTAGAGCTGAATTGCAAATTCAAATAAAAAAGTATACAAGTTGTTCAAAAGTTTCTGCTAAGTACTCATTATTTTGCAATGTTTCATTACAGGGTAAATTTCAGTAATATTATGCAAAAAAATCTCAAAATGATATCATAATTTTGCATAATTTTTGTTGTTTTATTCATAATGTACAAACCAGAATCCCACACAAGCCGTGGGAGTAACTCAATTTTATTTTTATAGTCAAATAAGGGGTGCATGAAGTAAAGTAGACTATACAATTGAGAATAAAGAAGGCATAGGGTAGAAAGTGATTCGTCATTGCCTGGAATGATGAATCATTGACAAGTTGAGGTCTTCAGTTGTGGCTCCAGCTCCAACTCTAGCTCCAAGCTTCAATGCACCTGCAAGGTTGATAGAATTGTGGTTAGAGAAATGCAAATCAAATCCTATCATATGCCTATGCTACCAACAGAAATATAGTATACATTTCATCAGGCATCCATCAAATGATTTTAGATTTCAAAGGCATAAAACTCAAGAGGAAAGATTTCAACTTCTTTTATTTTGCTAACACGTTTGTTCACTGTGCAGGAATAGGTTTATTATGTTCGTGATTATCTTATCAGATATGTGGAGTAAAACGGGCTCCCACAAGGGTTGAACCCGACATATCAAGAAGGTATGAAGGTATTCTCTCATTCAACATTCATCTATGAGAGTCATCAAGCATCAAAGAAACAGTCATCATCTAGGACTATCATCAAGCAGTATAATAGCATGGTAAAATAGATTGAGCAGTTATCTTTTTCTCATCATTCAAAGGAACAATTAAAGAAATATATTAAGAGAGCATTGATTGCATTTATTACCTCTTGTTTCAGCTCTACCTTTCATTTATATTCACATTTTGACGAGGCATTGTGTAACGCCCGTCGTGCAAACCCCAGAGAACACACACATAATGCGAATAATTTTTTTTTTAAATAATAGAAATAACATGTAACAACATTAAATCATAAACACATAGCATAACACATAACATTAATACACTTGGTTCTCTGGGGCACGCGAGGTTACATTGCAACCACAACACAACATAAAGATAATGAAAACAACATAACCATTTAATTTATAAAAACCCTATACAAAGATACAACTGATAGCCATGATGCGAGTATGACAACATCGCATAATTACATCCATGATAAATCTTTTAACATGATCCAATTCAATCCTAACTATTACATCATTGAAATAATATTACATTACAATCTTCTTTTGATACAAGAATTACATTGAATTTCCCAACATGGGGATTGATACACAATAAGGGAACATGAAGTACAACTGATCACTGGAACATCTGCACTGCGGAAAGCTGAGGTGACAAGACGCTGATGGGGAACCCAACGGGTGCGGAGCACGTTCCACCCAACCATGTGAATTACGAAGTAACTCACCCCCCGTGCTCAGAGGTGACGAGGAAGTGAACCCGACCATGAATGTCAACCGACTCAACCACAATATGATATAAAACAAGTACAACTCAAAGCTTACAAAGAATAATCATCAACTTTACAAATCACATGACAAGATTAATCCAAGAACTCATCACGATAACATGAAGTAATATCACTTAACAATCATGAAACAAATTTATAAGAATTCAAAGAAACATCACAAAGAGATAACATCCAGAGGCAACAACACAAAGCACAAGGGTGTCAAGTGGAGAGTGTCATCGCATAGCTCTCATGGGATTATCCTAGCCCTTCCTCCAATCTGAGGCGCCGGCACCCATCTATGGATATCCTGGCCCTTCCTCCTAACCGAGGCGCCGGCACCATAGGGTAGCTGATGCGGAGCCAATAGTCTCTCGTGAAGACGAGACTATGACTATGCCGACCATGGCCTTCTTAGTCTATCACTAGTCTAAGGTAGCCCTAATGCATAGCTGAGGAATCCAAAGTTTTATTATCTTGTGTTTTTAAACTACCCAACCCCCTAAGTCTATTGTTTAGGTTATCACTTGTTTACTACTCTTTCGAGGGTTATCCTGGCCCTTCCTCATCCGAGGCGCCGGCGCCCACGAAGAGCCACTCTCCCACCTATGACCCCTAACATAAATCAAAGTAGGCAAGGGTTGGACTAACACATATAAATCATAAAACCAAAATCCAATACACGAGGCATTAAACATCTCGCAACTGCACATAGGCAACAAATTTGCAAACCCGTCCAACCCTTCCTAACATAACCCCAATAACGCTCAAAAGCATAAACAAGGTAACTACACTTTAAATCACAAGCCTCTGGAACAGGGTTGAAATACGATAAGGTTCCCACATCGACAACAAACGCAATAAAACAAACTATAACATACAAGGAAACTCACATCACATTTTGCCAAATTGCACATTTACGTTCGATCCCAATCCTAAGTAAGTAACTAAAGTGATTGTCTCAATAAAATCCATAGTTACAATCAAAAACCAACTTTGTCTAAAAATTTAATTAAGTCAGCACAATCATTAAACTATTCCCATTTGAATTCTAAAGATAGAATTTCCTAAATATGAACAAGATTAAAAGCTTAAAATTCAAGATGAAATTACATCCGCATAATGTAATAAATTAACATTTAAATTTAAATAATCTTAGTTTCATTTAATATACATAATATTAAATAAAAAGATTATAATTACATTAAAATAATACTGTTAAATAAATATAATTTTATTTATCTTTATTTCATTTTATTTTATTTTATTTCTTTTCAAAAAATTAAAATAAAATACATTATAATTATTTTCAAAGTATTAAAAAATACATATGAAATCAAATATATATATACTATATATTTATATATATATTTATATATATATATATTTATATATATATTAAAATAAATAAATAATAAAAAACAAACTAAAAGAATTTAAAACCATGACATAATTAATAAGGCCATTATTACATTTGCCTTGACATATCCTGTGAAAGTGATCTGGCATTATAGGCACGTACGCAGCTGACGTAAAGGCATTTGTGCGGTGATCGTGAATTTCTTGTGCTGAGCAAACCAACTTTGTATGTGAGAGTGCGGCCCGGTAGATCCCACAACCTTTTGGTAACTTCGATTTAAATAAAAAAAAAACTTTTACATATATATTTTTTTTTATAATAATTTTTTTTAAACAGAAAACCCAATTTAATATAAACAATCACGAATTCCGTCCGTCTGGTACAGACCCGGAATTCGGACAGCCGATACGGCCAATATAAAATCAAATTTGATTTAAAAGAATAACCTTGCATAAGAATCTATCAATTTGTAAATATGTATATATATGTATATATATATATATACGAAAATTTGTATATATATATATATATATATCTAAAATATAATCATTTAAAAATTACAGAGGATTAATTCTTTCAATCACAGGCACATAAACCAGTAGGATATAATAAACATTATATATATATATATAAATATTATATATATATATATTATTTTCATAAATATAAAAAAACAAACAGAGACAGAATAAGGAAACAGATTTTCTTAAATGTTAAGAAAACAGAGAAATAACAAAGCAATAGCACAGATCCATTATATATTAAAATACTGGGAAAACCCCAAAATTTTATTTTCTTCAATAACTAAATCATCTTATTCTAAAATCCTATTTTGATAGATTGTATGTTTCAGAAGATTAGGGTTCTTGATTTGACAAAATTTGGACAGTATAGTTGCTATGAATTTTCTGTGTTTTCTAGTCTAATAATTTGCTCTAGTTTCAGTTTTCAACAGAGGTTCTCTATATTCACAAAAAATATTTTTAATAAGATCTATTTTTCTTTTTAGGAACAAACAGAGAATAAAAAAGGTACGAGAAGAATAAACTACGAGAGGAACCTGGAGTCCAATGCAATTTGAAGATGCCTTCGAATCCGATTCCAATCCGTAGTCCAGAACGAACTCAACAATCCCTGGAGCACTTCAGCTTTCTGTTCTTCTGTGTGTGTGTGAAAACCTCCCAAAAATTCATAATTAAATAAAATATATTGCCCATTCTTCAACACTCTCCAAAAATCCAAGATTAAAAGAAAAATCAATTCTTTAAAACAAGCTTTTTCCCAACTCTTAATTCTTATTGGCTCACACTGTCTTTTTAATTCTTTTATTTATTTTATTGCTTTAATTCCTGTTTTTTTCAACTTTTCTTGCACCTCACATTACATATTTATTTTAATAAAATTATTCACATAATTATCCACCACCAATTTAATTGATTAAAATAATTAAGCCATATTTAATATTTACTTATTATTTAATTGCAATGTAAGATTTTCAAAATAATTAAAATATTTAAATATTTAAATAACACTTAATCCAACATTAAAATAAATAATTTATTTCAATCATTAAGATAAATCATAATTATAAATGCCCTCATAAATAAAATGAGACAAAACACATAACACAACAGGCAATAACGACAATTACACAAAATCGACTATACCAACAAATGAGACGACCTGACATCATGGGCAGGAGGAC